>CM028131.1:539362500-540562500 GCA_016271365.2 Neoceratodus forsteri
TCCTGTCTTGCAATTCAAGTTTTAGCATCATCACACTAGAGTACGTGGCTGACTTGAGAATATGGTCCCTCTGAGCCGATTCAGTTCCTTAGGAGGCACCCCTCCTTTTCTGTGAGCCCTCTGAAGAGCCCTCCCAATTATGGTAACAAGCAAAGACAACTTCTCGTTCTTCCATTGCTTGGTAGATTTGAATTTCCACAGTAAATCATTCTCTCACTCAGTGCTTCCAAAAACTCCCTCCAATGCAGAGAGGTATTCAGCCGCAGTAGCCTTCAGGCTAGTGGCTCATAGGAAGCGAATGGCCTCCAGTGCAGGGCCCCTCAAACTTTCCATGTGTCTCTTTCTTTTCTCCCCCTCAGAGCACTGCCACTCCTGGACCAGGGGAGTAGCATAGTCCATCCATGTTTCCAGGTCATTCTCCCCTACAGGCACTGGCACTGTGCCCCTGAAAAGTCTAAGTCCACAGTAGGAGTCCAGGTGCACAGATGGGATTACTATGGGGAAGGTGACCATGGAGAAACCCTTAGGGGAGGCAGGAGACACTATTGGGGACTGTAATGGTGTGAGTTCCTTAGAAAGGTCTAGCACCTTCACTAACTGTTGAGCGGTTCGCCCCTCAGAAACTAACATCTTAAGCAGCTTATCCTTGAACCCTTCTATACTGGGGGACCCACATGGGGTAGTCAGATCACTGTGTAAGTGGATGACCCTCCACTCCTTCTGGGCCCCTTCAGGCAGAGTAACAGGGGGTACCCTCTCTGGATCTATGGGAAAGCTGCAGGAGAGTAAAACTACCATGGTCATGTCAAACAGGTCTGAATCCCTCCCCTTCACATCAGCTTTTCCCAAACACTTAACATCTTCCACAACTTCTACAATAACAGTATTTGTGGTCCCTAATGTGACATCCATTAACAGAGGGCATGTCGGGGATTTATTCCTCAACCTCTTTAGACCCCATCATTCGGTGTACTAACAGCTTATAGGGGGAGATTTTGAGCTTAGGCGTAGCAATATCTTTCATATTTTCACCAGTTCTGAACATAATGTGGTAATTCTCTCCTCTGGCCACTAGAGGATGCTAATCCCAGCAGTGCCTCCATGATGTAACCCCTAGGTGGTGCTATCTCGTGGGCTACCACCCCTGCCTGCTTGGCTAGTAGCAGGTTAAGGAGCTTGGGTACTGAAACGGGTGCCTCCACCGAGAGGTTAGGGTTGTTAGTGGTCAAGCTAACCTGGGCACAGCCCTCTGGGACACAGTAACCCCTTTCTTTCCCTTCCTAGTGGCCTGAACAATACACAATAATCACTGTCACAATAACCCTTGTACTCCACACAAGTACCCACACTGTTTGCACTTACCACCAGGGCTGGTTCCTCTGGCTTGACCCTGGGGACCCCCTGTAAAACAAGGTTATGCACAGCAAATAGCAACAGTACAGTACTTTTGCACAAACTGGAACCACAGTCAGATTAAATGCAAAAAGAGTTAGATCTGATTTATTCAGGGGGCTTGAACAAGAGAGGGGCGTAATCAGGTTGATTGGCTTGAAGGCTATATCAATCAAACAGTTATGTATGCACTTCAGAGTCCCTACACAGTCGCACACTCTGGGTACCCAGGTGGGAAGAGGTGGGCTAGCCAGTAACACTGCCCTGGGTAGGCCGGCGACGCAGCTGGTTGGGGCTCTGAGATGGAAGAAAGCAACATGCACAACACACACTATTTGTAATCCAGAGCCAAAAGACTCAGTTCATGAAAGAAAAGGCAACAAGACAATCGGATGACATACTTTAGAATAAGCTGTTGTTGTAGGGAGCTACCCTGATGCTTACTCTTGATACCAAATACTGGACACAGACCGGACAGAAATCGAGACTGCGGGTTGTAGATCTGGAGGGCCAGGAAAAGTAAGGCCCACACGAATCACTGAGGCATCATTCCTGTTTAAGCGTGGTGCAGGGGGCTAATCCCCATGCAGGTCTCTCATTGATGACTTTCTCTGTGCAGCAGGTATTCTGGCTGGGCCAGTGTGACAAGGCCAGGCCAATCAGAGATAAATACGGATTTCAGTCTGTTGAGCTGGATGCAGCCTCCAGCAAGCAAATTTAGTTCAGGCACACAGTGGACAATCAAATCACGACCCAATATCAGCACACATCCCATTTACATGTAATGAAAATTCCACTGTACCAGGCCAATGGCCCCCCGGTAGCAATTAAAGAGTCTCTGCACAATCCGTGAGTTCAGTGGTGACTGGAAATCCTGACAGGCTGATCGCATTCAGCAAATCTTCGGTCTTCTTCAGGTCTGAACCTGGTCACAATTCAGTGGTTTACTTCATTCTCACAACTCAGATTCAGTCAAAAATAACTCTCTTCTCCCTCTCAGGGGCAGCAGGCAAACAAGCAGGACAAACTCAAGCCTTTCCACAGTTCTCCTGCATGAAACTACACAGCATGGCTGCTCGACTCTCTCGAGCTGTTGCTTCTTCACTTTCCAACTTAGATCTGATCTTAGCAGCAGGCAGCTTGGGACTTTCCCCATGATCCAAAATGTCCAATTGGCTGATCCATTTGTCAGTCACAACAAGGGCTCCCCCTGCAGGCTCATTTAGGTGCCAAAAGCCCAAAACTGCAATTCCTACAAAGTTTTGCTCCCACAAAGCCCCTGGGGACAGGCTCCATTTTAGAGTCCCAAAGGTACTTATTTGTCCAATTGGGCAGTCCAGGACCAAGATGGTGGAGATAGACAGAAAGGTCCATGCTGCAAAGAAGGTAGGTTAGACAAACTACAATATTATTAACACTCTAATAAATAATCAGCAAACAAATACATCTTTTAACAGAGCTCCCTCTGTGTAATTAGCGATGGCAGAAGCGAAGTGATTATCTGGCAGCCCGGGCAAGACTCGAACATAAAAACACTTAGCCCCCCCCAGATTAATTATAACTGCAATCTAGGCAGCTCTTAAAGAGACAGTACACAGAGGCAGTACAGGCACTCTCTAGCAATACAGTTTAAACTGCTAAAACATAGGACACCAGCCTGGCAGTGAGCATTTAGGCAAGCTCAGGGAAGACTTTTCAGGAACTCCTATTTGTAGTGGGTTACACCCTTCCCTGCCTGGAGAAAACTTGGTGTCAGTGTCAAGTCTGTACCATCATAATATTGAAAATGCAATTTAAATGAGACATTTATAACATTAGCATGCTATGCAAATACCACCTGATTCATCAATTAACATAACTTGTCACATTACAATACATTTCCATTTACTTCACCATACTATATTCATTCTAAAAATACTTTATACATATTTCAAACAGGTAATTTGAACATTACTATGCTGAATCATGTAATAACTTCTTGTACATTAAACAATGAAAGACGAGGCCCTTCCCTATCATCTAACTTGGGGCTGGATGGGGCAGGTGCACCATACTGAGAAGGGAGAACAATCAGTCTGGAATTGGCACTTCATCTCAGTTTGGGTAGTGAGCTCTGAGAAACATAAACAACTTTGTGGACTACATTGACAGGCAAATCTACTGGCCTCCCAGGAGAATCACAACTGAAGCAGAAGAAGCCAGAAGGGGAAGGAAGGAAACATATTCAATTCAGTGGTTTAGAGTAACTGGTAATTGGTATTTTTCTTTTAATCTTAGATTGTGGGCTTTTAGTGACACTATACTTTCTTTATTGTCTTTACTTATAATTGTTTTTGGGCTGTTGAAAATTTAAAATATAGTGGTGGTGTAATTCTGTGCTGTCTTTAATAACTGCAAATGTTATCTTGGCTTGTCTGACTGCCCTGTAGTTGGGTGAAGGGTGTTAATTGTCTGGCCTCTGACCTCAGCTACATGATAACTGGAGGTGGGGCTTAGTCAGAGTTAAAGTAGCAAGCAGAGTTTTATTTTCTCAGAAGAAGCCAGAAGGGGAAGGAAGGAAACATATTCAAATCAGTGCTTTAGAGTAACTGGTAATTGCTATTTTTCTTTTAAACTTAGATTGTGGGCTTTTAGTGACACTATACTTTCTTTCTTGTCTTTACTTATAATTGTTTTTGGGCTGTTGAAAATTTAAAACATAGTGGTAGTGCAATTCTGTGCTGTCCTTAATTGCTGCAAATTTTCACCCCCCTCCCCTTCCCCCAACTCTTAATTATATGCCCTGTTAAATCTGATTGACAGGAGCTAAACACAGGGTATAGTAAGGGTGTGAAGTAGGAGGGCATAAGGAAGAAGCCCACCCTCAGCACGACAAGTGTTTTGACTCATTTATTTATTTATTGGTTTCTTTTCTTTAAAAAAAATTATCTGAGGATCAGTGGCAGGATTTTAGTACAGTAAATTAATAAAAGGGAACTAGGAGAGCTTCAGTAGCAGACAAGTAGTGGAATTGCAGTATAATGTGGGGAGTGGTGCAATGCAGTGGCTGTGGCGCATCCATATTCAGGCAGACCTTCTGGACACTGAGGTGCTTCCCTATCTGCATGCATCTCTCTGGACTGTGGGATGAGGTAGCCAGACTCAGAGCGGAAGTAAACTGGGTCAGGAGTACCATCAACCCTATCCAGGGACCACCCAGTCCAATGCAACTGCCTCAAAGGATGCCGAGAACGAGGAACACTTGGATGACAGTGGGCTCAGGGAGGGTTAGAGCAGTCAGGCAGAGGCACATCCCAGATCCTAGTCCACTCAAGAACTCATATGCCACACTGGAAAATGAGGACAACCAAATAGAGGTACCCAGAGAAGTGGAAGGAAAGGATGTGGAGGTTAGCCAAGGAGGTGACCTCAGCGGGAAAGCAGTGGACCCCAGAGGAGGAGAAGCGAATCCTGGTGGGGACTCCATCATAGAGGATCCAGCTAGGAACACAGGAGGGGAGGACAGGGAGGTGAGGTGCCTACCAGGTGCCATGGCTTGGAGGATGGAAGGAAGATCCTGGGGCTCACTGGGAAGGCAAGACGGGAGGGTGAGCTGGATGTCATTATCCACCTAGGTACTAATGACCTGGCAAATGGGGAGCCAAAGGAAGTTCAGGAAGAGTTTAGGAAACTGGGAGGGGTCTCAAGCAAGTAGCTACTTCTGTCACTTTCTCAGAAGTACTACCTGTGAGAGGCAAGGAGACATGAGTGCATGCACAGGAACTTTAACTCATGGTTGAAGAACTGGTGCTGTGAGGAAGGGTTTGGATTCATTGGTGACTGGGGACCCACCTGGAGGGATGGAGGTTTGTTCAAGCCTGACGGCCTGCATCCATCCTGGAGGAATCAAGCACTCAATGATAAGTTTAAATGCTACATTGACAAGCATTTAAACTAGCAAAGGGGGGCAGGCCAGCAAGGAGGGTACCTACTTGCTCACCCCCCACAGCTAGCAGTGGAACCAGTGAACCAGAGGAGCAGCTATCTCTGCAAAGCAGTGTGCAAAAGATGGAGATTAGTGCCCAAGAGGTGGATAAGCAGAAAAGGGGCAAAATTCAGCAGAAGGGCAGACAGCAAGGAGAACCAGGGATAAATGACAACCAAAGAAGGGGCTGGAGTAGAACAGTGAAACAGTCTAGGGAGGTCAAATCATGGAAAGCCATGTGTGCAGATGCCAGGAGCCTTAGCAACAAGATGGAAGATCTGGAGGCGGTCATGGTACAGTCAGACCTGGACATTGTGGCCATCACTGAAACGTGGTGTAATGATAACCACGACTGGGAGATGGCCATACCTGGCTACAACATATTCAGAAGAGACAGAGCAGGCAGGAAGGGAGGAGGATTGGCACTGTATGTGAAAAATGACATAAGGGCCACAGAGATCCAGGAGGAACAAAATGGGGGAGAGATACTGTGGGTTAAGCTGGAAAGGAAAATGGGACAGCTATCTGCACAGGTGTGGTCTATAGACCACCAGCCCAGGAGGAAGAAACAGATAGGGAGCTGATGCTAGCCATCCAAAGGATGGCAGACAAGGTGAGGTAGTACTGGTTGGAGACTCTAATATTCAGATGTGGACTGGAGCATCCCAGCAGCAGCATCAACTAGGAGCAGATTTATCCTGGACTCCTTCAGGGTGCCTTCCTCAAGCAACTGGTCATGGAACCAACTCGGCAGAAGGCAATACTGGACCTTGTGCTCACAAACAGGGACAGTGTGATGGGGTAACAGTGGGGAGCACCTGGAAACAGTGACCACCAGTCATTGTGGTTTGAAACACAGAAAGAGCAGAACCAAACCACACAAAACACGTATCCTGGATTTTAGGGGGCAGACTTTGGGAAAATGGGGAGATACTTGAAAGAGGCATTAAGGGGAATGGGACAGGAATCAGGGGTTGAGGAACAGTGGGCAGTATTTCAAATGGGGATTTCAAGAACAACAGAATTATGCATTAAGCAGGTTAGCAAGAGGAAAAGGAAGAGGAGACCATTATGGTTTTCCAAAGAGGTAGCAAAGAAACTGAAAGCTAAAAAGATTGCATTCAGGCAATACAAAAATATACAGGCAGAAGGGGATAGGGAGAAGTACCAGGAGAAGCAAAGGGAGGCAGGGAGGTCAGTAAGGGAAGCCAAAGCTCAGACAGAAGAGCACATTGCAAAATCAGTGGGTAGAGGGGACAAAACCTTTTACAGGTACATAAGTGAAAAAAGAAAGACAAAGGGAGGGATAGTGAGACTGAAGGGGGAGGATGGGGGCCGCGTGGAGGATGACAACAGTAAAGCTGACATATTGAACAGGTATTTCTGCTCAGTCTTTACTGAGGAAGAGGAGGGTAATGGGTCTGATGGGAGTACAAGGGGTGAGAATGGTGCAGAAATGGACACAAGTCCCTTTACACAAGAAAGGGTCCTGAAGGAACTGGAAGTAATAAGAGTTGATAAAGCAATGGGGCCAGATGGGGTGCACCCCAGGGTCCTTAAAGAACTAAGAGAGGTGGTGGCTGAACCTCTGGCTATCCTGTTTAGCCGATCACTGGAAACAGGAGGTACCCAAAACTGGAGGACAGCAGATGTAGTCCCCTTATACAAAGTGGGAACAAAGAGGAAGCAGGGAACTACAGACCAGTCAGCCTCACCTCGGTAGTGGGGAAGATCATGGAAGCACTACTGAAGGAGAGGTTGGTGGAACATCTGGTTGTCAATGGACTACAGGACCCAAGGCAGCATGGTTTCACCAGGGGAGGTCATGTCAGACCAACCTCGCTGAATTTTTGACTGGGTGACTAGGAGGTGGATCAGGGAGGCAGTGAACATGGCCTATCTGGACTTCAGCAAGGCCTTTGACACTGTGCCACATAGAAGACTATTACACAAACTGGGAATATGGGTGTGAGCAGGACAGTAGTGTGGTGGGTAGGTAACTGGCTGGGTGGCAGGACACAGAGGGTGGTGGTAAATGGCTGTCACTCCACAGAGGAAGAGTGACCAGTGGAGTACCACAGGGATCAGTGCTGGGACCAGTCCTATTCAACATCTTCATCAGTGACATTGCGCAGGGACCTAGAAGACAGAATTTCACTGTTCGCTGATGACACAAAGCTCTGTAACAGAGTAGACACACCAGAGGGTGTAGACAGAATGAGAAGCGACCTGCAGAAACTTGAAGAATGGTCAGGGTTTGGCAGTTGAAATTCAATGCAAAGAAGTGCAAGATAATGCATAGGGGCACAAAACCCTGGCACAATATATCAGTTGGGGGTGAGGATATAGCATGCACCAAGCAGGAAAGGGATCTTGGGGTTGTCATCTCTGATGACCTCAAGGTAGGGAAACAGTGTGACAAGGCAGCAGGTAAAGCAAATAGGATGCTGGGATGTATGAGGCAGGGCATCACCACTAGAAAAAGGGAGGTCATATTCTGCTATACAAGACACTAGTGAGGCCCCACCTGGAGTACAGTGTACAGTTCTGGAGACCATACCTACGAAGGACATAGACAGGGTAGAGAAGGTTCAGAGGAGGCAACAAAGATGGTGCATGGATTGCATCACAAGTCCTATGAAGACAGGTTGAAGGAACTGAACATGTACTCCCTGGAGGAGAGGAGGAGAGGGGATATGATAGAGACATACAAGTATCTTACAGGAGGAACAGGGTGCAGGAAAACACTATTTTAAGCAAAAAGATGTTCCAGGAGTAGAGGGCATGGGATGAAGTTGGAGGAGGACTATCAGAGGAAACATGAGAAGAATTTCTTCACAGAATGGGTGGTGGACAAGTGGAACACCCTGCCAGAGGAAGTGTTGGGGCTGAAACAATCACGGGATTTAAGAATGCATGGGATAGACATAAAGGAATTCTGGAGGTCAGGGGTAAGGGGCAACAGACTTCTAGGAAAACAAACTGAACTTACAAGCTCAAATGGGCAGACTGGGTGGGCCATATGACCTTATCTGCCGACACCGTCTATGTATCTATGTATCTATAATACTGGCTAGACAGCTCGGCCAGACTTTCTGGGGGAAACAACCACAATCACTATACTTTTGGCACTAGCCTTGGAGCTTTCGTCACTTGTGAGGGGTGCCTCTGCATGGATGGGAATGTCCAAATCTGGAGCACTGTCTGCTCCTTGTTATTGAGGCTCTGGTTCCACAACACTTGACTGATTTTGAGAAGGTTCAGGCACAATTTGGCTTTGTGGCTTTGAAAGGGGGCTGTCAGCACTCTCACACTGCTCTTCAACTTCTGGTGTGTCACCAGAGAGACTCAGACCATCAGCCCCTTCCTTGGGCAATTCATAGAGTTCCAAAAAACACAGGTAGTCAACAGCCTCAGACGTAATGCTTTGCACTTTACTTTCAGGGAGCATTGGCTCCAAGGACGAAGCTAGGGGATTAGGCAGTCCAGAAGGCCCAGCTTCATCCCCATGATTCAGCATAGGATTTCCTCAAAACAACTGACTCAATTCATAGAAGGGGTAATAGGCATTATCACCATCACTATTATTAGAGGTAGACTGGCAGTCACTATCATTCTGGACCTGCTGTGGGGGAAACCTTAAATTTGTGACCGCTGAGGTAGGTTGACTCAGTCTCTTTCTTGCAGCAGCATGAGTCACCAGCCCATGGGAATAAATTTCTGATGGTTCAGTCTCAGTTTTGACTTGGCTAATAGGTAGCCCATGGTTATGATACATGGTCTTGACAACTTTGGAGTTATTCTCTGGGCGCACTTTGTACACATGTAAATCATCTAACTTTCCAACTGCTACATGGGGAAGATGGTGCCACCGATTACCAATTTTGTGTTTGCCATGCAGTCCCAAATTACATAACAACACACAGTCTTCAGGTCAAAGCTCTTGAGCCTTTACTCTTTTATCATGCCTCTCTTTGTTGCCGAGATTTCTCTTGGCGGCCATTGTCTGGGCCAGTTGATAGACATGCTTCAATTGAGCTTTCAGTTTCTGTACATATTGCAGGTAGTTTTTGGCTTGGAACCCATCCGGAGAGACCCCAAAGCAGACATCAACTGGCAGTCAGGCCTCCCTCCCGAACATGAGGTGGTAGGGAGAGAACCCAGTAGCATCATTTTTTGTACAATTGCATGCTTGTACCAAGGTGCTAATCTGCTGGCTCCACTTATGCTGGTCTTTTGGGTGGAGAGTGCCCTGCATGTCTAGAAGGGTGCAGTTAAATCTTTCTGGTTGAGGGTCCCCTTGGGGGTGATGGGGGTGGTTCTTGCCTTCTGCACCCCCAATAGAGAAAGCATTTCCTTAATTAATTGACTCTCAAAATCTTTGCCCTGGTCAGGGTGGATCCACTGGGGGGCACCATAATGGATGAAGAAATGTTCCACTAGCACCTTGGCCACGGTAGAGGCCTTTTAATCTTTGGTTGGAAAAGCTTGTACATACTGTGTGAAATAATCTGTAACCACTAACACATTGACAACATTCCGCTGATCAGGTTCTAAACACAAAAAGTCTATGCAGACCAGTTCCATGGGGGTGCTGGTAGTAATATTAACAAGGGGGGGCAGTCCTCTGAGGCAGGACTTTTCTTTGCAGGCAGTGACTACAAGTCTTTACATGGTGCTCAACATTGGCCCCCATCTTGGGCCAGTAGAATCGAGATCATACCAGGTCGAGAGTCCTGTCAATACCGAGTGATTGTGGAGGGACCTCAGTACCAAATCTTTAAAGGTCATAGGCAGGACCAATTGTTGCTTGTCTGCTTGGCCACTATGATTTACTGTCTCTCTATATAACAACTGATTGAGTAACTTCAACCTGGGGCTTTTTTAAACAATAGAGCAGTTCGCAAGTTAGGGGAATGCAACTTGGACACATCTTTCCTCGCACACAGGGCATCAAGTGCAGGCTGAATCTTAGGATCTTGGGATTGAGCCCACTGAATGCAATTATTGTCAAATTGAGGTACTGCACTATCTGTTATGCAGGTATCAGAAGGGCCCAAGCAATCTTCTAAACAGTACACTGTGTCCACAGACATCTGTTCATCTCGGTCAAACTTTTGGCACAAGGCTCGAATGTCAGGTTCAGACAATCTGACCCAATCACTCTTGGAAACTGTTCTTCATGACAAGGCATCAGCATCAATATGATTCTGTCCTGGCTTGTATTAAACAGCATAATCATAGGTTGATAAGGCGGAATGCCACCTGTGCCCAGTGGCATCTAACTTAGCAAAAGTCTGTACATAGGTTAACAGGTTATTGTTGGTCTTCACCAATATCTTTGCCCCATAGACATATTCATGAAACTGGTCGACCATGGCCCATTTTAGTGCAAGGAACTCCAAATCATGCACAGGGTAGTTTCGCTCTGATTGGATCAAGCTCCTACTGGTGAAAGCCATGATTACAAACCATCCTCATGGACTTGATACAGCACAGCTCCTAGACCCTGCAGACTAGCATCTGTACGCAGCACATAGGGTTTGGTGGGGTCAGCATAGGCGAGGATGGGGGCATGGGTGAGCTGGTATATGACTTTGTGGAAGGCTGCTTCACAATCAGGAGTCCATATTATGTGCCCCACATACTTCATGGAGGTTTGAAAAACTGGCACTTTTCAATCGACAACTTGAGGCTGAGGTCTTCCAGTCGGTTTAGGACTTTAAACAGTCGGGTCTCATGCTCCTCTAATATGGTCCCAAACACAATGACATCGTCCAGGTACACCAGATATTCCAGCAAATTCATATCTCCCACTGCACATTCTATCAGTCGCTGAAAGGTGGCTGGAGCACCCAATATCCCCTGTGGCATCCTCAGAAATTTATAGAACCCCAATGGACAGATGTAGACTGTTTTCTCATGGTCCTCCAGGGCCATCGGAATCTGGTAGTATCCGCTGTGAAGATCCAATACCGAAAACCATTTGCTCCCAGTCAAACATTCCAGGGCATCTTGTATAGGGGGCATGGTGTATTGATCAGGGATGGTCCGGCGGTTCAGGGTTCGATAATCAACGCACATCCTCACAGACCCATTCTTCTTATGCACAACTACAATGGGAGAGGCATGCGGGCTCCTTGATTCTTGTATCACACCAGCAGTGAGCATTCCCTGTAGGTGTCTCCTCACATCATCTATGTCCGCTGAGGTGAGGCATTGGGATTTCTCTTGAAATGCCTGGTTGTCATGCAGGCATATGTGATGCTCTGCACCCTGGACACACCCTCCATCCCATTCTTTTAAAGAAAACACTTGCTTTCTCTGGGCAACTTTCTTGCTAATTCTAGCTTCCATTCAGCTGTTAAAGGGGAATCACAAAAGTCAAACAAGTCCGGGGTCACTCTCTCCTTCTCACCAGAGCTCTTGTTGCTGGGCAACGCGGCAGTGTCTGTGCAGTGTACCGAAGCTAGGGTGCACCCTCTCTTCACCCGGATCTCCCGATCTGACACATTTTGAATCAGGACCATCACTCATCATGCATAGGTGTGGGCACGAGCAGGGAAGATGCTGGGTTTGACCAATAATTCCTCTGGCAACTTTCCATCACCTGGTGCATCCAACATCAGTAGTTTGTCAGTCACAACAAGGGCTCCCCCTGCAGGCTCATTTAGGTGCCAAAAGCCCAATACTGCAATTCCTACAAAGTTTTGCTCCCACAAAGCCCCTGGGGACAGGCTCCATTTTAGAGTCCCAAAGGTACTTATTTGTCCAATTGGGCAGTCCAGGACCAAGATGGTGGAGATAGACAGAAAGGTCCATGCTGCAAAGAAGGTAGGTTAGACAAACTACAATATTATTAACAATCTAATAAATAATCAGCAAACAAATACATCTTTTAACAGAGCTCCCTCTGTGCAATTAGCGATGGCAGAAACGAAGTGATTATCTGGCAGCCCGGGCAAGACTCGAACATAAAAACACTTAGTCACCCCCCCCCCCGAGATTAATTATAACTGCAATCTAGGCAGCTCTTAAAGAGACAGTACACAGAGGCAGTACAGGCACTCTCTAGCAATACAGTTTAAACTGCTAAAACAGGACACCAGCCTGGCAGTGAGCATTTAGGCAAGCTCAGGGAAGACTTTTCAGGAACTCCTATTTGTAGTGGGTTACACCCTTCCATGCCTGGAGAAAACTTGGTGTCCGTGTCAAGTCTGTTCGATCATAATATTGAAAATGCAATTTAAATGAGACATTTATAACATTAGCATGCTATGCAAATACTACCTGATTCATCAATTAACATAACTTGTCACATTAGAATACATTTCCGTTTACTTCACCATACTATATCCATTCTAAAAATACTTTATACGTATTTCAGAGAGGTAATTTGAACATTACTATGCTGAATCATGTAATAACTTCTTGTACATTAAACAATGAAAGACGAGGCCCTTCCCTATCATCTAACTTGGGGCTGGATGGGGCAGGTGCACCATACTGAGAAGGGAGAACAATCAGTCTGGAATTGGCACTTAATCTCAGATTGGGTAGTGAGCTCTGAGAAACATAACAACTTTGTGGACTACATTGAGAGACAAATCCACTGGCCTCCCAGGAGAATCACAACTGAAGCATAATACTGGCTTGACAGCTCGGCCAGACTTTCTGAGGGAAACAACCACAATCACTATACTTTTGGCACTAGCCTTGGAGCTTTCGTCACTTGTGAGGGGTGACTCTGCATGGATGGGAATGTCCAAATCTGGAGCACTGTCTGCTCCTTGTTATGAAGGCTCTGGTTCCACAACACTTGACTGATTTTGAGAAGGTTCAGGCACAATTAGGCTTTGTGGCTTTGAAAGGGGGCTGTCAGCACTCTCACACTGCTCTTCAACTTCTGGTGTGTCACCAAAGAGACTCAGACCATCAGCCCCTTCCTCGGGCAATTCACAGAGTTCCACAAAACACAGGGAGTCAACAGCCTTAGACGTAATGCTTTGCACTTTACTTTCAGGGAGCATTGGCTCCAAGGATGAAGCTGGGGGATTAGGCAGTCCAGAAGGCTCAGCTTCATCCCCATGATTCAGCATAGGATTTCCTCAAAACAACTGACTCAATTCATAGGAGGGGTAATAGGCATTATCACCATCACTATTATCAGAGGTAGACTGGCAGTCACTATCATTCTGGAGCTGCTGTGGGGGAATCCTTAAATTTGTGACCGCTGAGGTAGGTTGACTCAGTCTGTTTCTTGCAGCAGCATGAGTCACCAGCCCAGGGAAATAAATTTCTGATGGTTCAGTCTCAATTATGACTTGGCTAATAGGTAGCACATGGTTATGATGCATGGTCTTGACAACTTTGGAGTTATTCTCTGGGCGCACTTTGTACACTTGTAAATCATCCAACTTTCCAACTGCTACATGGGGAAGATGGTGCCACCGATTACCAATTTTGTGTTTGCCATGCAGTCCCAAATTACATAACAACACGCAGTCTTCAGGTCAAAGCTCTTGAGCCTGTACTTTTTTATCATTCCTCTCTTTGTTGGCGAGATTTCTCTTGACGGCCATTGTCTGGGCCAGTTGATAGACATGGTTCAATTGAGCTTTCAGTTTCTGTACATATTGCAGGTAGTTTTTGGCTTGGAACCCATCCAGAGAGACCCCAAAGCAGACATCAACTGGCAGTCAGGCCTCCCTCCCGAGCATGAGGCATTAGGGAGAGAACCCAGTAGCATCATTTTTTGTACAACTGCATGCTTGTACCAAGGTGCTAATCTGCTGGCTCCACTTATGCTGGTCTTTTGGGTGGAGAGTGCCTTGCATGTCTAGAAGGGTGCAGTTAAATCTTTCTGGTTTAGGGCTCCCTTGGGGGTGATAGGGGGTGGTTCTTGACTTCTGCACCCCCAATAGAGAAAGCATTTCCTTAATTAATTGACTCTCAAAATCTCTGCCCTGGTCAGGGTGAATCCGCTGGGGGGCACCATAGTGGATGAAGAAATGTTCCACTAGCACATTGGCCATGGTAGAGGCCTTTTATTCTTTGGTGGGAAAAGCTTGTGCATACTGTGTGAAATAAACTGTAACCACTAACACATTGCCAAAATTCCACTGATCAGGTTCTAAACACAAAAGGTCTATGCAGACCAGTTCCATGGGAATGCTGGTAGTAATATTAACAAGGAGGGGCAATCCTATGAGGCATGGCTTTTCTTTGCAGGCAGTGACTACAAGTCTTTACATGGTGCTCAACATTGGCCCCCATCTTGGGCCAGTAGAATCAAGATTGTACCAGGTTGAGAGTCCTGTCAATACCGAGGTGCCCCATGTGATTATGGAGGGACCTCAGTACCAAATCTTTTAAGGCCATGGGCAGAACCAATTGTTTCTTGTCTACTTGGCCACTATGATTTACTGTTTCTCTATATAACAACTGATTGAGTAACTTCAACCTGGGGCCTTCTTTAAACAATAGAGCAGTTTGCAAGTTAGGGGAATGCAACTTGGACTCATCTTTCCCCGCACACAGGGCATCAAGTGCAGGCTGAATCTTAGGATCTTGGGATTGAGCCCACTGAATGCTATCATTGTCAAATTGAGGTACTGCACTATCTGTTTTGCAGGTATCAGAAGGTCCCAAGCAATCTTCTAAACAGTCCACTGTGTCCGCAGACATCTGTTCATCTCGGTCAAACTTTTGGCACAAGGCTCGAATGTCAGGTTCAGACAGTCTAACCCAATCAATCTTGGAAACTGGCCTTCACGGAAAGGCATCAGCATCAATATGATTCAGTCTTGGCCTGTATTAAACAGCATAATCATAGGTTGATAAGGCGGAAACCCACCTGTGCCCAGTGGCATCTAACTTAGCAGAAGTCTGTACATAGGTTAACAGGTTATTGTTGGTCTTCACCAATATCTTTTCCCCATAGACATATTCATGAAACTGGTCGATGATTGCCCATTTTAGTGCAAGGAACTCCAAATTATGCACAGGGTAGTTTCGGTCTGATGGGATCAAGCTCCTACTGGTGAAAGCCACTGGTCACAAACCATCCTCATGGTCTTGATACAGCCCAGCTCCAAGACCCTGCAGACTAGCATCTTTATGCAGCACATAGGGTTTGGTGGGGTCAGCATAGGTGAGGATGGGGGCATGGATGAGCTGGTATATGACTTTGTGGAAGGCTGCTTCACAGTCAGGAGTCCAGCAGGCCCAAAAAGTTCATCTCTGAAGAAGTATACTTTCTCTGGTTCTTTGATGACCCCTTTTTTGTATTTACGATTGGTAGGAGGGTAACCCTGGGTAACATTCAATAGTGGGTGAATCACCTTTGAATGGTCATTTATGAACCTGCGGTAGTAGTCACAGAACCCCAGAAAACATTGTAGTTCTTTAAAATTATGGGGCTGGGGCCAAGTAGTCAGTGATTCAACCTTACTGGAATTAATCTCTATCCCTTTTGTAGATATTATGTGCCCCACATACTTCATGGAGGTTTGGAAAAACTGGCACTTATCAATGGACAACTTGAGGCTGAAGTCTTCCAGTCGGTTTAGGACTTTAAACAGTCTTGTCTCATGCTTCTCTAATGTGATCCCAAACACAATGACATCATTCAGGTACACCAGATATTCCAACAAATTCATATCTCCCACTGCAAGTTCTATCAGTCGCTGAAAGGTTGCCAGAGCACCCGATATCCCCCTGTGGCATCCTCAGAAATTTATAGAACCCCAATGGACAGATGAAGACTGTTTTCTCATGGTTCTCTGGGGCCATCAGAATCTGGTAGTATCCGCTGTGAAGATCCAATACTGAGAACCATTTGCTCCCATTCAAACATTCCAGGGCATCTTGTGTAGGGGGGCATGGTGTATTGATCAGGGATGTTCCAGTGGTTCAGGGTTCGATAATCAACACACATCCTCACAGACCCATTCTTCTTATGCACAACTATAATGGGAGAGGCATACAGGCTCCTTGATTCTTGTATTACACCAGCAGCGAGCATTCAGTGCAGGTGTCTCCTCACATTATCTATGTCTGCTGAGGTGAGGTCTTGGGATAGCTCTCAAAATGCCCAGTTGTCATGCAGGTGTATGTGATGCTCTTCCCCCTGGACACACCCCATGTCCCATTCTTTTAACAAAAACACTTGCTCTCTCTGGGTGAGTGTCTTGCTAATTCTAGCCTTCCATTCAGCTGTTAAAGGGGAATCACAAGAGTCAAACAAGTCTGGGGTCACTCTCTCCTTCTCACCAGAGTGCTTATTGCTGGGCAATGTGGCAGTGTCTGTGCAGTGTCCTGTAGCTAGGGTGTAGCCTCTCTTCACCCGGATCATCCAATCTGTCACATTTTGAATCAGGACCATCACTCATCATGCATAGGTGTGGGCACGAGCAGGCAAGATGCTGGGTTTGACCAATAATCCCTCTGGCAACTTTCCATCACCTGGTGCATCCAACATCAGTATTTTCTTCTTGACATCTTTCTGGAGGTGGACCTCCCCATTAATGGTACACTGAGCATTAGGGGCCAGTATCATTTGGTCAGGATCCTTCTTCCACATGATTCCCACAGGTTCATCCTGCTCTACTTCCTCAGGTTTCTGTTGCAAATCATAGGCCCTCTTGATCAGAACTGGAATTCTTATTGCCAACCCAGTCCGTCGCCCTTGTTTCTCATGACAGAGTTGCGCTAGTATCCCAAACATATGGGCATTTGTCCCAATTAACAAGGGAACCCCATCATACAGTTCAGTGGGAGGGCACACTAAGGCTAGTGTTTCAACTTGTTCATCTGCTCCAGCAACGGAGGTAGGGAAAGACTGCCAAATCTGAATATACCATGAGTACAGATAAGAATTCTCGCTCAACCCCCCATACAAGCATGCCTTCCAAGGGTTGTGAGGGCACATCAGGCAGGTTCTTTCGATACCAGTCTTGGAACACTGTAGTTACTTGAGCCCCACTGTCAAGCATGTCCCGGGTGGACACACCATTCACCTTTACTGTAGTTTCCACTGAAGGGCCAACCACATTGGACCATTCAGGTGATGCAGACTTGGATAGCAACTTGGCAGCTGCCTTGGATGAATAACTCTTCAAGAACGGCTCCACCTTGTGACCGGTTATTGCTCCATCGCAGCCAGGCTAGTAGTGTAATAGTAACCTTTCTCAAGTTCTCCAGTAAATGACAGGTGAACCGGGTGTGTCTGTCCTCCCTGCAGTGGTAGCAAAAATTGGGTTCTCTAGAGTCTTTGAGTGGTTGTAGGCTGTCTCCCTACCTGGATACATCAGGTGCACCTCGGGGCCCTTCTTTCATTTGTGACTTGTGCTCTTGATCCTCTGGACTTCCACCAAGTTTGGAGGTTTGTGTGGCTCGTAGTAGGTCCCCCACCAGGGCTCTCAATTCTTGTACTCCTTCCAGTAGGTTACCCTGAGTCCGGGTTTCTGAGGAGACAACATGCACCCCTACCCCACTAGTCAGGGCCTCATTTTTTAACTCAAGGGGTGCCTGATAGAGGTCAAGATCTCTAGCAGCCTCGGTGGCTTGTTGGCTGACCCTCAGCTCTGTCAATTCTTTAATCAACTCTCTCATCTTTTGTGCCTCATCTTCGTTACTTCTCTCAGGGGTCTGGCAGGTACAGACAACTCCAGCATAGTGCTCCCAGCCCTCTTCCTCATTCTCTGCTTCACAAATCTCTTTCATGAGGTGACAATACTCATGAGGATTAGCCTTCCTGTATTGCAATTTAAGCTTTATCATCATCACACTAGAGTACCTGGCTGACTTGAGAATATGGTCCACTCTGACCCGATTCAGTTCCTTAGCAGGCACTCCTCCTTTTCTGTGAGCCCTCTGAAGAGCCCTCTCAATTATGGTAACAAAGATAGACAACTTCTCATTCTTCCATTGCTTGGCAGATTTGAATTTCCACAGTAAATCATTCTCCGACTCAATGCTTACAAAAACTCCCTCCAATGCAGAGAGGTATTCAGCCACGGTAGCCTCCAGGCTAGTGGCTAATAGGAAGTGAATGGCCTCCAGTGCAGGGCCCCTCAAATTTTCCATGAGTCTCTTTCTTTTCTCCCCCTCAGAGCACTGCCACTCCTGGACCAGGGGGATAGCATAGTCCATCCATGTTTCCAGGGCATCCTCCCCTACAGGCACTGGGACTGTGCCCCAGAAAAGTCTAAGTCTACAGTAAGAGTCAAGGTGCACAGATGGGGTTACTGTGGGGGAGGTGACCATAGAGGAACCCTTAGGGGAGGCAGGAGACACTATCGAGGACTGTAATGGTGTGAGTTCTTCAGAAAGTTCTAGCACCTTCGCAAACTCTTTGGCGGTTCACCCCTCAGAAGCTAACAGCTTAAGCAGGTTATCCTTGAACCCTCCTATACTGGGGGACCCACCCGGGGTAGTCGGATCACTGTGTAAGTGGATGACCCACCACCCCTTCTGGGCCCCTTCAGGCAGAATAACAGGGGATACCTTCTCTGGATCTATGGGAAAGCTGCAGGACAGTAAAACTACCATGGTCATGTCAAACAGGTCTGAATCCCTTCCCTTCACTTCAAGTTTTCCCAAACACTTAACATCTTCCACAACTTCTACAATAACAGAATCTGTGTTCCCTAATGGGACATCCATTAACAGGAGGGCATATCGGGGATCTATTCCTCAACCTCATTCCAACCCATCATTCGGTGTACTAATATGGGGGGTGATTTTGAGCTTATGCGTAGCAATATCTTTCATGTTTTCACCAGTTCTGAACATATTGGGGTAATTCCCTCCTCTGGCCACTAGAGGATGCTAATCCCAGCAGTGCCTCCAAGATGTAACCCCTAGGTGGCGCTATCTCATGGGCTATGACCCCTGCCTGCTTGGCTAGTATCAGGTTAAGGAACTTGGGTACTGAAATGGGTGCCTCCACCTAGAGGTCAGGGTTGTTAGTAGCCAAGCTAACTTGGGCACAGCCCTCTGGGACACAGAAATCCCCCTCTTCCCCTTTCTTGTGACCTGAACAATACACAATAATCACTGTCACAATACCCCTTGTATACCACACAAGTACCCACACTGTTTGCACTTACCAGCAGGGCTGGTTCCTCTGGCTTGACCCTGGGGACCCCCTGTAAAACAAGGTCATGCACAGCAAATAGCAACAGTACAGTACTTTTGGCACAAACTATAACCACAGTCAGATTAAATGCAAAAAGTGTTAGATCTGATTTATTCAGGGGGCTTGAACAAGGGAGAGGCGTAATCAGGTTGCTTGCCTTGAAGGCTATATCAATCAAACAGTTATGCATGCACTTCAGAGTCCCTGCACAGGCACACACTCTGGGTACCCAGGTGGGGAAGAGGTGAGCTAGCCAGGAAAGTTGCCCAGGACAGGCCGGCATTGCACCTGGTTGGGGCCCTGTGATAGAAGAAAGCAACATGCACAACACACACTATTTGTAATCTGGAGACAAAAGGCTCAGTTTGAGAAAGAAAAGGCAACAAAACAATCAGATGACACACTTTATATTAAGCTGTTGTTGCAGGGAGCTACCCTGTTGTTTACTCATGATACCCAATACTAGACCCAAGCAGGATGAAAATCAAGACTGCAGATTGCTGATCTGCAGTACCAGGAGAAGCAGAGACCACAGAATCGCTGAGACATTATTCCTGTTCAAGCATGGAGCAGGGGGCTGATCCCCAGGCAGGTCTCTCGTCAATGGCTTTCTCTGTGCAGTGGATAGTCTGGTTGGGCCAGTGTGGTAAGGCCCAGGCCAATCGGAGATGAATACAGATTTCAGTTTGTGGAGCTGGATGCAGCCTACAGCAAGCAAACTCAGATTAGGCAAACAATGGGGAACCAAATCACGACCCACTATCAGCACACAGCACATTTACACATAAGGTAAATTCCACTGCACCAGGCAGTGGCTCCCTGGTCACAATTACAGAATCTCTTCACAATCCGGGAGCTCAGAGATGGCTGGAAATCTTGACAGGCTGATGGCATTCAGCAAATCTTCAGTTTTCTTCAGGTCTCAGCCTGGCCACAATTCAGAGGCTTACTTCATTCTCACAACTCAGATTCAGTCTGAAATAACTCTCTTTTCCCTCTCAGGGGCAGCAGGCAAACAAGCAGGCCAAACTCAAGCCTTTCCACAGTTCTCCCACATGAAACTATGCAGCACAGCTGCTCGACTGCCTTGAGCTGTTGCGTCTTCACTTCCCAACTTAGATCTGATTTTAGCTGCAGGCAACTTGGGACTTTCCCCAGGATCTAAAAGGTCCAATTGGCTGATCAGTCTGTCAGTCACAACAAAGGATCCCCCTACATATTCAGTTAGGTGCCAAAATCCCAATACTACAATTCCTACAAAGTTTTGCTCCCACAAAGTCCCTGGGGACAGGCTCCATTTTAGAGTCCCAAAGGTACTGATTGGTCCAATTGGGCAGTCCAGGACCAAGATGGTGGAGATTCACAGAAATGTCCATGCTACAAAGAAGGCAAGTTAGACAAACTACAATATTATTAACACTCTAGATAAAAACATAGAATTTGACAGCAGATAAGGACCGCTTGGCCTACCCAGTCTGCCCATTTCCCTACTTAATGGATAAGCTGCAGATCCTAGTTAACCAGCAGCCTACTTCTTTCTACCCCCAACCCCTAGAATTGCCTTATGACTGTCACATGCATGCTTGAATTCAACCACTGTTTTTGACTCTACAACCTCCTCTGGAAGGCCGCTCCATGCATCCACAACCCTCTCTGTGAAAAAATACTTGCTTATATTACCTCTGAGCCACCCCCCTCTATCTTCAAATTGTGCCCCCTTGCTCTTGCACACCTCTTTTTTTTTGAAAGATGCTACCCTCTTGGACTTTGTTGATTCCCTTGAGGTACTTGAAAGTTTCTATCATGTCCCCCCCTCCATCCTTTCCTCGAGGCTATACATATTTGGCTCCTTTAGTCTCTCTCCACATGTCTTCCGGTGCAGACCCTACACCATTTTAGCTGCCCTCCTCTGGACAGCTTCCATCCTGTCTATGTCCTTGCAGAGATTGGGTCTCCAGAACTGCACACAGTACTCCAGATGGGGTCTCACCAGCTGTCTTTACAGAGGGATGACAACTTCCTGTTTTCTACTGGTGATGCCTCTCCCTATGCATCCCAGTATCCCCCCAACCCTTCTTACTGCCCTCTCGCATTGCTTGCCCACCTTTAAGTCATCTGATATGACTACCCACGTCCCTTTCCATTTTTGTTGCTGTTAGTATCTCACTCCCCATTGTGTACTCTTTCCCTGGGTTTTTGTTTCCCAGGTGTATTACCTTGCACTTCTTAGCATTGAATCTAAGCTGCCATACATTTGACCATTCCTCTAACCTTGCCAAGTCCCTTGTCATCCTTTCCACCCCACCTTGTGCAACAACTCTGTTGCAGATCTTTGTGTCATCTGCAAAGAAACATACTTTTCCTTCCAGTCCCTCTGCAATGTCACTTATAAAGACATTGAAGAGGACCGGTCCTAATACTGAACCCTGCGGTACCCCACTAGTAACCCCCCTTTCTTCAGAGTGGACTCCATTTACTATTACCCTGTGTGTCCTATTCTCCAGCCAATTCTTTACCCAGGCTATCATCTTGGGACCCACTCCTAGGCTGGCTAACTTGTATATTAATCTTTTGTGTGGGACTGTGTCAAATGCCTTGCTAAAGTCTAGGTAGACTATGTCCACAGCCCCTCCCTGATCTACTACATTGGCCACCCAGTCAAAGAAATCTATTAGATTCATCTGGCATGACCTTCCCACTGTGAATCCATGCTGCCTTGGGTCCTGTGCCCCTCTGGCCTCTAGGTACTCGACAATTCTTTCCTTCAGAAGTGATTCCATCATTTTCCCTGTCACTGAGGTTAAACTAACAGGTCTGTAGTTTCCTGCTTCTGCCCTGCTCCCACTTTTGTGAAGGGGAATCACATCTGCCCTCCTCCAGTCCTCAGGTACCACCCCATCCTCCCATGATTTATTAAAGAGGGTAGTCAGTGGTCTCACTAGTTCTACACTTAGTTCTTTTAGAATTCTGGGATGAATCCCATCAGGCCCCATTGCTTTGTCCACCTTCAGTTTTAAGAATTCTTTCAGAACCCTTTCTTCTGTAAATGGGCTGGTATCAACTTCTGTATCCAGAGCGTTTCTATTGTTTGTTTTAGGTACCTCCCCCTCTTCGTTTGTAAATACTGAGCAAAAATATTTGTTTAGTATCTCTGCCTTTTCACAGTCACCCTCTGCTCACTCCCTTCCCTTTATTAAGCCTCACTATCCCTCCCTTTGTCTTCCTTCGCCTCTGATGTACCTAAAAAGGTTTTATCCCCTTCTTAACTGAGTTGGCTATCTTTCCTCAGTTCGGCCTTTGCTGTTCTGACTGCCTTCCCAGCTTCCTTTGCTTTAACTGATACAATTCTCTGTCCTGCTCCTTCTGTGATTCCTTGTACTTCCTGAATGCTTTCTTTTTCTCTTGAACCTTCACTGCCACCTCCTTTGAGAACCATAGTGGTTTCTTACATCATTTTGTTTTGTTTATTTGCTTCACACAAAGGCTTGTTACCCCTGTGATGGCAGTTTTTATTATTCCCCATTGTTCTTCCACCCCTCCTTCCTGCCCATTTGCTAGTGCATTCCTTAGGCACTCACCCATTTTGGCAAAGTCAGCCCTCCTGAAGTCCTGTACTTTTGCCTTTGTATGGCTTGACTCTATTGCTGTGTTTATTAGAACCATACTGTTCGATGGTCGCTAATTTCTCAGATGGCTACTCACTTCTACATCTGTGATCCTCTCCATCTCCATTTGAGAGAATCAGGTCTAAGATTGCTCCCTCTCGAGTGGGTTCCAATACTAGTTGTCTAAGGCATGCCCCCTGTCGGGCATCTAGAATAACCCCACTCTTAGAAGTGGCTGCTGCAACTGCACTCCAGTTAACATCTAGCATATTCAGATCACCCATCAGCAATATCTCCCCTTTTTCTGCCAAAGTATACTTTCTATCATTTCCTTGTCCATTTCCTCCCCCTGATTGGAGGGGGGGTCTGTATACAACCCCTGTGTAGATTGTGGTGCCATTGCCTGTCTCCAAATTGACCCACAGTGCTTCTTCTCCTCCCTGTTTACCCTTTTATTCTGTTGCTTTGATTCATTCCCTTATGTAGAGAGCTACTCCTCCTCCTCTTTTACCCTCCCTGTCCTTCCTGTAGACTCTAATAAATAACCAGCAAACAGATACATCTTTTAACAGAGCTCCCTCTGTGCAATTAGCGATGGCAGACATGGAGCAATCATCTGGCAGCCCGGGCAAGACTTGAGCATAAAAACACTCAGCCCCCTCCCAGATTAATTATAACTGCAATCTAGGCAGCTCTTAAAGACACAGTACACTGAGACAATACAGGCACTCTCTAGCAATACCATTTAAACTGCTTAAACACAGAACAGCAGCCTGGCAGTGAGCATTTCAGCAAGCTAATGAAAGACTTTTCAGGAACCCCCATTTCTAGGGGGTTTACATAGGCACAAAGATAATACCTAAATAAATACCTTTTGTGACCTAAATTTTAGCATCTTGCTTTCTAAAGTTTAAATAGAACTTGAACACTGGAAAACATTACAACTCTCTATGTGGGGTAAAATAGAAGCAGTGAAAATGATAACAGCATCCAAAATCTTTCACTTATTATTGCATATACCTATCTCCACCTCTAATAAATGGTTTGATCAGTTAGATAAAATGATAGGACAATATCTATAGGAAGGTTATAAACCACGCTATAGTAGAAATAAAGTTACAGCAAGTTGGTGGTCAGGGAGAGCAGAAATGCCCATGGTTCAAAGGCTACAACTGGGCATTCAGAAATGCACAGAGCATTAGACGGATCACTACACCAGGACTCCCCTTAGGGACACAAATTGAATCCACTCTCTGTGGACAAGTTAACCCTATGATCCATTTAGCCACAAATAGTAAACTCTCTCCCCATATACCTCCCTTCCATTAGGTCTTCCTATCAGGCCTGGCACAACTCCGGGAAGTGGATGCATGTAGATCTAGGACATAAGTCACTAATATCCCTATGGTGCAACCACACCGTAAAAATTACACAAACCCCAATATGCTGGGCACCATTGGGAAAGTACAGGCATACACAGCTTGTGCAATATAATCATCCTGCACACCAATACTCTAGACTTTTTTCAAAATCTGCAATCTAGATTCCAGCTTCCACAATCAGATTTCTGGAAATATTTACAGCTACGCAGCTCCTTAACCCAAACATCTTAAAAAACTGAAGACCCCACATAACATAACCCCTTAACCAAATGGATAAGGGATAAAAGAGGTAGAGCTGGCTTAATTCACACCTACATCAGAGATAACATACCTGACCAGACAGGTCCAACCAAATAGTACTGTTCATCAGTTTTACAGACACCTTTATCTGAGGATCAGTGGTGCCAGTGCTGACTCTCAGCTCACCAACTCCTAAAAGACTTTAATAGCCACGTAATTGAAAACAAAATACTACAGTGCTGGTACTGCACACCTGATGTTTTATACACAGCTAAGGTTATCCCTATGCACCACTGCTGGAGGTGTGCTCTACCTCATGGGAACTTGTATCATATTCCTTTGAGCTGTCCAGATATCAGACCCTATTGGAACACCGTCATAAACATCATCTACAATATACTAAACCACCCTATAATTCCTTTCCCTGAAATGTTTCTTATAGGATTGGACATAGGCCCTACCCCACTACTTAAGAGACAAAAGTATCTAATGATACAAGCTAGCATGGTAGCAAAAAGGATTGCTGCTTCTGAAATGGTGAACCACGGATATACCTACTATGCATGAATTCCTAAGCAACCTCTCCCAACTTTCTACTTATGATCGTCTCTCCCATATCTCTAGCAACACTATGCACATCCATAGACCTACATGGGAATCTGTTTACCACTTTCTAAAAACCAACTCTAGGGTAACCCTTACTAGAAGTTTACCCCATCCCAGACAAGGAACTGGATGAGGCACAATGGACCAGATAGGCCACTGGAAGATATGATCCCCCAGGCTCACCACATGTTCTCAAGGCAGCTTTGATATAATCTCCTGACTATACTCTGTTAATAACCTATTAGCCCTCACAACCCAAATCCTTCACTAGTTTTTCTTAGAATTGTACATAGTTAATGAGGTTATAAGTCAGTGCAGATATACAGGTTACATACTGGTTACATAGGGCTGGCAGTATAGCCTAGAGGTTAAAGGCATGAGGTGTGAATGAGTTTGGTACATCCAGCAGACCAGGCCTGAGTTTGATTCTCACAACCTCCACTTGCATACTGTGTGACTCTGAGCAAGTCACTTAACCAGCCAGTGCTCCCAGGTCGCCCCTGAAAACAAGCACTTGTGCCTAGTGGGCCTTACCCAGTTACCAAAGACTAAAATAAATAAAAAAATAAACATACAGTGGCAGTTACAGAAATGGTGCATGGTAACGAGGTATACCCGGTAGGTGCAGTACACTGAGTTGCAAAGAGGAATACTTTTGTTACCACTTATTAGTGCAGTACTACGGTACTGCGATACTGCTGTAGGTGCTTAATTAATTGAATCCTCAACATAATCAGCTTAAACACACCAGGTGGCACTGTTTGCAGTTAAATTTATCTGACTACATTGTAATGTTCCAGCAGATGGCCCCACAGTCCACAGTCCTGGTCTGCATACAGTACAGACATATCAGGTTTTTGTATTTGTGTTATAAAATGTTCTGTCCTGTAACAAGCCTTCCATCTTCTCCCTGCTGCCCCTAGTCACTGCCCTTGTTTTCTATTTTTTTCCCTATATTTTTCTATGTTCCTTTTGTTTCATATATTAAGCAATATTAGTTGCTGCCATGAAATATTCCTCAGTAAAAGAAGAAAGAGTAAAAGAAGAGAGAAGAATGCAACAAGCAATGTTTCTAGCGTTGCATGCTTTAGTAACAGTAAATACATAGTAAATAAACAGTATTTAAACAAGTATGCTAATACACTGTGCTGTGCTTCAATCTTTTAGGTGCTAATACACTCTGCTGTGCTTCAGTCGTTTAGGTGCTAATACACGGTGCTGTGATGTGCTGTATTGTTTCCCTTTACATTCACACTGCAATGTAGAAAGCAATACTTTTCTGATTCGCAGTAAGCAGTTTTAGAATACACTATAGAATTCCTCTACTCTGCATGGCTCCCCGGAAATAAGGGTGCACAACATTCCAGTTGGATAAATAAATAGAGCAATGATAAATACTCAAAATAAACCTCTGCCTTACAGCTTCGGTTTTGGTGTTTATTTTATGATTTGTGCTTTCTCCTCCCTGTTATCTTAGCATTCAGGGTGTGCAGGAGTTTGACTGAAGTGGAGGGAGGAGATGAGAGCACAAATCATAAAATAAACACCA
Source organism: Neoceratodus forsteri (assembly GCA_016271365.2). Classification (NCBI taxonomy): domain Eukaryota; kingdom Metazoa; phylum Chordata; order Ceratodontiformes; family Ceratodontidae; genus Neoceratodus; species Neoceratodus forsteri. The sequence goes on from CM028131.1 coordinate 539,389,382, forward strand.
AAGCTCAAGTTGTAAGCCACAGGTTCATTTTGAGTATTTATTGTTGCTGATTACAGACTTGATCTGACAAAGAAACGGGGCTAGAGCTCCTTCCACACTGCAGTTTGTAATGGTATTGGAGTAGGGACCCAGTGTGCCATAGCTGTGGGTCACTGATGTTGGGTCCCTGCCTCTCTTTCCCTGGGATATCCCTGCTGGGACCTGTCAAATGTTGCTCCACCTCCCTGCAAACTAACACCTTTTTTATGTTTAAATCCCTCTTCCAGTAGCCCGTGGTGACCTGGATTATCTTTACCATTCAGGCAACTTTGAAAATGATCTGATCATTCACACTCAAACACATTACCTTTGGTCTCAATTCAGGAGGGGGGGCATCAGCTCAGCTGCTCTACAAAAAACAATTTTTTTTTTTTTTTGAAACTTCACTTCTGTTAATGGGGGGTATTTAACACTTTAACAGGCTATAGATAACAAACTTTGAACTACTTTTTGCATGGAAAAAAAATGGGACCATGGGGTTTATTTGTACATTCATTTTTAAAATTTTATTTCATACTGTGTAGTCATTCTTCTTTCATAACTACTTAGAAGGCCTAATGACAGTCACAAGTTTTCTTTTTTTAAAACAAATGTTGTTTTAGCTATCAAGAGCAAGCTCCAAAAACTTGATTGAATTTTATGATCATAGCTGAATGAAACCTTTTTGTCTGATTTTAATTTTCTGCTTGGTTTTACTACCGTATGTTTTAATGTCAGAAGAAGAATCAACATTTATATAGCACTTTTCATACACAGCGTATCCCAAAGCACTTTACAAACATTGTTATACTGGTACTGAAGTGACTGAATGTGTAGTGGGGGCCATATCACACATCAGTACCCACACACAGCCTGGACAATTGCATGAACCAGTTTATGGGAAGGGGAATGTTGGCCAGGACACCATCAATGTCCACTACTGTTTGCAAAGAGTGCCCTGGGTTCTTTTACTTACACCTGGACATCCACCAGGACAGCACCATGACGGGCATGAGGGACCTCAGTTTAACGTCTCATCCGATGGACGACACACCCTATCAGTACAGCACCCACCTAATACTGTGCTCTGATGCCAGCATTTAAGGTGCAACTCCAATCCCGATGTGGGATGAAAACCCACAACCTTCGGGTCCAGAGGCAGATGTGCTACCATCTGAGCCATGCTCAATGAGCACTTGTCATTGAGGTGTTGCTTTTGGGCCCAGGTGTTAACAGGATCAGCAAATTAATTTTTTTAAGTTTTTATAAAACTACATAGTCTTTTTAAAATAATAGTGTGCATGTGTGCATAGGTGCCAGACCACACATTTTCACATTTGCACCAGTAGGTTTCTGCTTAGGTCTTTGCATGAGTGTCAACTTCAGAATATAAAGGTATGCCAGTTTGCAGGAATAAGATCCAACCTCTCTTGGATTTACTTGTACCGAAAGTACAACACCCATCCCCCCTTTACATTCACACAAACTGCAGTACAGGAGTTTACCACAGTCCCCACACACCAACCAGCCAATAAATGAAACATCAGTCAAGGAGCAATAACACACAACTCCAATTACAACACAAAACAAACTAGATAAAAAGTCCAACCCATGCATAGAAATGACACAACAATCAACCCCCACCCACACCCACAATTGTTCATGTATATTGTCAATGAAAAAACACAAGTCAAAACACATTATGGAAGAAGCACACAAAAGCATCACTCCAGACCTCCAATACACATCAATCGAAAAATTATCACATCAATGGATCTTTACAGCAAAGCAGTTTGTATACAAAACTGAAACAGAACCATGAAGTAAGAGCAGATCATTTTCTTAATTTACTAAGGAGAAATAGCCCGTTTTCTGCCATTGAATTTATGTGAAGGTAAAAAAACATACACCTGTCCTGTGAAATTTATTAATTTTGGTTTAAACAAGCTGACGTGTTTGAGCACTTTATTCCACTTCAAACTTACACACCTCTAAAGACAATGGAGCCTATGCATGATTGGGTGGGAATTACACGGCAGAGGTGTGTATCCTGCCAGCGCAGCTCTGCACCTGCAGACAGTTGCACACTGGTGGCATCCACGACCACCAGCCACCTGTCCATGGCTCATCCCCCCCCAGTGCGCAGGTACATGCAGGGCTGACTGGGGCAGAGTCACAGTCCCGGGTGGGTGGCCAATCGAATGGCCTGCCTAGGACCCAGAGTGGATTCCCCTGAACAGGATGGTGCAGTACCGGCATCATGCATTGGGCACAGCATGGAGCCATGGATGAGTCCATGGACCACATGGGTGTCCAGCGGTGGTGGTACAGCCCCCCCCATATCTGCCTCAGAGATCTTCCCCCAATTATGAGAATGCTGCCTCTCTTCAACCCCAGCACAGGGCGGCACCCACCCCTGACCACGATGCCTGCCTCCTGCCCATGTACATAGTGGTGCCCCATCCCCAGCAATGTGCCACCCCCCTCACACAGTGAGGCACCTGCCCCAGGACAGTGGTACCACCAACCACTAACAACCAGCTAGGGATGCAGCAAAATTAAATTTCACCAGCAAAATTGTGGTGAAATCACCAATTTCGCCACGTGAAATGTTTTGCGTAACTGTGGCGAAATTTCGCAGTTTCACCCACAATTTCACTGGGTCACCAGTCCAGTACAGATGGTGAAATTTCACCTGCGGCAGGACAAATTTCACCCGCAGGTGGTGAAATTCCACCAGTAGCAGTGAAATTTCACCCTTGGTGGTGAAATTTTTCCCGCAGGCAAAATTTCACTGGCCTGGGGGCAAAATTGAGCTCAGAACCACAGGCCAAATTTCACATTTCCTGAAGTGAAATATTTTGCGTAGTGTATTAATTACATGAAATATTTAGCTCAGCAAAATATTCCAGTTTTGCACAATACTACAACCAAAACACCTCCCTTCCCCACTGTATGGACCACACCACCTGAGGGGCTGGTAGGCAGTGCCATGGCCATGGATCGGCTGGCAGCAATGCCCAATGGACACCTCTCCCACCACCTGCACGGGGATGGGGCATACAAGTCCGGGGGGTGCCTCTGTGCAGCAGAGCTCGATGAGGGCTACATGCATTGGGGTGCGGGTGTTCTAGTACAGTTGCCATGCCAAGGGGGACCCTGTGGGTGTGCGGGTATGGCTGCATATGGCCACAATGGCAGGGTCTCCCCTGGCATATCCTCACCACCACTGCACTCCCCTATATGTTACACTGCATACCTTACTGCATGGCACGTAGTGCGGACATGACCCCTCCTGCTTCTGGCACCTTGCTGTCCATGCAGCCGGGGGATCGGGTGCCATGGGGCTGCATGCCCCATTTGTGATTCTGGTGCAGGGTACCATGGGTGCGGAGTGGTTACATGCCACAGATACGCGGTGTGTAGCCACTCTGCCCCTTTGTGAAAAAGGGCCAATTGAGAATATCAGTTTACAAATGCAAACCTGACCACCTACCTTAATGACACCCTTTCTTTACTGCCATAGAATTGAAACTACATTTTGTGGGCATTATATGAACAATGCACAGATATCTGTGTTCTATTTTTTCTTACCCCCAACCATTTCGAAACACATGTTCACTGTTATTCTTACTGTTATTATTACTAGAGTGAAAACAAGAAGTCAACATCTCTTTTAAAGACAAAGTATTTGGTACTGTACAGAGTGATAGGCATAATGTATTTCATCAGAAAGGTTCAGTAACATCTGCATCTTGTCTTGATAATTTAGTGGAAATAAATTTGGATCAAGAAACAGTACTAAATGAATTATATAAATTACGCACCACAGCCTCATCAGGATCTGACAATATAAGCTCTATTGTCTGGAAAAAAAATTGCAGATGCTGTAGCTCAGCCACTAACCGTTCTATTTATTAAATCCCTGGTGATATTCCTTCCAATTGGTTAACTGCTATAGTTGTTCCGATTCATAAAAAGAGAAACAGAGCCTGTGTTTCTAACTATAGACCTATTAGTCTTACATCAGTCTGTTGCAAATTACTTGAGAAAATAATTAAAAATATGATAGAGTATGAAATAACCTCTTTGGGATTAGAAGATACCATGCAGCATGGCTTTAAGAAGGGTCTTTCGTGTAATACAAATTTGATTTCCTTTTATAATTTTATTGGTGGTCAACTAGATAAAGGAGTACCAATAGATGTAATCTATCTAGATCTAGGAAATGCTTTCGACTCGGTACCCCATGATAAACTAATTTCTAAATTATACAATTTAGGACTAAATGGTTATATCCTGAGATGAATAAATAACTGGCTAACTGACAGGAAACAAAAAGTTAGAATAAATTTAGAATTTTCCAAAGAAGGAAGCATTACCAGTGGAGTCCCTCAGGGATCAGTGCTGGGTTCAGTGATGTTTAATTTATATATAAGTGATATGAGTAAAGGACTTTGCAGTGTAATAACCAAATTTGCAGATGATACAAAAATAGGTAGGGAAGTTTCCTCTTTTTTTCAATATCAACAATTATGTAAAGATCTTCATTCCATAGAACTATGGGGAATGGATAACAATATGAAATTCAATGAAGATAAATGTTATGTGTTACATTTTGGTAACAGTAATTCCAAGTATTAATATTTTTTAAGCAACAAAGAACTCAAGGCTAGTATGTGTGAAAAAGATCTGGGGGTATGGATGGCCACAAATTTATCTTCCAAAACACATGCTAAAAAACTTTTTGTAAAATGTAATCGAATAATACATTCCATAAGAAGAGCATTTATATCTAGAGACAGATTAAGTATTATGAAATTATATAAAACATATGTTTTGCCACATCTTGATTATGACACCCCAGTCTGGAGTCCTTATCTCCAAAGAGATATTAACTTAATAGAAATAATTCAGAGGAGGATAACTAAATCAGTATATGAGTTAAAAAATTGTGATTATAATGAAAGGTTAAAGATACTTAACCTATATTGTTTGGAAACCAGGAGAATTAGGGGTGATTTGTTACTGTTATACAAAATCAATAAAGACCCCTCCATAAGCGAGCATTGTGGTTTTCAGTTAATTGATAAGAAGGATAACCTTAGGTCACATAAAATACAAATCTAAGTTCCTAATGTAATTACAGTTAAATGTTTGAATTTATATAATGTACATACTACCAGGATATGAAATTCATTACCTAACCATATTGTTGAAGCATCTACATTTGATCAGTTTAAAACAAGTCTGGAAGATTATCTTCTGAGTACCAGGAAGTTGAGATAACCCCACTTTGAGTGGAAGACAATTAAATGGGTATTCTTGCCTACTTTGTCTGATTCCTCCAAGTTAAACTAAGTTAATTACAGTTGTACTGTGTTTTATTTTGTAATAGAAAATGGCAAAGGAAAATCCTGGAAGCTGATTGGCTGACAACATGGCTGAGGTGGGCATCTATTTTTCAATAGATGCCCACCAAATAAAAATTCCCAGCCCAACTGGCCCCTATACTCTCTCTGATATCCTGGTGCCTACCCTGCTTCCTCATTGGGTGAAAGCACCCTGGAAAATTTCAAACTACCACCATTTTTTTCTCTTGCATAACGAGTAACTCAGTGGTTAGCCAAGTCCCCCCCAGACCAGTTCAGTATCGAAAGTCATAAAAAAAAAAATAACACACATACACACAGTGCATTTGTACTTTTGCAGTCGGGGAGAGAGTAAGAGACAGTTGATCACTTCTGCCAACCACACTGATGGCTAATGGCAGCATTCTCTGACCACAGTCTAGCGACCCCTTTTTCAGACACCGATCCCCCGGCTGATGTACAACAGTCCTAAGCTTCAACCAGCAGTGCAAGGCTTTCCCAGCTTTGTAAATGAAAAAAAAATACACTCCAGTTGTTATTTTTGCAGTCGAGAGCAGAGAGACAGTTGATCATTTCTCCCAGCTGCTGTAATTGTTCCTCACATCACTTCAATACCGTCTGTCTCCCCCTTCTTCACGTGCAAAAAATTTTTTTTAAATGGCAAGATTAAACCAGCGATTCCCCTGGCACAAGGCTTGCCCAGCTAGCGCTATTACCCTTTTTGGATGCAGTCTTTTCCCTGCAAACAAAATGCGCAACCCCACTCGCAGCCCAGCTGAATACAAAGCAGCACAGCAGACTGTAACCACCAAGTCCTACCTGTTCCTTGTTATTTTTATTTTGTTCTGCACCTCGCTCTCACACACACACACCCTGCCCCACTGTTCGCCTCCAAAACTCCACTGCCTCTTGAGTGGCTTTCTTGCTCCTGCTCTCCCCATACCTCGACCGTCTACAAATGAACTAAACATCTTTTTTCATATATATTTAAAATCAGTCCCTCTTCAGTAGCTACATACTGCAGCAAACCACTCATCAGCAACTTTTTTTTAAAATAAACTAAGGGAATTGAGAGGGAAGGGAACAAATTATGCAGGGGTGGGGATGAGTCAGTGAACTGGGGAAACCCTTTTTTAGGTAAACTACAGAGATAAAAGTCCCTATCTCAAATAAAGAAAAAAAACACATCATTCTAAAGCAGACAGAGGAACTATTTTATTACAAATGTTATGTTAAACTAAGTTTTTATTAACTTTTTTTTATTAAACTTATTTTAATTTACAGTGCCCATTTTCTAAGTGCAATAATACCCTCCAGGGTGGGTTTTATTAGTAAATACTGGACCTTCCGGGGCTACAAGGCCCTCCGTCTGCAGCGTCGGGCCTCATTACACCCCTGGGCAGTCTGGTATTTCCCAATAAAGCCCACCCTGTTGGGTATTATTGCTTACTTCTTCTGCACTGCACTGTCTCACCTTAATGTGGACCTTTATTAGGGGACACAAAGTTGTACTAATAGCTAATGAAGAAGGGTTATTTATCAGATTTTTACTAGCTACATACTATGGTGGCATGAGTAGTTTTTAGTATCTTTACCGGATCCTTGTTTCTGACAGCTGTTCATTTTTAGAAATGAGAAACAAGAAGAGGTGAAATCAAATCAAAAGTTTTTATTGATCGACAAAATGTCATTACAATAGTTACTTAATAAATACATAATCAATCACGATTGTACATAATAAATAAATCTAAAATATCTCACAGACAGCTTACAATAAAGTGCAATCTCTGCATCTTCTAATACAAGAAAAACAACTTTTAAATATCAAAGATGCTTAGTTTTTGGAAAGTTTACTACTTTTACTAAAATCAAGATTTCATTTGAATTTACCTTAATATCTTCATATTTCTTTGGGCTGGAGGTCGAGACCTACCACAATATCACCCAACCATTTAGAATGTTGCTTCTCATATAAAGGAAATTCCAATAATACATGTTTTAAATCATCCTCCATTTTACACTTGTAAAAAGGAAAATTTACGTTTTGTCTTTTTTGTCTATAATGCATATAGTTTGCTGCAAATATTTCCAGTCTGCATTTGGTAAAAATTATTCTTTGTTTATAATCTGTAAGTTTTAATAAATAAGTTTAAATCCATGTGTCAGCTTTAATTGCTTGTACCACCTAAGCAATTTATAATCTCTCAATCTTCCTTGCATGTTATTTTTATTTATATCTCTAAGTCTGGTTTTAACTCAACAGACTATTTCTTCCCATGGTCATATGAATGTGTCACATAAAATGTGTTTCCAAGGCCATATGGAAACAGAAATTTTCTCATTCTCATTCCCTCTAGCTAGGAAACACAAAACCTAAATCTGAGTATTTTATCTCCTCTTCCAAACATTGTCTAGGCAATTTTTCTTCTCCCTAAAAGGAACAATTTTAATATTGAGATTATCTGTAATTCTCTTACCAATGTAGTTACAGTAGAGAGTGTTGACCTAGTTCTAAGTTCAAGATAGCTGCTGGTACACATTGTGGGACCATCAAAATATATCTATTTACTTTATTACAGGTTATCTCAAATTTTTCAAAATCTGCGAGTCCCCAGATTTCTGCTGCATGTGATATGCTAGATTTATTTTTTGCATTCAGTACTTTTAATATTCCTTTAACCGATGTACACCCTATTTTTGCATTAAACATTTTGAAAGCATTAAAGGTCATCTTAGATTTATTACAAATCAGTTCTATATTATTTTTTCAACTAAGGTTCTGATTAAATCTTACTCCTAAATAATCATAATTCCATATTGTCTCTGCCCTTTCTTTGTTAATCCGGACAGTTGGATTTTTCTTACTCCAATTTACAAAAACTCTCATTTTTGTTTTGGACATATTGATTTTTAATTTATGTCCAATGCAAATTTATGAAAAATGTTCCAGCTTTCTTTGGAGTCCCAACCTTGAAATTGAAATTAGAACTAAGTCATCAGCATATGCTAGGCAATCTACCCTAGTTGTATCAATTTTTGGTGCATGAAATCGAGGATTTTGTATGTCCAATATAATCTCATTTATATAGATATTGAAAAGTGTAGGACTCAATAAATATCCCTGCCACACCTCAATGTTAGTTCATAGGACAATACAAGCTGGGAGGTCCGAGAACCCATTATTGCTTGACACTTGTTCAGGGGTGATACTCATATTTTCTAATACCCATGTATAGGTCTAGAGATGACTTAAAGGACTCCATAGTTTTACACATAACTATGAATTTTGGAAGGGCATTCCATGCTGCAACCACTCTTTGGCAAAACCATTTTTTCCTTTTGTTTGTTCTACTTATTTCACCTTTAATTTTTAGCCAGTGTGTACGTGTACACTTAGCAGAGACCTGAGATGTTAATCCAGTGGTTTTCTATAAATAATTATCTCTGGATGCATGCAATACCAAGCATAGATCACCACTCAACCCTCTGTAATTCATTGAGTACATATTCAGATCCCTCAGTCTATCACCATAACTCTTCAGGTGCACTGTCCTAATTCTTTTGGTTACCTTTCTTTGTACTACCTCAATCAGTACTTTGCCCTTCTTGTTTTGTGGTGCACAAAGTGGCGAACAATATTCAAGATGTGGTCTCACAAGAAATGTATACAAGGGCACAATCACTGATGGATCTCTACTCTTGATGTTTCTAAAAATGCATCCTAGTAATGTATTTACCATTTTAACATTAGGTCTAGTATGGGAGTTGAAGGACAAGTCATTTGTAATAATTACTCAAAGATCTTTTTCATTTATTGTTTCATTTAACAGGGTACTCTTTAGTTCATAATCAAATTTCTGATTTCTTGGACCTAATTGCATAACTTTGCATTTATCCAGATTGAACTTTAGTTTGTTGTTTTGTGCCCATTGCCCGAGTTGACACAGATCTTTCTGCAGCTTGTAAGCTGCCTCCTGATTGTTGACAATAGCTCCAACCTTACTGTCATCTGCATAATTTCCAAGCCAAGTCCCTTCTGAGACTGCCATGGAAATGACTATGATGTTGAATAGTGCTGGCCACAGGACTGAGCCCTGGAGAACTCCACTGGTCACCTCTCCCAGTCTGAGCAAAAATCTCTTATACTGACTCTTTGATATCTACTAATTTGCCATGATTCTACTCAAGAAATTATATTCCGTGGGAGATGCAGAAGAGTTAACTATTCTAAAAGAACCATGTGGGAAACAGAATCAAAAGCTTTGGCATAATCCAAAAATACGATGTCAACCGGCATTCCTTTATCCAGTGCTGCACTTACTGGCTCAAGAAAGTTCAGTAAATTGGTGAGAAATGATCATCCTGCACTAAATCATGTTGAGATATGTCCATATGTCCATATTCTTTTATGTGCTTAATTATGTACTCTTGAATTAAACTCTCTAGCATTTTGATCAAAATAGACATAAGGATAATAGGCCTGTAGTTCTCAACAATTTTCTTATCTTCTTATTTGTATATTGGTGTAATAATGGCTTCTCTCCATTCCTTAAGCATGTTTCCTTCAATCAGGAATGCATTAAATAACATAGTAAGGGGCCCCACTAGTTCACTACTTAGTTTATTGATGAATTTGGAACTTATTCCATCTGGGTCTGCTGATTTGTTTGTTTTTAATTGTTGACTTTTCTGCTGAACCTCCGTTTTTCTGAATTGTATTAATTTTCCTTCTTTTCTTTTATAGGCTATCAAAATTTCATGCTTTACATTAAGTTGAAATATACTCAGAAAATAACTATTTAATGTATTTGCAATATTTTGTTCATCATTTATAACCGCTGCATTTGTTTGTAATGGCCCTATACCCTTGTAATTACCCATAAGTGAAGCTACATAATTAAAGAATGTATTTTTATTATCCTTCACTGCCATAGCCATCCTCTCTTCTGCATTTCACTTCACTTTCCTAATTAATATTTTTGTTTTATTTACCTCTTTTTTATAACTTGCCCCGCTTGCTCCCCCTGGACGACCCATTGTTGTGGGTATTGGCTCATCGATTGAGCCATTATCCAGATATGTGGATTTGCATATCAAACAATATGTGTCAACTTTGAGGTCTTATGTGAGGGATACTATGCAGATACTTGAGATTCTTTATGATATGCAGCTGGAACCAAATTGGTTATTGGTATCTATGGATGTGTCCTCACTTTATACCAATATTCTACACCAGGGGGGCCTTGAGTCCTTAAGGTATTGGTTTGACCAGGACACAGATATGGAATATACCAAGAGATGTTTTTTGTTGCAATGTGCTGAACATGTGCTAACTAAGAACTGTTTTCTATTTCAGGATCATTGGTTTTTGCAGATTAAGGGGATGGCAATGGGCGCAACATACCTTTACCTCCTGTAACAGTACAAAAGAGTACACAATTAGGGATTTTATTAATTGTGTAACAGCTAATGTAGTGTATTTGGCAACTATGATTGTGGAGCATTCTATGTGGGCAAGACCACTAGAATGCTGAAACAAAGGGTGGGTGAACATATTAGATCAGTGGCTAATCAGGATGCTAGAACTGCCCTCTCAAACCACTGTAAATTACAGAAGGATGATAAAAGGAGGCATGTTTTTAGAGTTTGTGGTATTGAAAAGATCCAGTTGGGCCTGAAAGGCAGCAATTTAGATGATATGCTGGTCCAAAGGGAATCATTTTGGATATTTACATTGGGAGGCCATGCTTTACCTGGTCTTAATGACAAAATAGAACTGCTGCCCTGTATTAAGAGAAGGAAATAGCATGTGCTCATTTCTGTGACCTCTAACAGTGGTTGTTTAATCTCATTTTATAATGTTATTATTACAACTTACCCATATTTATATGGGCTTTTCTTTACAGATATATGGAAGAAAATGCTTGGGCTACCTTACTTGAGATGTGATTAGCACTTTACAAATTGATTAGGGAAGTTTGCAAATTACTGTTTCTTCAGCCACTGGCAATGAAATATATACATTTCTTAGTTTTGTTACTGTGATGTATTTTTGGGGCTATGGTACATTTATTAATTGCTATATATTAATTGAGGCACTTTAAATTTATATTGAGCAGTATATTAAGATGTGTTGTCTCTTTTAGAGCTTTTAGTATTTAAATATTCCATTGTTACACCTTGTGTAACACCCCCTGATTACATGCTATGCATGAAACTGGTCGGGGTTTTAGTCTGCAACTGTTTGGTGGCAGTTGGCAACCCTTTAATCAATAAAAAGCTTTTATTGCTAAACAGCGAGAGTGCGGTCCTTTTGCTATGGACTTCCAGCTTGAATGTGTTTGATCCTTTTTGTATTTTGAGTATATTTTTCTTCTGTGTTTAATAGTTTTTCCCCACCATGCTGGTATTCTACCTTTCTTATTATATTTACTAGTCTCTGGCACCCATGTTTTAGCACGATAGTCCATTTTGGATTAAAATTTTGTCCATATTGCATACATATCAGAGTTATTTAGTTATTTCTTCCAGTTCCATGTACCTAAAAACTGTTTGACTGATTTGTAATCAGCTTTATAATAATTTTGAATTTAGTTATCCCCTGATTTTATTAAATTCTTTTTGACCTGGATCATTACTACCTTTTGGTCACTGTCACTAATTGGGTCTGTTACAATAATGCTGATGTTATCAAAATCCAAATTACTAAACACAAGATCCAATATATTATTGCCTCTTGTTTTGAGTTTTACATATTGTTTGAGACTCTTTTGTACTATTATTTCTATAAATTTATTTTATTGGTTTGTATACCCTAATAGATTTTCCAAGTTAATAGTTGGGAAATTAAATTCTCCAAGTAGGATGTAATTGTCAGTCACTATCATATTATCAACTGCTGAAAAAAAACATATAATTTTCATCTTTATTCAGATTAGGCAGTTTGTATCCAAGGCCTATGGTTATTCCATTCTCAACTGTACCAGTCCTTACAAACATTAGTTCAATGTCAGATATTTCAGGTGAGTGGGCCATTATTTCATGTGCTGTTAAGTCTTCTGCTATATATATATATATATTTATAAAATGGGGTGGTAAAATTATAGAAATTCCACTAACATGATTGGACAGAATGCATCACATGACCGTGCATTATTTCCCAATGACCGTACACCTCCCAGCGTGACCGCATGCCTGAACTACATTTTATCCTCCAAAACCTTCTCACCAGTAGTCACATCATTCCACATGTACCACAGATTGGCAACCACATGCCAAACTTCAAACTAACACTGACTAGAAAAAAAAAAGAGGTTTGTATTCCTATTTCTTTTCATTTACTATTCTTACAATAAAGTTGTCCTCTTTACAGGGAGGAAAATGAGTGGTGACCACTTTCACTTTTATTAGTGACATGTAGCGTGACCGAGCGTGGTCAATAACGGTACCTAATAACCACCCAGACACTGAAAGCCAGTCCCTCAGTTTGAAAAAGGAAAGTAACTGCATTTTACCTTATTTTTATTGAGAATTGTCTAAAAGAAGTAGCCAGATGAAGCGAGTGGCAGACAGGACTTTCACTTTTATCACTGACGTGTAGCGTGACCGAGCATGGTCAAAAGTGATACCTAATGTGCAGCCAAACAGTGAAAGTAAGTCACACTCTGCAGCAGAAAAGCAAACAAACTCTGCACTTCAGGTTATTTCAATTTAAAATCATGTAAAAAAGCTGCTTTGTGAAGCAGTCAGAGAGCTAGCTCAGAGCGAGAGTGTTGGCAGCGTCGGAGATGTTACACAGGGCAAAGCGAGTGTTCGCATTTACTTTATGCCACACAGGGACTACTTTTTGCTCTCCACAAAATATTTATTTCCATTTATAAGATAGATAATCCACTCTAGGGTGTGCGATCGCTCTTGATATATAGCACGCCTTGGGTGGTTGAACATTGCCGTTGATACCAAGGCGCATGATATCAGAGCGTGACAGACACCCTAGAGTGGATTATCTACTATATATATATATATATATATATAGATATATATATATAGCGATCCCACCATTTTTAGCCTCTATATTTTTTGAAATACATTATAACCTGGGTATCAGCGCCCCAGTCTCCATCATAAATCCATGTTTCCATAAGCGTGCACACCTGTATATGGTGAGGAAGGTATAAGAAGTATGGCCATAATAATTATATTGCACCATAGCCCATGTATGTTCATGTGATCTTATTAGTATAGCTAAAAGTTCCTGACTTACACCCATTGTTTGCTGTTTATTCCAAAGAGTTGCTCTGCTAATACTATCAAATGCAGAAGAAAAGTCAAAGAAACAGCAGTACAATTTTACCTTTCTTAACATTTATTTGTTTCTGTATTAGATGATTAAGCACGTAACAGTACTGAATTATTGACCTATTTTTCTTAAACCCATTTTGTACTTCATGAATTATAAGGTTTGTATCTAACCATTTTGTCAGTCTTTCCAAAATTATTCTGGAGAGTATTTTTTGAATTATATATAACAGACTAATTGGTCTGTCCATTTTCAGTTCACTAGGATCATTTTTTTTTATAAATTGGCTAAATAATGCTTTCATGTCAACTTGCTGGGAGTTCATGGCCTTGTATCACTATATTAGATAACCTTTCCAATACCAGAACTCACCAGTCCACAAAATATTTATAGATATCTCCAATAATTTTATCAGGGCCTGGTGCTTTATTAGATTTGAGTCGAGTAATTGCTACAAATATTTCCTCTTTAGTTATTCTCCTAGGTACTGGAAATTTCAATGTTTTATTATTATATTGTCCGTTCTGCAAAATTAATTCTTCTTCTCCTTAGAAGTATAGCTCTGTAAAATATGTAACCCATTTGTCAGAAATAACAAAGGCTTCTATCTTGGTAGCATATTTATTATTTCCTTGACTTATTAACTTCCAGAATTTCCTACCATCTTTACTCATAACTGCCTTTCTTAATTTTTTCCACATAATTTTGGAGTGAGCTTGTTTTTCTTGTTCCAAGATTTTTTTTTGTATTTTACCCTGTCTTTATTTATAACTATATGTTCTTTTTTATTGTTACAAATCTTAGTTTGTATTTTTTGTAACTTATATATTCTGATTTTCTTACTTAATTCTTTTTTTGCTTTACTAACCCTTAAGTTAAGCTATTTCTTCCCCTGCTGTTTGTTAATTCCAATTCTATTGATTACACACTGTGATCTTATCAGGTTATTCATACTTATCCAGATGTCAAAAGCACCACTAAAGTCTGTTTCCTCAATGATAGAAGTTTGCATCTCATCCAAGTAATCTGTGATCAGATCATTGAATAATCTGATAGATTTCAAAGTCTTACAGAGGGCAGGGGTTGAAGGAGGGTTTTTTATGCTGGCAACATTTAGCCAATTTAGGACATGCATTTCCCAATTTGGTAGGATCTGGCAGAGCCTAACTTACAAAAAAAAAACAACCTCTCCCACACATGCTGGTGTAAATTTTACAATTCATTACAGTAGTTATAAAATGGCCTGCTGTGTTGCGTATTCTGTACTGCTCTTGCAGAACAGAGACATTACATTGGCTTTTGCTGGGCATTGTCTTGACAGTTGCCACTTGGGATGGGAGTTCCATTTTTTTGGTTTGGGAGGGGAGAAGGATGTGCTACAGCTGGGAGGATTGCAAAACATTTTAATTATTAGTGAATTAGAGGCCAGTCATGAAGTCCGGTGGTTTGTTTCAGCCCTCTATTGTGGGAATTTATTTTTAAGTGTCGGTCTTGGAGGAGAGAGGAAGGCATCTCCCCACTTTGGTAGGATTTGATGTAGCCTAACTTACAAAGAAAAAACAAAACAAAACAAAACTGCCCTGTAGATGCCTATGTAAATTTTACATTTCATCACAGCAGTTATAAAATGGCCTGACTGTGTCCACGCTTCTCTGCTGGTCTTGCAGAACAGTGACATTACCTTGGCTGGGCATCAGCTTGCCAGCCACCACTTGGGATGGGAGTCCCATTTTTGGAGTGTGGGGGTGTGTTACAGCTGTGGGGGTTGGGGGAACATTTTAATTATTAGTGAAGTCATGGCCAGTCATGAAGGTGGGTGGTTTGTTTCAGCTGTCCATCATGGGATTCTTTTGATTGTTGGTGCTGGAGGAGAGAGGAGGGTGGAAGGGATTCTTACAAAGGGTAGGGGATGAAGGAGTTTTTTTTTTTTATGCCAGCAACATTTAACTAATTGAGGACCGGCATTTCCCACTTTGGTAGGATCTGGCAGAGCCTAGCTTACAAAAAAAAACTGTCTCTCTCATGCTGATATAAATTTTACAGTTCATTACAGTAGTTATAACATGTCCAGCTGTGTCCAGTATTCTGTACTGGTTTGGTAGAACAGAGACATTACATTGGCTTTTGTTGGGCATTGGCTTGCTAGTCACCACTTGGGATGGGAGTCCCATTTTTTTGGTGTTTGGAGGGGAGAAAGAGGTACTGTAGCTGGGGGATGGGTGCAAAACATATTAATTATTAGTGAATTAGGAGTCAGTCATGAAGGCAGGTGGTTTGTTTCAGCCTTCAATTATGGGATTTTATTTTTTAAGTGTTGGTCCTGGAAGGGAGAGGAGGGCATTTCCCACATTGGTAGGATTTGACGTAGCCTTACTTACAAAAAGAAAATAAGAAAATCACAGTAATGAAGCTCTCTTTTCATAATTTAGTACATAACAAAATGCTAGACAGACGCAGAATGAGGAATGGTCAGCAGAGAAGACAGTGGAAATAGGGCAATGTATAATGGAATAAAAAGAGATACATGGCAGATGACACTGAATTTTTTGGAGGAGGAGAGAAAAGTGTTTAAGGTTTAAAAACAGGCATTAATCTTAAACAAAAGGATACATATGTATTAAGGTTAGCAAAAGGGCAAAATGACATAATGCTGATACTGACTTAAAAGTTATGATAGAGTAGTTGTAGGTTGCCTTTGGGAATTTGTGTATTCCCTTTGTCTGAAGTGTTACATTCAGATGAATGTGTTTGGTATACCATGAAGAATGTAGGGCTCTGAAGCAAATAAAAGAAACACAGCTATTACTGGGGGATACAGTTCAAAGATGGCCAGATCAGGGCACAATAATGCAGATAAATTCTCTTCATTTACTGTATATGGAAAAGGGGAGAATAGTCCAAAACTCTGGCTTTCCTTGAATTCACAAAAGGCAATTCAGTCTCCGGAGCACATTCAATTCTTAAAATGTTTCATCACTTAATCCTTTGCCAGGGCATGGACATACAGTAGTGTGATATTCAGTGGGTAGTGAAATGGCCTTTGATGTTGCAAAATATCACATTTCCCCACAGGGCTCTACAGACATGAAAACCCAGTGAAATGGGAATAGCTCTCTGGGCCACAGCATATCCCATTTCCCCACAATACTCAACATTTAGAGAACAAACAGTTAAAAAAACAGATTTAAAGGAATCTACAGTACTTTGTCTATCAAGCTTTTATATGATTCCCCCTCTCATAACTGTGTCATGGATACTGTAGCTGGTGATCACGTATTGTGATTAGGGAACATGCTTGACCAGCAGTGAAAATTGTTGATTGCTGATTTTTTATCTGATAGAATATAGAATGTACAATATTAAAATAATACAAAGGTATCCATAATAAAAAAATCTAACTTTTGGGAACCATTGAAGTCCTGTTGTACAGTTTGTAATTTTGTTATTGTGAACAAAGTCTGAGACATTGACTGACCATTGACAGTCTCAATCTAAATTAACTAAACACTTCCAAATTATTTGCAGATCATATCATTCCTAATTACCTATTTTACAACCATATGAGCCCAGATAAATCACCCTGAGAATATCACATTTTTCCTAACAATGGCTTTGCATAAAGTTTTATGTTTCCATAAATGGGTTGTAACGGGAGTCTATACAAAAATACTTTAAATAAATCAACCAGTACATATCTAACCCCAAAAGGGGTATGGAGCATTAAACAAGCATATAAAACTCTGTCCTAAGCCTCTTAATATGATAAAACAGTTTACAACGATTGCAGATAAAGAAGCAACATGCAACAGATAAAAATACTATTCAAAGGCACAAAATATCTAGCATGTTAGCGATCTCCTCGAAATATCCAACTACGTATGTTATAAATCTTTGAAACTCAGGAACATTTCAACAGTTTTAAACTGCAGGCAAACTTGTTAGATTATCATGCATCAGACAGCCACAGTAATGTTTGGATAATACTATTTGTAAAACTATTTCTATTACGAGGGCTTGTTTAATGAACCAAGCTTGTCTGATTTGACTTCAAATATCTACTATGTACTATATCTATATCTATTTTGGCCCTGGAGACCCTGCTCTAGCTACCTTTAGTTAAAAAAAATAATTCTCACATACTCCCTGTTTGTGCCCCCCCCAATTAATTGCTGCCAACAGTTGTAGTAAAACAAACCTCCCAATCCTTTACCCTATGAGCCAGTTTTCTCCTCTTTTATAGCAATACTGTAAATACTGCCCCCGCTGCCTGTCACTATCCCATCCCAAAATCCCAGTCTTTTCATTTAATTTTGCAATATGTCTGGACTCCAAATAAAACCTTTTTCAGTATCACTGTAATTCTCACCCACCTCTGAATTTCAGCATTTGCATACTGAACAGCTAAATGAAAGTGACTGTCAGTGTGACTTCAGCTCAGTCATACAGAAGCTGATGTGAGTGGCACCATGTTCACTGTCTAACCTTTGTAGACAATATTAGACCTGTTTGTTGCAAAAATGCACTTTCTTTACATTTGTATATGGTGCATATGCATGAGTTAGATACAGTCCTGTATTAATTTTATTTATTTATTAAAATCTTGGAATTTACAATACCTTTGAGCCAGAGACTGTTTTACAAAGGTTCCACATCAAAAAGTGTACAATACAAACTATAATACTAAACAAGTAATACAGAGAGACATATGTTACACAGGCATTACAGACAGTGACTTTATGCAGGTGAATGGAAGGAACTGCTGCAACACGTCCAGTGTGAGTGGGAGGTGCTGTCAGTAAGATGACGTTGTCATTGCAGATTTCTAAGTATGCATGTACAGCAGGACCAGACCAAGATGGGGATGGAATTATGAGCAGCCAGACATAGCATCATGTGCAAATCAGGGGGAGGAAAGTTAAAGGAGTGAGGGTAAAGGAAAGTAGTAGGAGAAGGTGAGGTGGGGAAGGGAAAGCAGTAGGAGTAGGATAGGTGGGGATGGGGAAAGTAGGCTGAGTTAAAGACTGGTAGAAGGGAAAAGGAGAAAAATAGGGGAGGAGCTGACGAGGGGTGGTGGAGAGGGGGGCTAGAGAGGATAGGAGGAGGAGGAGGGTATTATATTGATTAGTGGGCATTTGGTGGGTGAAGTAATATAGCAGATGACTACGAGCAATCACAGCTGCTGAGTGTGAGGAGGTGTTGCTGGAGTTTGAGTTTAAAGGGGCCTAGCTTGGGATCTGACAGAATATCATAGGGAAGGCCATCCAGGGACCACCAGTGCTACTGCCGTTGCCTCAGAGGTTGCCAAGAAAGAGGAGCGGTTGGAACACAGTGGGCTCAGGGAGGGTGATGGTGGTGGAACAGAGGCACATCCCTCCAGTTGTACCTCTCCACAATTCCTATGCCATTCTGGCAAGTGTGGTTCCTCTATGGAGGCACCTACAGTGGAGACCAAGGAGGATGCTGAGAACCTCCACAAGGAGACCCACAGAAGGGTGGTAGGGGACCCTGCAGGGAAGGAAACAACTCCTGGTGGGGGACTCCATTGTTAGGAAGGTCAGAACTGGGCAAGGAAGGGGAGAGGTAAAGGTGCCTGCCTGGCGCCATGGCTTGAGGGCAGGGAGTTACCTCAGGATTGCGGAGCAGCTGCACAGGAGGGGCTGGATGTCATTGTCCACCTAGGGACAAATGACCTGGCTAAGAAAGGGATTAGAGAAGTGCAGGAAGAGTTTGCGGAATTGGGGAAGGGCCTTAGTCAAGTAGCACGACGGTAACCTTCTCGGAGGTGCTACCATCTATGGCATAGGAGAGGCTAGGGGTGTTCCGTACCAAGGATTCAATCAGTGGTTGAAAAACTGGTGTGGAGCTCAGGGATTTGGCTTCATTGGGGACTGGGGTCCACCTGAGTGATGCAAGCCTATACTGGCATGATGGGCTGCATCTGTCTGGGAGGGAACCAGGATCCTAGGTGATAGGTTTAAATGCTTCATTGGCAAGCTTTAAACTAGCCAAGGGGAGGCACTGGAAAGGAGCAGGAAAATCCTAGCCCCCAAACAATCACGGTAGTAAGTGTGGCAAACACCAACATAGAGGTGTCGATAGGGAGAAGGGCAGGGGTAAATGGAGAAAGTGACAAAAGCAAGAAGGACAGGATGGGGAAAGGGGTAAGGCCATCAGGAAATGGAGGGTAATGAGTACCAATGCCCGTAGTCTGGGCAACAAGCTCCTGATCTGGTGGCCTTAATGGAAGAGGGATGCCTGGATATCAGAGAGTCACAGAAACATGGTACACAGAGAACCATGACTGGGATGTTAACATACCAGGGTACATAACTTACAGGAGAGACAGGCAGGGAGAAGAGGGGAGGAGTAGCTCTCATGTAAAGGAAGGGATAAAAGCAACTGAACAAAAGAGTAAACAGGGAGGAGAGGAGGCACTGTGGGTCACCTTGGAGACTGGAAAGGCACCACAATCTGCACAGGGTTGGTACAGACCCCCATGTCAGGGGAAGGAATGGACAAGGATATGATGGAAGGAATTCTTAGAATGGCAGAGAAAGGGAGATACTGTTGATGGGAGACCTGAATATGCCAGATGTTAACTGGAGCACATTTGCTGCAGCCATCAAAGAGCAGGGCCATTCTTGACGCCCTACAGGTGGCAGGCATTAGACAGCTAGTTTCGGAACCCACTGTGAGGGAGCAATCTTAGACCTCATACTCTCAAACGGGGCAGTGAGAGGATCTCAGATCTAGAAGTAGGTTGCCATCTGGGGACAAGTGACCATCAAACAGTGTGGTTCACGTTAAACTCAGCTACAGAGTCAAGCCATACAAAGTGAGGTACTGGACTTTAGGAGGGCTGACTTTGGCAAGATGGAGAGTGCTCAGAAAAGCACTAGCAAACAGGCTAGAAGGAGGTGGAGCAACAATGGGAAATTATCAAAACTGCCATCACAGAGGCAACAAGCCTTGTGTGAAGCAAATAAACAAATCAAAATGAAAGAAAAAGCCACTATGGTTCTCAAGAGAGTGTCTGTGAAAGTCAGGGAGAAAAGATAGCATTCTGGAAGTATAAGGAAACACAGAAGGAGCAGGACAGAGAGCTGTACCAGTTAAGGCAGAAAGAAGCGGGAGGGAAGTCAGAATAGCAAAGGCCCAAACTGAGGAAAAGATAGCCAACTCAGTTAAGAAGGGGATAAAACCTTTTATAGGTACATCAGCTGGAAGCGAGAAAGACAAAGGGAGGATAGTGAGGCTGAATAGAATGAACTGTGGTGGGCAGAGGGGACAGTGAAAGCAGGAATACTGAACGAATATTTCTGCTCAGTATTCACAAAAGAGGAGGGGAAGTGCTTAATCCAATTAACAGAAGCACTCTTGATAGGGGGTCGATCCCAGTCCTTTCACAGAAGAAAGGGTTCTGCAGAACTCCTAAAACTGAAGGTGGACAAAGCAATGGGTCCTGATGAATTCACCCAGAATTCTAAAAGAATTAAGGAAGGAACTAGTGAAACCACTGGCTACTCTTTTAATAAATCATGGGAGGATGGTGTGGTACCGAGGACTGAGGAAGGCGGATGATTCCCTTCACAAAAGTGGGACCAAGACAGAGGCAGGAAACTACAGACCTGTCAGTCTGACCTCTGGTAGGGAAAGTGATGGAGTCACTTCTGAAGGAAAGAATAGTTGAGTACCTAGAGGTCAGTGGAGCACAGGATCCAAGGCAGCATGGGTTCACAGCGGGAAGGTCATGTCAGACAGATCTAATAGATTTCTTTGACTGGGTGACCAAAGTAGTAGACCAGGGAGGGCTGTGGACATGGCCTACCTAGACTTTAGCAAGGCATTTGACACAGTCTCACACAAAAGATTGATAGTCAAATTAACCAGCCTGGGAGTGGGTCCCAGGGTGGTAGCCTGGTAAAACATTGGCTGGACAACAGGACACAGAAGGTAATTAAATGGAGTCCACTCTGAAGAAAGGGCGGTTACTAGTGGGGCACTCGCAGGGTTCCAGATTGGGTCCAGTCCTTTTAATGTCTTCATCAGTGACATTGCAGAGGGACTGAAGGAAAAGTATGCCTTTTGCGGATGACACAAAGATCTGCAACAGGGTTGATACACAAGGAGGTGTGGAAAGGATGAAAAGGACTTGGCAAGGTTGGAGGAATGGTCAGACATATGGCAGCTAGGATTCAATGCAAAAAGTGCAAAATAATGCATCTGGGAAACAAGAACCCAGGGAAGAATACACAATGGGTGGGAGGTAGTAACAACAACAAAACAGGAAAGGGACCTGGGGTAATCATATCAGATGACCTTAAGGTTAGCAAGCAATGTGAGAAGGCAGTAGGGAGGCGGGGGTATACTGGGATGTATAGGAGGCATCAGCAGCAGAAAACAGGAAGTTGTTATCCTCTGTACAGACAATTGGTGAGACCCCATCTGGAATACTGTGTCCAGTTCTGAGACCCCATCTCCGCAAGGACATAGACAGGATAGAGGCAGTCCAGAGGAGGGCAACTAAAATGGTGCAGGGTCTGCAAGAGAAGCCGTACGAGAGAGACTAAAGGAGCTTAATATGTATACCCTGAGGAAAGAAGGGAGGGGGACATGATAGAAACTTTCAAGTACCTCAAGGGAATCAACAAAGTCCAAGAGGGTAGCATCTTTCAGAAAGAGACTTGCAAGAACAAGAGGACACAATTTAAAGATAGAAGGAGGGCAGTTCAGGGCAATGTGAGGAAGTATTATTTCACAGAGAGGGTAGTGGATGCATGGAACAGCCTTCCTGAGGAAGTTGTGGTGTCTAAAACTGTGGGAGAATTCAAGAATGCATGGGACAGACATAAGGCAATTCTTGTGGGGGGCAGGAAGATATAGGCTGTTGGTTAACTAGGATCTGCGGCCTATCCTATAGGTAGGGAAATGGGCAGACTAGATGGGCCTAACGGTCCTTATCTGCCGTCAAAGTCTATGTTTCTATGTTTCTATGTTTCTATTTAGCCAGAGAGGTGCCCTATACATAAATGCCCATTGTCCTTCTGCCGTTTGACAGAAAGGGACCTGGAAGGAGATCTTAGAGGCACTTCTCATGCCACGAGGGTTTGGGGCTCATAGAAGGAGTTGTGCAGAAGGAGGGGAGAGCCCGATACTAATCTATTTTGCCAACAAGCAGGACTGATATGAGATCCTGCTTTTGAGGATCAGCCAGTTTGTTTGATCATACAGGTTGCAGGTGTAAGTAAGCCTATGTGCACCAGCGACCAGTCAACAGGCTTTGTTTATGGCTATTTTAATTCTATTGAGGGCAGTGTTGGTTACCGACCCATAGATAACAATCCCATAATCAATTATTGAGAGGACCGAGCTAGTTACTGCTAGGCGGAGGGCACTGGGGGTTAAACAGTACCTATGCCTGCAGAGGAGCCCTATTCTGGAGTTCACTGCCTTACAGACCAGGCTGATATGTTAAAGGTGGGACAGAGAACTGACAAGTGTTATGCAGAGGAATCTGAAGTTATTAACCTGTACAAGTGGAATATGGTGATTGTTTATGATGGACAATTCAGACATTTTGTGTTTGTTGTGGGGACTGGCGAATAACAACACCTTGGTTTTTTTACAGTTGATTACAAGTTTTTTGAGCCCAAACCAAGATTTCACTTCTGTGAAACTGCATTGGAGGTTCCTCTAAAGTGAGGAAGGGTCTAATTGAGTTATAAAAATAACTGTGTCATCCACATAAAGGAGGAGATTGCAGGAACAGGCTTGGAGGAGAGCTTGGGGAAGGGTATTGAGGAAGAGGCTGAAAAGAAGGGGGCTGAGAATTGATCCTTGTGGGACTCCTGATCATATGGGTTGGCTGTCAGAGAGTGTATCATGAATTTTTACTCACTGGGATCTGCCTTCAAGATAGAGAATCAGGATGAGGTTTCATGCATGAGGCCGATAGCAGGGAGTGCAGTGATTAGGAGGGCATGATTGACTGTATCAAATGCCTTGGTTAAATCTATGTAAATTGATCCAGTCAGGTGACCCTGGTCTAGGGCTTTGTGGGTGAAATCTGTGAATTCGAGAAGGGCAGAGGAGGTACTGTGCCTCTTCCTGAGACCATGTTGCTGATGGCATTACAGGTTATATTTAGAGAGGTGAGCGAATAATTGATCCAATATGATCTTCCCTAAAGCTTTAGATAAGGCAGGAAGGATGTATATAGGGTGGTAATTACCATGGGAGGCCCTGTCAACACTCGCATGTATGGGATCACTACAGCTGCCTTCCATTGTGAGGGGAATTGTCTGAGATGGGGACAAATTCAGTGGCTTAGTAAAGGGGGATAAGACAGCATTGAGAGCAAGGTGGAGTATCTTCAAGTCCAGTGAGTCACTGCTGAAGCGAGTTTTCCCCAGCACATGCTGTAAGTATTTATTAGCTTCTCTAGGAGTGACAATCCTGAAATTGAAGGGGGGAGTTTGGGGGACTCAGCAGCCAAACAAGAGCCTGGTAGGTTGGGGGGCTTGGAGAAAATATTGGGCAGGAGGACCCCATTCATGTCAGTAAAGGAGAGTTGAAAGTATCTGCGATGAGCTGAAGGTCTTGGGTGGTGATGCCATTAACATTCAACATAGATGGGGGGATCTGTTGGGTTTACTGATAGCTCTTCAATATTATCCCAACGCTTCCTCCCATTTCCCCAGGAGGATGAAAGAGATTCTTTAAAATGGGCTGTCTTTCCAAGTCAAATTTCTCAAGTGTAGGTGTTTCTTGCAGTCCTGTTGCACTGCCAGTCGGTTGGGCAACCAATGGCACAAGCTTTTTGCCAGAGGTGGTGACATGAGGACATAAGTTTAAGGAGAGTGGAGGTGATCCAGGGGTTGCTGGTACCTTTGATTTTCTGTTTGAGGAAGGGTGCAAAGATGTCACAGGCCTTATTGAAGGTGGGGATGAAATGGGCCAAAGCTTGATCAATATTACTGGCAGAATCAATAGGTGACCAGTCGCTTTTGGAGGAGGTAGGCTTGGAATTGTTTTAGCAGATCTCTTGTAACTGTATGTTGATATGTTGGTTTAGTGGGGAATTTAGGGGACTGGTTAGACCAGTGACAGAGTATAGGAGAGTGGTCACTGAATGAGTCAGATAGGACCTGTAAGTCTGAGAATCTCTCTGGATGGTTGGTGGGAATCAGGACAAGTAGAGTACTAGTTTCTATCCTGTAGTTGATCCTTGTAGGTGTGATCACCAATTGGGAGATGCCTATGGCTGTGACTGCATCCTTGAATGGGTCTGCAACAGGTGCCAGCCAGTTGATATTAAAGTCCCAGAGTACAATTACTTTGGAGCAATTTGGCAGGTTTGTAAAGCATTCTATGACTGTATTGAACCCTTTGGTAGTGTCCCACAAGGGGATATATATGGAGAGGACTGTGAGTGCTTTTTCCTTGTTCGCTAAGGCCACTGTGACTGCCAGTGCCTGAGCGCTTATTCTCGGTTATTATTTTTGGGAAGACAAGTCCCTGTATTGAGTTTGAAAGGTAGATGGCACACCACCCACCACCCACCCCCCTTTTCCCAGTCTGTTCTTTCAGAAAAGTGTGTAACCATTCAGGGTTGCTCCAGAGTCAGGAATTTTGGGAGAGAGCCATGTTTCAACAATGGAAAGTACATCTGTTTATGTTGTAAGACCCAGACTTCAAGGAGGTCAAGTTAGGTAGGAGATTCTGAATGTTAACTGAAGTAATGTTGATACCACCTAGATTACTAGCGGTGAGATTAGGCAATGATACAGGCCCCGGGTTGGGGTGTACATTTCCTGGAAACAACAATAGGAGTAGGCAATGTCATATAAGGATGTACCTTAGCTGTTTTAGTATAGATTTTGCTCTCTGAATAGAGGCCTTTATATGTTAGCTGGCAGTGGAAGCAAGGAGAGGTGGGGCACAAGGAGCAGCAATGGGACATTTAGGTGGTGTTCAATGTGATTGACTTTTTCAAGGGGAGTGATTGGGAGTACAGGTGCTGCACTTACAGTCCCAATGGCCAGAAAGTCTGCATCAACATGTGGTAGAAATGTGGTGGGTGAGGGCTTGAGACTTGCATGAAATGAGGGCTAGACGAGCATTAACAGAAACAGAGTCAGGACTAGGTTGGTCCGGGGCACCATTATACTGTAAGTGACAAGAAGGCTGAAATGATTTGGTGGTGGGGTTGATTGTAGGGAAAGGCATGGATTTTTTGAGAGTAAACAGAATAAGTGTGACAACTGGACGGGCTGAGATGTACCAGACCTAATAGGGAAGAGGTTAGGGTACCCCAACTTTGGAGTGAATGGTCATGGGTTCAAGACTGGGGTGAGGAGAGAGGGGAGAGAGGGGATATAACTGCAGTGAATGATGGAGATAGGATGATGCACACTGGGAGTAAGGCCTGGAGAGACTAGGGAGGCTGCAGAAACAATGGCAGTTTGTTAGATAGAGGATGATCCAGGATCGACACCTAGTGATTAGTGAGTATATCAAGCAAATAGAGAAATGGGGAGATAAAAATTCACATGGGAGAGGTCACATGGTTGGTCATATAACCATCATGACCTATATAGGTAGGTAGGGGGGTGGGTGACAATAGTGCAGTAATTCAGGCTCTCACAAGGAGAGGATGAACTTTTCAGGACAGTCAACCTTGATGTATGGGGAGCTGCAAGGGAGTAATTGTGAGGAACCTGCAAAAGAAAAATATAAAGGGACTGAGATAGGGGACAAAGGAATCCAAATACCAACCACATGAACTCAAGACAAATGAGTTGAGCTGTGCATGGGCAGAAGAGATGGGGACAGTGGTGGGCAGGCAAAGAACACAGGGACAAAGAGGTAGTAATTTGAATTACAGAGGGAGACAATCCAGTAAGCACTTGAATAAAGAGTACATCACTATCTCAGAGAAAACACAGTCTTAAAGAACAGGGAACAACATGACAACAAGCCAGTAGTCTGTCGCTCTCTGCCATCAGAAATTGAATTAAAGTAACAAACAAAATATGCAAATGATCTGGGCAGAGAGCATAAAAAATACTTTTGCAACAGTGCAGTAATTCAGACTCTCACAAGAAGAGGACAAACTTTTCAGGATGGTCTACCTTGATGTAGCTGGCAGGACTTCAGGGGCTGCAGCCACTTCTTGGTCCATAGGGAACCTTGAGGGAGTAAATGTGAGGAGCCTTTGATGTAGCTGGTAGAGCTTCAGGGGCTACAGCCACTTCTTGGTCCATGGGGAACCTTGAGGGAGTAAATGTGAGGAGCCTTTGATGTAGCTGGCAGAGCGTTAGGGGCTGCAGCCGCTTCTCGCTCCTTGGGGAGCTGCAAGGGAGTAAATGTGAGGATCCTTGATGTAGCTGGCAGGGCTCCAGGGGCTGCAGCCGCTTCTCACTCTGTAGAGATCTGCGAGGGGAGTAAATGTGTGGAGCCTTGATGTAGCTAGCAGGCTGTATGTGAATTCTTTTAGGAACTACATGAAGGAGTTTTTTTCCTGTTATCTGTATGGAGACAAATGCATTGATGCTCAACACGTAGCTGTTACTGGCAACTGCAAAAGGAGAGACTGTCAGTCTGCTGCTCCATGTGAACATGTTGTTTCTTGTTATAAAATTATGGCTTATCTATTTTGTATTCCAACATGAAAATAAGTTATATTTTCTGTTGTACTGATCTGTTTTTTTTTTCCTGGTGTTTTTATGTTTTTTCTTTCAAGAAATTGCAGACTAGACATTTGTTCTGAGGTCACAGGACATATATTTGTAGCTATCGTGTTTGACGCTTGAAATACTGTTTCATTCAGTGAAAGCATTCACGTTATATCTGATCTGCATACTACAGATATTATGCCAAAACATTAGTCTACACATTATCACATAATCACTTAATTTCTATGTTTGCTTGCACACACGTGCAAGAAACATTATGTGTCAGCGTAGGAGAGAAGCGGGTTGTGGAGGTACAGCACTGTGGCGGCCAATGCAGGCATTGTATTGTTGGGCTTGGCAGTGCTCAACCAATGCAGGCCCAGTGTCCTGATAACACTGGTTCTGCAGAGTGCCACCAACTTGTGACGATTTTGCCACTGCAGTCACGGGCCACCTCGTCACTGCAGCGTCAGCCATTCTGCTGCAATAAGGGAGTGACCTGTCATTGCAGGGCGGTACCTACCTAGCCTGGTGTAACATTTCATCAACGAGGCCTTAGATCCCCATGAAAGCTGACAGTGGAGTCCGATCCCTCTGTCAGCATGCCTCTGACCCAGTTCATTTGCTGACGGGGGAGCCCACTCCCTGTTGGCATAATGCCCCCCATTTGTTATCTGCCAAAGGGGTGCCCAATCCCCCTCAGCATCATGCCCCCCAAACAGTCTTTTTTTGCCGATGTGGGGCCCAGTCCCCATCAGCTTTAGTCCACTCTCTCCCAAAACACAGGTAGCACACTGGAAGCCCACCCCAGTGTGCAAAAAAACCTGAAAACAAAAACCTTTCTGACGCGTCTTGTTTTTCTCCTGAAACTCAAGAAAACAGTCCATTCGGTGTCATGTGCCCTTCCAACCCACAGCCACCTCTGTCACTCTACCTCTTCCCACCTCAACTTTTACTTACCTTCCAGAGCCCAGTGCTATGACTTTTCGTGGACCGGAACACATTCTGCATCCAAGCCGACCGCAAACTGAAGAAATGCCGGTAAGCAGTATAATGGCATAAATAGGGTTTTTTCAACTTTGGTGCATATATCATAATTCCACTATACAAGGCACTAGTGAGGCCCCACCTGGAGTACAGTGTACAGTTCTGGAGACCATACCTATGTAAGGACATAGACAGGGTAGAGAAGGTTCAGAGGAGGGCAACAAAGATGGTGCATGGATTGCATCACA
The DNA here is from genome assembly GCA_016271365.2 of Neoceratodus forsteri. NCBI lineage: Eukaryota > Metazoa > Chordata > Ceratodontiformes > Ceratodontidae > Neoceratodus > Neoceratodus forsteri. The sequence continues at coordinate 539,417,982 of CM028131.1, forward strand.
AGTCCTATGAAGACAGGTTGAAGGAACTGAACATGTACTCCCTGGAGGAGAGGAGGGAGAGAGGGGATAGGATAGAGACATACAAGTATCTTACAGAGAGGAACAGGGTGCAGGAAAACACTATTTTAAGCGAAAAGATGTTCCAGGAGTAGAGGGCATGGGATGAAGTTGGAGGAGGACGATTCAGAGGAAACATGAGAAAGAATTTCTTCACAGAACGGGTGGTGGACAAGTGGAACACCCTGCCAGAGGAAGTGTTGGGGGCTGAAACAATCACGGGATTTAAGAATGCATGGGATAGACATAAAGGAATTCTGGAAGTCAGGGGTAAGGGGCAACAGACTTCTAGGAAAACAAACTGAACTTACAAGCTCAAATGGGCAGACTGGGTGGGCCATTGGCCCTTATCTGCTGACACTGTCTATGTATCTATGTATCTCGGGCATTTTGGGGAATTTTGGCAACAAATTTTCAACATGGGGTTACTGGGACCCCTCCTCATGAATTCAGTCACTCTCATGGCATTATTTGGTCCTGAAAGGTAATTTTGCGGTCACTGCACTGAATCACCTTTCAGGATTTGATTAATGAAATGACAGTGCCACTGTTCATGAAGTGGGCTCTCAAAAAGCCTTTGTTGCAAATTTGGTGAAGACTGTTTTACGAGTGTGCATTGCGCAATTTCCACACATGCTTGTAACTTCACAAATTTGTAATATTTTCACTCCATATTTTCAACATTGTCATTTTTCCACATCTCTTTATGAACAGTACAGCTGTCATTTTACACACACTGGCTGAAATGTGTTTTCACACTTCAATCTCAGAGTAGTGCGGTGACTGTATTAAATCAGTTTTCAGGACAGATTAAGAAAATGACAGTGACACTGTTCACGAGCAGAGGTCCTAAAATACCTATCTTGAAAATTTGGTGACGAAAGTCCATAAAATGACTGTGTTATAAGCATGCATTGCACAGTTTCCACGCAGCCTTGTAACTTCGCAAATTTGTAATATTTTCACGCCAGATGTTCAACACTGGCATTTTTTCACACCTCCTTATGAACTGTATAGCTGTCATTTTTCACATCCTGGTCGAAATGTGTTTTCACACTTCCGGTGCAGAATAGCGTGGTCATTGTGGGAAATCAGTGTTTGAGACAGATTAAGAATGAATGAGTGAGAGAGGGGAAGTGAGCGAGCTCAACGGAGCTCTGTCGGGACTGCTGCGGATCTCATTGTGGGCAGAAAACGGCACCAACGCAGGCAGGAGCCCAGTACAGAAGGGCAGCCTGCAGCACCAGCAGAAACAGAATGAATGAGTGAGAGAGGGGGAGTGAGTGAGCTCAACAGGGCTCTGTGAGGACTGCTGCAAATTTCTGTGTGGGCAGAAAAAGGCACCAATGCAGGCAGGAGCCCAGTACAAAAGGCAGCCTGCAGCTCCGGGAGAAAGAGAATGAGCGAGTGAGAGAGGGGGGAGTGAGCGAGCTCAATGGAGCTTTGTCGGGACTGCTGTGGATTTGTTTGTGGGCAGAAAAATATGCCAACGCAGGCAGAAGCCCAATACAAAAGGGCTCAATGGAGCTCTGTTGGGACTCTAGGTTGCCCACCCTCTCCCATGGGATCCTGTGTGGTCCTATATTACAGCAGGGTCTCTGGGGTTGAGACAAAGCAATGATTGGATACTTTTAGGATTGCTGTAATAATACAATTTAATTGTTCTGTTTATTTCTCTAACTGAGCTGAGTAAAATTTGGAGTGCAATAGGATTTCTAACTGGGCTAAGTGAAACTATAAGAGAGCTGAGAACAAAAAGTATGGTAGCTGAGGGGTGAAAAATGGACAAGGAGGCTTTAGGATTGCTACAGTAATACAGTATCTAATGGATGAGATTTGAGACTGAATTAACCCGGTCAGCAAGGGGCAGTAGGGGGACTAGCATGGAGGAAACAGGAATTTGAATAAATAGGGGCCTAACAGTTGTAGTAGGGCACAGAAACTGGGAGTAAGAGCCCGTAACATAAGATGAGTGCCAAAATGGGGCAGGTGCTGCATGTCAGTAGGGTGGACATCTTTGGAAGGGTGGTGGGGTGTACAGGGTTTGGGTCCACCATGATCCTGGACTGGGCTTGGAGGAGGAGGGGTGCATAGTCTGTAGACAAGTGGCCAGTTTGAGGGAGGAACTTTGGAGGTTAAGGAGGAGTCTAAGTGGCAGGGCAGATCAGTATGGTAGGCATTCTGACGAGGGGGGAAGGGGATGGCAAGGGGGGACGGGGGAAGAAAAACTAGGGACTGAAACTGATCCCAGTATCAGAGGCACTAGCAGAAAAGAGAGGAGAAGAAAGGGGGTGCCCTAGGTGAGGGGGGCCTCCTGATAAGGGAGGAAGAGACCACGAGGAGTACCAGGGGAAAGAGCAGATGGCTGCAGGTAGGGAGGGACCAGAGGTGGGACCAAGGGGGCATGGAGGGGAACAAGTAGGAGGGGGGAACCAGTAGGGGGAAGAGATGCAGGAGGGTATCGACTAGTACTAGATTTGAGCCTCTGCTATGGAAAAGAAAGGGGGAGCAGGAACATACTGAAGGGGGGAGGACAAACAGGGCATGACAGTACTGGCAACAGGTAGGGGAAGGGATAGTGAGGACGAAAGGGTACAAGGGGGGCTAGTAAGGAAGGAGGGGGTGACTGGAGAAGAGAAGGCTATGGGAATGGGGAAGGATGGGAGGGGCATCACTGTCAGGGTCGAAAGGAATGGGAGCTGTAAATCAATAACAATGGGGATAGAGGGGTTGGAAATCAGCAGAGGAGGAGAGGAGGTCAACATGGAAAGCCCAGTAGGAAGTAGTCAGGTTTGGAAGGGGTTCAGGGGGGTTGGGTGGAATAAGGCAGAGAAAAGGGGGTGAGGCAGAAGTAGGGGGTGCAGATACAGAAGTCACAGAGGGTGCAGCTGGCGGGGGTAAGGAGCAGGGAAGAATGAATTCTGGGGTGGTGGAAGGGGCATTAGAAGGGAAAGGGGGTAAGGGACGGGGGGTAGTCATACTGGGGAATTCTACACTGAAAGAGGTGAGATATGGTGGAAGGGAAGGAAGGCACAACCATATTTGGGTTGAAGCTATCCCCAGGTTGACCACAGGAGGGGCAGGGCAGGCACTGCTGCAGTGTGCAGTGAGGGGGAGGAAGAAACTTCATTTAGTGTTGCATGTGGATACAAATAACTTGGCAGGAGAGACTGTGGAAGTAGTGAGGAGGAGGTTTGAGGAGTTGAGCAGGCAGTGCGATGGGGTGGGGGAGTCAGTGGCATTCTCGGAGGTACTCCCAGTGCCACGTCCAAGTACAGGGAGGAGAGGTTAGGATCGAGGAGTTCAACGAGTGGCTGAGGGATTGGTGCTAACTGGGGTAGGCTCTAGGGGAATAGTGACTTGTACATGGGGGACAGGCTACACTTGAGCAGGAAGGGGAGTATTAAAGGTGGGATTAGAGGGGTATGTCTCTACTAAGGTGGATTTAGGCCCAGTGGCACTGAGGGTTGAGGCGCTGGATGCGACACCTCTTGGTACGCTGGGGAGAGGAAGGATTGAGCATCCCATGACTGCTCTCCTTCCTCTGGGGTGGGTGTATGGCATTGCACTGCAGTGGTGGCTGGCAGAGGCCGGCTGCACTGCAGTTGTGTGCTCGAGAGAGAGGAGTGTGGTGGGCGTCACCACTACTTGCCTTTGATGCTATTGTACATCCGGCTCCTGGGGAGAAAATGGAGGTGGTAAATAGTGGGGCAATCTCCCAGCTGATGGCCGTGCCCTGCATCTCCGGACACGAGAGCAGTGCACCCCAGGGGTACAGCCGACCCTGGGCAAAAGGCAAGCTTCTCTTGCATGCACGGCCTGGTCTGGGGGTGCGGGAGCTGGATGCTGGAGGTTGCTAGAGCCCGCTCCGCTAGATGAGAAATAGTGGCATGATAAAAAAAACTATGGTGGATTTAAACTAGTGGGAGGTGGGGGTGGCCAAAAGACTGAGGTTGGTAGAAAGGTCCGGACAGGGGAGCCTAATGAGCTCGCCCCCCAGAGGTAGGTAAAGGCGGAGGTGTAGTAACCCTGGGAGGGTGCAGGCAGAGTGGTCTGAGTGTAATACAGAAGGCATCACCACCTGGTAAGAATAAGGAGGAGAAATGGTGTGGACTACCGGAAGGAGGAACACAGGCCAAGGAGAAGAACGAGGAGAAGGAGGAGTACTGGTGGAAGATGGTCTCTCTCAACACAAGAAACCTGGGTAACAAAACTGCAGAGCTTCAGGTGCTCCTTTCAGAGGGGAAGGTGGACATTGCTACAGTGACAGAGACTTGGGCCACAGAGTACCATGATTGGGACTTGGCAATCCCGGGATACAGAATATACAGGAAGAACCAGGGGGTTGGAAGAGGGGGGTTGCATGCAATGTGAGGGAAGGGATCAAATGTATAAGGGATGAGGGAGAAGAGGAGAGGGCAGAGGTGCTTTGGGTGCAGGTCCTTGACTCCAAGGGCTGAAAGCTGAGGCTGGGAGTGGTGTACAAACCACCAGCCCAATCTGGGGAACTGGATGGGGATTTGGCAGAGCAGATAAGGAGGGTGTGTAGAAGGGGGAGTGTGGTGATACTGGGGGGTTTTAATCTACCAGGGGCTGACTGGAGCACCCCGGCCACTAGCAGCACCAGGAAGCAGGTGCTCCTTGATGTAATCCCGGATGGCCTTTTGACATTATTGGTAAGTGGACCTACAAGGCTCTGGACCTAGTACTGGCAAATGTGGAGGCAGTGTGGGAGGTAAGTGTGAACAACCCACTAGCGAGTAGTGACCACCAAATGGTGTGACTTGTTCTCACGCTGGACAGGGAGACAGGAGGCACGGGGACTAAGGTTGTGGAATTTAGTAGGGTGGACTTTGGGAGGATGTGAGCAATACTGCAAGGGAAACTCCAGGATATAAGGCCGGGGATGGATGCAGAACAAAAGTGGGGAGTCATAAAGACTGGGCTAAAAGAGGCCACAGTAGCCTGCACCAGGGCCAGGAGTAAGAAGAACTGAGCCAAGAAACCATTCTGGCTGAACAAGGAATTGCTGCAAGGGGTGAGGGCAAAGAGGGCTGCATGCCGGAAGTACAGGAGATCAGGGAAGGGAGAGGATAAGAAGTCTTATGGGAGCTGATGAAGGGAGGTGGCTAGGAAGGTGAGAAAAGCTAAGGCATCCAGGGTATTAAGGTTAGCACTGGGCATAAAAGGGAGGGGAAAATGACTTTTTTAGGTATCTCAGGGAAAAGAGGAAGTGCAAGGAATATATTGTGAGGATAAAGCAGGGAGGGGATTGGGTGGAAAGGGGGGAGGAGCAATCAGAAATTCTAAATGAGTACTTCTGCTCCATTTTCACTAAGGAGAGGGATGGTCCACTACCAGCATGGGCTGGGAGGATGGGGAAGGGGAGAAGAGGTGCCGGACAAAGTGATCACAGGGAGTAGGGTGCTAGAGGGATTGAGGGCAGTAAGGGTGGAGAAGTCACCAGGTCCCAGTGGCATCCACCCCAGGATGCTTAGGGAGATGGCAGAGCTGTTGGCTGAGCCGCTGGTAGATCTGTTCAACACCTCCCTGGAAATGGGGTGTGTGCCCAAGGACTGGCTGGTGGCCCATGTAGTGCCTTTACACAACAGTGGGCCTAGGGAGGAGCCAGAAAATTATTGGCCAGTCAGTCTCATGTCCATAGTGGGTAAGCTTATGGAGGCAATACTAAAGGAGGGTCTGGTGGCATTCCTAGGGAGTAATGGCCTCCAATATGGGGGGCAGCATGGGAGAGTATTATGAGTGGGTGACAAGGGAGTTGGATAGGGGCCATGCGGTACATGTCCTGTACTTGGACTTCAGTAAGGCCTTTGATACAGTGCCTCATGGGAGACTGGGGGGGAAGTTGATGGCAGTGGGGGTGGGAAAAAAGCTGGCTAAATGGATAGAGAACTGGTTATAGGGGAGGGTGCAGAAGGTAGTGGTGGGGGGGGAGCTCTCAGCACCCAGAGCAGTGACAAGTGGGGTGCCGCAGGTGTCACTGTGGGCCCAGTGCCATTTCAGCACTTTATCTCTGAAACAGTACACAGACTGGGGAGCAGGGTTAGTCTGTTCCGCAGATGATACCAAATGGGGGTGGTGGTGGGTGAAGAGGATGGATGAGAAAAACTGCAGGAGGACCTAACCAAACTAGAGACATGGTCAGTGGAATGGCAGCTAGGATTCAATGCAGAGAAGTGTAAGGTGATGCATTTCAGGGTTAAGAGCCAGAAGAGGGACTATTGGTTGGGGGGGTGAGGTTGGGGATCACAGAGGAGGAGAAGGACCTAGGGGTCTTGGTAACTGGGAGCATGAAAAACTCTGCCCAGTGCAGGAGAGCAGCAGCAAAGGTAAACAGGATGCTGGGCTGCATCTCAAGGGGGTTCTCATCCAGACACAGGGATGTTATCCTACCTCTCTACAGATCATTGGTCAGACTGCACCTGGAGTACTGTGTGCAATACTGGAGGCTATACCTGAGGAGAGATATAAAGTTATTGAATGGGGTGCAAAAGGAGGGCAATAAAAATGTTAAAGGAGATGGAAGGAAAAGAATATGAAGTTAGGGTGAAGGAGCTGAACATGTACACAATGGATGAGAGGAGGGATGGGGGGGTATGATTGAAGCATTTAAATACCTGAGGGGTAAATACAGTAAACCTGGCACCAAGGGGGTGTTTACACTGAAGAGTGGAAGAGAGACGAAGGGGCACGGACTAAGGCTGGAAGGAGGACATTTCAAGAGGGAAATGAGGAGGCACTACTTCACTGAGATGATGGTGTCTAGTTGTACTGCACTGCCAGAGGGGGTGGTAACATGCAGGACAGTCAATAGCTTTAAGAAGTAGTGGGATAAAGCAAGAGTCAGGGGAGCACGGGCTGGGACAAGTGGGGGAGGAACTGAGGGGGAGGAAGCTTGGGCAGCTGCAATCTAGGGTGCTAGCTGCAGACTTAGATAGACCGATTTTTCTGTTCTGCTGGCAGATTCATATGTTCATATGTATGTTTGTATGTAAAATCACAGTGACTCTGTTCATGAGCAGGGGTCCTAAAATGCCCATGCTGAAAATTTGGTGACAAACATCCATAAAATGACTGTGTTACAAGCGTGCATTGTGCAGTTTCCATGCACCCTCATATCTTCACACATTTGCAGTATTTCCACTCCAGATTTTCAACACTGGCATTTTTCACACCTCCTTATCAACAGTGCAGCTGTCATTTTTCACATCCTGCCCGAAATATGCATTTAAACATCTGGTGCAGAATATCATGGTTGCTGTGGGAAATCAATGTTTGGGACAGATTAAGAAAATCATACTGACAGTCTTCATGAGCAGAGGTCACAAAATGCCTATGTTGAAAATTTGGTCAAATAATGCCACTAAATGACTGTGTTACTTGCATGCATTGTGCAGTTTCCACGTACGCTTGGAATGTTTATAATTTTTAATATTTTCACTACAAATTTTCAACATTGCCATCTCTTCACATCTCTCCATGAATGGTACAGTTGTCATTCTTCACATCCTGCCCGATCTGTGTATTTCTACATCTGACGCACAATGGCACAGTTGCTGTGGGAACTCAAAGTTTGGGACACATTGACAAAATCACAGTACCACTGTTCATAAAAAGAGGTTCCAATTGCTTTCATGAGGTGGGGGTCACAAAAAGGCCATGTTGAAAATTTGTAGTGCAAATACTCAACAAACGCTTGGGGCGTTAGGATTTCTAACAATAATGTCCCATCCTGTACAGACTGACAGGCATCAGGGGTGTGCTTTTGGATTGCCAACTGTAATGTTCATGCCATTCCACCCCCCCCACCCTGCAGCCATACTTGAGGAGAGATATAAAGTTACTGAAGGGGGTGCAAAGGAGGGCAATAAAAATGTTAAAGAGGATGGAAGGAAAACAATATGAAGTTAGGCTGAAGGAGCTGAACATGTACACACTGGAGGAGAAGCATTGAGGTGTGCATTGGACTCTTTGGCTCCAGAGTTCACCCCATGCTTCTATATTGCACCCATTTCAGCTTATGTCCTTAAGGAGTGCGGTGACACCCAAAGGCACACCTCAGCACTTGGTGTCTGCAGGATAGGGTGAGGTGAAATGGCATGAACGTTATGGTTGACAACCCAAACGCATACCCCAATGCCTGTCCATCTCTGCAGGGTGTAGGTGGGTTTGGCATGAACTTCAATACTTTAGTGCCACTCCTACTATGCATCTGTCTAACTTCTGCATTTCCAATGCTAATATCTGCAAGCAAACATTCGACATTGACAAATGCTTTTTTTTTTTGGAGCAGTCATTTTGAAAAGTAATATCTCTGGACACACAGTTGTCAGCATGTTGAATAAAAACCTTCGGTTCTCATTGGATGTCAATAATTTTGAATGAATTGAATAAATATGTCATTGATGTGTGTGTGAACATTTTATTGCATTCTTCAAAATTTGATATCAGAATATTTCTAATTTGGGATCCACAAGAGACGGAGATCTGATTAAAATAAGTCTATTTTCCAAAATATCATGCATCAGTTCTTTTTTTTTGGGGGGGTCATTCAACTTTCAAAGTACATGGATAAATTGCATGAATCAAATGACTGCATGCAAAAAGAATACCTTTTCTTTTACAATGATGTTTTTGATGATCAGAAACTATACAAATTAAGACTTGTGAAAGTATATTGTCACACTCATATTCTGAAGAGACAAAAAATACAATACAGTATGAACTATTACATTCAGTCAGTGCAGTATTTTGTTAATTGTTTGGTATGGAAGCAGAAACATAAGATAGACCTATGCATTCATTAATCTGCATAATAAAACAATTGATTTACTATATAGATGTCAGTACATTTAGAGGGTAAAATATATGTTTCAGTCATTATCACGGAAGCATATGCAGACTGATTCCCTTCAAATGCTGTATTTCTGCATTTTTCTGTAAAGGACCCCCTATAGATTGAGATACTGAAACAGAAATAATTTGTTTTACCCAAACATGTTATGTCATAAGTTATAAAGTGATTTTTATTGAGAATATCTCGAAATCCTAGAAAGAGAGCAAAAAAAAAAAAACAGACCTCTCATTTTTCTCTGAAAATGTAATGGCACAGTGTAATGATTGATTAGTTTACACTGAATATGTGTCAAAACATAAATTAATAGCATTAACTGCAGACATGATCAAAAAATGTACAAAACAATCATGTTTTTTTCTGATAGATATGACTGGAAAAGTTCCATCAGGTAAATCTTGTGATGTCTGCTTTCAAAGATCTGTATATGCACACTGTAATATAAGGAATGTCCCCATATAGTTCTAAAAAATCTTTCATACAGTACTAGTTAGTTTAGTAATAAGTCATGGGTGGATTTGAAAACATAAACATATGCATTCACACTTGTCTATAGAATAAAATCATTAATTATCTCATACAGATGTCAATAATATTAGGGGAAAATTCACACTGCAGTCAAAACACACAGGGTAAATTAAAAATTACTTACTACCAAGAGAAAAAGACACATAATCAGAAGTTCAATGATTTGCAACAAATGAACTTGCTTGTCAATAAATATGAACAATGTGTCTTTAGATCCCAATTGACAGTAGCAGGGTTTATTACTCTTTGCTCATAATTTAAGAGTCAATACCATCATCAGCATTAGCATTGTCAGTTTCAGTCTACATTGAAGAAATACTACCATGTTGCTTATCTGAGGCTGGAAAAAAAGTAAGCAATAATACCCAACAGGGTGGGCATTATTGGGAAATACTGGACTGCCCAGGGGCATGATGAGTCCTGACGCAGCAGGCAGAGGGCCTTATAACCCCTGGAAGGCCCAGTATTTACCAATAATGCCCACCTTGGAGGGTATTATTGTGCTTAGAAAATAACTTTCTTAGTAAGTTTTAATGAAGTGGTAAAAGAAGAGAGGAAATGATTATAAAACAATGACTGGCATTAGCAGAAACAAAAGTATTGAAAAAATAGTCCATATTTCTTTAAGGCTGTTCCAGGTCCTGTTGCTCCTCCCCACAGCTGTCACCACCCCACCCCCCCGGCACACACACATCCACCTGAAGAACTAGTAAATATCCAGTAGCAGTCTGTGGGCATTGTTTTTAAGTTGTGTCATGTTTGTGTAAGATTTATTTTTTTAATTGGGCTGCAGTTGAACGTTGCATCTGTTAAGCGCGGGACCTGTGGATTACAACTATGCGCCATGAAGAACAGCCCCGAGGTAAATGATGTGTTTCTTTTAAATTGGTAGATAGAATAACTGTGGGAACATTGTGCTTTGAGGGAGTTCTGGTGTCTGTGGAGGTAGAATGGTACGATTTTAAAAATCCTGCTTCTCACTAACAAGTTGTTGGGAGCAACGGGTTTGTTTTACTTCCAGTTAAGTGCAGTACTGCAAGAGTGTGGTCGGGAGAGTGCAGCTGTGAGAAAAAAAAAAACATTTTGCCACTCTTCCCGACTGCATAATAAGTGGAGTGTGTTTTTTTTTTTTATGAAGAGGGAGCGAGCTGATAGAGAAGGAGCAAGTGTTTGTGTGAGAAGGGGGATCCAGTTGCTCTCACTAAGCGAGACAAAAACATGGCAGGGATTTTAAACTTTATCTAGTGGTTTGAGCCAATGACAAAGTAGGGTGAGCACCCCTTCACAAAGGTATGTGGTAAGGTGGCAGTTAGGCTGGTACTACTTTCTTGCTGGGCAGTTATTGAAAAATAAATGCCCAGCTTGGAGGTGGCATTAGCCAATCAGCATTGAGAATCCATTCTTGCCATTTTCTAGTATACACTGTCTCATATGACAAAACCTAAACTCGAGAATCTGTGCATTTTGCCTCTGCTTTCTTATGAGAATATGTCCTGCTGTTTCTTCAGTCCTTTTTAACAAATACAGCCTGTAGTCAAGCAAATAGCATGGCATACTTATAACATATTCCACTTAAGATCTCAGCTATTACTTCAGTCTTAAATTAAATGTGAAATAGTCTCACTAAATACATGAACCTAAGTAAAAAATAATTTTCACCCTAATTCAAGCTTCGTGACACTTTGATTACTTTTGTCTCTGACAGCTGACAGCCTGGCACATTGTGCCAGCTAGCAGAAAGGGAGTGCTATCAGACAATGATGAGGCAGAGATAAAACTAAAAGACTTGAAAAATTATTGATCCAAGAGGACAAAATCAAAGAACATATTGACAACATTAGGAGGGTGTTACAGATACTGGCATGACTTTATTTTATGATGTTTTTGATTGAATGACATGTCATGATGTGTTACAGTAAAAAAGAGACTCATAGTATTGATAATTTGCCAACATTTTTATTACATTTTACGTTTAAGTTTATATAAGTTGAACTGATAAATAGCACAGTCACATATTCTCTCAGGTTTATACAGAGCATATGTATTTTTAATATGTGCATGGTGTCTACTATATTTTATTGCAAATCAATTAAACATAATTTAAAAAAAATGATCTGGAAATGGTTTTGGGGAACAGAGCTAGCTGTCTGCCAGGAAAGAAATGCTTCATTTGAGCTCCTGCCTCTGGCAGATTATTTTGAAACTGAAGTTGTTCTCTTTGATTTTGTGCATCTGGAATACATACCGTAAGTTAAGTGTGGTCTATTTTATTGGTGTGAAATGGGGAAACCATGGAAGCAGCCAACAGTGACTATGGAGGTTTTAAAACCCAAACAGGGTGCTGGTAAGGCTTGTAAGCAACAGTCACCACCTGAGGAGTCACAGCAGCCAACAAAACTAACCAATGTTACAAACACACTATAGAGGATGTGCCATTTATTATAAATAACTGAAAGATGATTTTTGAAATTTAACACACTTTATTGAGATTTACAAGACATCAATCAATAGCCACAACGAAACAATCAACATAAAACTTCACAAACATCTAATATACAACTAACTAAGGATATATCCCCTCTCCCACCCCAGACCCCCTCTCCATCCCGTAGAGAACTCAAGAAATCAGGAGTAGATATTTAGACAGCTGAACCAAAACATTGTTCAAACATAAAGGGGGTATAGATTGTTTAGTCTATTATGGGTCACAAAAGGTTGCAGTAGTCATTGTTCATGGTTGTCTATAGTAGGAGAGAAGAATTATCTGAAGATTTAGGCTATGCTCCATCACTCCATTTAAGGTTTAGAAGGAAGTGAAAATAATGTATGTAATTTACTCCACTTTTTAGTATAAATGAGTAACCAATTACGAAGACTGGCTGTTGTCTTTTCAAGATGAAGATTAGCCAGACGCTCATTAAGTCATTTAGGGTAAGAGATATATTCTTGGTCCTTCCAGTGACAAAGTACCATACGCTTAACTAAAAATGAAATAATGGACATATAATACCGTCACTCTTTGACACCATCTGAGAATAGTCACCTATAATGCAAACTTCTGGAGTAAAATAACTGTCTATACCCAAAAGTGGGTCCTCTCTCTCTCTGATCTTTTCCCAAAGAGGAGCAATTTTGGGACAGTCCCACAAGATGTGAAACAAAGACCCAAAATCGTATCCACATTTGGTACACACTGAAGAGGGTAGCTTACCTAGCACTACTAATTTGGAATGGGAAAGGTAAATATTATGTAGAATATAAAACTGGTAATATGAAGCTTATCATTAGTGACATATAAATAAAGGTCAGTCCAGATGCGGGCCCAGTCAAAAGTATTAGTGGGGAAAGAGGATGACCAGTACTGAGACTGCTCCTTAACATCTGGGAAAAGTCTAGGAAACAGGGAAAGGAAAATTTTAGATACTGAATGAGGTTGCCAGGCCAGAGAGCAGAGTACATGGTATAGATCTTCCTGATTATTAGACCAGAGAGTTGTACCAAACCAGTTGATCAGCAAATGTCAGAGCTGATAAATCTTAAAGATGGATCTAAGTGATAAGTTTGACCAGTAAGTCCTGGCTAGTACCAAGCTGACCATCGCACAGTAGATCACTGACTCTCTCACCCTCCAGCAGGGGATTCCTTCAAGAGTCAAAACCACCCACCTAACTTAAAGTTAGGATTGTTACACAGTGGCTGAGAAATATCTGTTAGATTATCATAAGTATACCTCTTTGCAGATGGCACAAAGATCTGCAACAGAGTTGATACACAAGGAGGGGGTAGAAAGGATGAGAAGGGACTTGTCAAAGTTGGAGCAATAGCCTAGAGTATGGCAGCTTAGTTTCAATGCAAAGTAATGCACCTGGGTAACAAAACCCAGGGAAAGAGTACACAATGGGAGGAGGTACTAACAACAACAAAAATGGAGAGGGACCTGGGGGTACTCGTATCAGATGACCTTAAGGTAGGCGAGCAATGTGAGAAGGCAGTAAGGAGGGTTGAGGGGATTCTGGGATGCATAGGGAGAGGCATCACCAGTAGAAAGCAGGAGGTTGTTATCCCTCTGTACAGACAGCTGGTGAGACCCGTCTGAGTACTTCATGCAGTTCTGGAGACTCCATCTCTGCAAGGACATAGACAGGATGGAGGCAGTCCAGAGGAGGGAACCAAAATGGTGCAGGGTTTGCACCAGAAGCCATATGAAGAGAGACTAAAAGAGCTTAATATGTATACTCTTGAAGAATGAAGGAGAGGGGCATGATAGAAACTTTCAAGTACTTCAAGGAATCAACAAAGTCCAAGAGGGTAGCATATTTCAGAAAAATAGATGAACAAGAACAAAGTGGCACAATTTGAAAGATAGAAGGGGATTGCTCAGGGAATGCGAGGAAGTTTTTTCACTGAGAGGGTGGTGGATGCATTGAATAGTCTTCCTGAAGAAGTGTTGGGTCAAAAAGAGTGGGGGAATTCAACAATGCATGGGACCGACATAAGGCAATTATAATGAGGGGTGGTAGAAGGAAGTAGGCTGCTGGCTAACTAGGATCTGCAGCTTATCCAATATGTAGGGAAATGGGCAGATTAGGTAGGCCAAGCAGTCCTTATTTGCCATCAAAGTCTGTGTTTCTATGTATCGCAGAACCCGACATAGCGGGGCATGCACCCTCAGCGAAGTGGATATAACCGAGTTATGAAGTGACTGCAGCAAGAGTTTAGGAGAAACAAAGAAAAGGATATCGGGGTGAAAGCTGAGTTTTTAATAAGGGTCCTTTCAATCTGTAACTACATTGTGCTATAACTGGGCTCTACTTGTGTTGGGGGGATGCAGATCATTTGACGTATTTGGCGATGTGGCTAGCCAAGAAATATAGAAAGAAATTAGGTATTTTAAGACCATATTGCTGTTTAGGTGCCCCTAGACGAATAAATGACCATATAGAGGGTTTCTCTTGCCAAATGCAAATGAAGGTGGAAATAATTCTATGGGCTTTCTTAAATCAACTAAGGGACAGCAAAAGGTTTAACATGCAGGGGGTAAAAGAATCTGGGAAGGACATTTATCTTGATAACAATAATTCTTCCTTGAAGGGATAAGTAAAAGGGGGACCATCATTTCCAAATCCTGCTGGATGGTAACCAAAAGATCATCCAGGTTCAATTTCTTCAACTGGGTATAATTGTGGGCAAGAGTTATCCCCAAATATTTAAATTGAGTAACCCAGGTGAGGTACAGATCTATAATATCTGATTTAAGTAGTTCAGAATTTAGGGGTATGACCACCGTTTTTTCCAAATAAAGTCTGTAGTTGGAAACTTTACTAAAATCCTAGATAACAGCCAATACTGCTGGTATAGACGTAGCAGGTTCAGAGAATGGAGGAGGATGTCATCCGCATATGAGGGAGTCTGAGGTCAAAGGGAGGACTGGGATGCCTTTTATCAAAGAAGAGGTGTTTAGTCGGACCAACAGGGGCTCTAAATATTAATTAAAAGTAACTAAGAAAGTGGACACTCTTGTCGGGTACCAGAATATAGCGGAAATGTCAAAGAACAAATCCCTTTACAATATATTTTCGTAGTAGGCTTCGAGTATACAACATGGATCCATTTAATAAAATTAGGGGGAAACTGAATTTACTGAGAACCATGAACATAAAAGTCCAGTTCACCCTGTGAAAGGCTTTCTCCACATCCAGGAGACCAGAGCCATAGGCTGCAAGCCTCCCAGATGCAGAGAAAATATGAGACACAATTTACAGAGGTGGTCCATCGAGGTACGACCATTAACAAAGCCTACCTGCTCCTGACTAACCAAACCCTCCTAAACACATGCTATTCTATTAGCCAAGATTTTGGCAAAGATTTCAATATTTTGATTCATAAGAGATAGGGTGATAGTTAGTCACCCTATCATGAGATTTACCTGGCTTCAGCAGAACCACTATTATAGCCTCCAGTAATGTGGAGTCTGAAATCCTGGATTCACAAAAGTAAAAATAGAGCTGCTGAGCAGGGGCTAATTAGTCTGCAAACACTTTATAAAAGTTTGATGGAAACCCATTAGGTCCTGGGGCTTTGTCTAAAGGAAGAGAACTAATAGCCTCAGAGATTTCTTGTAGTGTGATGGGCCTACTGAGAAAGGAGCACTGGGCTAGGGTTAACTGAGGGAGGGGGATATCAGCCAGGTAAATTTGTGTCTCCTCAATGGAGGGTGCATTGGCAGGCAGTCCATACAACTGACGAGAATAATAGTCGAATTCCTGACTGGTATCTTTAGGGAAAGTTTTTAGGAAATTATCAGATAGAGAAGAAAGAGCCAGGACTAAACAAGATTCCTCCTGTTTCCTTAATCACAAAGCAAGGAGATGACTCATTTTACTGCCCTGATCCACGTAACAGGCTTGGGTTTTCAGAAGAACATATTCAGCTTTCTCCCTCAGGCTCTCTGCATATTTGTCCCTAAGCACTGCTGAAGTTGTTCGATCCTCTTTAGAAGAGTCAGGAGAGAGGTGTTGTTCCAATTCTTTGATGCAATTTAGAAGAAGAGGTGAAGCAGCTTCTTGCTTATGCTTCCTTGTGGTGGCCAATTGTATGAGCTCCCCTCTCTACACACATTTCAAGGTACACCAAATCTTGTCTACCTCAGAGATGGGACCCTTATTATAAGTCACAAACTGGGTTATGACATCCTTAATCTGAGCTAATACCTGGTCATCCTTAAGCAGCTGAGTGTTTAGCTTCCAAATCCTACCCTTGTGAATGGCAGGTAAGAAGCTGCACTTTAGCCACATTGGAGAGTGATTGGAATGGACATGCAGAGCTATTCCACAACTCAGGATACCAGGTAGGATAGTTTTGGTGACTAATAAGTAGTCAATATGAGAGTAGGACTTATAAAGTGGTGAGTAGAAAGTGTAATCCCTAGTGGAGGGAGTCACGAGTTGCCATGGGTCACAGAAACCCACAGTATTCATCATTTCATGAAGGGACCACTGAGCAAGGGAAAGTTGGTACACCTCTGGCTGGACCTTTCCAAATCAGGGGTAAACACCAGGTTCCAATCCCCAGCCAGTAAAATGTGGAGGTGTAGCTAGGGAGCCAGTAATATGGATAGATTGGAGAAGAAGCATGGAGTATCTCTGTTGGGTCAATATATGCAGCACAACAGGACCTCAGAGTGATCCAGCACCCTTGCAGCAAAGGTAATGCACTTGTGGGTCCTCCATAGAGTGCAGCAGCTGAAATTGTATTCCGTAGCAAATACAATAGTCACACCCCTTTGAGAGGTGGAGTTCCCAGCTGCATAAGCCTGCCCTATAGTCTGCCATCAGAAGAAGCCCTCTGAGTTGATCAGATGAGTCTCCTGAAGGAATGCTATGTGACAGTTCAACAGATTGAGGTGTTTAAGAATTTGGTACCACTTCACTCTTGAATGGCCCTTTAACATTCAAGCGGCATATGTCATACTATACAGATGGAGCATATCTAATATACCTGAGGAAACACCCCACATGAACAATAACCCATGAAGACTTTACACAAGATTCTCCATGGACAAACCCCCATAAAGACCCCATATAATAAGCAGAACCCTTCATAAATGCAAAGTAAATGTGAGCAATCACGATATTGAAGTATAACATAGAGGTATAACATAGGATGCAAACAGTAACAGTACATACTAAACTGCAGTGTGAAATAAATTCTTGTAACCCCCCCCCCCAAGTGAAAGATGATTTGACAAATTCCCTACCAGAGAGCTATGTGTGGGAAATGTAGTGATATATCTAATAGAGAGAGTAAGAGACCCTTCAACCTGTAATGGCCAAAGAATAGGGGCACTACTATCCAGTATTCTAGAGCCCCTGTTCTGTGGTTATTGCCTGTTAATTCCTTTGACTAAAGAGCAGATGTGGAGGGGCCTGTATTAAATACCAGTCAGTCACCTTCCCCTCCTCCTTGTACTTCCATGAAGGCTACTGTTTGTTAAATGTACGAGGCATGCATTAATGTTTCTAGTCTATGCAGCTTTGTGTAATCTTCCCTCATATGAACCTTTACTGGTTGATCACAATACAATTACAGGGTAAATATGAACACTGGTAACATTAAAATGTTATGTATTAACAGCAAAAGGCATTTAAAAAGTGTATTTGGAAGCAAAAGCAACTGTTACTGCTTATTTTTATTTTCCACCAGTTAATGCTGAGTATGGTATTTCATTGTTAGAGGTTTAATGTGGATAATGATGGGTGATAATAACATAAAATCATCATCCCATCAGTGTCAATGGCTCAGTAGGTAGCACACTTGCCTCTGAGGCTGGGAGATCAGAGGGCTGTGGGTTCAGTTCCCACATCTGACACTTTGGTTAATATCCCAGTACTGACACTGTAGTGCAGCATGAGGGGTGATGTCTTTTGGATGAGACGTTAAACTGAGGTCCCATTTGCCTCCTGGATTGGTGGTAGTTCAGGTGGATGTTAAAGATCCCATGGCACTTATCTAAAAGAGTAGGGCATTTCCCCGGTGTCCTGGATAAATTTTCCCCATTCACTAAAAATACCACCAACAGCTTAATCTGGTTCAATTTCAGTTGCTTACCAACTGTATCTCTCCCTCCCCCTGGTCGCCCCTGAAAAAGGGACTTCTAGTCCCAGTGGGCCTACCGGGTCAACACAATTTAATAAATAAATACAGTGATTCTGTGGTAGAGAAATGAAACAAAAATAAATCATACTGTACACTCTGGCTCTGTGCCTAAAATATATTTTATTACATGGTGATTTTAGTTATTATGAACTGATTATCTTGATTTACAAGGACTAAAGAAACCAGAATGTGATTTGGGGGAGGGTGAGAGGTTATGAGGGAGGTCTACACCTGCATGATGTGTGACACTGAACAAGTCCCTGTTGAGAGAGAACTTGCCTCCTCCTTTCACTGCTTAGGAGTTAAATGTTCTCACTCCAATGGGATTTTTCTTTGCCTGGAGAATGTGCTTAATTAATACCTTTTGTCACTGACAATGTTCTGTAATTCTAATTTCCCTTCCCCCACATTGCCTGTTGTGTCAGTTCATTTGTTTCCTGACAATGATGTGTGATTGCATTAGCACTGACCACTTTCAAACTATTACTGTACTTGGAAACTTTCAGTCGGTGTAGCCTTAGAAACAGTGAAATGCTCCTTTTCAGTCCACTATTATTCCATGCATGTACACTGCAAAAAATAATATCTTGACAAGCCTAAATATCTTATTTCACTAACTAAAAATCTTGAATTTTATCTCCAAGTTTATCTCTAGAGTTTCTAATTCATTAAGGAAAAATTACTCATATCAAGACAAAGTGTCTTGCTTAATCTTTCAAGAAAAACAAGCTTATTTTGTGGTATATTTTCTTATTTTAATCATTTTTAATCTCAGTGATTAAAAATCTTATGTTTTAGCATTATGGCATCATCCTGTTTTTAGACTACAGTACAAGTTTTTGGAGTTTATTTTTTCTCTCAATCTGCTTTTAGGATTTTGTTGTTTGGCAAGTTCTTTTAACCTTAAGACCACAATCCATTGTCATTGTGCACCCTTCAAAACCCCAAGATATGAAGGTGTTTAACTTCCCCTTTGCAGGCTTTTAACCCTCCAATTTTTGCCACTCTCTCTCTCTTGCAGGCTATTATCCCCCCCCCCACCTTGAAGGCTTTAAACCCACCTTGCCACAAGCTTTTAGGCCACCCCCATTACAGGCATTTAGCCCCCCTACTGATTATTAGCCCCACATGTACCTTTACACCTCCTCCCCTCTGCAGACTTCTACAGGTCACTAGCCCATTTCCCTTCACAGATTATTAGACCCATCTACCCTGGTAGGTTTATTTTCCCCTACAGATGTAAGTTATTAGCCCTTTACTCTTGCAGTTTATGAGCCCTCCCATTAGGTTATTGCCCACCCATCCAAAGAAACATAGACTTTGAAGGCAGATAAGGATCATTTGGCCCACCCGGTCTGCTCATTTCCCTACCTATTGGATAAACTGCAGATCCTAGTTAACCAACAGCTTACTTCCTCCTACCCCCCAACAGAACTGCATTATGTCTGCCCCATTCACTTGTTGAATTCTGCCACTTTTATTGATCCCATGACCTCCTCAAGAAGGCCGTTCCATGTGTCCACCACTCTCTCTGTTACAAAAATACTTCCTCATGTTGCCCCTGAGCTGTCCCCCATCTTCAAATTGTGACCCCTTGTTCTTGCACATCTCTTTTTCTGAAATATGTTACCCCCTGGACTTTGTTTATTCCCTTGAGGTACTTTAAAGTCTCTATCATGTCACCCCTCACCCTCCTTTCCTTGAGAGTATACCTATTAAGTTCCTTTAGTCTCTCTTCATATAGCTTATGGTGCAGATTCTGCACCATTGTAAATGCCCTCTACTGGTCTGCCTCCATTCTGTCTTTGTCCTTGCAGAGATAGGGTCTCCAGAACTGCACATAATACTCCAGTTGGGGTCTTGCCACTGTACAGAGGGATAACAACCTCCTGTTTTCTACTGGTGATGTCTCTCCCTATGCATTCCAGTATCCCCCCAGCCCTCCTTACTGCTTTCTCACATTGCTTGCCTATCTTTAGAACATCTGATATGACTACCCCTTGTCCTTTTCCATTTTTTTTGCTGTTAGTACCTCCCCCATTGTGTATTCTTGCCTGGTTTTGTTCCCAAGGTGAATTACTTTGCACTTCTTTGCACTGAATCTAGGGCTGCCATACTTTGACCATTCCTCCAACCTTACCAAGTCCCTTCTCATCCTTTCCACCCCCTTATGTAATAAGCCTGTTGCAGAGATTTGTGTCATCTGCAAAGAGGCATACTTTTTTTTCCAGTCCCTCTGCAATGTCACTTATAAAGATGTTAAAGAAGACCAGTTCCAGTACTGAACCCTGTGGTACCCCACTAGTAGCCACCTTTTCTTCAGAGTGGACTCCATTTACTATTACCCTCTGTGTCCTGTTGCCCAACCAAGTTTTTACCCCTGGCTGCCATCCTGGGACCCACTCCCAGGCTGGCTAATTTGTTTATTAATCTTTTGTGTGTCCACATCCCCTCCATGGTCTACTACTTTGGTCACCCAGTCAAAGAAATCTATTAAATTAGTCTTACATGACCTTTCCACTGTGAAGCCATGCTGCCTTGAGTCCTGTGTACCACTGGCCTCTAGGTACTCAATGATTCTTTCTTTCAGAAGTGATTCCATCATTTTCCCTACCACCGAGGACAAACTAACATGTCTGTTGTTTCCTGCCTCTGCTGTTCTCCCACTTTTATGAAAGAGAATCACAACCACCATCTGCCGGTCCTCCATTACCAGACCATGCTCTCATTATTTGTTAAAAGAGTAGTCAGTGGTGTCACTAGTCACCCCTTAGCTGTTTTAGAATTCTAGGGTGAATCCCATCAGGCTCCATTGCTTTGTCCATGTTCAGGTTTAGGAGTTCTTTAAGGACTCTTTCTTCTGTGAACAGACTGGTATCGACCCCCCTATCCAGAGTGCTTCTATTGATTGGTTTAGGTACCTCCCCCCTCCTCCCCTTTTGTGAATACTGAGCAGATGTAGTCATTCATTCATTCAGTATCCCTGCTTCTTCAGTGTCACCCTTTGTCCACCCTTTCCCCTTTATGAAGCCTCACTATTCCTTCCTTGGTCTTTCTTCACTCCTGAAAGTACCTATAAAAGATTTTATCCCCCTTCTTAACTATCTTCCAGATTACTAGTCCCCAACCCCCTTGTAGGTTATTAGCACCCTTACCACTGCACGTTATGAGTCCCCCATCCATTTTGCAGGTTATGGGCCCTTGCAGGTTATTATTACCCATCACCCAGTAAAGAACTATGGATCCTTCTCCTCCTTTTTGTACATTTTAGATTCACCCTCCTCAGCAGACATTTGGTTCCCTGAGCAGCAGTACTGGACTCCAGCATAAAATGCCTTGTGAGTCAGTGCTTTTTATACTAAAAAATCCTTGCTGAGCCAAGACTTGCAATTAAGCAGTATGGTGGGGGAGAGGTAGATATAATAAAAATAGTACTTTATAACAATTGAGAAGGTATCCTCCATGGCATACCAAGTAATAATTCAGCACACCATGTAATGTATAAGAAAATATATTTTTTATAATGAAGATAAAAATGTTTTACCTACATTTTTGCCAGTTGCATACAATTATTTATTTTTAATTTACAATGCTTTGCCCCTTTCATATCAGACAGCTCTTCACTGGCCATGCTCCTGCATCCAGCCTCATCACCCGTCATCCCCAGGACTCACCACCACCACCTGTTCTTCCCTGACTTGTCTACTTGGTGGGGCCATCAGATTTTAGCTTAGTTTGGCAGTGGAGGCTGTGGTCACTGGTATGGGATCTGCAGTGAGGAGCCGGCATCATGCTGCTTTGCTTTGCCTGGGCATTTTCATTTGTGCTCCCACCTGTAAGGGTGCAACCCAGTTTCTTAAGGACTCATGCATACACTCTGATGTGTGGTAATGAATGCATCTCAGTGGTCAGCAAACTCCCTCTCATATTCTTGCAACTCCAGTTTGCACCATCACCATTTGTGGTCACCCAGATGAGGGTAGTACAGCAGAGATGGATGTGAAAGGATGGACATTTCTCACTGCCCCCAGCAGAATGCACACATGCCAGCTCTACTCCTCCTCGAACATACTCGCCTTTGATGAGCACCTGCACTACCACACCTGTATACTGGCAAAAAGATCACTACTTGGGCTCTCCCCCCGGGGGTTGCTGCATCCCTAAAATTGGCCTCTCACTCGGTCGCCACCCGAAGTGCAACAAAAGCCACCTTCCAGGTCCTGAGAGCCAGGACCTCTCTCACCCAAAGATCATTCCACCACAGAACCCCCATTTGGTACAACTCCTTCCCCACTCATATCACAAACATCCCCAAAATTGGCCCCTTCAAAATCGCCCTCTGAAACCACCTCACTGACACTCGGAGCTATAAATGCCCCTGACTAGTCCATGCCTACAGCCCCGCCTGGTCCAATTTACAGACAATGTCCTTCTGGACTGCCTTCACCCCCAACAACCACCCCAGCAACCACCCTTCCCCCAGTTATCGCTCCTAGAAACCCTAGCAGTACTTATTATTTATATATTAGACTAATTATAACTAATTGAAGCCTTTGTGCACCTTTGTATTACTGGAATTGCTCTGTGTGTTCTTTTATTGCATCTAACCTGTAATGTTCTCCATTGTTGTATTCCACCACCAATTGTTGTCTACCCTCCCTGTGACGAGTTGCCTTTGTAAATGAGTCTTTGACTCAAAGGTTGTAAATCCAAATTATGAAATAAATAAATAAAATAAAAATATTTCTGCAGCTCCAACTTGCATTGCCACCTGTGGTCACCCAGATGAGTACAGCACAGCACAGAATGATGTGTGGCGATGGACACATCTCAGTGGTCAGCAAACTCCTCTGATACTCCTGAAGCTTCAGTTTGAATCCCCACTTCTAGTCACCCAGGGGATAGTAGCACAGCAGAGACAGATGCATGGAGATGGACATGTCCCATTGGTCAGAAAAATCCCTCTCGTATTCCTACAACTCCAGCTTGCACCACCTCCTGTGGTTACTCATATGAGGGTAGCAGAGCAGAAATGGATGCATGGCGATGGACATGTCTTAGTGGTCAGTGAAGTTCCTCTGATATTATTGCAGCTTCAGTCTGAATGGCCACTTCTGGTCAGCCAGGGGATAGTAGCACAACAGAGAATGATGTGCAGTGAAGCAAGTATCCTGCTGGTCAGTGTCCTCCCCCTCATATTCCTGCAGCTCCTGCTTGCACCACCACCTGTGGTTACCCAAATAAGGATAGCACAACAGAGGCTGATGCATGGTGATGGACATTTCTCAATGGCCAGCAAACCCCATCTCATACACCTGCAGCTCCTACTTGAGCCACCACATGTGGTCACCCAGATGAGAGTAGCCCAGCAAAGACTGATGCATGGTGATGGACATGTCTCAGTAGTCATCAATCTCCCTCTCATTTTCCTGTAGTTCTAGCTTGCACCACCACCTGTGGTCACCTAGATGAGGATAGCAAAGAAGAGACTGATGCATGGTAATGGACACATCTCAATGGTCAGTGAACTCCCTCTCATGCTCCTGCAGCTCCAGCTTGCAACACCACTTTTGGCCTGCCAGATGAAGGTAGCACAGAAGAGACTAATGGGTGGTGACTGACTTGTGTCAGTGGTCCACAAAATTCCTCTCATGCTCATGCAGCTCCTGCTTGTGCCACCATCTGTGGTTCCACAGATGAGGGTAGCACAGCAGAGAATGATGTGTGGTGATGGACATGTCTCAGTGGTCAGTGATTTCCCTCTCATACTTCTGGAGCTCCAGCATGCAGCACCACCTGTGGTCACCCAGATGAGGGTAGCATAGCAGAGACTTGATGCATGGTGATAGACATGTCTCAGTGGTCAGCTGTCTCCCTCTCATACTCCTGCAGCTTCAGTTTGCACCACCACCTCTGGTCACCCAGGGATAGTAGCACAGAGAAGACTGATGTGTGGTGATGCATGCATCCTGGTAGTCAGCATCTCCTTCTCACACTCCCACAGATTCAGTTTGCACCACCACCTGTTGTCACCCAGATGATGGCAGCACAGCAGAGACTGATGCATGGTGATGGACACGTCTCAGTGGTCAGTAAACTCCCTCTCATACTCCTCAGCTCCAGCTTGCACCACCACCTGTGGTCACCCAGATAAGGGGTAACACAGCAGAGACTGATGCAGGTAATGGGCACATCTCAGTGGTCAACAAACTCCCTTTCATGCTCCTGCAGCTCCATCTTACACCCTAGCTATGGTCACCCATAAGAGAATAGCACAGCAGAGACTGATACATGGTGATGAACACGTCTCCAGTGGCCAGCAATCTCCTCTCATACTCCTGCAGTTTCAGTTTGCATCACCACTTCTGGTCATGCAGGAGGTAGTAGCACAGAGGAGACTGATGTGTGTGATGCATGCATCCAGGTTGTCAGCACCTCCTTTCATACTCCCACAGCTCCAGCTTGTACCACCACCTGTGGTCACTCAAGTTGCAGTAGCACAGTGGATACTGATGTATGGTGATGCATGCATCCTGGTGGTGACTGCCTCCCTTTCATACGCCCGCAGCTACATCTTGCACCACCACCACCTGTGATCACCCAGGGGATAGTAGCACAGTGAAGACTGATGTGTCGTGATGCATGCCTCCTGGTGGTGAATGACTTCCACTCATACTCCTGCAGCTGCAGCATGCACCACTACCTGTGGTCAACAAGATGAGGGCAGTAGCACATTGGAGACTGGCAGTCCTCCCCTCCCAAAGAGGGGATCATCCTCTCAGATGTTTGGTCCTCTTACCCTGGCTTGCCCTCTGATGGCTTAGGCTTATTCTCAAACTGGGGTCATTGGTGTCACAAGCAGTTGTGCTAGCACTGTGCCAGCAGGCCAACCACGCTGCAGACATTTATGGTGCATTTATGTTTTTACATAGGTGGCATGAAACAAGTACTCCATACCCCAATTTTGTTATAAGAAATAAAAATTGATTTGAAGACATGGTGCATGTAATTTGTAGATACAAGATGAACAATTCATAATAAAACACAGTATACAATTCTTTTGGTACAAACTGTTTATTAAAATACCTTGGTGACATACTCTTATAATCTTTCTGTCTTCATTGGTAAGAAGACAGAATACTGCAGACTGACAGCCCTCACTGAAGTTGATTACTAAATTTAATATTGAAGCAGTCATTAATTTGTCTTAGAAGACTCGTTTTAGTCATTTTTAATCATTTTCAATGATCATTTAAAATACAGCCACTAAGCATGCTAAATTCTAAGAATATTCAGCACACTACTTGTTTATGAGTAAATTATTACTAAATGAGGATTGGAAATAGAATTGCAATGCTCTTCAATGTACAATTTTTACTACTAAATCATAAATTAAGATTACAGTCAGCTGAGTAATTCAAGAATTAGCCAAACAAGGCTGGGTACATTCCATGCATTTCACTTCTTATAAGCAAGGAAGCAGATAAAACAACCAGCAACATTAATGAATTTTAGAGAAGGTAAGCAACCATACCATGTGGGTTTTACCTAGAATATTATGAGCAAAAAAGTGTCCATTTAAAAGTCTACTGAACTACATTTTCCAGACATCTACACAGTCTGTGAACTACATTTTCCAGTTCACTTCCTGTTTGCAGCCCAGACTGAAGGGAAAAAAAACTGCACGAGCAATAACAGTCTCCATTTTGGAGTAGAACAACCTGCTGTTGCTAGCAGTAAAGATTCACATGTATGAGGTAAGTGCTTATGATTAAATAGAAAAGTGCATCATTTAACTCCCTGAAATGTTAAATACAATTAGGGAATTATTACTCAGGGTTTATTTAATTGAAATGTTCAGGTTTCACCATCGGTATTTTGTTATGAAGAAATTGTCTCTGCTCTGAACTCGTGGCTACAAACCTTTCAAAAGCCTTTAAAATACACAGTTTATTTTCAATAAAATCACTCCTTAAAGTCTTTAGTATGCATTGTGCATGTACATTACCTAATATTTCTGGTGTTTTTTACTGATTTAGTTACTTTATGGTTGTAGTTTCTTTTGGGGATGGGAGTTCATTATTAGCAGCAGGAAGACTGCATGAATGAGCAAACTGAGAATGTATTTGCTATCTGTATATCCATTCAGTAGCCTTGCTGTATGGTAGCAGTTAACCATTGTTTGTTTGTTTGTTTGTTTCATCACAGCAAGAGTTTGATTAGAATGTAATGTTTACTTTTCAAACCAAATGGATTTATTCAACTTTGTTAGTATACTTATTGAGAAATGTTTCAGTGGCTGAGAAAAATACTGTGTTTGATGTTTTACAAATAATTTGTTCAGTTTTGTTCTATGTTTCATAAGTAACAAGCTGTGATAGAGCTTGGTACATCCAGCAGACTGGGTTTAATTCTCACAACCTCTACTTGCATACTATGCGACTCTGAGCAAGTCCTCAGTGCTCCTGGGCCACCTCTGAAAACAGGCACCTGTGCCTAGAGCATACCTGGTTACCAAAAGGATGCAATACAAGACTACAACAAACCAGTGGTCTAGATAATGTTTTGTACTGGGAAGTATTTACTGCCAACTACTTCCACCTGGTAGTATTTCCACCTAAATGGTGGTAGTAATACCATCCACTAACCTGTCTAACCCCAACCTCCAAACCAAGTCTCAAACTCGCTGGTGTCTGCAGTCATGGACTCTTTCTTCTCACGTGCTGTGGTGTCCTAACATATGAAACATATGAACATACAAAACTTGCCAGCAGATAAACGCCTAGAGGTCTATCAAGTCTGCTTGAATGTGCAGCTAGCACCCCTTATTCTGAAGCTGCCCCTCCCTTCCACCTTTCATTGACCATCCCCCTTGTCCTGTCCCATCCCCTTTTGAAGCAGTCCACTGTTCTGCTGGATACCACTTCTGCAGGTAACGCATTCCACCTAGCCACCACACTCTGTGTAAAAAAGTGTCTCCTCAGCTCCCTCCTGTACCTTCCTCCCTCCAATCTCATATTATGGCCCCTGGTGTCCCTCCCCTCCCTTACTTTGAACAGCCCCTATGTACCTGTCTTGTTTATTCCTTTCATGTACTTAAAGGTTTCAATCATGCCCCCCGTCCCTCCTCTCCTCCAGTGAGTACATGTTCAACTCCCTCATCCTCCTCTCGTATGATAAGTCCCCCAGCCCCTTGATCATCTTTGTCACCCTGCGATGCACCCCCTCCAGTAACTTAATGTCCCTCTTCAGATATGGGCTCCAGTACTGCACACAGTACTCCAGGTGCAGTCTAACTAATGACCTATACAGTGGTAGGATCACCACCTCCCTCCTCGAGGATATACCCCTTGCAATACAACCCAGCATTTTGTTGGCCTTTGCAGCTGCCTTCCTACATTATGCAGAGTTGTTCATTGACCCTGTAATGTGCACCCCCAGATCCTTCTCCTCCTCTGTCTGGGCTAGCTGCACTCCCCCCAGCAGGTAACTCCTCCTTGGGTTCTTCATCCCAAAATGCAGCACCTTGCACTTTTTAGCATTAAAACCCAGTTGCCAGGTGTCTGACCAGGTTTCAAGCTTTGCCAGATCATCCTGCAACCCCTGCCATCCCCCTAGGTCATCCACCACTGCACCTGCCTTGGTATGTTTAGCAAACAGACTGATCTTGCTCTTGATGTCCAATGATATGTCTGCAATGAATATCCCAAACAACACTGGTCCCAACACTGAGCCCTGTGGAACACCGCTCATCACTACCCTTGGGTGTGAGAGCTCCCCACCCAAAACCACCCTTTGTTGCCTTCCCTGAAGCCAGTTTCCTACCCACCTCACCAGCTTTGCACCTTCCCCTGTGCCTACTAACTTACTTCCCAGCCTTCCGTCCAGCACTGAGTCAAATGCCTTACTGAAGTCCAGATACAGGACATCCACTGCAAGGCCCCTATCCAGTTGCCTAGTTACCCAGTCATAGAACTCCACCAGGTTGGTTTGGAAGGATCTGCTCCATATGAAGCCATGCTGTCTGCTGTCCTGTAGTCCTTTGGCCTCTAGGAGGGCCACCAGCCTTTCCTTCAGGATAGTCTCCATTAGCTTACCCACAATGGATGTCAGGCTCACTGGTCTGAAGTTTCCCAGTTCATCCTTGGAGCCACTCTTGTGGAGGGGCACCACATGAGCCATTCTCCAATCCTGAGGTACGCACCCCAAATGTAGTGAGGCATTAAATAGGTCTGCCAAAGGTCCTGCAAGGACCTCTGCCAGTTCCTTCAGTACCCTGGGGTGGATGCCATCTGGGCCTGGCACCTTAGCCAGCCTCAGTGCCTTCAAACCCTCCCGAACTCTGCCCTCCATGATTTCCCCATCTATCACCCCCTCTCCCCTTGTTTCTGCCATTTCTCCCTCCTTGGGTGTCACCCCCTCTTCTCTTTAGTAAATACTGAGCAGAAGGACTCATTTAGTGCTTCTGCCTTATTGTCTCTTCCACCCAACCCCTCTTTCCTAATCCTTACTATGTGGTCCTTACAACTCATTTTCTCCCTGATGTACCTAAAGAAGAAATACTTTCCTGCTTATTGCCATATAATACTTCACTCATATTTTTAATATTTTTTTAAAGTTGCAACTACCCTTTTGGCCAGTCACCAACATATTGTAAATGTGCAGGGTGGGAAACAAATTCCTAAAATTAGAAAGTGGGAGTAAATCATGCAAACATGGCAGTAAAATACTCCTTTATCCCCCCTCCATCTGTTCCAGTGCAATAAACATTTATTTCAGTAGCACTTTAGACATACTGATGTGGGTGATGCTAGAGGGCTCTGGACCTATGCAAATAGCATAGTATGTAACTGAGTTAGTGTGATTTACACTTTACTACCACTATAGTACCTGCCACTCTGCCAATTTCAATGTTGGTGATCTATGGACCTGCTTACACAGTATATGGACCAGCTTATGCTGTCTGTGGTTAGTTAGTATGGCTGTAGTTTTTTTTTTTGCTTGTTTGTTTGAGCTGGAGGCTCTGCCCCTGCACCTGCCATTTTTTCAGTTTAACTGGGGACTACTAAAATTGATAGAAAAACTTGCAGGGCTATACCAGCTCCTGGTATGAGTAGCAGCAGAACTAGCATAAATGGGTAAGTAGAGCTAATGCTGGAATCACTTTAATGATCAGAGTAGGGTTCCATGTACCAAGGGAGAGTAAGAACATAGTATTGTTACCAACATAGCATAAGTGGGTCCCCTGCTTATGGGGGAGGGGAGTCTGATCTGATAGACATAGAGTCCATTTTGGTGAGCTTTTAAATTACTATCTAACTCAGTGTATAATGTTTTTGTGCTCACAAAGAAAATCCTTTTTCTAGAGCTCTGATTTACTTTGTTTCAGGATGGGAACAGTCAGTAGTAGGTGAGATTTATCCTCTTTTGTTTGAGGGAGGGAGATAATTCTTGAGGGATGCTGATGCTTGGGAGGAGTGAGGGCTGACACTTGGGGGTGATGGTATTGGGCTGATGGTGAAGTGGGTAATGCTGGTTAAGGAGAATAATGATTGAGGTGCTGATGCTTGGGGATTGATGCAGGGATGGGAAGGGATTGATACTTTGGAGAGGGGATGATGCTTGGGGATGAGGTTGATGCTTGGGAGGAGTGGGGCTGAAGTTTGGGTTGGGCTGATGCTGTGCGGATGCAGATAATGCTGGGGAAAAAGGCTTATCCTGGGTTGGAAACTAGGCAGATGCAAGAGAGAGAGGAGGTAGTGGCTTGAGGAAAAGTTGAGTTACCGACAATGAGGTAGTGGAGGTAATGATTGCTACAGAGAGCTCATGGGGAGCAGGAGCTGATGATGGCTTATTCATTAAAAGTTCAGTCAGTGGTCGGGCCAGCCGTGGAGGAAAGGAGGAATGTCCCAGTATGCCTGCTGCAGGGTTTAAGGCTGGGGTGGAAGGGAAGCAGGGTGGTTGGTTAGACTTGTTTGCAGCTGGGATGGGGGATGGGAGGCACTAGACCACCGGGGACTGGATGGAGGGATTTTCTTAGAAAATTGTGACTGGGGAAGAGATTGGGATGGGAGTTCAGAAATGGGAGTCAGGATGGGGAGGGCAGCCTAATTATTATGGAAACCACTTGATCACCAGAGAATTTTTTTTCATGACTGCGGGTGTGGGATAGAGTGGACATGAATGATGAGGGGTACCTATAAATGTATATACTTAGGCTTGGGGTATAGAGGAGAGCTGGACCACTAGCCACCAGGGCATGATAATAATAAGGGCATTGGACTGGAATGATGTATGGGCACTGTTGAGTGGGGGATGCTATTTATAATTTTTTATGTCAGGTGGCGTGGTGAACTGATGGGGGAGGGACTGCTAGCCACCAGAAATCAGGATTTACTGTGCGTACCTGTGGGGCTGGTTGGGAGAGGGACCACTAGCCATCAGGGTTTTTAAATATGGGTGAAATTTCATCCATCAAATTGCACTTTACCTTCTACCCAAAGGCAAAATTTCGCTTCTGTGGGCAGAATTTCACCATGGAAAGAGAAATTTCACCCTTCCACCAGGCGAAATTTTGCCACACCAAAGGTGAAATTGTGCTCGCGTGAATAGGAGGAATTTTGTGGATTACTCCGTGAAGTGAATTTCACCCACTTCCACCACTAGCTTCAGCCAGCCTGTCAGTGCAATGGTAGGGCTGCTGCTCATGATGCTGATTACCAAACCCAGGTTATGTGCCCAGGGTGTAGGAGGGCTTGCCAGAGGACAGGGTGGCTGCCTGCACTCATATATGAGCACCTCTCAGTTGGAAGCATCATGATGGCCTTCATTTGACACAGTCCCACACAAAAGGTTAATAAACAAATTAGCCAGCCTGGAAGTGGGTCCCAGGTTGGTAGCCTGGGTAAAACATTGACTGGACAACAGGACACAGAGGGTAATAGTAAACGGAGTCCACAGTGAAGAAAGGGGGGTTACTAGTGGAGTACCACAGGGTTCTGTACTGGGGCCGGTCCTCTTTAATGTCTTTATAAGTGACATCGCAGGGGGACTGGAAGGAAAAGTATGTCTCTTTGCAGATGGCACAAAGATCTGCAGCAGGGCTGATACACAAGGTGGGGTGAAAAGGATGAGACTGGACTTGGCAAGATTGGAGGAATGGTCAAATGTATGGCAGCTTAGATTCAATGCAAGGAAGTGCAAAGTAATGCACCTGGGAAACAAAACCAAGGGGAAGAATACACAATGAGGGGTGAGATACTGACAGCAACACAAATGGAAAGGAACCTGGGGGTAGTTATATCAGAAGACTTAAAGGTGGGCAAGCAATGTGAGAAGGCAGTAAGAAGGGCTGGGGGATACTGGGATGCATAGGGAGAGACATCACCAGTGAAAATAGGAGGTTGTCAACCCTCTGTACAAATAGCTAGTAAGACCACATCTGAGAATGCCGGTGTGCAGTCCTGGAGACCCCATCTCCACAATGACATAAACAGGGTGGAAGCTGTCAGAGGAGGACAAAATGGTGCAGGGTCTGCACCAGAAGACATATGAAGAAAGACTAAAGCAGCTTAATTCGTATAGGCTCAAGGAAAGGGGGGGGGACATGATAGAAACTTTCAAGTTCCTCAAGGGAATCAATAAAGTCCAAGAGGGTAGCATCTTTCAGAAAAAGAGATGTGTAAGAACAAGGAAGCACAACTTGAAGATAGAGGGGGGACAGCTCAAGGGTAATGCGAGGATGTATTTCTTCATGGAGAGGTTGTAGATACATGGAACAGCATTCCTGAGGAGGTCATGGAGTCAAAAACAGTGGGGAAATTCCAGAATGCATGGGAAAGACATACGGCAATTCTACTGGGGGGTAGGAGGAAGTAGGCTGTTGGTTAACTAGGATCTGCAGCTTATCCGTTAGGTAGGGAAATGGGCAGACTTGGTGGACCAAGCAGTCCTTATCTGCCATCAAATTCTAGGTTCTATGTTTCATGTTAAGGTGGAAGAGTGTGCCAGCTTGCACATGCATATGTTTATTGCAAGAAACATAGAAACATAGAATTTGATGGCAGATAAGGACTGCTTGGCCCACCTAGTCTACCCATGTTCCTACCTAACAGATAAGCTGCAGATCCTAGTTAACCAACAGCTTACTTCCTCCTACCCCACACTAGGACTGTCTTATGTCTGTCCCATGCATTTTTGAATTCCCCCAATGTTCTTGACTCAACGACCTCCTCAGGGAGACTTTTCCATGCATCCACAACCCTCTCCATGAAAAAATACTTCCTCACATTACCTCTGAGCCACCCCCTCTATCTTCAAATTGTGCCCCCTTGTTCTTGCACATCTCTTTTTCTGAAAGATACTACGCTCTTGGACTTTGTTGATTCCCTTGAGGTATTTGAAAGTTTCTATCATGTCTCCTCTCTCCCTTCTTTCCTCGATGGTATACATATTAAGCTCCTTTAGTCTTTCTTCGTATGTCTTCAGTTGCAGACCCTGCATCATTTTTGTTGCCCTCCTCTGGACAGCCTCCACTCTGTCTATGTCTTTGCCGGGATGGGGTCTCCAGAATTGCACACAGGAGAGTTACAGAGGCAAGCAACAATTACACCAGGTACAGTCAGAATACAAGCAAGAAGGACCAGCAGAAACAAAGTACAGAGACTTGGGTGCAACTGTCAGGCATGGTACAGACATGTATAAGCAAACAACTACAGTCAGGTAACAGGCAGTGAATAATTTAGTGCAATTCAGTGTGAGGCATGACAACCCAGGGAGGGCAGCCAAGGAACTAAGACCAGTAATAAGCAACAACATTTGTGAAATTGTTTGTTTGCTATTTTTGGAATAAGTGCACACCCACAGCCAGGATTTTCACAAGCATATCACAGAGGGTAGGACGATGGGGGACAGAGGCAGCTTGAAGTTTGTTTTAAGTAACCCCAGAGGGAGGACCTGAAGCAGCTAAGGGAGGGGGCAGTTCTTACATGAGAAGGAAGGAGGTTCCAGGTTCTGGGGCAAGAGCCACAAGGCACAATCTCACACAGGAGTGAGTCTTAGGGACCATAAGTGCCTGGGATTCAGTGGACCTCAGCTGATAGCCAGAGGGGTTGGCTGGAGGAAGTCAAGTGCTGGAGGTGTAGATGACCGGATGATGCTATCCGTGAAGTTGCCCATAACGAATGATCAATGGTTACTAGGACAGAGCCAACCCAGTCTAGAGTAAAGTAGACAATGATGGGTGAGACGAGGGACTGATAGAGTGAAGCGACATATGTTGTTATTCGAGGTGTCCCATTTGGAGACCCCAGCTTTGGGGCATTCATGAAGGAGGTGAGCCCATAGCAAAGTGAGGAGGGGAAGGAAGACCCCTTTGCCAGGGTGAGTCTGGCAGCTGGGGTGAGACAAAATTTTGCTCTGTACACTAGTCCCAGTTTGCAGTTTGTGGCCTTACAGGAGTTAAGTATGTGCAGGGAGAGAGATCCAGTTGGGGTCAAGAGTCACCCGAAGTACTTGAGACAGAGTCCACCACCATCATAGGGATGCCATCAGTACCAATGACTCTAGGCTCAGCCAGGCATGCTCTCACCTTGGGAAGGGAGCTGAATAACATCACCTGCATCTTCTGAAGATTGATGACAAGCTTACTTGCCTTGAGCCAGGATTGGATGCAATCAAAATCAGAGTTGAGCCTAGAGTTTATGTCATTAATATTTTGTGAACTGGCAAGGAGCACCATGTCATCAGCATATATGGTAACATGTCGAAGGTTGGGATTGAAGGCAGCTGCTTGATAAAGAGGGAGACAATAGGGGCCAAGGACTGACCCCTGAAGCACCCCACAGGCTACGGTGATAGCCAGAAATGGCATTTTGGAACCTCATGTACTGTTGCCTACCCAAGAGATAATTAGTAAACCAGGCTAGGATGGGGGGGAGGCCAAAAGACTGGATAACAGAGCCCAGGAGGGTGTGATCAACCAAATCGAAGGCCTTGGACAGGTCGATGAATACAGCCCCCGTGAGTTTGCCTTGATCAGTCGCAGTTCTGATTTTGGAGGTGACCTGTGCGAGGGCAGTGGAAGTGCTGTGTCCTTTTCAGAACCCATGCTGCTCAGGGGAGAGAAGGCCATAGGTTTGGAGGAAACAATGAGTTTTCATTACATATTAGGCAATGGAAATACTTAATTGATGACGTGATTGTCATATGGACAGGAGATGTGGAAAAACTTGAGGTTTTTAATGCCTACTTAAATTCAAGGACTAACCATTTGATTTTTATAATGAATTATAATAATCAGGAAATACCATATTTCAATCTTCTAATCTATAAACAAGACAATAGACTACACACAAAATTATATCGTAAACCGACAGATAAGAATTCTATCTTAAGAGTGGACAGTTTCTATCCTCTTAGATTGATTGAGTCAATCCTGTATGGACAATTAATCAGGGCCAAATGAAACTGTACAAATATGGAAGAATTTGAATCAACATCGAGAGAAATGCAAGTAAGACTTGAACATAGGGGTTACAGAACAGAAACTTTTATTTTCGCAAAAACTAAGGCAGACGAAAGAGAACAAATTGTTTTACTAAACCCATAGGGAGAAATGACACCTGATATAACAAAAACCAGGATACTTCTGACAGAAAAATATAATGATGTCTTTTTAACATCAAAAATATAATTAAGTAAACATTGGTGTATATTAAAAGTAACGGAAATGGGGCAAAAGTCTTTCAGGAGACACCATTGGTTGTTGCAAAAAGAAAAGATTGTTAGGAGATAGACTGACACATATAAACCATAAGATTCCAGACACATGTCCAAAACATGTTTTATCAAATCTTGACATATGTGGAATTATCAATGTGGACACTGTGTCCACTGCACCAACACATGTAGGGTAAAATAGATAAGGAACATGGCTAGGGATGAAACTTCATTATTAACCAAATTATAAACTGTCACACCATTGGGGTAATTTATCTACTAAAACGTCCTTGTGACAAAGTTTATATTGGAATGATGGAAAGAATGTTTAAAATGAGGATTGGAGAACACAAATCAGTTATTGTGACTGGTGATATTACCTCACCAGTGGCTACACATTTTATAGATAAAGGCCATCAATTACCCTTGCTGTGCTTTTTTGGAGTAGAAAAAATAGTCACAAATCCTAGGGGTGGCGACTACAGAAGGCAGTTGCTACATAGGGAAGCTTACTATATAGACAGGTTTCAGACCATCAATCCAAATTATGACATGAATGACTCTATTGATTGGCAACTAATTCTTTAAGAAAATATCCTTATACACCCTTTGAGAAGGTTATGAAAATGATCCAGTGTACCGGTCTCTGTAAGAGTGTTGATCTAGGAACTTCAGGATCCCCCCACCCCAAAACACCAGTATCACCCCCAGGGGTTACAGTGATTAAAAGAATATTTAAATCTAACATTTGGTGTTCACATTTAGAATTGTGAATTCATTATATTATATCCCTAAGTAGTAATCTTATAGAAATAATCTCCTTATAAATTCTGAGTCTCTATTATTTGGAAGGAAATTTTGGGTCCGTTCTAATATGTGGGAGATCCATTGGGTCTGTATGTCTCTGTTAAGTCAGACCAAACATTATTCTGGGGCAATATTTATGTATTTAAGTAGAGAAGAATTAATCTGTATGCAATCAATATGTATATAAGGAATACCCCTTTAAGAAATACAAGCACACTTGGAGACACCTAACCAGTTAGTTTACAGTTGTTTGGTGCCTCATTTCAGTGGGTCATGTACACAGGGCTCTAGAGTCTGTCAGCTGACACAGACTCATTGCCATGCACCTGATTCTCCATGTGCACCCAGGAGTATAAAAGAACTGCGTAAAATGCTGACTGCACCTCCAGTATAGAGAGAGCGGGGGTTGCGGCGATATCTACAAACACTAATGAACAAGTAAGTTCTTGAAATTAGTTGGAGAATCTGAGTTTAAACTTTTGATGTAGTGGAATTTATGTTTCGAAATTAAAAATGAGCATTCCCCCACTTTTTTCAGAAGCCGCAGACTAAGACGGGAGCAAAAAGAAAAGAGGAAAAACGTTTAGTTTACACTATGAAGGTACTTTTATGATGCTTGCATATATTTTGATACTTGTTATAATATGATGACCTGTAATTAATGCAGCAGACATAAAATCGAGAAACATTTGTTTTTTCTAAAAGTTATAAGTATGAGCAAAAGCTAGCATTCTTTTTTAGAAGGTGCAGACTGACAAGAGAGTGAAAAGGGATAAAAAGGGAGACCTGTTGATTTTAAGAAGTCATTTTACTACGCTTGTGTATATTCTTATTAGTAGTATGATACGGTTATCAGCAAGTACATAGAGGATTTAAAGCTGAGAATTATTTGTAAATTATGTATGTATGAGAGGACTAAAATGTATACCTTTTATACATAGCTCACAGCAGGAAAATACCAATCGAGCAGAAATTGAGAGTGTGATTCAGGGATCTTTTATTGATGCTCAGACACATGAGTACTATAGGTGGGAATCAGAAATAATAAACTCTTTTGTTTTGTTTGTTTCCCTTAAGGAACAATTTAGCTAAATAACAATTGCAGAAACATAATCTAAAATATATCTTGAATTCTCCAATTGATTATATTTATATATTTTTACAGATAATTAAGTAATTAATTAGATGTGAACAAAGGGCCTGGTGAGGAATTGGAATTCTTCTCTAATTATGATTTAAATAACTGGATAAAACTCAATCGTTGACTGTATGTTTATTTATTTGAGAATGCATTTATGACCAAATGTGTTTCACTAATGAAGGACAGTATATATCTGAAACATATGATCTAAGCACTTTGAGCTCTGAAGTATAAACAGAATTGTCATGTTGGAGGTAGACAAGCAGCCTGAGCAGAATATAATTAAATAATGGTGGTAATTGCAGAACAAAATATATAAACTATAATAATATTAATTGTCCAAATATTAATTTTTTTTTAACTTGACCCAGTGGAGCTGGAGGCTCCTTAACAGCCTAGTTACTAAGATGAGCATCAGAGACAGTTTCCTGCCTTTTTTATAAAGAACCAACATCCAAGCTCTGTCTTCCTATTCCACTAGAGTGTTATTTTTTTCATATGTGCATTTTGTAGTTCACAGGGGGCTGTGTTGATGGACAAAAAGATTTATGGTTGTCTCAGTATCCAATTAAAGTTCAGTGGGACATGGGCATAATGTTGCATCATCCTTTATTGCACAGTGTGCCTGAGAGAGCTGCAGACCATACATATCAGCACAACTGGAGTGCTACTTTGGGAATATGGGGCCCCGATATTAAAAAAGTGCAAAGCAGAGCAAAAAACTTTGTGTTGCACCTACAATTGCTTGAGCACTCGAGGTTGCTATATACAATTGAATAGCACACTGGTGCTACTCAGCTGAATCTAAGGCCATGTGGGAGCAGTGCTAAGTCATGTAGTGCTGCTTTGACATGGATCCTGAAGTACGGCACCAGAATGAATAGAGGCCAGACTGCTACCCGCAGTATTCAAAGGGACCCATGCAAATGAGCCAGTTGGGCAGTCTTGGCACTAAGGAGCACTTTGCATGCCTATTATGGGTTCATTTGCATGGATAGGGAGGCAGGGTTGTGTAGTGACAGCCCTATCCCCAGTTGCCTAGTTCCAGACTTGTAGATATCCTGGTGTTATTGCCTCCCCATCACTGACCTGTACTGTACTAAGAAAACATCCCTGGCAGCCCTGAATCACTAGCCTCAAGGAATATTATTTATTCTTCGAGCTGGCAATTTGATGAGGTGGTTCCACTAGCACTAGGGAATATTATTTGTTCTTCAGGGCTGGGTACTGGGAAAGAGGGACCACAAGCACCAGGGAATTTTATTGGTTTTTCGGGGCTGGGAAACGGGGAGGAGGGAGACCAGTACCAACAGGAAATATTTGTTCTGCAGGGCTGGTGATCGGAAGGGGGTTCCACTACCACCAGGGAATATGAACTATGAACATGCAAAAATTGACTGCAGCAGAAGGCCATCATGGTCTGTCTAGGCTGCTCAAGATTTCAGCTAGCTCCCTATTCAGCAGCTACCCCACCCACTCCCTTTACTCTCCCCTTTGCCCTGACCCACCCCTTCTTGAAGCATTCTACTGTGTTACATGTCACTACTTCAGCTGGTAGTGCATTCCACTTTGCCACCACCCTTTTTGTAAAGAAATGTCTCCTCACCTCCCTCTTGAATCTGACCCCTTCCAATCTCATGTCATGGCCCCTAGTGTCTCTCTCTCCACCCTCCATCTGAGCTAGAGAATATTATTTGTTCTTCAGGGCTGGCGATCGGAATGGAGGGACCACTACCACCAGGGATGATTGGAAGGTGGGGAAACTACAACCTCAAGAAATATTCTTTTTCTTCTGGGCTGGTGAAAGGAGGGAGGGAACCAGTGCCACTAGGAAATATCACCTCTTCAGAACTGGCAGTCAGAAGGAGGGGGGGCCACTACCACTAGTGAATATTTTTTTAAGTCAGTGCAGCATAAGGGAGTTTTTTTTTAACATGGGGGCTGGAGATTGGAGGGGGATCTAGACTAGCACCAGGGGATATTTTTATCACTTAGGGAATGGCAAAGGAGGAATGCCAGGTATTCTCCCCCAGCCTGAATTAAATTGGGGTTTTGTTAGGCAATATTTGCACTGCGCAAATGGAGAGTACAAAAACCTTTGTGCTGCATAAAGCCGCTGAATATGGGGTAGCATGGCTATTCATGGCCCCTTTTCCTGTCCACATTATGTTTGCACAGGTGCTATTCCTCTTTGCCTGCACAACAACCCCTTTTCTATATGGGGATTCCATGCAGACCCTGGCTAGCACAACAAAAAACCTGTTAGCACCTGCACAAATTTTTGAATTTAGGGCCCATGGAGTCTGGTTTGGGGATCGGTTTATGAAAAATGGAAAACTCCTAATACTCATCTTAGCGACTTGGCAGTTTGAAGACAGTGCTTGACAAAATCAGGTCCCGATTTTGAATTGGGACCCTTCTGTTAAAGAGTACCTTTCTTGATGCTCAAAAACTCCCCAAAAACAGGAAACTCCTTTTCCTGAATGGAACTCATGGCTGTAATTTTTATATAAGGGATGGAAAGAGATTTTAATTTGTCCCCAAGGGTGGCTGCTCAATCCTTTCATTCCCTTATACCTACTCTGCACCCATTCTAAGATTTTTATGAAGTCTGTATAGGGAGAACACCATTCAGTTCCTATGAAACGTCCTTTTTTCAATGCTAGTTTATTTTCTTGAAATCAAGTTTTTGTACAAATAAATGCCAGGTTTCAACTAGTAAGTGTCACAGAACAGTTGAGCACAGGCAGAGCTGTATATAAGGAAGTGGAAGGGATCGAGCAGTCAGACCCATAATGGAGTAGCCTCTATTCGGATAAGGGAGCCCCCAGGTTTTTTTAGCAACTTAAAAATCACACTGGTTAGCTGCCTGGTGGCACTGAGGGCTGAGGTGCTGGTGCCTTATCTTGAGCCATGCCAGCAACCCGGGTTTGGGAACAACCTTGGGCTGTCCGGGTGTCAGCTCAGGGGGAGGTTGGAATGGGATCGAACTACGGCTCTCCCTGCACATAGTGGTGGATCCCTGCTCCACCGTAGTCCCACTCCCACTGGGTGGAGGTCCAATGGATAGCACAGGTGGTTAGAAAGAGCAACACAAGTCTGGGGAGGGGCAGAAGGGGCCACTGAATCCTGGCATGTGTGTGCGCCTCCATGCATGTACACGCATGTGTAAGTCGTGGTCCCAGGGGACAAGGGGAGTAAAAATAGAAAAATATAAAGTATGTATGGAAAAAAAAATCACACTGGTTATAAATAGCAGGTATCACATCACACTTTGTGAATCAAACTGGCTGCTCATGCAACCCATTTCTTCTTTGGATCGCAAAAACACGATCCATTCTGTGAGCATCCCTCATTCTCCTCTGCGCTTCCCCATTCTCTCGGTTGCTGATATTATATTGTAATAGTCTCACCACCGTGGCCTCAAATGCTAGCATCCTCCCAGTAGTGCTTTGCAATATTGCAAAGCACTTGAGAACGACTGCTGGCATTTGGGACTGTGGCGGTGAGACTATTACAATATATCGGCGGCAGCACCAAAACACCTGGGCACCTCGGGCGAGTTAACCAGTCAAGCTCTCTGAGTTTCTCAAGTCATTCTCCACTCTGACTGCATGCCCCTCTCACCCTGCTACATATCCAGTCTTCTCCTGGTGCCTGCTCGGTCTGAATTTTAGTCCAAACATAGTCACTGGGACCCCATGGAGTAATTGTGTGGTGGCACCACAGAGAAGAGAGCTTTGACCAGCAAAAGAGTAACGTGCTACATAAGTGAAATGAACTGAAAGAAGGAAAGGCGTGTTTCCCTCAGTTCTGCTGCTCTGTGAGTGAGTGGGATCTCAATTATTTATGGTATGGCACACTTTGGCCAGTTTTGGAGATGACCTGAGTTCATGGTGGGGGGGTTGCTCAGAGTTACACAGTATGCAAACTGTAGGTTGTAGGAATCAAACCCAGTTCAGTAACACTGGCCCACTACATGTAAATTCCTGTTTAAAGGGGATGTTAAGTGACTTGTTCAGATTCACACAGTATGCAAGTGGAGCTTGAGGGAATTGAAACCAGATCCACTGGATGTACCAAGCTCATTCACAGCTCATTACCTAACCCTAGGCTGTATTGCCAATTAGGCTTGAGTCTGTGTATTGAAATGAATAACACAAAGCATTAATTTTAATGAGAATATTGGCCACCACAGGGGCTGTCACAATGCCAGAAGCTTTGCCCTCCCCTGCTTGGGCTGGGAAACGTAGACATTGGCAACATTGTCCTTATCCCAGCTGCGTATACCTGATTCTGTTAATGAAATTAGATCACCAGCCCAGCAACATAATATGTGACTCCTTTTATACAGAACATTAACCATTTCATATTATTTACACCCTTTATAGGTACCATTAAATCTTCTTTCCAAAGTATTAGATAAGTAAGAGATTTAGTTATCTTTTTTTATATATATATATTCCCCTAAACTGTGGATTCCTTGTGACTCCATTTCACTCATTTTACTTTCTGGCATCTTTCTGACAAGGATCTTCAGGTGAGCCCTACTCTAGGATTGGTGAGTGTGCTTTGAGATTTTATTATTTAACAATCAAAAAATGCAAAATGATGCAGCAGCATCTTTTAGCAGCTCTTATTCAGATAGCCCATTTTGTGCCTTGACTCACAAGCTGTTTTTTATTACATTTTATTACAATGCATCGGAGCTGTCATTTTAATAAACTGTTTAGAATGATGCACTTCCCCCTTCACTATGTATAATATATCACTAATCTCAGTGATGCAGATAGTAAAGGAAAAAAACAGGAAGTGCCTTTTAACCCGTCTGGCAACTAAAAATCAGTAAGATAAGTTGACATCCCTAAAGCAGACCCATCGGTGCAGGGTTAGCGTTGCTGCTCATGAAGTTGGTGAGCTCAGGCTGTTGGGGTTTAATTTGAAAAGAAGTGAGCATACCATGGGCAGCTCTTTTGTGGAAGGGGTTATGTGCTCTGCTGCACACCTGCTACCTAATGGAATCTGGTTGGGAGCACATTAAGGACCACCAGACAGAAGGAATGCTTTCAGACTCATGTGTGACTATGCCTGTCATTGCACACCTATGGGCCTGTGCAGACATTTGGATAGAATACCCCTAAAAGTAGTTGTATGGAATACCCCCAAAAGTAGTTGGATAACAGCCCAGTCCAATGCAAACCCAGTACTGCCAACTGAGAGTCCTCTTCCACTGGATCCTGTGCAGAGAGGGCTTGGCCAACCTTCATGGCCCCATGGAGGGGTGCGATACAAACAGTGGAAGATAAGTGAAGTGGATAAGTCCTAGGGAAGGAAGATGATGGGGCTCAACGGGGCTGGTCCTGATGGGGGGAGTTCAATACATAGCATGAAAAACAGGATTTAAAAAAAAGAACTGCCCCAGTGGATTGTACAAAATCATCAATTCACCACATAGCAGATGAACCAATTTTATTTTTTTTAGTTTTGCTTCTTGCTTTTCTGTCAGGAGCTTTTATATGTACCAGCTTGTTGTAGTTATCACCATCTTGGTTGTGTGCATGCCAAGTTGGTATTTAAATAGCAAGATGATGTTGTCAAGACTTAGCTGTATTAGCAACAACCCTCTCCTCATCAGTTTCATTATCTAAAATCAACAGTCAAGATAACATTCACATACAGGAAAGGCTCAGTTCTCCCCTACTCCCAATTGTGGAAAGTCCTATCTTTGTATGTTAAAGTCCTTACAGGAGCTAGGGACAATAGAAGAGATGCCATGGGGCTGGTTAAATTGCCCTACAGTGAGCGTTGTCCTACAGTAGAGTGTTGCCCAAATGTGCAGGTGACTTGGCTCAGAGAAAGATCCAGAGTCTTTGCTAATTTGGTGGATTGGAGATAGCTGTGCTCATATTTGATCATCCCGATGTTTGAAATGGAGAGAGAACTGCTGTACTCTTGACACCCTATGTTGGACTAAGGAAAATTTTAGAAGTGTCAGGGGTTGAAATTTGTACCAGTCAGCTAGCCAAATGCTGGTAGATGTTATATTGGGCTAATAAGATTTTCCTTTAACTAGCCATGTGGGCTTTAACTAGCTATGTGGGCTTGTGCTGGAGAAGGTAACATTTCAGTCAAGTACACCAGCTGGGCCAGTGGAAAAGTCTGTGTGGCAATTTGATTTTCCCAGTCACTGGTCCAGCTGCCTAGCAGCTTCAAAACTGAATTTCAACCCCTGAGCGTGTGTCTTTGTCTCTGCAGGGATGCAATAGACTCTGGCCTGTGTTTCTGATGAGAGGAGTGGGTCAGCTGATGGCAGTGTGCTTGTCAGGGTTACAAGAGTTCACCAAGTAGGTGACTCCTGAGCAGCTACTGTAATTAGAGAAAAAGAGTTTAGAAAAGATGGTTGGCACTGCCTTCTACATAGGCACCTTCACAGTAACTGGATGCAGTGATGGTTCACCACCACTGTAGTCAGCCTGCCTACCTGCAGTGAAGATATATTTGATTGTGGATGGGCAGTGTAATCCCAGAGGAGGGTATCACTGTCTGAGGACAAAGAAATGGTTATTAAAAATAAAACCATCAACTGAGAGGGTCAGGTGTGTGCCATCATCTTCATTTTGCTGGTTCCTTGGAGTGGTTAAACTTATTAATGCCCTCTGCATTAATCTTGTTAGTGTGTGAAGGCCAGTGTGGGTTAAACAACCGTTTGTTTTGTTTTTGCAGTGTGGACTCTACCTGGATGCTGTTGGTGCAGTTTGTTGGCTTCTAGTGCATGTAAAACATGTTCACAGTATGTCTGCATCTTTTTCTTATTAATGCTTATCTCTAGAATTGCAGGAGGCTCATTAGTGCATACATACTTGCTGAATAGAGAAAGTCCTTAATGTTTTCTTTATTTTTTTTAACTTTTGGCCAGGAAAGATGCACTAAGACAAGGTTTCTTTTCAGGTGCATTCTTGGAGCGCAGGGAAGTTAAGTGACTTGTTCATAGTCATACGGTATACCAGCAGTGACTGTGAGATTCAAACCCAGTTCCTCAGGTTTGCAGCTCAGTGTTCTTAACCACTGTGCTACACTGCCTCAAAATGCGTAATTTCTATTCATTTAGCTCAGTGGTAGAGTTCTGGTCTAGGGCAATCAGGGATGGAAGTACAAATCTTGAGCCACTAAATTGGGAGCATGAGATAACAATTCTATGAAATATCTAAAAAAGCTTAGTGTAGGTCAGCCCATGAGCACAGTGGTAGTATTATGGCACTGATGTCCCTAGTTCAGAAGCAAACTTGGGATGTTGGAGGGTCGTCGGGAGGAGGGATCAAACATCCAAAGGACTGCTCATCTCCCTGGAAGGGATTGCAGAGGCCAGTTGGGGATGGGGAGGCTGGAGTGGAACAGAGGCAAGGCCATAGGAGCTGGGGATCAAGTAAGCCCAGGGCAGGGAGATCTGGAGTAGTCAAGATGAGTGGCCAAGAGAACAGAGAGCCAGGATGGGCTAGAGCAGTCCAGACCTGAGGTTGTCCTGGGGCTGTCCTGGGGCAGGGCTACCAGGAGCTAGGGAGAAATGTAGAGTAGGGATCGCTGAGGCAGGGCTAGGTAGGGGCCAGTGGGTGGGCTATGGCAGAGGGAGGAAGGGTGGTGGCTGGGGCATGGCAGAGGAACTGTGGTGATCCACAGGCAGGACAAAGGAACTGGGTGGCTTTGGGGGACAGCATAGACCAGAATAGGCAGGTGCTGGTACTGAAAAGGGGCAGGGCCATGCAGGCCTGGTGGGGATGTGTAAGCCTGGGTCAAGGGGAGCTGGTGTGGTCTAGATGAAGGTCCGTTGGAACTGAGAAAGCCAAGGTTGGCTAGGGTAGCCTAGAGCTAAGAATTTATAGAAAAACAATACTGAAGTCTGTAGCATCCACTTCTATTCTTTTGAAATGATAATGCCCCTACGTTTCGCTGTTTCCAGCTTGGTCACGGGGCCTTTTACCATCTAAAAAAATCATAGATAAAATTCAATCAATACATGCTTAATGTTTATGTCATATACAAATCTTATAAATTTGTTCTACCACAGAATTAATTACAAAATAAAAAGTAATTCTCTTCACCTGTAAATTAAATCAATTCAATATATGTTTTTTCCTTTTCATCCAATCTAAACATTGGTTTTCTGTAATATGTCACATACC
This sequence comes from Neoceratodus forsteri, assembly GCA_016271365.2. Taxonomy (NCBI): domain Eukaryota; kingdom Metazoa; phylum Chordata; order Ceratodontiformes; family Ceratodontidae; genus Neoceratodus; species Neoceratodus forsteri. The sequence continues at coordinate 539,462,941 of CM028131.1, forward strand.
TTTTAGTTGAGTTGGTTTCTTATTATTACTTTTACATTGCAGTGAGAGGAAATACAGACATTGGGATCTTAAATAAATAAATTCAACTAAAGGTATGTGACATAGACTCATTATAAGTTACATGGGACTTTAAGTGGCATTATTAGGTATCTCATAATATTTGAAATGACTGATGAAATTTTGTGATATTTATTACACGGAGTCTGAAGAGAATCTTTGAAAGACTTTTTTGTCTAAAAGGACTTCATCATTTCCCAGATTTACACATTTACATAGCCTAGAGCTAAGGCAAGGGTAACTTTGGGTTGTCCTGGAGCAGGGCTGTAGGACCTGGGGGTGAGGCAGGTTGGCCTGGGTAGCCCGTAACAGTGGGAGCTGATAGTTTGGAGGGTGGCTGTATATATTTACAGATTCTTTTTGCAATGATTGGGGGGAGAGGGCATATACTGTACCACCTAGAATACTTCTGCAATACTTTCTATGTTTCTTTGAAGTTGAGGTACACCATGGTCATTTTGTCTTTGTAGTAAAGTCTGCTTTGAGCAAACACATTTCAGATATATCTAGTAATACCTTGCTTACTGATTAGTAACTGTAGTGGGTGGAGAGCTTCATAATTGCTGGGTTTAAGGGTTAAGTACAGATATGTAACATAAACTGTTACATGTACTCCAATATTGTGAGACCTATAAGCTGGATTTAGAAAAAAGTTTAAATTTATTGCAATTTTTTTCTACTAAACATAAAAAAGATGTAGTGTACAACTTGTTTTAAAGTTCAAGTTTATTCATCATTCAGTTGGTCATAAAGTAACATGTCTATGCAATTTGGAAACTATTTCATTTTTGGTAACAAGGGCTACAAAGTACTTAAAAAGCACTCTGAAAGTGGAGCTGGAATACTAAGCATGCACTGATGCATATTCATGACCCTTGGGCTATGAATATGCATGTGCACATGCCCATTACCGTGGCTCCACTTTCGGGGCACTTTAAGTACATAGTCCCCTTTACTGAAAATAACTAGTTGTCAGAGTTCAGCATTCTGTCTACTAACTTAACGTAGCTAGTTGATCTCAGGTGGAAGAAGACATGCATCAGCCTCAGGAGGGTATTGTCATGTGCAGCCTAGAAAGCACTAAGGTCTGATCCCAGCTGATTACACTGCTACTGGATGCAGCACAGAATGATACGCTGAAGCAGCAAACCCAGAAAAATGGGGAGTGCTGTTTCAGTGAATGCTCGCTTTGGATGCATTGCAGGTAGCCTCTGCATGATGAAAAAGGTAATGCTTTAGTTGCTCTCCACTGATGAATGTGGTACAGCGCCTGTCAAATAAAAGGGGTTTAAGATAGGTCCTATCCTCTGCATAGTTTGCCGGCAAACATATTCTGCTTAACAATATAGAACTGTAACAATCCTACCCTGCTGGCAGGAGGATGTTCACCTATGGGTGTTTGAAACATAGAAATTGTTGCAGATAAGGACCGCCAGACCCATCCAGTCTCCCAAAAGCTCTACACTTAGTTTGTGGCCTCTCACCTGACTTGGTCAATGACTTTTCAATCAATCAATCAATTAATCAGACTTTATTTAACCAGGCATAGGCACCATTGAGCAACCTAATTTTCAAGGTGGTCCTGGAGAAAAATACAGAACAAGGGCAAAAAATAGGGAAGACAAGGAAAAGACATAGTACCTTTGGAGGATTGTTCAGGCCTACACATACATAGCTAACATAGGAAACATAATTGCGAGGTGGTAACTTGTAGGACAATACATACATAGCTAACATAGGTGATAAGGTTGTAATTAATAAACTCAGAGATAAAAATGTAATACTTAGATAGTCATCAGTATAAATCAGCTATATTGTTAAGAAGAAGAGTATGCAGGGGGTGAGAGAAGGGGATAATGTAAAGGAGAGGGGGAGAAGAGGAGAGAGACTAATGAGTGCTAGGTGCCCCCTCGTAGGGAGGTGACACTGAGTGAGTTACAGTGATATCAGAATTGTAGGCTATAAGAGAGGAGAATGTATATAAAGTGGGGGGAAGGGAGGGAGAGAGGGGACAGGGATAAGGGGATAGAGACTAATAAGTGCTAGGCACCTCCAAACATGGATGTGAAGTGGTGTGGTAACAGTGATGGCAGATAAAGGAGCGATACTAGGGGCTATAGGTACAAGGTCACTTAAAAGCTACAGGTTTCCTTAAAGTATTTAGCTATTAGAGCTTTGAACGTGAACGGACCAGGAAGGAATGAGAATTTAAGTGTATTTTCCATGGCATTCCATAAAGACAGGAGGGAAAAGTTGATTGCAGCCACGCCATAGGTTATTTTTAATCTGGGTATCTGGTAGCAGAGTAAGGAGAAGTGTCTAAACCCATAGGATCCCTTGGCATGTTCAAAGAAGTTTGAAATGTAGGCAGGGAGTTTGTCCGACAAGGCTCTGGAGAACCAAAGAAGAGTGTTTCTTTTCCTTCTTGTTCAGAGGAAGGACCATCCCATTTTTTGGTACAGTATACAACGGTGGGTGCGAGAGGGCAGGTTTAGGATAAACCTTATGGCCCGGTGGTAGAGCTTGTCAAGTTTGCTGAACACAGTAGAGGGGCAGTGGATGTAGAGAAAGTCAGCATAGTCCAGTAAGGTAGAAATGTGGATTGCACCAGTCTCTTTCTAGCTTCTTTGGTAAGTAGGTGCTTAATGTGGTAGAACATGCCTACCAGCTACCTTAATTTTTTTGATACCTCATTTATGTGGCACAGCAAGTTAAGCTTGTTATCCAGCCAGAACCCTAGATATTTGAAGGTATCTTCTATTTCAAGGGGTTCACCCAATATCGTTAGAATCATGTGCTTGTGTGTTGGTCCCGGTGCTGCCTTAGGTGAGAGGATCATGGCTTTGTTTTTTTTTGCGTTGAGTAGGAGCTTATATTTGATAAGTTTATGCTGGAGAGAGATGAAGTCTTGCTGTAGATCCTCGAAGGCTGAATCCAAGGATGAGTTTGAAGTGTAGAGGACAGTATCATCTGCAAATATGTGTACATTAGCTGTAGACAGTTGTGCATCAAGGTTGTTGATATATATTGCAAATAGGATCGAACCCAGGATGGATCCTTGGGGGACACCACATGGAAGTGTTTTTAATGGGGATAAATTACCTGATACTTTAACTTGTTGTAACCTGTTGGTAAGGTAGCAGGTGAACCATTTCATGGCAGTCATATTGAAGCCGGTATCGCACAGTGCAAAGGGCATAATATCTTGGCCCACGGTATTGAATGCCTTATTAAGGCCAAGAAAGAGGGCAATCACATACTTCTTGGAGTCCAGGACAATTTGCCAGTCAGTGTTTACTTTTGCAAGGGCAGATACTGTGCTTTGTTTAGCTCTAAAGCCGGACTGTGCAGAATTTAGCAGTTTCTGTCACTCTAGGTGCTGTCTAATTTGGGTGTTGACAATTTTTTCCAATAGCTTTGATAGGGTGGATATAGGTCTGTAATTGTTCTGGTTACTCTGATCCCCAGATTTAAACAAAGGTATGATATGTGCAGTTTTTCAGAGCACAGGTAGCTCTCCTGCCTTCAGGGAAATGTTGAATAAGTGGGTGGTGGGGACCGTTAAGTAGCAATGGCCCAGTTTTAGGAAGTAAGGTTCAATATTGTCAGCCCCGGCACTCTTTTTTGTATCCAATGACATTAAGAGGTCTTCTACTTTTTTAAATGTGACTGTATCAAAGCTGAAAGAGGAGGCTTGCGATTGGTTGTGGTTGAGGTTAGCATTAGAGACAGCAATGAGGTCCCCTGATGGACTGATTTTGTTGATTGATGAGGCATCAAAGGCCAACCCAGCTGTAGCGAAGTGTTCGTTGAGTCAGTCTAATATTGCAGGCCTGTCTGTGCAAGTAGACCCATTGGACACTATTTAGCATGGAAAGGAGGCATTAGTAACGTGTCTTCAACTTCTTTGAGGATGCTCCAAAATTTGGCAGCATCGTTTTTGTTGTCTTACAGTGCCACTTGGAAGTATTTAAATTTTTTAGATCTAATTAATTTAGTGAATGTGTTTCTGGGGGTACAAAATGCTATCCAATCAGCCCCAGCTGGGATATCCTTGCCCTTTTCCACCAGTAATTTCTATCCTTGAGAGCTTTTTTCGGAATAGGAGAGAACCAACCAGGTGGTCATTTTTTAGTCTTGATCAGCCTTAGGGGGGCATGTTTGTCTATTAGATCTTTTAAAAGGCTATGGAAGATATTAAAGGCCTCAGTGAGTGCAGGGTCTAGGTAGAACTCTTGCCATCTGATGTTACACAGGTCTCTCAGGAAGGCATTATGGCAACATTTTTCAGACATCTTTCCAGACTGAATTTGAGGCAGATTTTATTTCAGGTGAATATCTGATGCAGGTGATGGCACAGTGATCACTTAGGTCATTAGAGATGACTCCAGTGTGCGAAAAGTTATGTGGTTTGTTGACTAACATGAGGTCTAGTAGGGAGCTTCGCTCAGGGATCTTTCCATTGGGTCTGGTGTCTTTGGATGTTATATGTGACAGCCCATTTGTGTCACAGAAGTCTTGAGCTTCTTAGAGCTCTCGTTGTTCCAATTTTGGTTGAAGTCCCCCATTATGATAAGCTTGGTGTTAGTTGAGTTGATTAGGCTTTGGAGATGCGGCAGGAGGGGAAGGCCACCAGATGGCAGGTGGTAGCATGCAGCAACAAGGAGAGCCTTTTCATTGGAGAGGGCTAACACTAGTGCCAGGCATTCAAATTATTTGGCCTTAGAGGTGCAATCGACAACTGTGACAAAGAATTTACCCTTAACAAAAATTATGACTCCTTCCCCTGTATGGTCTGTCGCATTGGTAGGTGCTGTAACCCAGTAAATTGATAGGTTTGCCTGGGGTTGATGGCGTAAGCCAAGATTCTGATATCATAAAAAAATCAGGAGATGCATGTAGAGCCCAGGTCTCAGTCAGGTCGAGCTTCTTGAGGAGACTACAAACATTCCTGTGAAGGAAGCTGATACCTTTGTATTGTGGGAGGTCTGCAGGGGTGCTTAGAGAAGCTGGTGGGCCCAGGTTCAGTTCAACATTTACAGAGTAGAGTAAGAGAAGCAATAATGGCTTCTTGAGGTAGTGTCTTAGCCTGCTGAGTAGCCGCTATTGCTTTGTCTGGTCCGGATATGTTTAGTAATGGGTAAATGAGGGCTACCAGCGTATTGATTAGGAAACAGTGTAGACAATCATTCTAGCTGAGAGATTCAGGGCATTCTCATATAATGTGGTCAGAGCCTGATGCCAGGATAGGCGAGGCCATAAGGTGTTTGTCCCCTCTGTGTATTGCCATTGTTTATTAGGATTGGGCAGAGCTTGGTGGTCACCAGGGGAGGACATCTGGCCTGGGTGCAGACTGGTGACTGGGATTCTGACTGGAGCATAGGTTAGAAGGAAGAGGCAGCTCAGTAGAATAGTATCATTATGCAGCATTATTTAATAGTGAAATTACCACCTAGCAGAGTAATGTTATACAGGATGGATAAGACCAGATATATGGTGACTGCTTTAAGGGGCAGGGCTTGCTGGTGAAGGAGGCTAGGAGATGGGCGTGGTTAACATAATTTGCTGCAATAGGAGTAAGAGGTTGGCCAAGCTCTCAGGGGAAGAGCATTTAATAGAGGCCATGGTCAGGGCGGGTGGTGTGGGAAGAACATTTAGAGAAGCAGGTACAGTGCCCAGGAAAGAAGAAGTTGAGAAAAAGCCGTGAAGAGCTGAATCTCCAGGCAGCCAATCATGAGGCAAGCTGTAAGGCAGCAGCCAATCAGCGGGACTCCCGGAGAGTGTTTGGCTAATCGGGGATCCACAACTGTTCCCCGAGGCTTTCAACAAGCTTACCCAGCTAGTAGGGCTCCTGGTCAGGCTGGTGGATGGCGCGCAGCCAGCTGGCTTCTCCAGCTGCAGCTGAGGAAGCATCAGTGCATTCACCCAGTCAGGGGCTTCTTTGGAGCTGGAAGAGATAGAAGTGGAGGTTAGCTAAGGGCAGGTAGGACTAAAGGACAAAGAAACAGTAAATTGGTGGTTGCCTTACACCTGTCCTGCTCCATGCATGTTTAAACCCCTCCACTGTGTTCACCCCACCACCTCCTGTGGCAGTTTATTCCATGTGTCCACCACCCTCTTTGTGAAGAAAATGTCCTTACATTTTCCCTCAGCCTTCCACCTTCCAATTTCATATAATCCACCCTTGTTCTTGTACATGCTTGGAGGTGCAGCCTGTCTATAGCATGGGTGAGGCTAGGGTGCTCTTCATCATAGGATTCAATGAATGGTTGAAAAACTGGTACAGAGCTCAGAGTTTTGACTTCATTGTGGACTGGAGGTCCACCTGGAGGATTCAAGCCTATACTGGTGTGATGGGCTGCATCTCTGTGGGAGGGACCTAGGCGATAGGTTTAAATGCTTCATTGGCAAACATTTAAACAAGCCAAGGGGTAGGCACTGAAAAGGAGCATGGATATCCTACCCCCAACAAAACAGGATAGTTAAGAAGCAAACGCCAATGTAAAGAAGTCCATAGGAGAAGGATCGGGGTAAATGGTGAAAAGGCAAATGAAGTAAGGACAGAGATGGGGTTAAAAGTGGTAGGGTCATCAAAAAATGGAGGACAATGAGTAACAATGCCCATAGTCTGGGTATCAAACTCCTTGAATTAGTGGTCTTGATGGAAGAAGGACACCTGGCTATCGTGGCAGTCACAGACACGTGGTATTCAGAGACACTACTGACTACCCTTTTTAATAAATCATGGGAAGATGGTGAGGTACCTGAGGACTGGTGAGCAGGTGTCATTCCCCTTCACAAAAGTGGGAGCAAGGCAGAGGCAGGAAACTACAAACTTGTTAGTTTGACTGTGGTAATACTGTATCCAAATGTCTTAGCCCTGGTTGGTGCCCAGAATCTGCACATATTGGTTGCAATTCCTAATCCCTCTCCAGTCTCCACCTGTTCTGGCCAAATGTAGAGTTCTGACACTCTGTACTGCTATCAGATCTCCCCACAGATCTCATTTTGCTTGCTCTGGCCCCCTCCTTTTGCAGACTGCATCCATTTTACTTTGCAAGCTCACTCCCTCCTTTACAGACTTTGTCTCTTAATATTTTTGCAGATCCCTAGCAGTCAGTGACCCCTGGCCAGCCTTCACCAGAGGCTGGAAAGCAGCAAACTCAAGATGGATACAGCATTCCATAATGCACTTATTACCCCTCGTGGAGTCTATGATGCTCCAACAGAATAAGTAGCAGTACAGCATGTAGACCCACAATAAAACACTGACCTCATTTGCTGTTCAGGTCCCATATCAGCCTTGCCTCTCACTCATTTCATCAGCGATCCTCCTAACTGTACAGGTTTACAGGAGTTGGCAGCATTTGCAGATAGTACACTGCTGGCATTGAAAACAGAACTGTTCTGTTCATGAGGCAGCACACACAATTATGAATTTGGTGTTATTTAAACATGATTAACAATTCAAATGGACAGTGGTGAGTCCCTACTCACTTTAGAAGACTCCTATTGAAGGCCCCAGTCCAGCTTTACCAGCTCCTTGATCTGCATATTGTAGGTGCTTATCTATTCATTTGTAGACTCACACTCCATTCAGCACCCCACATCCCTTTTGGTTTGCAGACTCTGATTCCCCCTTACATTGCATGCCCACCATCTTTAAGTACCCCCTTTGTGCTCTCCCTATAATCATTAACCATTTTTGCAGACACACTGAAAAAGTACAGATCCCAGGAGGACATCTGCCTCCTACTCATAGTGCACTGCACAAACTGTAGCTGCTTCCCTTCTGCTTTTGTTCACTATGGAGCATAGCTTCTAGGTTGGACATTAAAGAATTACCATGCTGAGCACAAATGCTGCAGTTTCCCTGCACATCTTTGCTCCAGCCACAACACCATGCTTTTTGGTTCTGTGTTTGGCCCCACAAGAAACTAGGCTTAATGTCTTAGACTCCCTTTTTATTCAATCATTTCCTTATCTTTCAGCAGACATGCAGAGAAAATGCAGCTCTTAGGAGGTGCAGTGCTTTGAATGAACTGCTGATGTTCCCTCTTATTATCCCATGAAGGTTCATTTCCTAAGCATAGCTTCAGGCACAACATAAAATTACCTACCCATGGCTCGGTGATGGCTGTACCATCCAACATATTGCCAACCCAAGGTTCAGGAATGGACACAGATCACTAGGGGTCAAGTCAGTGGAGGGAGCATACTGTTTCACAGGGACTAGTCTCCTCTCCCAAGGGGGCAGCCATTGCTGTCACAGACTGCCAACAGGTGGAGGCCTGATGCCAGTGCAGGTTGCAGGCAAGTTAAACAGAGGGCTTGTGGTTACATGGTGCACTCATGCCTCCACATGCACATGCTTACATGCTGCTATGGTGAGGGAACAGGAGAAAACAGAATATGAAGCCAGCTGGAGCCCTGATTATTGTGTAGGTTGTGATTGAGATAAACGGTAAGGTAACAGTTCTAAGGTGCTTGATGCCTCCACATGCAAATAAATATGCCTATTGTACATAGCATCTTGGTGGGGGGAAGGGAGAAAATGGAACATGGAGCCAGGTGAGATTAATGAAGCCTCATCTTCTCCCTTCTCAGCCCACACTTTGAAATCAAGGAAAGCCCATCCTGGGCTGAACCACCTCACAAGTGGAAATTGTCCCATCCCTCACCCCAAAAAAAGGCATCCGATGGAGACCCACTCAGTGAGTCTATTAAAATATTAAAGGCTCTGCTGGGCTGATATGGGGAACCCACAGTGATATAAGCCACTCCTGGGCTGAGACCTGCTCTGAGCAGGGATGTCTGATTAGCAGGTAAGGGGAAGGTGGGTCGGTAGGTGGTGACTGGATCAAAATGCAAATAATCAGCATACAGGTGACAACATAATCCCAGACTCCTGTTACTGATTGAAGAGGCCACATCCTATTGGGTGTCTTGCCTCCCACCCCTTCCCTGTCCCCACTCTTGAAGTGGCACCATGCGGCTCCTGTGACTATCTGTCTTTTGGTCTCATGGTGCATCCAGAATGCCAGTATTCAGTCCAGCTTTGTGTAACTCCCTCAACATTACAGAGTCTATATCTGGTTTCTGTATAACACTTGGACATGTAGATAGCAAACCAAAGTTAATAGCTGTGTCTGTAAACAATGCCTATACACTCTCCCATGGCTGCTCATTGTCTTACTTATGTCAGACATAGGACAGCTGTGGGAGGTTGTGGGCATGCCAGTAGGGGTTCTTCTTTCAAAATGTCAATGGGAGAGAAGGCAGGATGAACCAGAGATAAAATCTACATAACTAGAATATCAGTAAGTTACAAAAAATTGTGCAGTTTGTGAAAATGCTAATTGGGCCATGCCTCACACTGAGATGTGGCCCATTTACAGTTGGGCATTGCAAGTTAAATGTTAATTCTCATGTAATGTCCTGTGCTAATTATTGACTTACTGCATGTGCTGGCATTCATAACTTTCAGCAGTTACACCAAGATAAAGTTTCCGTTTGTTTGAATTGCTGGTAAACTAGTTTTGGTGCATCTCTTAAATACTGTTTTTATTTCAACAGTTGCAGGAAAATGAAGATCCAGTAACATACATGTGGAAGAGACCCACTGCTTGCCCTTTTGCAATAGCTGACAGATAGCTGCCTCATTGCCATTGGTGAAACACTAGCAACCGTATTTACAAGGGAAGAGTTACCTGGAAGTATACTTTACACAGTGGGTATTCATGCTTTCTGTAATGGAGTATTAGAGTTTTCAAATGACCCACACTAAATTCCTAGCAACTGATACAGACTGGAGTGGCTGGTAGTGAGATGCATACCTCTCAAGTGTCCCTGATTTTCAGTGATGTCCCTGATTTTGCCTCAAAATTTTACTCTGTCCCTCTTAAAATTTGTGTTTTTGTGTCTAAACAGTGGGGACTGAAAGCACAAAACAATCTCAAGCATTAAAGTTACAGACTTGTTCTTCTTTAGAAAATGCATTTTGCACTAAGCCCCATATTCTAATAGCTTTCTGGGTAGATATCTCAAATTTTGAAGATGTGTCCCTGATTTTGGGTCTTGTCCCTGATTTTTTAAGCCTTGTCCCTGATTTATGAGGCAGGAGGTTGAGAGGTATGGTGAGATGCATCAGAGTGACGTTACCACATCATTCAAGAAGGCAGTTGCAGAGCTCAAAGTTCATTTCACAGAAGAAATGGTTCTGAAAGAACTCTTAAAACTGAAGGTGGATAAAGCAATGGGGCCTGATGGGATTCACCCCAGAATTCTAAAAGAACTAAGAGAACAACTAGTAACACCACTGACTACCCTTTTTTAATAAATCATGGGAGGATGGTGTGGTGCCTGAGGACTGGAGGAAGGCAGATGTGATTCCCCTTCACAAAAGTGGGAGAAAGACAGAGGCAGGAAATGACAGACCTGTCAGTTTGACCTCAGTGGTAGAGAAAATTAGGGAATAACTTCTGAAGGAAAGAATTGTTGAGTACCTAGAGGTCAGTGGGGCACAGGACCCAAGGCAGCATGGATTCACAGCAGGACGGTCATGTCAGACAAATCTAATTGATTTCTTTGACTGGGTGACCAAAGTAGTAGACCATGGAGGGTCTGTGGACATGGCCTACCTAGACTTTAGCAAATCATTTGACACAGTCCCACACAAAAGCTTAAAAAACAAATTAGCCAGCCTGGAGTGGGTCCCAGGGTGGTAGCCTTGGTAAAACACTGGCTAGACAACAGGACGTAGTGGGTAATAGTAAATGGAGTCCACAGTGAAGAAAGGGGGGTTACTAGTGGGGTACTGCAGGGTTCAGTACTGGGGCTGGTCCTTTTTAATGTCTTTATAAGTTGCATTGCAAAGGGACTGGAAAGGAAAGTATGTCTCTTTGCAGATGACACAAAGATCTGCAACAAGGTTGATATGAAAGAAGCGGTGGAAAGGATGAAAAGGGACTTGGCAAGGTTGGAGGAATGGTCAACTGTATGGCAACTTAGGCCCTGGACACACTGGGGAACTTAAAATGGTTTAAGTGCCTTAAAATGATTTAAATTCCCCTAGCACTGTTTGCAGACAGACTACAAGCCCCTTAAAACATTTTAACAAAAGTGGTTTTAAACCCTGCTAGATACCTAGTCTTAAAACCATTTTTAAAAATATTTTGGAGCTAGCATGGTTTTACTCACAGGTCTGTCCAGGAGTAAAAACATTTTAAGCTGTAATGGTTTAACTAAAACAGTTTTAGCTGCAGTGTGTTCAGGCAAGCACAGGTCTGTGTGTTGGACTTAACACAAAATAGTTACAAGGAGAACAGGTTTAACATTAGAAGTGTGGCCACATTAAACCATTATCAACAAGCATTTGTCAATGCCGAACGTTCGCTTGCAGGTATTTGCAGTGGTGTTTGGCACTTGTGGTGCTTTACCCTAATGTCCTGTGCAATTGCTGGTATCTGCACAATAAATTTTCAGCATGATCTTTTTGTTACCCCCATTGTGCGCTACATAGGCGGAAACACGTTTTGGGCAGGATGTCAAAAATGACAGCTGTACTGCTCATAAGGAAGTGTGGTAAAATGGCAATGTTGAAAATCTGGAGTGGAAATATTGAAAATTCGCAAACCTACGAGCGTGCGTGGGAACTGTGCAACGCACACTCGTAAAACAGTCATTTGTAGGAATTTTTTCACCAAATTTTCAACACTGGCATTTTAAAACCTCTGCTAATGAACAGTGTCACTGTGATTTTCTTACTGTGTCCCATACATTGATTTCGCACCGACTTCAGCCATTGTGCACTTCATGAGTGGAAACACATTTTGGGCAGGATGTGAAAAATGACAGCTGTACTGCTCATAAGGAGGTGTGGTAAAATGGCAATGTTGAAAATCTGGAGTGAAAATATTGAAAATTACAAACTTCTGGCGTGCGTGGGAACTTCTGTGGCCGCACCTCGTAAAACAGTCATTTTAGGAATTTCTTCACCAAATTTTCCAACATAGCCATTTTAAGACCTCTGCTCATGATCAGTGTCACTGTGATTTTCTTAATGTGTCCCATACATTGAGTTAGCACACCGACTGTGCCATTTAACGCTACATGGCAGAAACACGTTTTGGGTGAGATGTGAAAAATGACAGCTATACTACTCATAAGGAGTGTGGTAAAATGGCAATGTTGAAAATCTGGAGTGGAAATATTGAAAATTTAGAACCTACGAAAGTATGAGGAACTGCGCAACGCATAATCTGTAAACAGTCATTTTAGGAATTTTTCACCAAATTTTCAACATAGCCATTTTAAGACCTCTGCTAATGAACAGTGTCATCGGTGATTTTCTTAATGTGTCCCATACATTGATTTCAGACAACCGACTGCGCCATTGTGCGCCACATGGTGGAAACACATTTTGGGCAGGATGTGAAAATGACAGCTGTACTGCTCATAAGAGGTGTGGTAAAATGGCAATGTTGAAAATCTGGAGTGAAAATATTGAAAATTCGCGAACTTACGAGCCTGCGTAGGAAGCTGCTAAGCTACGCTCAACAGTCATTTTTGGAATTTTGCACCAAATTTTCAACATGGGGTTTTGGACCCCTTCTCATGAATGATGTCACTGTCCTTGGCATTATTCAGGCCCAAAGGTGATTTTGCACAGTGACTGTGCAGTGACTGCAAATCACCCTTCAGGCCGAATAATGCCATGACAGTGACATCATTCATGAGAAAGGTCCCAAAAACCCATGTGGAATTTGGTGCAAAAATTCCAAAAATGCCTGAGATATGCAATAAAGTTGAAAACCCTTATCTAGCCCATTATACAGCTTACAGCATTTCCTCAGTTGTGGTTGGCTTTGAAGAGTGCTGGCGTGCCCGGTCCAGCTATGATCGTCGCCAAGCTCGGAGGAAGTATGGAGTAGGGGTGTGGGAGGTGGGTGCGCAGTGGGTGGGTGCGGGTTGGGGGGGCTGGGAGAATACATTGGGACCATTTTGCTTTTCAGGTTAAAAAAGAATGGCGTGGGACATTTGCCATGCTGGGGTGGGCTCCCAGCGTGGCACCAAAGCTTTGGGGGGTGTTTAGGGGATGTGGGCGGTGGGGATTGGGGCTCCCTGGCCGGCAGATGGCTGAGATGTTTGCCTACGCTCGGGTGGGCTCCCAGCGTGGCGCCAAAGCTTTGTGGTGGGGGAGGCTCACTAGCACCGTGTATGACAGTGGTGTTTTCTGAAGTGAAGACCACCATTGTCACATACAGCCCCTGCACCCATTGGTGCAGGACTGCCACACCTGCTCAACGGAGCAGTGGATTGAACAGGAGAGGCACACTTCCAAAGTGTGCTACTCTCCCAAAACGTTCCTTGCGCATGCACACAAGCGAACGTAAAAATGGTTACTGAGTAGTGTGGCTGTACTGAAATGGTTTAGCTAAACTGGTTTTAAAAACTGTTTTCAAAAACAGTTCTGTAGTGTGTCCAAGGCCATAGATTAAACACAAAGAAGTACAAAGTAATGCACCTGGAAACAAAAACCCAGGGGAAGAGTGCACAATGGGGGGTGAGATACTGACAACAACAAAAATGGAAAGGGACCTGGGGGTAGTCATATCAGATGACCTAAAGGTGGGCCAGCAATGTGAGAAGGCAGTAAGTAGGGCTGGGGGGGATACTGGGATCCATAGGGAGAGGCATTACCAGTAGAAAACAGGAAGTTGTTGGCCCTCTGTACAGACAGCTGGTAAGACCACACCTGGAGTACTGTGTACAGTTCTGGAGACCCCATCTCTACAAAGACATAGACAGGAGGAGGCTGTCCAAAGGAGGGCAACCAAAATGATGCAGGGTCTGCACTAGAAGACATATGAAGAAAGATTAAAGAAGCTTAAGATGTATAGCCTCGAGGAAAGGAGGGAGATAGGGGACATGAAAGAAACTTTCAGATACCTCAAGGGAATCAACAATGTCCAAGAGGGTAGCATCTTTCAGAAAAAGAGATGTGCAAGAACAAGGGGGCACAATTCAAAGACAGAGGGGGGATGGCTCATAGATAATGTGAGGAAGTATTCCTTCACAGAGAGGGTTGTAGATTCATAGAACAGCCTTCCTGAGAAGGTTGTAGAGTCAAAAACAGTGGAGGAATTCAAGAATGCATGGGACAGACATAAGGCAATTATAGTGGGGGGTAGGAGGAAGTAGGCTGTTGGTTAACTAGGATCTGCAATTTATCTGTTAGGTAGGGAAATGGTCAGACTAAGTGGGCCAAGCAGTCCTTATCTGCCATCAAATTCTATGTCTCTATGTTTTAAACATAAGAGAGCAACATTAAGTATTGATACATAGATACATAGACAGTGTCGGCAGATAAGGGCCTGTGGCCCACCCAGTCTGCCCATTTGAGCTTGTAAGTTCAGTTTATGTTTTCCTAGAAGTCTGTTGCACCTTACCCCTGACCTCCGGAATTCCTTTGTGTCTATCCCATGCATTCTTAAATCCCGGGATTGTTCAGCCCCACCCACTTCCTCTGGCAGGTGTTCCACTTGTCCACCACCCGTTCTGTGAAGAAATTCTTCCTCACATTTCTCTGAATCGTCCTCCATCCAACTTCATCTCATGCCCTCTAGTCCTGGAACATCTTTTCACTTAAAATAGTGTATTCCTGCACCCTGTTCCTCCCTGTAAGATACTTGTATGTCTCTATCATACCCCCCTCGGAGGTACATATTCAGTTCCTTCAACCTGTCCTCATAGGACTTGTGATGCAATCCATGTACCATCTTTGTTGTCCTCCTCTGAACCTTCTCTACCCTGTCTATGCCCGGGCGTAGGTAAGGTCTCAGAACTGTACACTGTACTCCAGGTGGGGCCTCACTAGTGTCTTGTATAGTGGAATTATGACCTCCCTTTTCAAGTTGGAGTAAGGTATTAACAAAAAGTGCAGTTAATTTGAAAAATATTTTTTAGAAAACTGGTAATTCTTGGGTTTGTAATTCTATAACATTAGTTACAGTTGCTGATACTTAAATTATGTCCATATGTATTCTAGTTTTGATAGAATTATTGATGTAAGCACTTTAATTTAAAGTGAGTTCCAAGATTCACGGATGTAGTACTTTATTTGGTAGCTTAAAGTAAAATGTGCGATGTAGGTGTTTGGGCTTCATAGCCTGCTACCCTGTGGTGGCAATAGGCCCTCTGTGCTAAAATAAATGCAGCCTATACAGTTTGGGAAGGGATCATAATACTGGCCAAACTGCCAGCCAGCCAATCCCGTCTCACTTCCTTGTCTTCCTGCTTTGCCCCCTCCACTATCCCGTTTTGTGATGTGGTACCAGGGAGAGCATGGGGATGTGGCCCATACAAGTCTATGGGGCTGATTTTCAAAATAATTTTATTTAACTTTAAAGTACACTTTGATAAAAATGAAAGCCACTGCTGAACTAATAGGGTCCTATTACTATACTACTATAGTTGTTGGTGCCTCCGGCTCACCAGAGGGATCGGGTGGACAGTTTACTTCCCGAGGTCAGTTGAGCACCCCTCTTGATCATTAGCTCATCTGAGCCACAACCACACCAGGTGTCATGGTCAGAGCTACACTGTATCTGTACCGGTGGGGCCCTTGACTCCATCTGTCAGCTTCGCTCTACTTCCTGGCACAGTTTCCAGAGCCGGTGAGCAGGGCAGTGTCAAAAGTGTGGAGCAGCCTTCGTTTGGTGCTGCATGCAGTTCTGAACCCAGTAGGGTGCCATGGGTGGCCTTCTGCCCGGTAGCCCTGCTCTCTTCCCCTTTGGAGGGGGAGGATGAGTCTGACCTAGACTGGTCACCCCCCTGATGAGCTCTCAGGATCTGAAGAGTCTTGCCTTCCTGAAGGTTTCTTCTCCTCCTCATACTGGCTCTGTCTCTGGGGCCACCATCTCTGAATCCTCTGGCACAGTTTGCAGTGCTAGGGACTCTTGCGGTGCTGTGGGATGAGGCAGTGCCATCCCTGGTGCCATGGAAAAGGGCGGTGCCATTCCTGGTGCTGTGGAAAAGGGTGATGTCATCCCCGGTGCCATGGGGAGGGTTGGCACTGATGATATTGTGAGGTCGAGGGATGGTGCCAGGTCTGGAGGTGGCACCATTCCAATGCAGAGACAGAGGCTGACACCTCTTGAGGGGTCAAATATAGCACTGAAGCTGGGATTGGCATGGCTTCTGTTTCCTTGTTGGGGGTTAACTTGAGAGTTGCTAGGACATGTTTGCAGACACCTGTGGCTCCTCCAATGTTGCCCCCCTTGATGCCTCAGGGATGGATGAGGGACAAGTCTCTTTCTGAGAAGGAGGGCTTGAGAGCACCTGGGATGGCCAGGGGTCTTCTCTCAGAGCTGCTGGCAGCTCTGGTAGGAGCCACAGTGCCGATCCCTCATATTTTCACTTTCCTCAGTGGAGAGAGTCTGCATCTGGTGGAGTTAGGGGCCACCCAGAAGGCCAGACCTGCCCCAGTCTCCTCACTTTGGGGCTTCATCCTTAGGGCACCACTCGCGGGCTGCACCTGCACAGTTCTGTGACCTTCTGTGGCTTTGTTGCACACCCTCACCCTCCAGAAAGGTTGTGTGAACATTCCTGAAGCCCTAGTAGGGATCATCATCTGGTTTTACAGTCTCTTCCTCCTCCTTCAGATCCTCTGCCCAACCTTTCTGTTCTTCCAGGTTTTTCAGGTCCTTTGGCACCCTGTTGTGGGATCAATTCAGGGGCTTGACTGCAGCCTTTCCTCACTACCTTAGAGCTGTGGACCAGGTAATTTTTAGACCTCAACCCTCTGCTGCATCCAGACCTGACTCGAGCTCCTTTGTCTCCTCATCTTTCTCTCCTGAGGAAGAAGATTCCTTAGTCCACTTGTCCTCAGACACTGATATCACCAGCTATCAATGGTCTTGTTGAGGCTGATGGAGGAGCTCCACATTTCCGATTTCTCAAGTTGCAATCCTGCCCATGTGACGGGGTCTCTCCTGGGAGAGTTTCCATTGGAGAATGTGGCCATTCTCCATGACCTGTTCCTTTTCAAGAAGCATCACATCAGATCTGGAAGTCTCCCCCTTACCCTTCATCTGCCCAGAAGGACTGCCAGTGCAGATATCATGCCCATTTCTAGGTGCCTTGCCTCACCCCACCTCAGAGATAGGGTCTCTGGATACCCCCTCTGGGCATCATTACCCGAGACATAACCATGCACCGGAATTTGACTCAGCTGAGTTTAACTGCTGGGGGAGAAGGATCTTCTCCTTGGCATGTCTCCTTTTATGTATTTCAGCACATCATGCCCTTATGGATGTATATGCTAGACACTTATGGATGGTGCTGGGACAGCTCCTAGCCACTTTGACTAACACTGAGGAAACCAGGCAGGCCATCTGTTTTTCTGCTTCTGACCTAGAGCTACTGTAGCGAGGCACCTCTCAAGGGTGTCTTCTGATGCTAATGAATTAGCTTCTAGGTTGGCAGGATCTGTAGTCTGTGTGAGATAGGCAGCATGGCTTTGCCTTTCTAGGTTATCACCCTTAGCCCAGTATAGGGTGATTGCATCCTCTTCCAAGGAGCCCATTTTTTCTCCCACAGGATAAGACAAGAATTGGTAGCTTGCCTTCCTTGTCCCAGGTTTCAGGAGTCCCTGTCCAGTCTTGGCCTCTCCCGAGGCCTGAGGGGCTCTCCCTTGTGGCCCTCCCACAGAGGACTGGGGGAACGTCTACCCTCAGGGATGTGCCAGGTACCCTTCAGGGAGGCTTGGTACTCACCCACCAGTGATGAATGGTGAAGATACATACAGTAAGATATGAAATTATGTACCTGCCGTATTTATGGATCTTCTTGTATATCTCCACTGTTCATCACTGCTTCCCCGCCCTCCATTCCCTCTGGTGCCTCAACCTCTGAGCAGTACCTCATCCCTGCTTGCACACTCCTCTGTGGCGACCTTGTGGGGTAAGCCCTTGCTTCTGTATGTTGTTCCTTCTAGGAACTTTTCTCCTTGTGAGGGGAGGACAAGCAGGTCCCCTCTTTTGCCCTTAATAATCGGGGCTCCTTGGGGCTCTGTCTCTCTCTCTCTCTCTCTCTGTCTTGCCCTCAAGATAAGAGTTCAGTTGCTTCAAGCCTTTAGAGTTGTGGGCATGAAGGACCCAAAGACCTCTCCCCTATTCCTTAAACCCATTGGTTGACCTAGGACAGTGTCTCTCCTCCCAGGAACCCTTCTCCTTTGTCTTGCTTTTGATCTGTTTCAGGGTTAACAACTCCTGGATGTAAAATTCTATTAGGAGGTCCGTCATCTTGAAGTAGGCTCTGTCTCTGACTCAGTGCCCTAGGACAACTTCAGAGACCACGGCACCATACACTCTATGGACTTGGTCTGCCACCTCCAATATTCCTCCTTTAGTGTCATTTTTCTCAGGCTAGCTTTGCTTAGAACAGCCCAGTCTCTTCTCAGTTGGAGAAAGGCTGATCTCCCTATTAAGGAGCATCTGGTGAAGGTAAGGGTGGAGGCAGCCTTGACATCCTTCTTTTTCCTGGGGAGTAGGGTGTTGAGGTGTCCCTAATATTCCTTTGCTACCCCTTCTTCTTTTGATTCTTTTTACCTGAACTCTTCCCACTTCTCTATTCCCTAGGACTGCCCTTTGGTCAGGGCCCCTTCCTAGGCCACACCATTAGGTAACCTTCCTCTCCTCCTGTGTCAGATTTTTCTTTCTGTTTATATTCTTTCCTTTTACTATTTCTAGGACTCCCTTGCCACATGCTCTATTTTTTCTTTATTGCTAATTTCACTCTGTCTGGCAGATGGAACTGAGGTGAGGGAGAAGTTAGTGTTGGTTACTGGCTGACGCTCGAGCAGCACAGTATGCATCATCCTTGAGGGCAGCACCAGCCTCAATGCCAACTCCTCCCCCAAACAAAAATTTGTAAGCTAATTGCTCCCTCAGGGTCATAGTACCTCTAGTGTATACCCACCAGTGATGAATGATGAAGATCTACAAGAAGATCAATAATTATGGTAGGTACATAATTTTCATTTTGTGTGCTGCAGTCCTGCATACCTCATCAATTGCACCATGCATTCATGTTTTGTTACTGTACCTGAATTGCTAGCTGTTTGTGTTTCTCAGTGGCAGCAGTGCACTCTTCCACAGGGCTGGGCAGGAGAGCTGTTGCATCCTCACTTACTGCTGTTTCCTTTTGGGGCAGTTTCTTATATTGGGGTATGAAATATATGCTACCTGAAACAGCATGCATTTATTGTATGGTATTTTCTTCAAGAATATAGCCAGAGAGGTGTTAAATTTCATTCTGTCTCCTATTCCCACCTACTCATATGGTTTTAATACACTAAAAATATTTGCTGAATTTAAATTATGACTGTCACTAACGACTGACCTGCCTGCATGTTGACTGTCAATGTACTGTATAACAATGGAAACGTCACCAAAATTGTAACCTGTTCAATAAAACTTGAAATGATGTACTGTTATTTGCGTGTTTATTTTGGAATGGATTTGGCAATGAGTTTTTTATAATTCACAGCAGTGCAGAATTTATAAGGGCCATAGAAGGAGCACTGGGGTGAAAGCTGGCATGGTGGAACTAGGAGGAAGGTACTTACTGAAGGTTACAAAGGGTGGGATGCAAAGACAAGTGTTCTGGGTAGATGCAGTGTTTACAGGTTGGATTGCAAACCTCTCTGATATTACCTCGCTGTCAGATTCAAAAAGGAGTATTTGGATCTGCTTGTAGGCGTTGAACCAAAGGGCATCCTAGTTCACTATCCAGTACTCTAAACATCATCGAGTAGGTGAGATAGTACTACAGGGGATTATATTGTCACACTAAAGAGGTAGGTGGGGTAAGGAAGCAAAGCAGCTAGAATCTGAACACACACATGACAATATCGGTTCAGACAAAATTAAAAATGTTATCTGGTAGAAAGATTTTGGATGATGAATTGCATTATTAAGAGACTTAAAGACAATTCAATTTTTTAAAATTAAAACTTTTCAATATACTCACAAGGGGTATATTTTTATTTTGTCAAGAGATTGAATAACTTCAAAAAACGTATTCTAATCTCTTACCTTAAGGCAAACTCATGTATGGAGAAATGCAATTTTTGTAATGAATATTTATTTTAGTTATAGAAAGCTAATATTGGAACACTTTTTCAGACTTAATAACTGGGAAAAATAATGATTTAAAGGCAGGCTGCCATAAAGCCTTAATTTCCTACATTGAAAATCATGCTTCAAGACATTTCATGATTTTGCATACTTAAATTAAGCAAAGAAGTGTCTGGATTCATGGGAAAATAGTCTGAATATGAGATTTATTGGACTTCAGTATATCTAAGAACTCTTGTTTCAAGACATTTGCATGATTTGTTATACTTAAATGAGCAAAGAAATGTTTTGATTTTGGGGAAGAAGTCTGAATTTAAGATTTTCGGGACTTATTTCAGTATGTCAAAGAACTCCTTTCAAGACATTTTGCATGATTTTTCATACTTAAATCAAGCAAATAACTGTCTTGATTTTGGGCAAGCAGTCTTAATTCAAGATTTTCTGGACTTCCCTATGTCTAAGAACTCTTGTTCCAAGACATTTGCAAGATTTGTCAGACTTAAATTAAGTAGATAAAATCATTTTTGGCCAAACTGTCTTAATGTAAGAGTTTTTTGACTTATTTATTTATTTGTTTACTAAATTTTGGTGACCGGGTAAGCCCACTGAGCCCCAGAGATAAAATACTGCTTTAGTTCAGGTTACTGGAGTCTCAATAGCACAGTTATGATGGCAGAGCAGGAGCATAGGAGTACAAAATGGAATAGATAGGTTGATCAACAGTGTTAAGCATTGTGCAAAAATTAGCAGTTTGACTTGGAGTTAAGCAGTCATGCAGGATAAAACCTGGTTATTAATTTAGGTTTGGAGTTTAAGCAGTGGCAGAGGATAAAACCTGGTTATTAAATTAGCTCAGGTACTATCAGGAGCCAGTACAATGGCAGGAGCTGGTGACTGCTAGGTGAGCCTAAGCCTAGTGTGGAAGTTTTTGAGAGTGGGGCTTCCTGCACCCCAGGAGGGCTGGTTCCACAGTATGGGAGCAGTGAGTGCAAATGAAATACCGCCCACCTTGGTTCTGACCCTGGGGACATCTAGGAGAGTTCTGCCAGTTGTGTGGAGGTGTCAGTGATTGGCCTTTATAGCAATGAGGCCAGAGAGGCTGGGGGGGTGTCGGGCTGGTTAGCTTGTACGCTAGGCAGAGCAGGGGGTACTGGAGGTGCGCATCTAGTGAGGGCCAGTTTAAGAAGGATAGGGGGTCACAGTGGTGATCCCTGGGGTTGGTCTGGGAGGTGAATCGAGCCACCTTATTGTAGAGCACCTAGAATCTATTCCTCTCCAGCTTTCCCAACCCCTGCATGACTGGGTCAGCATATGTGAGTGTCGGGAGGAGGATACTGGTGGGATTGAGGTTCTGGCT
The DNA here is from genome assembly GCA_016271365.2 of Neoceratodus forsteri. Taxonomy (NCBI): domain Eukaryota; kingdom Metazoa; phylum Chordata; order Ceratodontiformes; family Ceratodontidae; genus Neoceratodus; species Neoceratodus forsteri. Next base: position 539,484,496 of record CM028131.1, read on the forward strand.
TCGGGTATGAGCTGGTCTTTAAGCCAGTATAGGATGCCTACTTTTGCATGTAAGGTTTTGGTGACTGAGTCCACGTGGTTCTTCAGGGTGAAGCCCTGGTCCAAGGTATTTCAGGGAGGGCACAACTTCTAGTCTGTTGCCAGATGCAGTTGTGAGTTGTAGGTGCTGTGATCTGTCCTGACCAAGGGATCTAGGGCCAAACAGCATTGCCTTAGTTTTGGATGTGTTGAGGACCATTCTGTTCTTGGAGAGCCAGTGCTCCAGTGACTGGAGGTCATCTTGTAGTGAGGGACTAAGGTCTCCCATGGTGGCAGTAGTCCAGTAGATGACTGCATCATCCACATACTGGATGACAGAGCTTCCGCCTCAGTGGTCCGATAGTTCATTAGTAAACAGGGAGAAGAGGAGGGGGCTGAGTATCGAACCTTGGGGTAGCACCTCTGTTAGTGGGAGTGGCATTGATATGGTGTCCTTCCACTTAACCTCTGTGTGCGTCCAGTCAGATAGCTCTCAAACCACTTAACAGCGTGGCAGTCAATGCCTATGTTATTCAACTTAGTGAGAAGGAGATTGTGGTGGACCAGGCTGAAGGCCTTGGAAGGTCTATGAAGACCACACCAGTCAGGGTACCCTTGTCCAGGTCTCAGAGTACATCTGTAGCAAATTTGGTCAGTGCTGCGTCTGTCCCATGCCTGGTTCTGAAGCCATGTTGGGAGGGTGCCAGGACATTATGGGCCTCCAGGTAGTCACGGAGTTGTCCATAAATCATCTTTTCCTGGATTTTTGACAGGATGCAGAGTAGGGAGATTGGTCTGTAGTTGCCAATAGACTCCCAGCAGATACCCTTGTGGATTGGGACCACTTGGGCCTGTTTTCACAATGTAGGGATGGTGCCCTTCTTCACAGAGCGGTTGATGAGCCACGATAGGGGTCTGGCCAGGGCCGGGGCCCATTCTTCAGCAGCTTGGGGTGAATCCCATCAGGTCCTCCAGAACCAGAAGTTTTTAGAATTTTGAGTTGTGATAGGACCTCTTTAGGCTTGACCAGCCGTAGATGAAAGGATGGGTGGTCGAGATCAAGTGGTCTGTGAAGGGGAGGGCAACCCAGCCTTGTAAGGTCTAGGTTAGTGAAGTGGTGATTTAGGGAGGAGGCATTACCGAGGCCTCTTGGATTAGTTGTCCATTGACCTCAATGGGGCCAGGTTTAGACTTGCTGCTCTCCTTCACCAATTCATTGATGTGGGCCCAGAAAAGTCTAGGTTCTCTAGGTTATTTTCTGGAAGCGCTGACGACTCTTCTTCTTGTAGCTTTTTCATGGCCACTTTGCAATTTATTCCTGAGGGTTATGTATGTAACCAGGTCGGCCTGTAGGGAGGAGTTCTTGTACTTTTTCCAGGCCTTGTCATGGTGTTTCATGAGGGCCTTTAGTGGGGGTTATCCATTTGTAGCAGCTGCCCTTGGGACAAAGTTTTTCATGGGAGCAAGGAGGTTATCTGCTGAATTAGTGTCCTCTGGAAGAAGGCCACAGCCTCATCCAGTGTAGGGAGACGCTTGATGGGCTCCGATCTAGGTTGGTAGTTAATCAGAGAATTGTTCAGGAGTATAGTGGGTGTAGTCACATATTGCCAGAATGCTTGGTGTTACTCTGGGCACCCTATTCTTCCAAATACAGAAGATGGGAGAATGATCATGCAGAGCGTCAGCCAGGATGCCAGCGGACTGGATATTACAGGATTACAGGGGTTAGTCACTAGGGCCCAGCCGAGGGTAGAGTGGTTCCCTGTTTTGTGGTTCAGTCTAGTGGGTACGGAGATTACCTGTACAAGGTTTGACTCTTGTATCAGGCCCGACAGGGACTGGGTGGAGTCTTGGGCCCAGTTCAGGTTGAAGTCTCCTAGGATGAGGAGTTCAGTGTCGATGTGTTTAACTGTGTCCTGGAGGATTGCCTCTAGGGACAGTAGGACACTATTAGGAGGGTTATATATGCAACCCATAGTGAGGTGTTTACAGGAGCCCAGGGTGATCTGTACGAAGACTGACTCGCTGTCAGTTCTGGCATTGTGTTGCAGGATGACCTCAGCTGAATTCAGGGTATCTTTTACATAAATGAGAACCCCTCCCCCTCATTTGTTGGTCCTGTCTTTCCAGTGGGACTGGTAACCAGCGGCAGCTACCTCATGTGGGAGAACATTAGGTTTGAGCCAGGTCTCTGACACAGCCAGGACATCTGGATTGTAAAGATCCAGCCAGGCTTGCACTTCCTGAATTTTTGGTCTCAGGCTGCACGTGTTCATGTGCGCGATCTGCAGGCCCTTTGAGGACACCCATTGAGGGTCCTGCAGGGAGGATATCTGGAGATTCCCAATATTGGGGCCTGGGTTCAGTTGGATGTCTCCTGCCAGGAGCAGGAGGGCTCCAAAGAGGCATAGTGAAGTGGGGTTAAGGAATGGTCATAATCCTCCTAAGTGTGACCTCCTTGCATAGTGGATGATTGAGTACCAAGCGCCTGTCTTGGTGAGTTGTGAGGCCACCAGTAAGTATTGATAACTGCCCTGGTAGGGGGTTTGGTCGCAGGAGTATGGGAGGGTGTTGTGCTGCTGGGGATTGTGAAGGTTTGGGTCACCCACTGCAATGAGCCCATCCACCCAGAGAAGGGACAGGATGTATGCAGTGGCCAGGGACTGACCTCTGTTGGGTTTGTAGTGACAAGGTGTGTCAAGCTTCATTGACATGTCTTTGAATAGTGCAGCCCTTTGCATGATGGGACCCTATGGTTACAGAGGCTGGAGTTATGGGCATCCCTATTTGGCTGTCTTTGGCTCCTTAGCTAGTTGGGACTAGTATTACTGAGCCTGGTCTGTTAGCTGTTCACTCTATGTCCCTATTGGGTATTGTTCAACTGTGACCAGGATAACTACAATATGACTAGCATATCTATTAGACATAGGAGACAAGCAAACTACCATACAACTAGCAACTGGGCTTCTACTTCTCATGTTAAATTAGGTCAGGTCATTTACACCATGGAATTAGATATTTATATGCTGGTTCTAAATGCTATGTACTTATAATCATTTACAGAATCAAAACAGTTCCCATTTAAAGTGAGCGTGCATTTCTACTGGCAGACAGATTGTAGCAGTTAAAGACAGATACGCTAACTCCAGTGTTTTACCATCTAGCCCTTCTAGTAACCATTCAGGAGGAGCCGCATGAGGGCTGTCTAAGGGGGGTGCTATAGTTGCAGCTTATGGGAGTCGTGGGAGAGAGTTGTCGCCTATCACCAAACCCAATTGGCCCCAGACAAAAGGTGGGCGTGGTTATTGGGCATTTAACGGGATGAGGGAACGGGCAGGTGGGGGGGCTGAAAGTTCAAGTCAATTTAGCAACTTCTTCTGCTGCTGTTTAGTGCTGGTAATTAGTTCTGTAGGTCCTGTTTCATCAGGAGGTCTGCCTGGCTTCGAATTGCTGGCGCCTCAACCCGAGGTGCTCTGTGAGTCTTCCATTCGTAGTAGGGGGGCATGATTAGCAAGAGCCACGCTCTCCCCTGTAGAAATCTGCAGCAGTCCTGAGCTAGTTGATCTCAGTTGATGTCAGATTTATTTCAGTATGCCTAAGAACTTTAGTTTTAATTCAACTGTTATATTTTAAGATTTATATTCTTATTTTAAGAAATATTTAAATTGTATGCAAGATCTAGAATCAAGTCATATTATCTTATTTTCAAAAGTCTTACTAAGATATTTATCTTACCCTTTGGCAGATAATGTTGCTTATTTTGAGGATCAAAAGTATAAATTTAAACATTTTGAATAACTTTAAAATAGCCATTTTTGGCAGTGTAATGAAGGGGGAGAAATAGAGCATTTCACTGTTTTCTAAGGCTACACAGACACACACTGAATGCAACAAGGGAGGTAGAAAAATTAAGGAGCAAGACTTTTGGAGCAACTAATTTTTATGGTCTATATTGTCTTATAAGAAAGACAGGACTGATCAGAGAAGTGCCCCTGTTAAGGTTGTACTATACATTCAGAATAAATTTCCATAGTTCTGCCATTTATTACCCACAGAAGCTGTAGCAATACTACCCTCCAGTCTGCAACTGTTTTGAAAATCTGACTGTAATGCTAATAACCATTTTTATGGTTGTATTGTTAGTACTGCCACTCCCCCAACCCCCCACAATTACTATATTGCCGAGTGCTGATATAGGATTATTTTCTGTAGGTGTTATTTAACTTAAAGTCACAGTTATCAGTAGGGCAGTGCCAGCATTACTTGCAGAATGTAGAAATTCTGAATCAAGGTTTATTAGCATTGAATACAATTACAAAACTAACAATGGTATGTTGAAATCACCAAAGTAAATATATTAAATAACTGTTATTAAAAACTAGGTAAACATTTTAACAAGATTCTACTACGGCAGTGAGACAGTAGTAGAATAGATTTTCAATGTGAGAATTTACACTAAAACCCTTGCCTATAATGTTACAAAACCCACTGTGTTATGAGTGTATCCAGTAGTTTGCAGAAGTGTGTAACAGTACAGCCATTCAAAAAAACACAGATGTTATCAGAATAGCATACAGTAAAGATACCTTTAATTTTTATTTTCTGGTAACCGGTAGGGACCACTAGGCACAAGTGCCTGTTTTCAAGGGTGTCTTGGGAGCATTGTGATGGTTAAATGAATTGCTCAGTCACACAGTATGCAAGTGGATGTTGTGGAAATCACACTCAGGTCTGCCCGATGTACCAAGCTCATTCACAGCTTGCTATTCTAACCTCTAGGCTATACTGCCACAGGTTAACACATGATTATAAAGCACTGCTATATTCAGGCAGGTGTGACGGAGTAGATGTATCCCATATTTGTGTTGTAATTGGTAACACAAAGTCCATTGGAAACAATGACTTTGCATTACACCTCCTTCCCAGACCACTACTCCACTAATTTTAGAAGTGAAGTGCATTGGAAACAATGTATTTCACCTCACTTCACTTTGTGTTTAAGCTCCAAAGGTGAATTTTGCAGTGATTCATGGGATTTCAGGTCACATGGGCTCTATATTGATCTGCATAGCCTCAGTTCGGGGTAGTGTGTGTAGGAAGGTGTAGGAGACAGTGTGCTCTGAGAGCTGTCTGTGATTCAAAGCTCCTAAAAGCTGTTGAAAAAGCATTTTTGAGTTTTTTGGGAGCTCAAACTTTAGTTCATCGATTGTAGGAAACCCTTCTGTGCTCATATCATTGAGCATTTTTGTTTGTGTATGGATTTTGAATGTTAATGTACAACATTGAGTGTGTGTTGTAAAAGACAGTGAAAGTGTGCTTTGGGGAAGGGGCATATCTGTGGTGTAGGTAGACTTAAGTTGGAAACATAGGGATTTCTTTGTTTTTTGGTTATATTTTTGTTACATAACTGACTGTTAATGTACAGACAGTAATATTGTCAGTAATTCTTGAAATTTTCTTGCTGATTGTGTGTTGTGTGGATCAAGTGCAGCAGTTCATAATTTCAGGTTGTTTACAATATGGCATATTACTGACCTTTTCAATTTGCTACGCATTACTCGTTGACCATTGTAGACAAACTGTGTGTGTGTCTGTGTGTGTGTGTGTGTGTGTGTGTGTGTGTGTGTGTGTGTGTGTGCAGTGTTGCGTGACATCAAACAATACACCTTTTCTTGTGCCACAGTGTAATTGCAGGCGCAGCAGTGTGAACCTGCTATCCACTGCAGCTGGTTGATTTTGTACTGCAGTGCCATCGTGGTATCTGTTCTTTGTTTTGCTGCTTGTACTGCCATAAAAATCTGCAGTTAGTGCTCTCCCCCCACCCCCACCGGCAAAAGGAATTGTTTTCCAGATTGGATTGTTTGTGACCTCAGCACCACTGGTTAGTTAAGGTGTTGTTTTCACTTGTGGATCTGCGTCTCTATCTGTTGCTGAAGCCACAGCTGTTTTTTTGGCTTCACATCCAGCATCCCCCCAATCAAAGAGTGAATGTGCCAAAATCTAAATTTGTTTAGAATATTGTTGTTGATCCCCCAAAATGCCCACAAAGAGACTTGCAAGCAAAGCTGGTTCTCGCCATGGCACTGCTGCCAATCAAATTGTCTGTGGGCATGGTAATACGCAGACACAGAAGTGCATTGCTCATGTGAGGAAAGGTATTTCTCCTGCAATGTTTTTACAGCCCAATCAGTAGCTTCACTCATAGTTGGAGGAGACGATATCATCTCAGCCGGTGCTGTTATTGCAGTTGCTGGTGGTGGGAGTATGAGTATTGCTGCCTCAAGTTCGACTTCTGACCAGTGTACTGCATCCAAAATATAGTGGAGTGTGAAGCGTGCAAGTGAGTGGCAGTGCAGATGATGTCATACTTCTGAGTAAAATCCCAGTAACTGAACATGAAGATTATGATAATCATGTCAGCGATAGTATACATTGTGATATTTCGTCACCGCGGTTCATGTCACACATTTTCCATGCATATCAACTCACCAAGGCTACTATTAGTGTACAGACAAAGGGCACTCTTCCATCCAGTTGAGATAATCACATTGCGTTGTGGTCCACATCAACTGAAAGCAAAATTAAAATACACATGAATTGTGTATTGTGGGTAAGATTTAAAGACAGGAAGGGCAACCTTACAAATCACCCCAACATGATACTATGTTTTTTCTTATCAGGCCTAATATCATTTCACCCTATAGCTGCAGAACATCTGTAAGCCGAAATAAATGAGTCATTTTTGGGCACAATATGAAGAATCTGTTGAAATAGTTAATGTTAATAAATCAGCAGTAAAAAAAAAACATAGCACAATCCTATCATTAATAAACCCGTACGTGCTATGGCTATAATTATCCAGGTTCAAAATTTAGGTAAAATTAAACACTAAATTAAAAACAATATCAAACTAAAACAAAATAGCTCAACCGAAAAAGAAAAGAAAAGAAAAATTTAAACAGCCTCCCCTTCAGCCTCCCTTATAAGATTCCCGAGAGTGATGGATTCCTGTGAGACACAGTTATGCAGACAGCCACTTGATGGAGAGCCACTGGAGTGGCTGTTCTTATATGTCCTGCCCCCTGTGATGTCACCTACCACACTGATGTGTGACCAGGAACGGACTTCTGCCACAAGTTTGGTCCAGACTGAAGATTCATGTTTGAAGCCAGGTGAGATGAGTGATTACTTCTGTTGTAGGGAGAGAGGGCAAAATGTCCAAAAGGTGCAGCGTTCAGGCTTGATTGCTGCGTTGCTGAAGAGCCACTGGAGTGGCTCTCCTTATATGTGCACCCCTGTGGCATCGCCTACCATAGCCGATGGTGGGTCCAGAACTGGCCGCTGCCTCCAGGTTGGTCCTCACTGAAGAGTCAAGTTTGGAGCCAGGCAGGGTGAGTGATCACTGCTGCTGGTAGGAAGGGAGAGCAAAAAGTCCAAGTGGTGCAGAGTTCAGGCTGGGGTGCTGGGTTGCTTAAATCACCATAATAAAATAATAAGAGAACCTTAAAGGTCAAGATAATGTAGAAGCAGGTGCTGCTGGCTCTGGACATACAGTAACACCACCCCTCCCATACAGCCACGCGTGTGCACACAGTCACAAACACAGTCACACATGCAAGAGCGCACAGGCACAGAAACACACACACATACATGTAGCCATTACAACAGCTGTGCACACACAAAGGGCATGAGTTTAATTAATGTTCTAGCAAGTACTGTATTACTGAAGTAGTTTTGTATAGTGATACAGGACTTCCATGTGGCAGATGGCACCTGGCTGTGGAGATCAGTAGAGAATATGTGTCAGTGGTATTCTGGGACTGGGACTAGGGTAGGGGTTTATGGTACAGTGGAAGTTATAGTACCATTTAATATTAGTGATACTGGCAGCAGGACCAATAGGGGGTGATGTCCCAGTAGTCATCAGGGAGAATGTTATTTGAGAATCGGGGAAGGAGAGGGTGATACTAGAGGCAGGGAAATCACTGGGAGGATAGAGGATCAGGATAGAGCAGCTGATTTCACAATAACCTAAGGGTACCTATATAAAATATTTTTGCTTTCTTATGACCTAGAGCAAAAATATCAAAATATTCTCACTATAGGTCCAAAATATACCTACAGTATAGTAAGTCCTCACTGGCTGGAGCCAGCAGTGTTAGCAACACACTTTCACTTTCAAAAGCTTACTGCACACTCATCTGTTGGCTCCAGCCATAGCTCGCTCCCAAAACAATTCCATTGAAAAGAGTCCTCCAATTTGTTGTTTTTTAACAGACTCTTTAACTGTGTCTCAAACTCTCTCCGCACTACAGACCCATCAAGTCATTGTCACTACCCATTTCCAAATTCTTCAAAACTGCCGCTGTCTTAACACATGCACTTCACAGACCTCTCTCCCTGACCTCGTAGTGCCAGTCTCCCCACTCAGGCAGCACATTACATCTCAGTGCACTCAAGATATCAAACAAGCAGGCTGTAAAACATTGAGGGAGGTATGGCTGAAACAGAATATGCTACCCCCTTACTGGAAATATTGCCAACATTTTTGTTCTCGTTCTGATTGACCCGAAGGCATCACTCATGGCTTCACCACTTGTGATGTCACTGGGTCAGTCAGCACTCGATCAAAAAAATATCAGCAATATTTCCAATAGGGGTAGCATATCCTTTATATATATCCAGGGTACCAAAGCTAATATGTAATATCTCATTTTTAGTTCATTTTTTTACCAAGGTTTACAGTTCTTTTTACCAGAATAGACATACTGAAATGCAATATTTCTTTTTCAGTTGGGTTCTGCCATTACACATTTTTACACTGGCATTTCCTAGGACAGAACATATGAGATGCAACACTGTATCTTGTTTTCAGTGCTGTCCTTCCTGCCTTTAGCCATTTTTACAATGCATTTACCAAGAGTAGGCCAGCTGAGATGCAATATTGCATTCTCAGTGCAGTCTTGCTTTTTCACCAGTTGTTAAATAGAGAATAATGCCTGTGCAGGTGTGTGTTACAAGGCTTCGCTCTTAGGGTTTATGAAATGATCACACACTGAAGGTCTGTGAAAAATCCTCATAAAACAAACTTTGCACAGGCATTATAAAAAAATCTGGTGCAAGGTTTCAACAGAGAAAAAAACTATTTTTGTGAGTGTGTCCCTGAGCATCCATCATACTCTGACAAATACAGAGTGCTCTCGCTATCGTACTTCAGTGAAGTGAAAGCATTAGGAGGAAAATGCTGTAATAATCTGCTATCAAGTTATTGTGGAATTTTACAGGTTATTACAGCATTCATTTTATCAAGACTAGATATCCAGTCATTACATGGGGTCACCAGTTACTATAATTTATTTATCAACAATAACCAAGTGAAGATTCATTATCTCATTTATAGTGGGATCCTGCTTTTAACCATTTTGTAATCCATTTACCAGGATAGCCCAGCGGAGATGCAGTATCTTTTTTTTAATGGGGTCCTGCTTTTACTCATTTCTGCAATGCATTACCGAGGATAGCCAGCTGAAGTGCAACCTCTCATTTTCATTAGGGTCCTGCCTTTAAACAACGTTGCTCTATTTACTCAGGATAGCCAAGCTGAGATGCAATATGTCATTTTCTATGGTGTCCTGCTTTAGGCACGTTTGCAATCTAGATACTTGCGATATCCAAGCTGAGATGCAATATCTCATTTTAAATGGGATCCTGCTTTTACACACTTTTACAATGTATTTACCCAGGATAGGCCGGCTGACAGGAAATATCTCATTGGGGCCCTGCTGTTACACATTTTTACACTATATTATACAGTGGCAAGAAAGAATGCTGGCCTTTGTTTGGTCAGTCAGGGGCTGGACCCATGAAGTTTTCCCAGCATAACATCACAGATCTAGTCCCAGCACACAGAAGACTGCATTAAATTTAAAAAGAACAAACCACCACAGTAACCGGATTGTCATTACTGTAAACATTGCGTATTTACATCCTCCGCTTCCCAACTAGTTGAAGTCACTCCAGCTGCCAAGTACATTCACGGCACTCATCTTCTGTTCTCCCACTTCTCTGATAGTGATTCACAATAATACTTTTAAAAGGCAGAGTTTGCAGCAAACAGAAAAAATTTAATTTTCATGGCATCTTTTTTCCCAGGAAAACAGAGCGGCTTCAGTGAACCTTGTAGACCATAACTTCCAGTCATGCAGTTCTATGACACCGCCCACTTTGCAGGAAAAAAGCTGCCAAGAAAATTCAATTTATGTTATGTATTTCAAGTGGCTCATATCCTCCATCCTTGCCCTGCTGTTAAGTAAACTAAAGCAGTACATCTAATCAGTTTTGTACTGTTACTCTCAGCAATTGGCTCAGCCTCTGCATTCCTTGCGATCAGCTCAGTGGCCGCGCACCTCAGCTCACATAAGAAATGGCTGAATTTGTAACACAATTAAAAAAAAATACAGGGGCAGACATGATTCAACATGCATAATACTGCTATGACAGATAAGGACAGACACAAACCTGTTTGTGGGAAGAGAAAAATCCTGTGGAGAGAGAAACAGAACACAGCATGTACTGGCACTGCAATACCATCTATTGGACAAAACAGAAACTGCAGACTTTTTTTCCTAAACATGTTCCTACACAGAGAAAAAATTAAGGAAAAACTTATCTTGAACATTTTTTGTAATATTTTTTTTCTTGTTACTGAGCATTTGTATAGTAGGAATAATGCACTCCAAGGTGTGTATCATTACTGGGATAACGTCACTTCTTGTATGTTGGCTGCACCGGCATGTGGCGTCATGCCCAACAACCTGAGGTGTGATATCTTAGCACGACACACACTCTGTCTGCATTATTCCTTTATTTATTCAGAGTAGCACTGCAGAGATTCTACATCTCATTTTGAGTAGGATCCTACTTTTAAACAATTTTACAATGTATTTACCCAGGATAGGCTAGCTGAGATGCATTTCATTTTTGGTAGGGTACAGATTTTATACATTTTTACTATGTATTTAGCCAGGATAGCCTAGCTGAGATGTAATATCTTTTTTTCAGTAGGGTCCTGGATTTACACATGTTTCCAATGTATTTACCCAGGATACACCTGCTGAGAAGCAATATCTTTTTACTATGTATCTTTCCAGAATAGCACAGCTGATAGGCATTATATAGTTTTCAGTGGGGACTTACTTTTACACATTTTTGCACTGTATTTATCCACCATAGCACAGCAGATATGCTACATCTTATTTTACCTAGAAACATAGAAACATAGAGGTTGTTGGCAGAGAAGGACTTCTTGGCCCACCTAGTCTGCCCTTCTTTTCCTACCTATTATGTCACCACAGACCCTACTAGATCTCCAGTCATTCCACACCCTGCTTTATTTCTAAGGCCTCTTTTGTGTATCCCATGCATGCTGGAATCCTGTTACCATTTTAGCACCCATCACCTCTGCTGGGAGACTCTTCCAGGCTCCCACCACCATTTCCATTCAGAAGCATTTCCTCACATCTCCTCTGAGTCTCCCCCCTCCAGCTTCATAGAGTGACCCTTTGTTCTTGAGCATCTTTTGCTATGTAAAATGCTACCTTCATATACCTTATAAATACCTGTGAGGTATTTGATTGTTTCTATCATGTCCCCCACTTTTCCTCCTTTCCTCTAGACAGTATATATTTCATTCCTTGAATCTTTCCTTGTAGGGTTTTTGATGCAGGCCCTGCACCATTATGGTTACCCTCTTTTGCAATGTCTCCACCCTATCTATGTCCTTCCAGACATGGGGCCTCCAGAACTGGACACAGTACTCGAGGTGGGCCTCACCATCAATATATACAGGGGTAACACTACCTCCCTCTTTCTTCTGGTGATGTCCCTTGCTATGCACCACAGCACCCTGCTAGCTTTACCCACTGCCTTATCATACTGCTTTGCTACCTTCTGGTCACTCATCAGAAATGATTACCCCCAGGTCCTTTAACTGTTTTGTGGTTGCCAGTACCTCAATTCCCAATTGGTTCATCACCCCCGGGTTTCTGTGCCCCAAGGGCATGATTTTGCACATTTTTGCATTGAAACTCAGTTTCCAAACCCTTTACCAGTCTTCTAGCCTCTTCAGATTGTTCCTCATTTTTTTCTATCCCCTTGGTGTGTCCATCCTGTTGCAGATTTTTTGTGTCATCCGTGAACTGGTATTCTTTCCCTTCCAGCCCTTCTGCAATGTCGCTAATAAAGATATTGAAGAGGACCGGGCCCAGTACCGACCCTTGTGGCATCTCACTGTTCACCTTTCCTTCTTCAGAGTGAACACATTTACCACCACCCTCTGACTCCAGTTGCTTAGCCAGCTTCTTACCCATTTTACTACTTTTGGACCCACTCCTAGGCTGCCCGGCTTGCTCACCAGTTTTCTATGTGGAACAGTGTTGAAGGCCTTACTGAAATCCAGGTAGGCCACATCCACTGCTCTGGCCTGATCCACTCCCCTGGTCACCCAGTCAAAAAACTCGATCAGGTTTGTCTGGCAAGATCTTGACCCTGTGAAACCATTTTCAATAGGGTCCTGCTGTTACATTTGCAAACTTTATTTACCCAGAATACCACAGTAGATATGCTATATCAAGTTCTTAGTGAGGTCCTGATTTTACCAATTTTTAAACTGTATTTACCCAGAATAACCCAGCTGAAAGTAATATATTGTTTTCAGTGGTGTCCTGCTTTTACAGTTTTACAGTATATTACCCAGGATAGGTCAGATGAGATGAAATACCTTGTTTTCAGTAGTTTCCTTTACCCATTTTGACAGTGCATTTACCCAGAATAGCCCAGCTGAGATGCAGTATGTCATTTTAAAAGGGTTCCTGTTTGTATCTATTTTTTACAATCTATTTACCCAGGATAACCCAGCTGAGATGCTGTATGTCATTTTCAGTGGGTTCCAGGTTTTACCCATTGTTACAAAGTATTTTCATTTTCATTTCATTTATTGGAAGGAAAGATGAGAGTAAAACTCTTTTTACAATATAAAATACATTTGGTTCTAGTAATTCATATATTGACAAAGGTTTACCCAAAACAATCACAGTGATCATAAAATGCTTCAGTAATTATTGTTTCAAATAGAGTTATAGATGTCACTGAATTAAAGATTACAGCACTTCTTTATCAATTCCCATGCTCGTGGGATAGATACAGTCAGCATAAAAGACCCAAATTTAGTTCTTTGTCTAGGAATAGAAAAACTTCTTAAATGAGATGATCTGAGTCTACAACCAGATGGTTTTCTAAAATACAAAGTGTCAAGAAGATCGTTGGATAAGGTCCCAACAATAAATTTGTAAGCATACAGGTACCAATGAATATCCCTTCGCAGAGCCAGTGAATTCCAGCCAGTGACAGCATACAGATGACAACGTGCATGCTCCAAGGGAGCTCAGTGATAAATCTTAATATGCTGTCATAGAGTGGACCCATTGTGTTCAGGACTTTACTAGCTGTGTTTCTATAAATGCAATAACCATAGTCAAGAACTGACATAAAGAATTAACAAGAGATTATCTAACGAAGTAACAAAAGTGTGATCTGTTCCCATAAAAAAAATAAAATTCTTTTGAGCTTAATAGACAACAAATACACATGTTGCCCAACATTTTAATGTTCATCTAAGATCAAGCCAAGGTGTCTGTAGGTAGTTTCTCTCTCTATATCCTTACTTTTGCTTGATTTCAAGACTAAATCAACATTAGTTGGACCTTTTTTAGCAAACAGTATCCAATGAGTTTTCTTTTCATTTAGCAGTAGTCTTAGATCCACCAAGGCATTCTGCACAGCATCAAAATCAGACTGCAGCATAGCAACTACCTGCTCTGCATCACAGTACTGGGTTAAAATGTTGAAAGCACAATAGCATGGGTCACAACAGCTAAGTGAAGACAGCTGAAAATACAACAGTTACAGGGACACAACAGTGAAGGTACAAAATAGCTAAGGTATAGCTAGTGCTGTCCCTGTAGCTGTTCAGGGATAGGAGAAAGTTTCTGCTGTGTGGTGTGCTGGCTGGCACAAAGATCTGCAACAGAGTTGATACACAAGGAGGGGTAGAAAGGATGAGAAGGACTTGTCAAAGTTGGAGCAATAGCCTAGAGTATGGCAGCTTAGTTTCAATGCAAGTAATGCACCTGGGTAACAAAACCCAGGAAAGAGTACACAATGGGAGGAGGTACTAACAACAACAAAATGGAGAGGGACCTGGGGTACTCGTATCAGATGACTCAAGGTAGAGCGAACAATGTGAGAAGGCAGTAAGGAGGGTTGAGGGATTCTGGGATGCATAGGAGAGTCACCAGTAGAAAGCAGGAGGTTGTTATCCTCTGTACAGACAGCTGGTGAGACCCCGTCTGGAGTACTTCATGCAGTTCTGGAGACTCCATCTCTGCAAGGACATAGACAGGATGGAGGCAGTCCAGAGGAGGGCAACCAAAATGGTGCAGGGTTTGCACCAGAAGCCATATGAAGAGAGACTAAAAGAGCTTAATATGTATACTCTTGAAGAATGAAGGGAGAGGGGGCATGATAGAAACTTTCAAGTACTTCAAGGGAATCAACAAAGTCCAAGAGGGTAGCATATTTCAGAAAAATAGATGAACAAGAACAAAGTGGCACAATTTGAAGATAGAAGGGGGATTGCTCAGGGGAATGCGAGGAAGTTTTTTTCACTGAGAGGGTGGTGGATGCATTGAATAGTCTTCCTGAAGAAGTGTTGGGTCAAAAAGAGTGGGGGAATTCAACAATGCATGGGACCGACATAAGGCAATTATAATGAGGGGTGGTAGAAGGAAGTAGGCTGCTGGCTAACTAGGATCTGCAGCTTATCCAATATGTAGGGAAATGGGCAGATTAGGTAGGCCAAGCAGTCCTTATTTGCCATCAAAGTCTGTGTTTCTATGTATCGCAGAACCCGACATAGCGGGGCATGCACCCTCAGCGAAGTGGATATAACCGAGTTATGAAGTGACTGCAGCAAGAGTTTAGGAGAAACAAAGAAAAGGATATCGGGGTGAAAGCTGAGTTTTAATAAGGGTCCTTTCAATCTGTAACTACATTGTGCTATAACTGGGCTCTACTTGTGTTGGGGGGATGCAGATCATTTGACGTATTTGGCGATGTGGCTAGCCAAGAAATATAGAAAGAAATTAGGTATTTTAAGACCATATTGCTGTTTAGGTGCCCCTAGACGAATAAATGACCATATAGAGGGTTTCTCTTGCCAAATGCAAATGAAGGTGGAAATAATTCTATGGGCTTTCTTAAATCAACTAAGGGACAGCAAAAGGTTTAACATGCAGGGGGTAAAAGAATCTGGGAAGGACATTTATCTTGATAACAATAATTCTTCCTTGAAGGGATAAGTAAAAGGGGGACCATCATTTCCAAATCCTGCTGGATGGTAACCAAAAGATCATCCAGGTTCAATTTCTTCAACTGGGTATAATTGGTAAGAGTTATCCCCAAATATTTAAATTGAGTAACCCAGGTGAGGTACAGATCTATAATATCTGATTTAAGTAGTTCAGAATTTAGGGTATGACCACCGTTTTTTCCAAATAAAGTCTGTAGTTGGAAACTTTACTAAAATCCTAGATAACAGCCAATACTGCTGGTATAGACGTAGCAGGTTCAGAGAGATGGAGGAGGATGTCATCCGCATATGAGGGGAGTCTGAGGTCAAAAGGGAGGACTGGGATGCCTTTTATCAAAGAAGAGGTGTTTAGTCGGACCAACAGGGGCTCTAAATATTAATTAAAAAGTAACTAAGAAAGTGGACACTCTTGTCGGGTACCAGAATATAGCGGAAATGTCAAAGAACAAATCCCTTTACAATATATTTTCGTAGTAGGCTTCGAGTATACAACATGGATCCATTTAATAAAATTAGGGGGAAACTGAATTTACTGAGAACCATGAACATAAAAGTCCAGTTCACCCTGTGAAAGGCTTTCTCCACATCCAGGGAGACCAGAGCCATAGGCTGCGAAGCCTCCCCAGATGCAGAGAAAATATGAGACAATTTACAGAGGTGGTCCATCGAGGTACGACCATTAACAAAGCCTACCTGCTCCTGACTAACCAAACCCTCCTAAACACATGCTATTCTATTAGCCAAGATTTTGGCAAAGATTTCAATATTTTGATTCATAAGAGAGATAGGGTGATAGTTAGTCACCCTATCATGAGATTTACCTGGCTTCAGCAGAACCACTATTATAGCCTCCAGTAATGTGGAGTCTGAAATCCTGGATTCACAAAAGTAAAAATAGAGCTGCTGGAGCAGGGGGGCTAATTAGTCTGCAAACACTTTATAAAAGTTTGATGGAAACCCATTAGGTCCTGGGGCTTTGTCTAAAGGAAGAGAACTAATAGCCTCAGAGATTTCTTGTAGTGTGATGGGCCTACTGAGAAAGGAGCACTGGGCTAGGGTTAACTGAGGGAGGGGGATATCAGCCAGGTAAATTTGTGTCTCCTCAATGGAGGGTGCATTGGCAGGCAGTCCATACAACTGACAGAATAATAGTCAATTCCTGACTGGTATCTTTAGGGAAAGTTTTTAGGAAATTATCAGATAGAGAAGAAAGAGCCAGGACTAAACAAGATTCCTCCTGTTTCCTTAATCACAAAGCAAGGAGATGACTCATTTTACTGCCCTGATCCACGTAACAGGCTTGGGTTTTCAGAAGAACATATTCAGCTTTCTCCCTCAGGCTCTCTGCATATTTGTCCCTAAGCACTGCTGAAGTTGTTCGATCCTCTTTAGAAGAGTCAGGAGAGAGGTGTTGTTCCAATTCTTTGATGCAATTTAGAAGAAGAGGTGAAGCAGCTTCTTGCTTATGCTTCCTTGTGGTGGCCAATTGTATGAGCTCCCCTCTCAACACACATTTCAAGGTACACCAAATCTTGTCTACCTCAGAGATGGGACCCTTATTATAAGTCACAAACTGGGTTATGACATCCTTAATCTGAGCTAATACCTGGTCATCCTTAAGCAGCTGAGTGTTTAGCTTCCAAATCCTACCCTTGTGAATGGCAGGTAAGAAGCTGCACTTTAGCCACATTGGAGAGTGATTGGAATGGACATGCAGAGCTATTCCACAACTCAGGATACCAGGTAGGATAGTTTTGGTGACTAATAAGTAGTCAATATGAGAGTAGGACTTATAAAGTGGTGAGTAGAAAGTGTAATCCCTAGTGGAGGGAGTCACGAGTTGCCATGGGTCACAGAAACCCACAGTATTCATCATTTCATGAAGGGACCACTGAGCAAGGGAAAGTTGGTACACCTCTGGCTGGACCTTTCCAAATCAGGGGTAAACACCAGGTTCCAATCCCCAGCCAGTAAAATGTGGAGGTGTAGCTAGGGAGCCAGTAATATGGATAGATTGGAGAAGAAGCATGGAGTATCTCTGTTGGGTCAATATATGCAGCACAACAGGACCTCAGAGTGATCCAGCACCCCTTGCAGCAAAAGGTAATGCACTTGTGGGTCCTCCATAGAGTGCAGCAGCTGAAATTGTATTCCTGTAGCAAATACAATAGTCACACCCCTTTGAGAGGTGGAGTTCCCAGCTGCATAAGCCTGCCCTATAGTCTGCCATCAGAAGAGAAGCCCCTCTGAGTTGATCAGATGAGTCTCCTGAAGGAATGCTATGTGACAGTTCAACAGATTGAGGTGTTTAAGAATTTGGTACCACTTCACTCTTGAATGGCCCCTTTAACATTCAAAGCGGCATATGTCATACTATACAGATGGAGCATATCTAATATACCTGAGGAAATACCCCCACATGAACAATAACCCCATGAAGACTTTACACAAGATTCTCCATGGACATAACCCCCACCCCCCGTAAAGACCCCATATAATAGCCAGAACCCTTCATAAATGCAAAGTAAATGTGAGCAATCACGATATTGAAGTATAACATATAGAGGTATAACATAGGATGCAAACAGTAACAGTACATACTAAACTGCAGTGTGAAATAAATTCTTGTAACCCCCAAGTGAAAGATGATTTGACAAATTCTACCAGAGAGCTATGTGTGGGAAATGTAGTGATATATCTAATAGAGAGAGTAAGAGACCCTTCAACCTGTAATGGCCAAAGAATAGGGGCACTACTATCCAGTATTCTAGAGCCCCTGTTCTGTGGTTATTGCCTGTTAATTCCTTTGACTAAAGAGCAGATGTGGAGGGGCCTGTATTAAATACCAGTCAGTCACCTTCCCCTCCTCCTTGTACTTCCATGAAGGCTACTGTTTGTTAAATGTACGAGGCATGCATTAATGTTTCTAGTCTATGCAGCTTTGTGTAATCTTCCCTCATATGAACCTTTACTGGTTGATCACAATACAATTACAGGGTAAATATGAACACTGGTAACATTAAAATGTTATGTATTAACAGCAAAAGGCATTTAAAAGTGTATTTGGAAGCAAAGCAACTGTTACTGCTTATTTTTATTTTCCACCAGTTAATGCTGAGTATGGTATTTCATTGTTAGAGGTTTAATGTGGATAATGATGGGTGATAATAACATAAAATCATCATCCCATCAGTGTCAATGGCTCAGTAGGTAGCACACTTGCCTCTGAGGCTGGGAGATCAGAGGGCTGTGGGTTCAGTTCCCACATCTGACACTTTGGTTAATATCCCAGTACTGACACTGTAGTGCAGCATGAGGGGGTGATGTCTTTTGGATGAGACGTTAAACTGAGGTCCCATTTGCCTCCTGGATTGGTGGTAGTTCAGGTGGATGTTAAAGATCCCATGGCACTTATCTAAAAGAGTAGGGCATTTCCCCGGTGTCCTGGATAAATTTTCCCCATTCACTAAAAATACCACCAACAGCTTAATCTGGTTCAATTTCAGTTGCTTACCAACTGTATCTCTCCTCCCTGGCTCCCTGAAAGGGACTTCTAGTCCCAGTGGGCTACCGGTCAACACAATTTAATAAATAAATACAGTGATTCTGTGGTAGAGAAATGAAACAAAAATAAATCATACTGTACACTCTGGCTCTGTGCCTAAAATATATTTTATTACATGGTGATTTTAGTTATTATGAACTGATTATCTTGATTTACAAGGACTAAAGAAACCAGAATGTGATTTGGGGGAGGGTGAGAGGTTATGAGGGAGGTCTACACCTGCATGATGTGTGACACTGAACAAGTCCCTGTTGAGAGAGAACTTGCCTCCTCCTTTCACTGCTTAGGAGTTAAATGTTCTCACTCCAATGGGATTTTCTTTGCCTGGAGAATGTGCTTAATTAATACCTTTTGTCACTGACAATGTTCTGTAATTCTAATTTCCCTCCCCACATTGCCTGTTGTGTCAGTTCATTTGTTTCCTGACAATGATGTGTGATTGCATTACATGACCACTTTCAAACTATTACTGTACTTGGAAACTTTCAGTCGGTGTAGCCTTAGAAACAGTGAAATGCTCCTTTTCAGTCCACTATTATTCCATGCATGTACACTGCAAAAAATAATATCTTGACAAGCCTAAATATCTTATTTCACTAACTAAAAATCTTGAATTTTATCTCCAAGTTTATCTCTAGAGTTTCTAATTCATTAAGGAAAAATTACTCATATCAAGACAAAGTGTCTTGCTTAATCTTTTCAAGAAAAACAAGCTTATTTTGTGGTATATTTTTCTTATTTTAATCATTTTTAATCTCAGTGATTAAAAATCTTATGTTTTAGCATTATGGCATCATCCTGTTTTTAGACTACAGTACAAGTTTTTGGAGTTTTATTTTTTTCTCTCAATCTGCTTTTAGGATTTTGTTGTTTGGCAAGTTCTTTTAACCTTAAGACCACAATCCATTGTCATTGTGCACCCTTCAAAACCCCCAAGATATGAAGGTGTTTAACTTCCCTTTGCAGGCTTTTAACCTCCAATTTTGCCACTCTCTCTCTTGCAGGCTATTATCCCCCACCTTGAAGGCTTTAAACCCACCTTGCCACAAGCTTTTAGGCCACCCCATTACAGGCATTTAGCCCCCCTACTGATTATTAGCCCCACATGTACACTTTACACCTCCTCCCCCTCTGCAGACTTCTACAGGTCACTAGCCCATTTCCCTTCACAGATTATTAGACCCATCTACCCCTGGTAGGTTTATTTTCCCCCTACAGATGTAAGTTATTAGCCCCTTTACTCTTGCAGTTTATGAGCCCCTCCCATTAGGTTATTGCCCACCCATCCAAAGAAACATAGACTTTGAAGGCAGATAAGGATCATTTGGCCCACCCGGTCTGCTCATTTCCCTACCTATTGGATAAACTGCAGATCCTAGTTAACCAACAGCTTACTTCCTCCTACCCCCCAACAGAACTGCATTATGTCTGCCCCATTCACTTGTTGAATTCTGCCACTTTTATTGATCCCATGACCTCCTCAAGAAGGCTGCCCATGTGTCCACCACTCTCTGTTACAAAATACTTCCTCATGTTGCCCCTGAGCTGTCCCCCATCTTCAAATTGTGACCCTTGTTCTTGCACATCTCTTTTTCTGAAATATGTTACCCCCTGGACTTTGTTTATTCCCTTGAGGTACTTTAAAGTCTCTATCATGTCACCCCTCACCCTCCTTTCCTTGAGAGTATACCTATTAAGTTCCTTTAGTCTCTCTTCATATAGCTTATGGTGCAGATTCTGCACCATTGTAAATGCCCTCTACTGGTCTGCCTCCATTCTGTCTTTGTCCTTGCAGAGATAGGGTCTCCAGAACTGCACATAATACTCCAGTTGGGGTCTTGCCACTGTACAGAGGGATAACAACCTCCTGTTTTCTACTGGTGATGTCTCTCCCTATGCATTCCAGTATCCCCCCAGCCCTCCTTACTGCTTTCTCACATTGCTTGCCTATCTTTAGAACATCTGATATGACTACCCCTTGTCCTTTTCCATTTTTTTTGCTGTTAGTACCTCCCCCCATTGTGTATTCTTGCCCTGGGTTTTTGTTCCCAAGGTGAATTACTTTGCACTTCTTTGCACTGAATCTAGGGCTGCCATACTTTTGACCATTCCTCCAACCTTACCAAGTCCCTTCTCATCCTTTCCACCCCCTTATGTAATAAGCCTGTTGCAGAGATTTGTGTCATCTGCAAAGAGGCATACTTTTTTTTCCAGTCCCTCTGCAATGTCACTTATAAAGATGTTAAAGAAGACCAGTTCCAGTACTGAACCCTGTGGTACCCACTAGTAGCCACCTTTTCTTCAGAGTGGACTCCATTTACTATTACCCTCTGTGTCCTGTTGCCCAACCAAGTTTTTACCCCTGGCTGCCATCCTGGGACCCACTCCCAGGCTGGCTAATTTGTTTATTAATCTTTTGTGTGTCCACATCCCCTCCATGGTCTACTACTTTGGTCACCCAGTCAAAGAAATCTATTAAATTAGTCTTACATGACCTTTCCACTGTGAAGCCATGCTGCCTTGAGTCCTGTGTACCACTGGCCTCTAGGTACTCAATGATTCTTTCTTTCAGAAGTGATTCCATCATTTTCCCTACCACCGAGGACAAACTAACATGTCTGTTGTTTCCTGCCTCTGCTGTTCTCCCACTTTTATGAAAGAGAATCACAACCACCATCTGCCGGTCCTCCATTACCAGACCATGCTCTCATTATTTGTTAAAAGAGTAGTCAGTGGTGTCACTAGTCACCCCTTAGCTGTTTTAGAATTCTAGGGTGAATCCCATCAGGCTCCATTGCTTTGTCCATGTTCAGGTTTAGGAGTTCTTTAAGGACTCTTTCTTCTGTGAACAGACTGGTATCGACCCCCCTATCCAGAGTGCTTCTATTGATTGGTTTAGGTACCCCCCTCCTCCCTTTGTGAATACTGAGCAGATGTAGTCATTCATTCATTCAGTATCCCTGCTTCTTCAGTGTCACCCTTTGTCCACCCTTTCCCTTTATGAAGCCTCACTATTCCTTCCTTGGTCTTTCTTCACTCCTGAAAGTACCTATAAAAGATTTTATCCCCCTTCTTAACTATCTTCCAGATTACTAGTCCCCAACCCCCTTGTAGGTTATTAGCACCCTTACCACTGCACGTTATGAGTCCCCCATCCATTTTGCAGGTTATGGGCCCCCTTGCAGGTTATTATTACCCATCACCCAGTAAAGAACTATGGATCCCTTCTCCCTCCTTTTTTGTACATTTTAGATTCACCCTCCCTCAGCAGACATTTGGTTCCCTGAGCAGCAGTACTGGACTCCAGCATAAAATGCCTTGTGAGTCAGTGCTTTTTTATACTAAAAAAAATCCTTGCTGAGCCAAAGACTTGCAATTAAGCAGTATGGTGGGGGGTAGGGATATAATAAAAATAGTACTTTATAACAATTGAGAAGGTATCCTCCATGGCATACCAAGTAATAATTCAGCACACCATGTAATGTATAAGAAAATATATTTTTTATAATGAAGATAAAAATGTTTTACCTACATTTTTGCCAGTTGCATACAATTATTTATTTTTAATTTACAATGCTTTGCCCCTTTCATATCAGACAGCTCTTCACTGGCCATGCTCCTGCATCCAGCCTCATCACCCGTCATCCCCAGGACTCACCACCACCACCTGTTCTTCCCTGACTTGTCTACTTGGTGGGGCCATCAGATTTTAGCTTAGTTTGGCAGTGGAGGCTGTGGTCACTGGTATGGGATCTGCAGTGAGGAGCCGGCATCATGCTGCTTTGCTTGGCCTGGGCATTTTCATTTGTGCTCCCACCTGTAAGGGTGCAACCCAGTTTCTTAAGGACTCATGCATACACTCTGATGTGTGGTAATGAATGCATCTCAGTGGTCAGCAAACTCCCTCTCATATTCTTGCAACTCCAGTTTGCACCATCACCATTTGTGGTCACCCAGATGAGGGTAGTACAGCAGAGATGGATGTGAAAGGATGGACATTTCTCACTGCCCCCAGCAGAATGCACACATGCCAGCTCTACTCCTCCTCGAACATACTCGCCTTTGATGAGCACCTGCACTACCACACCTGTATACTGGCAA
This sequence comes from Neoceratodus forsteri, assembly GCA_016271365.2. Lineage (NCBI taxonomy): Eukaryota > Metazoa > Chordata > Ceratodontiformes > Ceratodontidae > Neoceratodus > Neoceratodus forsteri. The sequence goes on from CM028131.1 coordinate 539,507,606, forward strand.
AAGATCACTACTTGGGCTCTCCCCGGGGTTGCTGCATCCCTAAAATTGGCCTCTCACTCGGTCGCCACCAGTGCAACAAAGCCACCTTCCAGGTCCTGAGAGCCAGGACCTCTCACCCAAAGATCATTCCACCACAGAACCCCCATTTGGTACAACTCCCTCCCCACTCATATCACAAACATCCCCAAAATTGGCCCCTTCAAAATCGCCCTCTGAAACCACCTCACTGACACTCGGAGCTATAAATGCCCCTGACTAGTCCATGCCTACAGCCCCGCCTGGTCCAATTTACAGACAATGTCCTTCTGGACTGCCTTCACCCCCAACAACCACCCCCAGCAACCACCCTTCCCCCAGTTATCGCTCCCTAGAACCCCTAGCAGTACCTTATTATTTATATATTAGACTAATTATAACTAATTGAAGCCTTTGTGCACCTTTGTATTACTGGAATTGCTCTGTGTGTTCTTTTATTGCATCTAACCTGTAATGTTCTCCATTGTTGTATTCCACCACCAATTGTTGTCTACCCTCCCTGTGACGAGTTGCCTTTGTAAATGAGTCTTTGACTCAAAGGTTGTAAATCCAAATTATGAAATAAATAAATAAAATAAAAATATTTCTGCAGCTCCAACTTGCATTGCCACCTGTGGTCACCAGATGAGTACAGCACAGCACAGAATGATGTGTGTGATGGACACATCTCAGTGGTCAGCAAACTCCTCTGATACTCCTGAAGCTTCAGTTTGAATCCCTACTTAGTCACCCAGGGATAGTAGCACAGCAGAGACAGATGCATGGAGATGGACATGTCCCATTGGTCAGAAAATCCCTCTCGTATTCCTACAACTCCAGCTTGCACCACCTCCTGTGGTTACTCATATGAGGGTAGCAGAGCAGAAATGGATGCATGGCGATGGACATGTCTTAGTGGTCAGTGAAGTTCCTCTGATATTATTGCAGCTTCAGTCTGAATGGCCACTTCTGGTCAGCCAGGGATAGTAGCACAACAGAGAATGATGTGCAGTGAAGCAAGTATCCTGCTGGTCAGTGTCCTCCCCTCATATTCCTGCAGCTCCTGCTTGCACCACCACCTGTGGTTACCCAAATAAGGATAGCACAACAGAGGCTGATGCATGGTGATGGACATTTCTCAATGGCCAGCAAACCCCATCTCATACACCTGCAGCTCCTACTTGAGCCACCACATGTGGTCACCCAGATGAGAGTAGCCCAGCAAAGACTGATGCATGGTGATGGACATGTCTCAGTAGTCATCAATCTCCTCTCATTTTCCTGTAGTTCTAGCTTGCACCACCACCTGTGGTCACCTAGATGAGGATAGCAAAGAAGAGACTGATGCATGGTAATGGACACATCTCAATGGTCAGTGAACTCCTCTCATGCTCCTGCAGCTCCAGCTTGCAACACCACTTTTGGCCTGCCAGATGAAGGTAGCACAGAAGAGACTAATGGGTGGTGACTGACTTGTGTCAGTGGTCCACAAATTCCTCCCATGCTCCTGCAGCTCCTGCTTGTGCCACCATCTGTGGTTCCACAGATGAGGGTAGTACAGCAGAGAATGATGTGTGGTGATGGACATGTCTCAGTGGTCAGTGATTTCCTCTCATACTTCTGGAGCTCCAGCATGCAGCACCACCTGTGGTCACCCAGATGAGGGTAGCATAGCAGAGACTTGATGCATGGTGATAGACATGTCTCAGTGGTCAGCTGTCTCCTCTCATACTCCTGCAGCTTCAGTTTGCACCACCACCTCTGGTCACCCAGGGATAGTAGCACAGAGAAGACTGATGTGGTGATGCATGCATCCTGGTAGTCAGCATCTCCTTCTCACACTCCCACAGATTCAGTTTGCACCACCACCTGTTGTCACCCAGATGATGGCAGCACAGCAGAGACTGATGCATGGTGATGGACACGTCTCAGTGGTCAGTAAACTCCCTCTCATACTCCTGCAGCTCCAGCTTGCACCACCACCTGTGGTCACCCAGATAAGGGTAACACAGCAGAGACTGATGCAGGTAATGGGCACATCTCAGTGGTCAACAAACTCCCTTTCATGCTCCTGCAGCTCCATCTTACACCCCTAGCTATGGTCACCCATAAGAGAATAGCACAGCAGAGACTGATACATGGTGATGAACACGTCTCAGTGGCCAGCAATCTCCCTCTCATACTCCTGCAGTTTCAGTTTGCATCACCACTTCTGGTCATGCAGGAGGTAGTAGCACAGAGGAGACTGATGTGTGGTGATGCATGCATCCAGGTTGTCAGCACCTCCCTTTCATACTCCCACAGCTCCAGCTTGTACCACCACCTGTGGTCACTCAAGTTGCAGTAGCACAGTGGATACTGATGTATGGTGATGCATGCATCCTGGTGGTGACTGCCTCCCTTTCATACGCCCGCAGCTACATCTTGCACCACCACCACCTGTGATCACCCAGGGGATAGTAGCACAGTGAAGACTGATGTGTCGTGATGCATGCCTCCTGGTGGTGAATGACTTCCACTCATACTCCTGCAGCTGCAGCATGCACCACTACCTGTGGTCAACAAGATGAGGGCAGTAGCACATTGGAGACTGGCAGTCCTCCTCCCAAAGAGGGATCATCCTCTCAGATGTTTGGTCCTCTTACCCTGGCTTGCCCTCTGATGGCTTAGGCTTATTCTCAAACTGGGGTCATTGGTGTCACAAGCAGTTGTGCTAGCACTGTGCCAGCAGGCCAACCACGCTGCAGACATTTATGGTGCATTTATGTTTTTACATAGGTGGCATGAAACAAGTTACCCCATACCCCAATTTTGTTATAAGAAATAAAAATTGATTTGAAGACATGGTGCATGTAATTTGTAGATACAAGATGAACAATTCATAATAAAACACAGTATACAATTCTTTTGGTACAAACTGTTTATTAAAATACCTTGGTGACATACTCTTATAATCTTTCTGTCTTCATTGGTAAGAAGACAGAATACTTAGAACTGACAGCCCTCACTGAAGTTGATTACTAAATTTAATATTGAAGCAGTCATTAATTTGTCTTAGAAGACTCGTTTTAGTCATTTTTAATCATTTTCAATGATCATTTAAAATACAGCCACTAAGCATGCTAAATTCTAAGAATATTCAGCACACTACTTGTTTATGAGTAAATTATTACTAAATGAGGATTGGAAATAGAATTGCAATGCTCTTCAATGTACAATTTTTACTACTAAATCATAAATTAAGATTACAGTCAGCTGAGTAATTCAAGAATTAGCCAAACAAGGCTGGGTACATTCCCATGCATTTCACTTCTTATAAGCAAGGAAGCAGATAAAACAACCAGCAACATTAATGAATTTTAGAGAAGGTAAGCAACCATACCATGTGGGTTTTTACCTAGAATATTATGAGCAAAAAAAAAGTGTCCATTTAAAAAGTCTACTGAACTACATTTTCCAGACATCTACACAGTCTGTGAACTACATTTTCCAGTTCACTTCCTGTTTGCAGCCCAGACTGAAGGGAAAAAAAACTGCACGAGCAATAACAGTCTCCATTTTGGAGTAGAACAACCTGCTGTTGCTAGCAGTAAAGATTCACATGTATGAGGTAAGTGCTTATGATTAAATAGAAAAGTGCATCATTTAACTCTCCTGAAATGTTAAATACAATTAGGGAATTATTACTCAGGGTTTATTTAATTGAAATGTTCAGGTTTCACCATCGGTATTTTGTTATGAAGAAATTGTCTCTGCTCTGAACTCGTGGCTAAAACCTTTCAAAAGCCTTTAAAATACAGTTTATTTTCAATAAAATCACTCCTTAAAGTCTTTAGTATGCATTGTGCATGTACATTACCTAATATTTCTGGTGTTTTTTACTGATTTAGTTACTTTATGGTTGTAGTTTCTTTTGGGGATGGGAGTTCATTATTAGCAGCAGGAAGACTGCATGAATGAGCAAACTGAGAATGTATTTGCTATCTGTATATCCATTCAGTAGCCTTGCTGTATGGTAGCAGTTAACCATTGTTTGTTTGTTTGTTTGTTTTTTTCATCACAGCAAGAGTTTGATTAGAATGTAATGTTTACTTTTCAAACCAAATGGATTTATTCAACTTTGTTAGTATACTTATTGAGAAATGTTTCAGTGGCTGTTGAGAAAAATACTGTGTTTGATGTTTTACAAATAATTTGTTCAGTTTTGTTCATGTTTTCATAAGTAACAAGCTGTGATAGAGCTTGGTACATCCAGCAGACTGGGGTTTAATTCTCACAACCTCTACTTGCATACTATGCGACTCTGAGCAAGTCCTCAGTGCTCCTGGGCCACCTCTGAAAACAGGCACCTGTGCCTAGTGCGCCTTACCTGGTTACCAAAAGGATGCAATACAAGACTACAACAAACCAGTGGTCTAGATAATGTTTTGTACTGGGAAGTATTTACTGCCAACTACTTCCACCTGGTAGTATTTCCACCTAAATGGTGGTAGTAATACCATCCACTAACCTGTCTAACCCCCAACCTCCAAACCAAGTCTCAAACTCGCTGGGTGTCTGCAGTCATGGACTCTTTCTTCTCACGTGCTGTGGTGTCCTAACATATGAAACATATGAACATACAAAACTTGCCAGCAGATAAACGCCTAGAGGTCTATCAAGTCTGCTTGAATGTGCAGCTAGCACCCCTTATTCTGAAGCTGCCCCTCCCTTCCACCTTTCATTGACCATCCCCCTTGTCCTGTCCCATCCCCTTTTGAAGCAGTCCACTGTTCTGCTGGATACCACTTCTGCAGGTAATGCATTCCACCTAGCCACCACACTCTGTGTAAAAGTGTCTCCTCAGCTCCCTCCTGTACCTTCCTCCCTCAATCTCATATTATGGCCCTAGTTGTCCCTCCCTCCCTTACTTTGAACAGCCCCTCTGTACCTGTCTTGTTTATTCCTTTCATGTACTTAAAGGTTTCAATCATGCCCCGTCCCTCCTCTCCTCCAGTGAGTACATGTTCAACTCCCTCATCCTCCTCTCGTATGATAAGTCCCCCAGCCCCTTGATCATCTTTGTCACCCTGCGATGCACCCCTCCAGTAACTTAATGTCCCTCTTCAGATATGGGCTCCAGTACTGCACACAGTACTCCAGGTGCAGTCTAACTAATGACCTATACAGTGGTAGGATCACCACCTCCCTCCTCGAGGATATACCTTGCAATACAACCCAGCATTTTGTTGGCCTTTGCAGCTGCCTTCCTACATTATGCAGAGTTGTTCATTGACCCTGTAATGTGCACCCCAGATCCTTCTCCTCCTCTGTCTGGGCTAGCTGCACTCCCCCCAGCAGGTAACTCCTCCTTGGGTTCTTCATCCCAAAATGCAGCACCTTGCACTTTTTAGCATTAAAACCCAGTTGCCAGGTGTCTGACCAGGTTTCAAGCTTTGCCAGATCATCCTGCAACCCCTGCCATCCCCCTAGGTCATCCACCACTGCACCTGCCTTGGTATGTTTAGCAAACAGACTGATCTTGCTCTTGATGTCCAATGATATGTCTGCAATGAATATCCCAAACAACACTGGTCCCAACACTGAGCCCTGTGGAACACCGCTCATCACTACCCTTGGTGTGAGAGCTCCCACCCAAAACCACCCTTTGTTGCCTTCCTGAAGCCAGTTTCCTACCCACCTCACCAGCTTTGCACCTTCCCTGTGCCTACTAACTTACTTCCCAGCCTTCCGTCCAGCACTGAGTCAAATGCCTTACACAAGTCCAGATACAGGACATCCACTGCAAGGCCCCTATCCAGTTGCCTAGTTACCCAGTCATAGAACTCCACCAGGTTGGTTTGGAAGGATCTGCTCCATGAAGCCATGCTGTCTGCTGTCCTGTAGTCCTTTGGCCTCTAGGAGGGCCACCAGCCTTCCTTCAGGATAGTCTCCATTAGCTTACCCACAATGGATGTCAGGCTCACTGGTCTGAAGTTTCCCAGTTCATCCTTGAGCCACTCTTGTGGAGGGCACCACATGAGCCATTCTCCAATCCTGAGGTACGCACCCCAAATGTAGTGAGGCATTAAATAGGTCTGCCAAAGGTCCTGCAAGGACCTCTGCCAGTTCCTTCAGTACCCTGGGGTGGATGCCATCTGGGCCTGGCACCTTAGCCAGCCTCAGTGCCTTCAAACCCTCCCGAACTCTGCCCTCCATGATTTCCCCATCTATCACCCCCTCTCCCCTTGTTTCTGCCATTTCTCCCCCCTTGGGTGTCACCCCCTCTTCTCTTTAGTAAATACTGAGCAGAAGGACTCATTTAGTGCTTCTGCCTTATTGCATTCTGCTTCCACCCAACCCCCCTCTTTCCTAATCCTTACTATGTGGTCCTTACAACTCATTTTCTCCCTGATGTACCTAAAGAAGAAATACTTTCCTGCTTATTGCCATATAATACTTCACTCATATTTTTAATATTTTTTTAAAGTTGCAACTACCCTTTTGGCAGTGATCAACAATATTGTAAATGTGCAGGGTGGAAACAAATTCCTAGAAAGTGGGAGTAAATCATGCAAACATGGCAGTAAAATACTCCTTTATCCCCTCCATCTGTTCCAGTGCAATAAACATTTATTTCAGTAGCACTTTAGACATACTGATGTGGGTGATGCTAGAGGGCTCTGGACCTATGCAAATAGCATAGTATGTAACTGAGTTAGTGTGATTTACACTTTACTACCACTATAGTACCTGCCACTCTGCCAATTTCAATGTTGGTGATCTATGGACCTGCTTACACAGTATATGGACCAGCTTATGCTGTCTGTGGTTAGTTGGTATGGCTGTGTTTTTTTTTTTTGCTTGTTTGTTTGAGCTGGAGGGCTCTGCCCCTGCACCCTGCCATTTTTTTTCAGTTTAACTGGGGGACTACTAAAATTGATAGAAAAACTTGCAGGGCTATACCAGCTCCTGGTATGAGTAGCGCAACTAGCATAAATGGGTAAGTAGAGCTAATGCTGGAATCACTTTAATGATCAGAGTAGGGTTCCATGTACCAAGGGAGAGTAAGAACATAGTATTGTTACCAACATAGCATAAGTGGGTCCCCTGCTTTGGGGAGGGAGTCTGATCTGATAGACATAGAGTCCATTTTGGTGAGCTTTTAAATTACTATCTAACTCAGTGTATAATGTTTTTGTGCTCACAAAGAAAATCCTTTTTCTAGAGCTCTGATTTACTTTGTTTCAGGATGGGAACAGTCAGTAGTAGGTGAGATTTATCCTCTTTTGTTTGAGGGAGGGAGATAATTCTTGAGGGATGCTGATGCTTGGGAGGAGTGAGGGCTGACACTTGGGGGTGATGGTATTGGGCTGATGGTGAAGTGGGTAATGCTGGTTAAGGAGAATAATGATTGAGGTGCTGATGCTTGGGGGATTGATGCAGGGATGGGGAAGGGGATTGATACTTTGGAGAGGGGGATGATGCTTGGGGGATGAGGTTGATGCTTGGGAGGAGTGGGGCTGAAGTTTGGGTTGGGCTGATGCTGTAGCGGATGCAGATAATGCTGGGGGAAAAAAGGCTTATCCTGGGTTGGAAACTAGGCAGATGCAAGAGAGAAGAGGAGGTAATTGGCTTGAGGAAGAAGTTGAGTTACCGACAATGAGGTAGTGGAGGTAATGATTGCTACAGAGAGCTCATGGGGAGCAGGAGCTGATGATGGCTTATTCATTAAAAGTTCAGTCAGTGGTCGGGCCAGCCGTGGAGGAAAGGAGGAATGTCCCAGTATGCCTGCTGCAGGGTTTAAGGCTGGGGTGGAAGGGAAGCAGGGTGGTTGGTTAGACTTGTTTGCAGCTGGGATGGGGGATGGGAGGCACTAGACCACCGGGGACTGGATGGAGGGATTTTCTTAGAAAATTGTGACTGGGGAAGAGATTGGGATGGGAGTTCAGAAATGGGAGTCAGGATGGGGAGGGCAGCCTAATTATTATGGAAACCACTTGATCACCAGAGAATTTTTTTTCATGACTGCGGGTGTGGGATAGAGTGGACATGAATGATGAGGGGGTACCTATAAATGTATATACTTAGGCTTGGGGTATAGAGGAGAGAGCTGGACCACTAGCCACCAGGGCATGATAATAATAAGGGCATTCGGACTGGAATGATGTATGGGCACTGTTGAGTGGGGGATGCTATTTATAATTTTTTTTTATGTCAGGTGGCCGGCGGGTGAACTGATGGGGGGAGGGACTGCTAGCCACCAGGAAATCAGGATTTACTGTGCGTACCTGTGGGGCTGGTTGGGGAGAGGGACCACTAGCCATCAGGGTTTTTTTTTTTAAATATGGGTGAAATTTCATCCATCAAATTGCACTTTTACCTTCCTACCCAAAGGCAAAATTTCGCTTCTGTGGGCAGAATTTCACCATGGAAAGAGAAATTTCACCCTTCCACCAGGCGAAATTTTGCCACACCAAAAGGTGAAATTGTGCTCCGTGAAATAGGAGGAATTTTGTGGATTACTCCGTGAAGTGAATTTCACCCACTTCGCCACCACTAGCTTCAGCCAGCCTGTCAGTGCAATGGTAGGGCTGCTGCTCATGATGCTGATTACCAAACCCAGGTTATGTGCCCAGGGTGTAGGAGGGCTTGCCAGAGGACAGGGTGGCTGCCTGCACTCATATATGAGCACCTCCTCAGTTGGAAGCATCATGATGGCCTTCATTTGACACAGTCCCACACAAAAGGTTAATAAACAAATTAGCCAGCCTGGAAGTGGGTCCCAGGTTGGTAGCCTGGGTAAAACATTGACTGGACAACAGGACACAGAGGGTAATAGTAAACGGAGTCCACAGTGAAGAAAGGGGGGTTACTAGTGGAGTACCACAGGGTTCTGTACTGGGGCCGGTCCTCTTTAATGTCTTTATAAGTGACATCGAAGGGGGACTGGAAGGAAAAGTATGTCTCTTTGCAGATGGCACAAAGATCTGCAGCAGGGCTGATACACAAGGTGGGGTGAAAAGGATGAGACTGGACTTGGCAAGATTGGAGGAATGGTCAAATGTATGGCAGCTTAGATTCAATGCAAGGAAGTGCAAAGTAATGCACCTGGGAAACAAAACCGAGGGGAAGAATACACAATGAGGGGTGAGATACTGACAGCAACACAAATGGAAAGGAACCTGGGGGTAGTTATATCAGAAGACTTAAAGGTGGGCAAGCAATATGAGAAGGCAGTAAGAAGGGCTGGGGGGATACTGGGATGCATAGGGAGAGACATCACCAGTAGAAAATAGGAGGTTGTCAACCCTCTGTACAAATAGCTAGTAAGACCACATCTGAAGTACGGTGTGCAGTCCTGGAGACCCCATCTCCACAATGACATAAACAGGGTGGAAGCTGTCCAGAGGAGGGCAACCAAAATGGTGCAGGGTCTGCACCAGAAGACATATGAAGAAGACTAAAGCAGCTAATACTATAGGCTCGCTAGTGATGATAGAAACTTTTTCCTCAAGGAATAATAAAGTCCGTGGTTTTCAGAAAAAGAGGTAACGGGAGCACAACTTGAAGATGGGGGATACTGGGTAATGCGGGATGTATTTCTTCATGAGAGGTTGTAGATACATGGAACAACATTCCCTGAGAGGTCATGGAGTCAAAAACAGTGAGGGATTTCAGAATGCATGGGAAAGACATCTGACAATTCTACTGGGGGTAGGAGGAAGTAGGCTGTTGGTTACCTAGGATCTGCAGCTTATCCGTTAGGTAGGGAAATGGGCAGACTTGGTGGACCAAGCAGTCCTTATCTGCCATCAAATTCTAGGTTTCTATGTTTCATGTTAAGGTGGAAGAGTGTGCCAGCTTGCACATGCATATGTTTATTGCAAGAAACATAGAAACATAGAATTTGATGGCAGATAAGGACTGCTTGGCCCACCTAGTCTACCCATGTTCCTACCTAACAGATAAGCTGCAGATCCTAGTTAACCAACAGCTTACTTCCTCCTACCCCACACTAGGACTGTCTTATGTCTGTCCCATGCATTTTTGAATTCCCCCAATGTTCTTGACTCAACGACCTCCTCAGGGAGACTTTTCCATGCATCCACAACCCTCTCCATGAAAAAATACTTCCTCACATTACCTCTGAGCCACCCCCTCTATCTTCAAATTGTGCCCCCTTGTTCTTGCACATCTCTTTTTCTGAAAGATACTACGCTCTTGGACTTTGTTGATTCCCTTGAGGTATTTGAAAGTTTCTATCATGTCTCCTCTCTCCCTTCTTTCCTCGATGGTATACATATTAAGCTCCTTTAGTCTTTCTTCGTATGTCTTCTGTTGCAGACCCTGCATCATTTTTGTTGCCCTCCTCTGGACAGCCTCCACTCTGTCTATGTCTTTGCCGGGATGGGGTCTCCAGAATTGCACACAGGGAGAGTTACAGAGGCAAGCAACAATTTACACCAGGTACAGTCAGAATACAAGCAAGAAGGACCAGCAGAAACAAAGTACAGAGACTTGGGTGCAACTGTCAGGCATGGTACAGACATGTATAAGCAAACAACTACAGTCAGGTAACAGGCAGTGAATAATTTAGTGCAATTCAGTGTGAGGCATGACAACCCAGGGAGGGCAGCCAAGGAACTAAGACCAGTGTCAACAGCAACAACATTTGTGAAATTGTTTGTTTGCTATTTTTTGGAATAAGTGCACACCCACAGCCAGGATTTTCACAAGCATATCACAGAGGGTAGGACGATGGGGGACAGAGGCAGCTTGAAGTTTGTTTTAAGTAACCCCAGAGGGAGGACCTGAAGCAGCTAAGGAAGGGGGCAGTTCTTACATGAGAAGGAAGGAGGTTCCAGGTTCTAGGGGCAAGAGCCACAAAGGCACAATCTCACACAAGGGAGTGAGTCTTAGGGACCATAAGTGCCTGGGATTCAGTGGACCTCAGCTGATAGCCAGAGGGGGTTGGCTGGAGGAAGTCAGCAAGTGCTGGAGGTGTAGATGACCGGATGATGCTATCCGTGAAGTTGCCCATAACGAATGATCAATGGTTACTAGGACAGAGCCAACCCAGTCTAGAGTAAAGTAGACAATGATGGGTGAGACGAGGGACTGATAGGGTGAAGCGACATATGTTGTTATTCGAGGTGTCCCATTTGGAGACCCCAGCTTTGGGGGCATTCATGAAGGAGGTGAGCCCATAGCAAAGTGAGGGAGGGAAGGAAGACCCCTTTTGCCAGGGTGAGTCTGGCAGCTGGGGTGAGACAAAATTTTGCTCTGTACACTAGTCCCAGTTTGCAGTTTGTGGCCTTACAGGAGTTAAGTATGTGCAGGGAGAGATCCAGTTGGGGTCAAGAGTCACCCCGAAGTACTTGAACGAGTCCACCACCATCATAGGGATGCCATCAGTACCAATGACTCTGAGCTCAGCCAGGCATGCTCTCACCTTGGGAAGGGAGCTGAATAACATCACCTGCATCTTCTGAAGATTGATGACAAGCTTACTTGCCTTGAGCCAGGATTGGATGCAATCAAAATCAGAGTTGAGCCTAGAGTTTATGTCATTAATATTTTGTGAACTGGCAAGGAGCACCATGTCATCAGCATATATGGTAACATGTCCAAGGTTGGGATTGAAGGCAGCTGCTTGATAAAGAGGGAGAACAATAGGGGGCCAAGGACTGACCCCTGAAGCACCCCGCAGGCTACCGGTGATAGCCCAGAAATGGCATTTTGGAACCTCATGTACTGTTGCCTACCCAAGAGATAATTAGTAAACCAGGCTAGGATGGGGGGGAGGCCAAAAGACTGGATAACAGAGCCCAGGAGGGTGTGATCAACCAAATCGAAGGCCTTGGACAGGTCGATGAATACAGCCCCCGTGAGTTTGCCTTGATCAGTCGCAGTTCTGATTTTGGAGGTGACCTTAGCGAGGGCAGTGGAAGTGCTGTGTCCTTTTCAGAACCCATGCTGCTCAGGGAGAGAAGGCCATAGGTTTGGAGGAAACAATGAGTTTTCATTACATATTAGGCAATGGAAATACTTAATTGATGACGTGATTGTCATATGGACAGGAGATGTGGAAAACTTGAGGTTTTAATGCCTACTTAAATTCAAGGACTAACCATTTGATTTTATAATGAATTATAATAATCAGGAAATACCATATTTCAATCTTCTAATCTATAAACAAGACAATAGACTACACACAAAATTATATCAGAACCGACAGATAAGAATTCTATCTTAAGAGTGGACAGTTTCTATCCTCTTAGATTGATTGAGTCAATCCTGTATGGACAATTAATCAGGGCCAAATGAAACTGTACAAATATGGAAGAATTTGAATCAACATCGAGAGAAATGCAAGTAAGACTTGAACATAGGGGTTACAGAACAGAAACTTTTATTTTCGCAAAAACTAAGGCAGACGAAAGAGAACAAATTGTTTTACTAAACCCATAGGGAGAAATGACACCTGATATAACAAAAACCAGGATACTTCTGACAGAAAAATATAATGATGTCTTTTTAACATCAAAAATATAATTCGTAAACATTGGTGTATATTAAAAGTAACGGAAATGGGGGCAAAAGTCTTTCAGGAGACACCATTGGTTGTTGCAAAAAAGAAAAGATTGTTAGGAGATAGACTGACACATATAAACCATAAGATTCCAGACACATGTCCAAAACATGTTTTATCAAATCTTGACATATGTGGGAATTATCAATGTGGACACTGTGTCCACTGCACCAACACATGTAGGGTAAAATAGATAAGGAACATGGCTAGGGATGAAAACTTCATTATTAACCAAATTATAAACTGTCACACCATTGGGGTAATTTATCTACTAAAACGTCCTTGTGACAAAGTTTATATTGGAATGATGGAAAGAATGTTTAAAATGAGGATTGGAGAACACAAATCAGTTATTGTGACTGGTGATATTACCTCACCAGTGGCTACACATTTTATAGATAAAGGCCATCAATTACCCTTGCTGTGCTTTTTTGGAGTAGAAAAAATAGTCACAAATCCTAGGGGTGGCGACTACAGAAGGCAGTTGCTACATAGGGAAGCTTACTATATAGACAGGTTTCAGACCATCAATCCAAATTATGACATGAATGACTCTATTGATTGGCAACTAATTCTTTAAGAAAATATCCTTATACACCCTTTGAGAAGGTTATGAAAATGATCCAGTGTACGGTCTCTGTAAGAGTGTTGATCTAGGAACTTCAGGATCCCCCACCCCAAAACACCAGTATCACCCCAGGGTTACAGTGATTAAAGAATATTTAAATCTAACATTTGGTGTTCACATTTAGAATTGTGAATTCATTATATTATATCCCTAAGTAGTAATCTTATAGAAATAATCTCCTTATAAATTCTGAGTCTCTATTATTTGGAAGGAAATTTTGGGTCCGTTCTAATATGTGGGAGATCCATTGGGTCTGTATGTCTCTGTTAAGTCAGACCAAACATTATTCTGGGGCAATATTTATGTATTTAAGTAGAGAAGAATTAATCTGTATGCAATCAATATGTATATAAGGAATACCCCTTTAAGAAATACAAGCACACTTGGAGACACCTAACCAGTTAGTTTACAGTTGTTTGGTGCCTCATTTCAGTGGGTCATGTACACAGGGCTCTCTAGAGTCTGTCAGCTGAGCAGACTCATTGCCATGCACCTGATTCTCCATGTGCACCCAGGAGTATAAAGAACCGCGTAAAATGCTGACTGCACCTCCAGTATAGAGAGAGAGCGGGTTAAGCGATATCTACAAACACTAATGAACAAGTAAGTTCTTGAAATTAGTTGGAGAATCTGAGTTTAAACTTTTGATGTAGTGGAATTTATGTTTCAAATTAAAATGAGCATTCCCCACTTTTTCAGAAGCCGAGACTAAGACGGAGCAAAAGAAAAGAGGAAAACGTTTAGTTTACACTATGAAGGTACTTTTATGATGCTTGCATATATTTTGATACTTGTTATAATATGATGACCTGTAATTAATGCAGGACATATAAAATCGAGAAACATTTGTTTTTTCTAAAAGTTATAAGTATGAGCAAAAGCTAGCATTCTTTTTTAGAAGGTGCAGACTGACAAGAGAGTGAAAAGGGATAAAAAAAGGGAGACCTGTTGATTTTAAGAAGTCATTTTTACTACGCTTGTGTATATTCTTATTAGTAGTATGATACGGTTATCAGCAAGTACATAGAGGATTTAAAGCTGAGAATTATTTGTAAATTATGTATGTATGAGAGGACTAAAATGTATACCTTTTATACATAGCTCACAGCAGGAAAATACCAATCGAGCAGAAATTGAGAGTGTGATTCAGGGATCTTTTATTGATGCTCAGACACATGAGTACTATAGGTGGGAATCAGAAATAATAAACTCTTTTGTTTTGTTTGTTTCCCTTAAGGAACAATTTAGCTAAATAACAATTGCAGAAACATAATCTAAAATATATCTTGAATTCTCCAATTGATTATATTTATATATTTTTACAGATAATTAAGTAATTAATTAGATGTGAACAAAGGGCCTGGTGAGGAATTGGAATTCTTCTCTAATTATGATTTAAATAACTGGATAAAACTCAATCGTTGACTGTATGTTTATTTATTTCGAGAATGCATTTATGACCAAATGTGTTTCACTAATGAAGGACAGTATATATCTGAAACATATGATCTAAGCACTTTGAGCTCTGAAGTATAAACAGAATTGTCATGTTGGAGGTAGACAAGCAGCCTGAGCAGAATATAATTAAATAATGGTGGTAATTGCAGAACAAAATATATAAACTATAATAATATTAATTGTCCAAATATTAATTTTTTTTTAACTTGACCCAGTGGAGCTGGAGGCTCTTAACAGCCTAGTTACTAAGATGAGCATCAGAGACAGTTTCCTGCTTTTTTATAAAGAACCAACATCCAAGCTCTGTCTTCCTATTCCACTAGAGTGTTATTTTTCATATGTGCATTTTGTAGTTCACAGGGGCTGTGTTGATGGACAAAAGATTTATGGTTGTCTCAGTATCCAATTAAAGTTCAGTGGGACATGGGCATAATGTTGCATCATCCTTTATTGCACAGTGTGCCTGAGAGAGCAGACCATACATATCAGCACAACTGGAGTGCTACTTTGGGAATATGGGGCCCCGATATTAAAAAAGTGCAAAGCAGAGCAAAAAACTTTGTGTTGCACCTTACAATTGCTTGAGCACTCGAGGCTGCTATATACAATTGAATAGCACACTGGTGCTACTCAGCTGAATCTAAGGCCATGTGGGAGCAGTGCTAAGTCATGTAGTGCTGCTTTGACATGGATCCTGAAGTACGGCACCAGAATGAATAGAGCCAGACTGCTACCCGCAGTATTCAAAGGGACCCATGCAAATGAGCCAGTTGGGCAGTCTTGGCACTAAGGAGCACTTTGCATGCCTATTATGGGTTCATTTGCATGGATAGGGAGGCAGGGTTGTGTAGTGACAGCCCTATCCCCAGTTGCCTAGTTCCAGACTTGTAGATATCCTGGTGTTATTGCCTCCCCCCATCACTGACCTGTACTGTACTAAGAAAACATCCCTGGCAGCCCTGAATCACTAGCCTCAAGGAATATTATTTATTCTTCGAGCTGGCAATTTGATGAGGGTGGTTCCACTAGCACTAGGGAATATTATTTGTTCTTCAGGGCTGGGTACTGGGAAAGAGGGACCACAAGCACCAGGGAATTTTATTGGTTTTTCGGGGCTGGGAAACGGGGAGGAGGGAGACCAGTACCAACAGGAAATATTTGTTCTGCAGGGCTGGTGATCGGAAGGGGGTTCCACTACCACCAGGGAATATGAACTATGAACATGCAAAAATTGACTGCAGCAGAAGGCCATCATGGTCTGTCTAGGCTGCTCAAGATTTCAGCTAGCTCCTATTCAGCAGCTACCCCACCCACCCCTTTACTCTCCCTTTGCCCTGACCCACCCCTTCTTGAAGCATTCTACTGTGTTACATGTCACTACTTCAGCTGGTAGTGCATTCCACTTTGCCACCACCCTTTTTGTAAAGAAATGTCTCCTCACCTCCCTCTTGAATCTGACCCCTTCCAATCTCATGTCATGGCCCCTAGTGTCTCTCTCTCCACCCTCCATCTGAGCTAGAGAATATTATTTGTTCTTCAGGGCTGGCGATCGGAATGGAGGGACCACTACCACCAGGGATGATTGGAAGGTGGGGGGAAACTACAACCTCCAAGAAATATTCTTTTTTCTTCTGGGCTGGTGAAAGGAGGGAGGGGGAACCAGTGCCACTAGGAAATATCACCTCTTCAGAACTGGCAGTCAGAAGGAGGGGGGGCCACTACCACTAGTGAATATTTTTTTAAGTCAGTGCAGCATAAGGGAGTTTTTTTTTTTTTTAACATGGGGGCTGGAGATTGAAGGGGGATCTAGACTAGCACCAGGGGATATTTTTATCACTTAGGGAATGGCAAAGGAGGAATGCCAGGTATTCTCCCCCAGCCTGAATTAAATTGGGGTTTTGTTAGGCAATATTTGCACTGCGCAAATGGAGAGTACAAAAACCTTTTGTGCTGCATAAAGCCGCTGAATATGGGGTAGCATGGCTATTCATGGCCCCTTTTCCTGTCCACATTATGTTTGCACAGGTGCTATTCCTCTTTGCCTGCACAACAACCCCTTTTCTATATGGGGATTCCATGCAGACCCTGGCTAGCACAACAAAAAACCTGTTAGCACCTGCACAAATTTTTGAATTTAGGGCCCATGGAGTCTGGTTTGGGGATCGGTTTATGAAAAATGGAAAACTCCTAATTACTCATCTTAGCGACTTGGCAGTTTGAAGACAGTGCTTGACAAAATCAGGTCCCGATTTTGAATTGGGACCCTTCTGTTAAAGAGTACCTTTCTTGATGCTCAAAAAAACTCCCAAAAACAGGAAACTCCTTTTCCTGAATGGAACTCATGGCTGTAATTTTTTATATAAGGGATGGAAAGAGATTTTAATTTGTCCCCAAGGGAGTGGCTGCTCAATCCCTTTCATTCCCTTATTACCTACTCTGCACCCATTCTAAGATTTTTTATGAAGTCTGTATAGGGAGAACACCATTCAGTTCCTATGAAACGTCCTTTTTTCAATGCTAGTTTATTTTCTTGAAATCAAGTTTTTGTACAAATAAATGCCAGGTTTCAACTAGTAAGTGTCACAGAACAGTTGAGCACAGGCAGAGCTGTATATAAGGAAGTGGAAGGATCGAGCAGTCAGACCCATAATGGAGTAGCCTCTATTCGGATAAGGGAGCCCCAGGTTTTTTAGCAACTTAAAATCACACTGGTTAGCTGCCTGGTGGCACTGAGGGCTGAGGTGCTGGTGCCTTATCTTGAGCCATGCCAGCAACCCGGGTTTGGGAACAACCTTGGGCTGTCCGGGTGTCAGCTCAGGGGAGGTTGGAATGGGATCGAACTACGGCTCTCCCTGACATAGTGGTGGATCCCTGCTCCACAGTAGTCCCTCCCACTGGGTGGAGGTCCAATGGATAGCACAGGTGGTTAGAAAGAGCAACACAAGTCTGGGAGGGGCAGAAGGGCCACTAGAATCCTGGCATGTGTATGCGCCTCCATGCATGTACACGCATGTGTAAGTCGTGGTCCCAGGGGACAAGGGGAGTAAAAATAGAAAAATATAAAGTATGTATGGAAAAAAAAATCACACTGGTTATAAATAGCAGGTATCACATCACACTTTGTGAATCAAACTGGCTGCTCATGCAACCCATTTCTTCTTTGGATCGCAAAAAACACGATCCATTCTGTGAGCATCCCTCATTCTCCTCTGCGCTTCCCCCATTCTCCTCGGTTGCTGATATTATATTGTAATAGTCTCACCACCGTGGCCTCAAATGCTGGCAGCCACTCCCAGTAGTGCTTTGCAATATTGCAAAGCACTTGAGAATGACTGCTGGCATTTGGGACTGTGGCGGTGAGACTATTACAATATAATATCGGCGGCAGCACCAAAACACCTGGGCACTCTCGGCGGAGTTAACCAGTCAAGCTCTCTGAGTTTCTCAAGTCATTCTCCACTCTGACTGCATGCCCCTCTCACCCTGCTACATATCCAGTCTTCTCCTGGTGCCTGCTCGGTCTGAATTTTAGTGCCAAACATAGTCACTGGGACCCCATGGGAGTAATTGTGTGGTGGCACCACAGAGAAGAGAGCTTTGACCAGCAAAAAGAGTAACGTGCTACATAAGTGAAATGAACTGAAAGAAGGAAAGGCGTGTTTCCCTCATTCTGCTGCTCTGTGAGTGAGTGGGATCTCAATTATTTATGGTATGGCACACTTTGGCCAGTTTTTGGAGATGACCTGAGTTCATGGTGGGGGGTTGCTCAGAGTTACACAGTATGCAAACTGTAGGTTGTAGGAATCAAACCCAGTTCAGTAACACTGGCCCACTACATGTAAATTCCTGTTTAAAGGGGATGTTAAGTGACTTGTTCAGATTCACACAGTATGCAAGTGGAGCTTGAGGGAATTGAAACCAGATCCACTGGATGTACCAAGCTCATTCACAGCTCATTACTCTAACCCTAGGCTGTATTGCCAATTAGGCTTGAGTCTGTGTATTGAAATGAATAACACAAAGCATTAATTTTAATGAGAATATTGGCCACCACAGGGCTGTCACAATGCCAGAAGCTTTGCCCTCCTTGCTTGGGCTGGGAAACGTAGACATTGGCAACATTGTCCTTATCCCAGCTCGTATACCTGATTCTGTTAATGAAATTAGATCACCAGCCCAGCAACATAATATGACTCCTTTATACAGAACATTAACCATTTCATATTATTTACACCCTTTATAGGTACCATTAAATCTTCTTTCCAAAGTATTAGATAAGTAAGAGATTTAGTTATCTTTTATATATATATATTCCCTAAACTGTGGATTCCTTGTGACTCCATTTCACTCATTTTACTTTCTGGCATCTTTCTGACAAGGATCTTCAGGTGAGCCCTACTCTAGGATTGGTGAGTGTGCTTTGAGATTTTATTATTTAACAATCAAAATGCAAAATGATGCAGCAGCATCTTTTAGCAGCTCTTATTCAGATAGCCCATTTTGCCTTGACTCACAAGCTGTTTTTATTACATTTTATTACAATGCATCGGAGCTGTCATTTTAATAAACTGTTTAGAATGATGCACTTCCCTTCACTATGTATAATATATCACTAATCTCAGTGATGCAGATAGTAAAAGAAAAAACAGGAAGTGCCTTTTAACCGTCTGGCAACTAAAAATCAGTAAGATAAGTTGACATCCCTAAAGCAGACCCATCGGTGCAGGGTTAGCGTCATGAAGTTGGTGAGCTCAGGCTGTTGGGGTTTAATTTGAGAAGAAGTGAGCATACCATGGGCAGCTCTTTTGTGGAAGGGGTTATGTGCTCTGCTGCACACCTGCTACCTAATGGAATCTGGTTGGGAGCACATTAAGGACCACCAGACAGAAGGAATGCTTTCAGACTCATGTGTGACTATGCCTGTCATTGCACACCTATGGGCCTGTGCAGACATTTGGATAGAATACCCCTAAAAGTAGTTGTATGGAATACCCCCAAAAGTAGTTGGATAACAGCCCAGTCCAATGCAAACCCAGTACTGCCAACTGAGAGTCCTCTTCCACTGGATCCTGTGCAGAGAGGGCTTGGCCAACCTTCATGGCCCCATGGAGGGGTGCGATACAAACAGTGGAAGATAAGTGAAGTGGATAAGTCCTAGGGAAGGAAGATGATGGGCTCAACGGGCTGGTCCTGATGGGGGAGTTCAATACATAGCATGAAAACAGGATTTAAAAAAGAACTGCCCCAGTGGATTGTACAAAATCATCAATTCACCACATAGCAGATGAACCAATTTTATTTTTTTTAGTTTTGCTTCTTGCTTTTCTGTCAGGAGCTTTTATATGTACCAGCTTGTTGTAGTTATCACCATCTTGGTTGTGTGCATGCCAAGTTGGTATTTAAATAGCAAGATGATGTTGTCAAGACTTAGCTGTATTAGCAACAACCCTCTCCTCATCAGTTTCATTATCTAAAATCAACAGTCAAGATAACATTCACATACAGGAAAGGCTCAGTTCTCCCCTACTCCCAATTGTGGAAAGTCCTATCTTTGTATGTTAAAGTCCTTACAGGAGCTAGGGACAATAGAAGAGAATGCCATGGGGCTGGTTAAATTGCCCTACAGTAGAGCGTTGTCCTACAGTAGAGTGTTGCCCAAATGTGCAGGTGACTTGGCTCAGAGAAAGATCCAGAGTCTTTGCTAATTTGGTGGATTGGAGATAGCTGTGCTCATATTTGATCATCCCGATGTTTGAAATGGAGAGAGAACTGCTGTACTCTTGACACCCTATGTTGGACTAAGGAAAATTTTAGAAGTGTCAGGGGTTGAAATTTGTACCAGTCAGCTAGCCAAATGCTGGTAGATGTTATATTGGGCTAATAAGATTTTCCTTTAACTAGCCATGTGGGCTTTAACTAGCTATGTGGGCTTGTGCTGGAGAAGGTAACATTTCAGTCAGTACACCAGCTGGGCCAGTGGAAAAGTCTGTGTGGCAATTTGATTTTCCCAGTCACTGGTCCAGCTGCCTAGCAGCTTCAAAACTGAATTTCAACCCCTGAGCGTGTGTCTTTGTCTCTGCAGGGATGCAATAGACTCTGGCCTGTGTTTCTGATGAGAGGAGTGGGTCAGCTGATGGCAGTGTGCTTGTCAGGGTTACAAGAGTTCACCAAGTAGGTGACTCCTGAGCAGCTACTGTAATTAGAGAAAAAGAGTTTAGAAAAGATGGTTGGCACTGCCTTCTACATAGGCACCTTCACAGTAACTGGATGCAGTGATGGTTCACCACCACTGTAGTCAGCCTGCCTACCTGCAGTGAAGATATATTTGATTGTGGATGGGCAGTGTAATCCCAGAGGAGGGTATCACTGTCTGAGGACAAAGAAATGGTTATTAAAAATAAAACCATCAACTGAGAGGGTCAGGTGTGTGCCATCATCTTCATTTTGCTGGTTCCTTGGAGTGGTTAAACTTATTAATGCCCTCTGCATTAATCTTGTTAGTGTGTGAAGGCCAGTGTGGGTTAAACAACCGTTTGTTTTGTTTTTGCAGTGTGGACTCTACCTGGATGCTGTTGGTGCAGTTTGTTGGCTTCTAGTGCATGTAAAACATGTTCACAGTATGTCTGCATCTTTTTCTTATTAATGCTTATCTCTAGAATTGCAGGAGGCTCATTAGTGCATACATACTTGCTGAATAGAGAAAGTCCTTAATGTTTTCTTTATTTTTTAACTTTTGGCCAGGAAAGATGCACTAAGACAAGGTTTCTTTTCAGGTGCATTCTTGGAGCGCAGGGAAGTTAAGTGACTTGTTCATAGTCATACGGTATACCAGCAGTGACTGTGAGATTCAAACCCAGTTCCTCAGGTTTGCAGCTCAGTGTTCTTAACCACTGTGCTACACTGCCTCAAAATGCGTAATTTCTATTCATTTAGCTCAGTGGTAGAGTTCTGGTCTAGGGCAATCAGGGATGGAAGTACAAATCTTGAGCCACTAAATTGGGAGCATGAGATAACAATTCTATGAAATATCTAAAAAAGCTTAGTGTAGGTCAGCCCATGAGCACAGTGGTAGTATTATGGCACTGATGTCCCTAGTTCAGAAGCAAACTTGGGATGTTGGAGGGTCGTCGGAGGAGGGATCAAACATCCAAAGGACTGCTCATCTCCCTGGAAGGGATTGCAGAGCCAGTTGGGGATGGGAGGCTGGAGTGAACAGAGGCAAGGCCATAGAGCTGGGGATCAAGTAAGCCCAGGGCAGGGAGATCTGGAGTAGTCAAGATGAGTGGCCAAGAGAACAGAGAGCCAGGATGGGCTAGAGCAGTCCAGACCTGAGGTTGTCCTGGGCTGTCCTGGGGCAGGGCTACCAGGAGCTAGGGAGAAATGTAGAGTAGGGATCGCTGAGGCAGGGCTAGGTAGGGGCCAGTGGGTGGGCTATGGCAGAGGGAGGAAGGGTGGTGGCTGGGGCATGGCAGAGGAACTGTGGTGATCCACAGGCAGGACAAAGGAACTGGGTGGCTTTGGGGGACAGCATAGACCAGAATAGGCAGGTGCTGGTACTGAAAAGGGCAGGGCCATGCAGGCCTGGTGGGATGTGTAAGCCTGGGTCAAGGGAGCTGTGTGGTCTAGATGAAGGTCCGTTGGAACTGAGAAAGCCAAGGTTGGCTAGGGTAGCCTAGAGCTAAGAATTTATAGAAAACAATACTGAAGTCTGTAGCATCCACTTCTATTCTTTTGAAATGATAATGCCCCTACGTTCATTGTTTCCAGCTTGGTCACGGGGCCTTTTACCATCTAAAAAAATCATAGATAAAATTCAATCAATACATGCTTAATGTTTATGTCATATACAAATCTTATAAATTTGTTCTACCACAGAATTAATTACAAAATAAAAAGTAATTCTCTTCACCTGTAAATTAAATCAATTCAATATATGTTTTTTCCTTTTCATCCAATCTAAACATTGGTTTTCTGTAATATGTCACATACCTTTTAGTTGAGTTGGTTTCTTATTATTACTTTTACATTGCAGTGAGAGGAAATACAGACATTGGGATCTTAAATAAATAAATTCAACTAAAAGGTATGTGACATAGACTCATTATAAGTTACATGGGACTTTAAGTGGCATTATTAGGTATCTCATAATATTTGAAATGACTGATGAAATTTTGTGATATTTATTACACGGAGTCTGAAGAGAATCTTTGAAAGACTTTTTTGTCTAAAAGGACTTCATCATTTCCCAGATTTACACATTTACATAGCCTAGAGCTAAGGCAAGGGTAACTTTGGGTTGTCCTGGAGCAGGGCTGTAGGACCTGGGGGTGAGGCAGGTTGGCCTGGGTAGCCCGTAACAGTGGGAGCTGATAGTTTGGAGGGTGGCTGTATATATTTACAGATTCTTTTGCAATGATTGGGGAGAGGGCATATACTGTACCACCTAGAATACTTCTGCAATACTTTCTATGTTTCTTTGAAGTTGAGGTACACCATGGTCATTTTGTCTTTGTAGTAAAGTCTGCTTTGAGCAAACACATTTCAGATATATCTAGTAATACCTTGCTTACTGATTAGTAACTGTAGTGGGTGAGAGCTTCATAATTGCTGGGTTTAAGGGTAGTACAGATATGTAACATAAACTGTTACATGTACTCAATATTGTGAGACCTATAAGCTGGATTTAGAAAAGTTTAAATTTATTGCAATTTTTTCTACTAAACATAAAAGATGTAGTGTACAACTTGTTTTAAAGTTCAAGTTTATTCATCATTCAGTTGGTCATAAAGCAACATGTCTATGCAATTTGGAAACTATTTCATTTTTGGTAACAGGCTACAAAGTACTTAAAAGCACTCTGAAAGTGGAGCTGAATACTAAGATGCACTGATGCATATTCATGACCCTTTGGCTATGAATATGCATGTGCACATGCCCATTACTGTGGCTCCACTTTCGGGGCACTTTAAGTACATAGTCCCCTTTACTGAAAATAACTAGTTGTCAGAGTTCAGCATTCTGTCTACTAACTTAACGTAGCTAGTTGATCTCAGGTGGAAGAAGACATGCATCAGCCTCAGGAGGGGTATTGTCATGTGCAGCCTAGGAAAGCACTAAGGTCTGATCCCAGCTGATTACACTGCTACTGGATGCAGCACAGAATGATACGCTGAAGCAGCAAACCCAGAAAAATGGGGAGTGCTGTTTCAGTGAATGCTCGCTGGATGCATTGCAGGTAGCTCTGCATGATGAAAAGGGTAATGCTTTAGTTGCTCTCCACTGATGAATGTGGTACAGCGCCTGTCAAATAAAAGGGGTTTAAGATAGGTCCTATCCTCTGCATAGTTTGCCGGCAAACATATTCTGCTTAACAATATAGAACTGTAACAATCCTACCCTGCTGGCAGGAGGATGTTCACCTATGGGTGTTTGAAACATAGAAATTGTTGGCAGATAAGGACCGCCAGACCCATCCAGTCTCCCCAAAAGCTCTACACTTAGTTTGTGGCCTCTCACCTGACTTGGTCAATGACTTTTCAATCAATCAATCAATTAATCAGACTTTATTTAACCAGGCATAGGCACCATTGAGCAACCTAATTTTCAAGGTGGTCCTGGAGAAAAATACAGAACAAGGGCAAAAAATAGGGAAGACAAGGAAAAGACATAGTACCTTTGGAGGATTGTTCAGGCCTACACATACAAGCTAACATAGGAAACATAATTGCAGGTGGTAACTTGTAGGACAATACATACATAGCTAACATAGGTGATAAGGTTGTAATTAATAAACTCAGAGATAAAATGTAATACTTAGATAGTCATCAGTATAAATCAGCTATATTGTTAAGAAGAAGAGTATGCAGGGGGTGAGAGAAGGGATAATGTAAAGGAGAGGGAGGAGAGAGACTAGTGAGGTGCTAGGTGCCCCTCGTAGAGGAGGTGACACTGAGTGAGTTACAGGATATCAGAATTGTAGGCTATAAGAGAGGAGAATGTAATAAAGTGGGGGAAGGGAGGAGAGAGGGACAGGGATAAGGGATAGAGACTAATATGCTAGGCACCTCCAAACATGGATGTGAAGTGGTGTGGTAACAGTGATGGCAGATAAAGGAGCGATACTAGGGCTATAGGTACAAGGTCACTTAAAAGCTACAGGTTTCCTTAAAGTATTTAGCTATTAGAGCTTTGAACGTGAACGGACCAGGAAGGAATGAGAATTTAAGTGTATTTTCCATGGCATTCCATAAAGACAGGAGGGAAAAGTTGATTGCAGCCACGCCATAGGTTATTTTAATCTGGGTATCTGGTAGCAGAGTAAGGAGAAGTGTCTAAACCCATAGGATCCCTTGGCATGTTCAAAGAAGTTTGAAATGTAGGCAGGAGTTTGTCCGACAAGGCTCTGAGAACCAAAGAAGAGTGTTTCTTTTCCTTCTTGTTCAGAGGAAGGACCATCCCATTTTTGGTACAGTATACAACGGTGGGTGCGAGAGGGCAGGTTTAGGATAAACCTTATGGCCCGGTGGTAGAGCTTGTCAAGTTTGCTGAACACAGTAGAGGGGCAGTGGATGTAGAGAAAGTCAGCATAGTCCAGTAAAGGTAGAAATGTGGATTGCACCAGTCTCTTTCTAGCTTCTTTGGTAAGTAGGTGCTTAATGTGGTAGAACATGCCTACCAGCTACCTTAATTTTTTTGATACCTCATTTATGTGGCACAGCAAGTTAAGCTTGTTATCCAGCCAGAACCCTAGATATTTGAAGGTATCTTCTATTTCAAGGGGTTCACCCAATATCGTTAGAATCATGTGCTTGTGTGTTGGTCCCGGTGCTGCCTTAGGTGAGAGGATCATGGCTTTGTTTTTTTTTTGAGTGGAGCTTATATTTGATAAGTTTATGCTGGAGAGAGATGAAGTCTTGCTGTAGATCCTCGAAGGCTGAATCCAAGGATGAGTTTGAAGTGTAGAGGACAGTATCATCTGCAAATATGTGTACATTAGCTGTAGACAGTTGTGCATCAAGGTTGTTGATATATATTGCAATAGGATCGAACCCAGGATGGATCCTTGGGGACACCACATGGAAGTGTTTTAATGGGATAAATTACCTGATACTTTAACTTGTTGTAACCTGTTGGTAAGGTAGCAGGTGAACCATTTCATGGCAGTCATATTGAAGCCGGTATCGCACAGTGCAAAGGGCATAATATCTTGGCCCACGGTATTGAATGCCTTATTAAGGCCAAGAAAGAGGGCAATCACATACTTCTTGGAGTCCAGGACAATTTGCCAGTCAGTGTTTACTTTTGCAAGGGCAGATACTGTGCTTTGTTTAGCTCTAAAGCCGGACTGTGCAGAATTTAGCAGTTTCTGTCACTCTAGGTGCTGTCTAATTTGGGTGTTGACAATTTTTTCCAATAGCTTTGATAGGGTGGATATAGGTCTGTAATTGTTCTGGTTACTCTGATCCCCAGATTTAAACAAAGGTATGATATGTGCAGTTTTCCAGAGCACAGGTAGCTCTCCTGCCTTCAGGGAAATGTTGAATAAGTGGGTGGTGGGGACCGTTAGTAGCAATGGCCCAGTTTTAGGAAGTAAGGTTCAATATTGTCAGCCCGGCACTCTTTTGTATCCAATGACATTAAGAGGTCTTCTACTTTTTAAATGTGACTGTATCAAAGCTGAAAGAGGAGGCTTACATTGGTTGTGGTTGAGGTTAGCATTAGAGACAGCAATGAGGTCCCCTGATGGACTGATTTTGTTGATTGATGAGGCATCAAAGGCCAACCCAGCTGTAGCGAAGTGTTCGTTGAGTCAGTCTAATATTGCAGGCCTGTCTGTGCAAGTAGACCCATTGGACACTATTTAGCATGGAAAGGAGGCATTAGTAACGTGTCTTCAACTTCTTTGAGGATGCTCCAAAATTTGGCAGCATCGTTTTTGTTGTCTTACAGTGCCACTTGGAAGTATTTAAATTTTTTAGATCTAATTAATTTAGTGAATGTGTTTCTGGGGGTACAAAATGCTATCCAATCAGCCCCCAGCTGGGATATCCTTGCCCTTTTCCACCAGTAATTTCTATCCTTGAGAGCTTTTTTCGGAATAGGAGAGAACCAACCAGGTGGTCATTTTTTAGTCTTGATCAGCCTTAGGGGGGCATGTTTGTCTATTAGATCTTTTAAAAGGCTATGGAAGATATTAAAGGCCTCAGTGAGTGCAGGGTCTAGGTAGAACTCTTGCCATCTGATGTTACACAGGTCTCTCAGGAAGGCATTATGGCAACATTTTTCAGACATCTTTCCAGACTGAATTTGAGGCAGATTTTATTTCAGGTGAATATCTGATGCAGGTGATGGCACAGTGATCACTTAGGTCATTAGAGATGACTCCAGTGTGCGAAAGTTATGTGGTTTGTTGACTAACATGAGGTCTCAGTAGGAGCTCGCTTGGGGATCTTTCCATTGGGTCTGGTGTCTTTGGATGTTATATGTGACAGCCCATTTGTGTCACAGAAGTCTTGAGCTTCTTAGAGCTCTCGTTGTTCCAATTTTGGTTGAAGTCCCCATTATGATAAGCTTGGTGTTAGTTGAGTTGATTAGGCTTTGGAGATGCGGCAGGAGGGAAGGCCACCAGATGGCAGGTGGTAGCATGCAGCAACAAGGAGAGCCTTTCATTGGAGAGGCTAACACTAGTGCCAGGCATTCAAATTATTTGGCCTTAGAGGTGCAATCGACAACTGTGACAAAGAATTTACCTTAATAAAATTATGACTCCTCCTGTATGGTCTGTCGCATTGGTAGGTGCTGTAACCCAGTAAATTGATAGGTTTGCCTGGGGTTGATGGTAAGCCAAGATTCTGATATCATAAAAAATCAGGAGATGCATGTAGAGCCCAGGTCTCAGTCAGGTCGAGCTTCTTGAGGAGACTACAAACATTCCTGTGAAGGAAGCTGATACCTTTGTATTGTGGGAGGTCTGCAGGGGTGCTTAGAGAAGCTGGTGGGCCCAGGTTCAGTTCAACATTTACAGAGTAGAGTAAGAGAAGCAATAATGGCTTCTTGAGGTAGTGTCTTAGCCTGCTGAGTAGCCGCTTATTGCTTTGTCTGGTCCGGATATGTTTAGTAATGGGTAAATGAGGGCTACCAGCGTATTGATTAGGGAAACAGTGTAGACAATCATTCTAGCTGAGAGATTCAGGGGCATTCTCATATAATGTGTGGTCAGAGCCTGATGCCAGGATAGGCGAGGCCATAAGGTGTTTGTCCCCTCTGTGTATTGCCATTGTTTATTAGGATTGGGCAGAGCTTGGTGGTCACCAGGGGAGGACATCTGGCCTGGGTGCAGACTGGTGACTGGGATTCTGACTGGAGCATAGGTTAGAAGGAAGAGGCAGCTCAGTAGAATAGTATCATTATGCAGCATTATTTAATAGTGAAATTACCACCTAGCAGAGTAATGTTATACAGGATGGATAAGACCAGATATATGGTGACTGCTTTAAGGGGCAGGGCTTGCTGGTGAAGGAGGCTAGGAGATGGGCGTGGTTAACATAATTTGCTGCAATAGGAGTAAGGAGGTTGGCCAAGCTCTCAGGGGAAGAGCATTTAATAGAGGCCATGGTCAGGGCGGGTGGTGTGGGAAGAACATTTAGAGAAGCAGGTACAGTGCCAGGAAAGAAGAAGTTGAAAAAGCCGTGAAGAGCTGAATCTCCAGGCAGCCAATCATGAGGCAAGCTGAAGGCAGCAGCCAATCAGCGGACTCCCGGAGAGTGTTTGGCTAATCGGGATCCACAACTGTTCCCCGAGGCTTCAACAAGCTACCCAGCTTGTAGGCTCCTGGTCAGGCTGGTGGATGGCGTGCGAGCCAGCTGGCTTCTCCAGCTGCAGCTGAGGAAGCATCAGTGCATTCACCCAGTCAGGGGCTTCTTTGGAGCTGGAAGAGATAGAAGTGGAGGTTAGCTAAGGGCAGGTAGGACTAAAGGACAAAGAAACAGTAAATTGGTGGTTTGCCTTACACCTGTCCTGCTCCATGCATGTTTAAACCCTCCACTGTGTTCACCCCACCACCTCCTGTGGCAGTTTATTCCATGTGTCCACCACCTCTTTGTGAAGAAATGTCCTTACATTTTCCCTCAGCCTTCCACCTTCCAATTTCATATAATCCACCCTTGTTCTTGTACATGCTTGGAGGTGCAGCCTGTCTATAGCATGGGTGAGGCTAGGGTGCTCTTCATCATAGGATTCAATGAATGGTTGAAAAACTGGTACAGAGCTCAGAGTTTTGACTTCATTGTGGACTGGGGGTCCACCTGGAGGGATTCAAGCCTATACTGGTGTGATGGGCTGCATCTCTGTGGGAGGGGACCTAGGCGATAGGTTTAAATGCTTCATTGGCAAACATTTAAACAAGCCAAGGGGGTAGGCACTGAAAAGGAGCATGGATATCCTAGCCCCCCCCCCAACAAAACAGGATAGTTAGCGAAGCAAACGCCAATGTAAAGAAGTCCATAGGGAGAAGGACGGGGGTAAATGGTGAAAAAGGCAAATGAAGTAAGGACAGAGATGGGGTTAAAAGTGGTAGGGTCATCAAAAAATGGAGGACAATGAGTAACAATGCCCATAGTCTGGGTATCAAACTCCTTGAATTAGTGGTCTTGATGGAAGAAGGACACCTGGCTATCGTGGCAGTCACAGACACGTGGTATTCAGAGACACTACTGACTACCCTTTTTAATAAATCATGGGAAGATGGTGAGGTACCTGAGGACTGGTGAGCAGGTGTCATTCCCCTTCACAAAAGTGGGAGCAAGGCAGAGGCAGGAAACTACAAACTTGTTAGTTTGACTGTGGTAATACTGTATCCAAATGTCTTAGCCCTGGTTGGTGCCCAGAATCTGCACATATTGGTTGCAATTCCTAATCCCTCTCCAGTCTCCACCTGTTCTGGCCAAATGTAGAGTTCTGACACTCTGTACTGCTATCAGATCTCCCCACAGATCTCATTTTGCTTGCTCTGACCCCCTCCTTTTGCAGACTGCATCCATTTTACTTTGCAAGCTCACTCCCTCCTTTACAGACTTTGTCTCTTAATATTTTTGCAGATCCCTAGCAGTCAGTGACCCCTGGCCAGCCTTCACCAGAGGCTGGAAAGCAGCAAACTCAAGATGGATACAGCATTCCATAATGCACTTATTACCCCTCGTGGAGTCTATGATGCTCCAACAGAATAAGTAGCAGTACAGCATGTAGACCCACAATAAAACACTGACCTCATTTGCTGTTCAGGTCCCATATCAGCCTTGCCTCTCACTCATTTCATCAGCGATCCTCCTAACTGTACAGGTTTACAGGAGTTGGCAGCATTTGCAGATAGTACACTGCTGGCATTGAAAAACAGAACTGTTCTGTTCATGAGGCAGCACACACAATTATGAATTTGGTGTTATTTAAACATGATTAACAATTCAAATGGACAGTGGTGAGTCCCTACTCACTTTAGAAGACTCCTATTGAAGGCCCCAGTCCAGCTTTACCAGCTCCTTGATCTGCATATTGTAGGTGCTTATCTATTCATTTGTAGACTCACACTCCATTCAGCACCCCACATCCCTTTTGGTTTGCTAGACTCTGATTCCCCTACATTGCATGCCCACCATCTTTGAAGTACCCCCTTTGTGCTCTCCTATAATCATTAACCATTTTTGCAGACACACTGAAAAAGTACAGATCCCAGGAGGACATCTGCCTCCTACTCATAGTGCACTGCACAAACTGTAGCTGCTTCCCTTCTGCTTTTGTTCACTATGGAGCATAGCTTCTAGGTTGGACATTAAAGAATTACCATGCTGAGCACAAATGCTGCAGTTTCCCTGCACATCTTTGCTCCAGCCACAACACCATGCTTTTTGGTTCTGTGTTTGGCCCCACAAGAAACTAGGCTTAATGTCTTAGACTCCCTTTTTATTCAATCATTTCCTTATCTTTCAGCAGACATGCAGAGAAAATGCAGCTCTTAGGAGGTGCAGTGCTTTGAATGAACTGCTGATGTTCCCCTTCTTATTATCCCATGAAGGTTCATTCCTAAGCATAGCTTCAGGCACAACATAAAATTACCTACCCGCCCAGCGGCTCGGTGATGGCTGTACCATCCAACATATTGCCAACCCAAGGTTCAGGAATGGACACAGATCACTAGGGGTCAAGTCAGTGGGAGGGAGCATACTGTTTCACAGGGACTAGTCTCCTCTCCCAAGGGGGGGGGCAGCCATTGCTGTCACAGACTGCCAACAGGTGGAGGCCTGATGCCAGTGCAGGTTGCAGGCAAGTTAAACAGAGGGCTTGTGGTTACATGGTGCACTCATGCCTCCACATGCACATGCTTACATGCTGCTATGGTGAGGGAACAGGAGAAAACAGAATATGAAGCCAGCTGGAGCCCTGATTATTGTGTAGGTTGTGATTGAGATAAACGGTAAGGTAACAGTTCTAAGGTGCTTGATGCCTCCACATGCAAATAAATATGCCTATTGTACATAGCATCTTGGTGGGGGGAAGGGAGAAAATGGAACATGGAGCCAGGTGAGATTAATGAAGCCTCATCTTCTCCCTTCTCAGCCCACACTTTGAAATCAAGGAAAGCCCATCCTGGGCTGAACCACCTCACAAGTGGAAATTGTCCCATCCCTCACCCCAAAAAAGCATCCGATGGAGACCCACTCAGTGAGTCTATTAAAATATTAAAGGCTCTGCTGGGCTGATATGGGGAACCCACAGTGATATAAGCCACTCCTGGGCTGAGACCTGCTCTGAGCAGGGATGTCTGATTAGCAGGTAAGGGTGGGTCGGTAGGTGGTGACTGGATCAAAATGCAAATAATCAGCATACAGGTGACAACATAATCCCAGACTCCTGTTACTGATTGAAGAGGCCACATCCTATTGGGTGTCTTGCCTCCCACCCTTCCCTGTCCCCACTCTTGAAGTGGCACCATGCGCTCCTGTGACTATCTGTCTTTTGGTCTCATGGTGCATCCAGAATGCCAGTATTCAGTCCAGCTTTGTGTAACTCCTCAACATTACAGAGTCTATATCTGGTTTCTGTATAACACTTGGACATGTAGATAGCAAACCAAAGTTAATAGCTGTGTCTGTAAACAATGCTATACACTTCTCCCATGGCTGCTCATTGTCTTACTTATGTCAGACATAGGACAGCTGTGGAGGTTGGGCATGCCAGTAGGTTCTTCTTTCAAATGTCAATGGAGAGAAGGCAGGATGAACCAGAGATAAAATCTACATAACTAGAATATCAGTAAGTTACAAAAATTGTGCAGTTTGTGAAAATGCTAATTGGGCCATGCCTCACACTGAGATGTGGCCCATTTACAGTTGGGCATTGGTGTTAAATGTTAATTTCATGTAATGTCCTGTGCTAATTATTGACTTACTGCATGTGCTGGCATTCATAACTTTCAGCAGTTACACCAAGATAAAGTTTCCGTTTGTTTGAATTGCTGGTAAACTAGTTTTGGTGCATCTCTTAAATACTGTTTTTATTTCAACAGTTGCAGGAAAATGAAGATCCAGTAACATACATGTGGAAGAGACCCACTGCTTGCCCTTTTGCAATAGCTGACAGATAGCTGCCTCATTGCCATTGGTGAAACACTAGCAACCGTATTTACAAGGGAAGAGTTACCTGGAAGTATACTTTACACAGTGGGGTATTCATGCTTTCTGTAATGGAGTATTAGAGTTTTCAAATGACCCACACTAAATTCCTAGCAACTGATACAGACTGGAGTGGCTGGTAGTGAGATGCATACCTCTCAAGTGTCCCTGATTTTCAGTGATGTCCCTGATTTTGCCTCAAAATTTTACTCTGTCCCTCTTAAAATTTGTGTTTTTGTGTCTAAACAGTGGGGACTGAAAGCACAAAACAATCTCAAGCATTAAAGTTACAGACTTGTTCTTCTTTAGAAAATGCATTTTGCACTAAGCCCCATATTCTAATAGCTTTCTGGGTAGATATCTCAAATTTTGAAGATGTGTCCCTGATTTTGGGTCTTTGTCCCTGATTTTTTTAAGCCTTGTCCCTGATTTATGAGGCAGGAGGTTGAGAGGTATGGTGAGATGCATCAGAGTGACGTTACCACATCATTCAAGAAGGCAGTTGCAGAGCTCAAAGTTCATTTCACAGAAGAAATGGTTCTGAAAGAACTCTTAAAACTGAAGGTGGATAAAGCAATGGGGCCTGATGGGATTCACCCCAGAATTCTAAAAGAACTAAGAGAACAACTAGTAACACCACTGACTACCCTTTTTTAATAAATCATGGGAGGATGGTGTGGTGCCTGAGGACTGGAGGAAGGCAGATGTGATTCCCCTTCACAAAAGTGGGAGAAAGACAGAGGCAGGAAATGACAGACCTGTCAGTTTGACCTCAGTGGTAGAGAAAATTAGGGAATAACTTCTGAAGGAAAGAATTGTTGAGTACCTAGAGGTCAGTGGGGCACAGGACCCAAGGCAGCATGGATTCACAGCAGGACGGTCATGTCAGACAAATCTAATTGATTTCTTTGACTGGGTGACCAAAGTAGTAGACCATGGAGGGTCTGTGGACATGGCCTACCTAGACTTTAGCAAATCATTTGACACAGTCCCACACAAAAGCTTAAAAAACAAATTAGCCAGCCTGGGAGTGGGTCCCAGGGTGGTAGCCTTGGTAAAACACTGGCTAGACAACAGGACGCAGTGGGTAATAGTAAATGGAGTCCACAGTGAAGAAAGGGGGGTTACTAGTGGGGTACTGCAGGGTTCAGTACTGGGGCTGGTCCTTTTTAATGTCTTTATAAGTTGCATTGCAAAGGGACTGAAAGGGAAAGTATGTCTCTTTGCAGATGACACAAAGATCTGCAACAGGGTTGATATGAAAAAGCGGTGGAAAGGATGAAAAGGGACTTGGCAAGGTTGGAGGAATGGTCAACTGTATGGCAACTTAGGCCCTGGACACACTGGGAAACTTAAATGGTTTAAGTGCCTAAAATGATTTAAATTCCCTAGCACTGTTTGCAGACAGACTATAAGCCCTTAAAACATTTTAACAAAAGTGGTTTTAAACCCTGCTAGATACCTAGTCTTAAAACCATTTTTAAAAATATTTTGGAGCTAGCATGGTTTTACTCACAGGTCTGTCCAGGAGTAAAAACATTTTAAGCTGTAATGGTTTAACTAAAACAGTTTTAGCTGCAGTGTGTTCAGGCAAGCACAGGTCTGTGTGTTGGACTTAACACAAAATAGTTACAAGGAGAACAGGTTTAACATTAGAAGTGTGGCCACATTAAACCATTATCAACAAGCATTTGTCAATGCCGAACGTTCGCTTGCAGGTATTTGCAGTGGTGTTTGGCACTTGTGGTGCTTTACCCCAATGTCCTGTGTGTAATTGCTGTATCTGCACAATAAATTTTCTTCTATGATTTTTAATATGAGATTATTCAGCTCCAAAGTGGGTGATTTTGCACAGTGACTGTGCAGTGACTGCGAAATCACACTTCGGGCCTGAATAACGCCATGACAGTGACATCATTCATGAGAAGGATCCCAAAAACCCCATGTTGAAAATTTGGTGCAAAAATTCCAAAAAATGCCTGAGATATGCAATAAAGTTGAAAACCCCTTATCTAGCCCATTATACAGCTTACCGGCATTTCCTCAGTTCGCGGTTGGCTTTGAAGAGTGCTGACGTGTTCCCGGTCCAGCTATGATCGTCGCCAAGCTCGGAGGCAGTATGTAGAAGCAGGGGTGTGGGAGGTGGGGTGCGCAGTGGGTGGGTGCGGGGGGGGCTGGGAGAATACATGGGACCATTTTGCTTTTCAGGTTAAAAAAGATGGCGTGGGACTATTTGCCATGCTGGGGTGGGCTCCCAGCGTGGCACCAAAAGCTTTGGGGGGTGTTTAGGGGATGTGGGCCGGTGGGGATTGGGGCTCCCTGGCCGGCAGATGGCTGAATGTTTGCCTACCTTTCGGGTGGGCTCCCAGCTGATGGCGCCAAAGCTTTGTGGGGGGGGAGGCTCACTAGCACCGTGTATGACAGTGGTGTTTTCTGAAGTGAAGACCACTAATGTCACATACAGCTCCCTGCACCCATTGGTGCAGGATCAGCCACACCTGCTCAACGGAGCAGTGGATTGAATAGGAGGCACACTTCCAAAGTGTGCTACTCTCCCAAAACGTTCCTTTCGCATGCACACAAGCGAACGAAAAATGGTTACTGAGTAGTGTGGCTGTACTGAAATGGTTTAGCTAAACTGGTTTTAAAACTGTTTTCAAAAACAGTTCTTGTGTGTCCAAGGCCATAGATTAAACACAAAGAAGTACAAAGTAATGCACCTGGAAACAAAACCCAGGGAAGAGTGCACAATGGGGGTGAGATACTGACAACAACAAAAATGGAAAGGGACCTGGGGGTAGTCATATCAGATGACCTAAAGGTGGGCCAGCAATGTGAGAAGGCAGTAAGTAGGGCTGGGGGGATACTGGGATCCATAGGGAGAGGCATTACCAGTAGAAAACAGGAAGTTGTTGGCCCTCTGTACAGACAGCTGGTAAGACCACACCTGGAGTACTGTGTACAGTTCTGGAGACCCCATCTCTACAAAGACATAGACAGGGAGGAGGCTGTCCAAAGGAGGGCAACCAAAATGATGCAGGGTCTGCACTAGAAGACATATGAAGAAAGATTAAAGAAGCTTAAGATGTATAGCCTCGAGGAAAGGAGGGAGATAGGGGACATGAAAGAAACTTTCAGATACCTCAAGGGAATCAACAATGTCCAAGAGGGTAGCATCTTTCAGAAAAAGAGATGTGCAAGAACAAGGGGGCACAATTCAAAGACAGAGGGGGGATGGCTCATAGATAATGTGAGGAAGTATTCCTTCACAGAGAGGGTTGTAGATTCATAGAACAGCCTTCCTGAGAAGGTTGTAGAGTCAAAAACAGTGGAGGAATTCAAGAATGCATGGGACAGACATAAGGCAATTATAGTGGGGGGTAGGAGGAAGTAGGCTGTTGGTTAACTAGGATCTGCAATTTATCTGTTAGGTAGGGAAATGGTCAGACTAAGTGGGCCAAGCAGTCCTTATCTGCCATCAAATTCTATGTCTCTATGTTTTAAACATAAGAGAGCAACATTAAGTATTGATACATAGATACAAGACATTGTGTCGGCAGATAGCCCACCCAGTCTGCCCATTTGAGCTTGTAAGTTCAGTTTATGTTTTCCTAGAAGTCTCTGTTCACCTTACCCTGACCTCGAATTCCTTTGTGTCTATCCCATGCATTCTTAAATCCCGAGATTGTTTCAGCCCCACCACTTCCTCTGGCAGGGG
Organism: Neoceratodus forsteri; assembly: GCA_016271365.2. Classification (NCBI taxonomy): domain Eukaryota; kingdom Metazoa; phylum Chordata; order Ceratodontiformes; family Ceratodontidae; genus Neoceratodus; species Neoceratodus forsteri. Next base: position 539,543,662 of record CM028131.1, read on the forward strand.
TTCCACTTGTCCACCACCCGTTCTGTGAAGAAATTCTTCCTCACATTTCTCTGAATCGTCCCTCCATCCAACTTCATCTCATGCCCTCTAGTCCTGGAACATCTTTTCACTTAAAATAGTGTATTCCTGCACCCTGTTCCTCCCTGTAAGATACTTGTATGTCTCTATCATACCCCCCCCTCCAGGGAGTACATATTCAGTTCCTTCAACCTGTCCTCATAGGACTTGTGATGCAATCCATGTACCATCTTTGTTGTCCTCCTCTGAACCTTCTCTACCCTGTCTATGCCCGTCGGTAGGTAAGGTCTCCAGAACTGTACACTGTACTCCAGGTGGGGCCTCACTAGTGTCTTGTATAGTGGAATTATGACCTCCCTTTTCAAGTTGGAGTAAGGTATTAACAAAAAAAGTGCAGTTAATTTGGAAAAATATTTTTTTTTTAGAAAACTGGTAATTCTTGGGTTTGTAATTCTATAACATTAGTTACAGTTGCTGATACTTAAATTATGTCCATATGTATTCTAGTTTTGATAGAATTATTGATGTAAGCACTTTAATTTAAAGTGAGTTCCAAGATTCACGGATGTAGTACTTTATTTGGTAGCTTAAAGTAAAATGTGCGATGTAGGTGTTTGGGCTTCATAGCCTGCTACCTGTGGTGGGAATAGGCCCTCTGTGCTAAAAATAAATGCAGCCTATACAGTTTGGGAAGGGATCATAATACTGGCCAAACTGCCAGCCAGCCAATCCCGTCTCACTTCCTTGTCTTCCTGCTTTGCCCCTCCACTATCCTGTTTTGTGATGTGGTACCAGGAGAGCATGGGGATGTGGCCCATACAAGTCTATGGGGCTGATTTTCAAAATAATTTTATTTAACTTTAAAGTACACTTTGATAAAAATGAAAGCCACTGCTGAACTAATAGGGTCCTATTACTATACTATAGTTGTTGGTGCCTCCGGCTCACCAGAGGGATCGGGTGGACAGTTTACTTCCCCCGGGGGTCAGTTGAGCACCCCTCTTAGTCGTTGGCCTCATCTGAGCCACAACCACACCAGGTGTCATGGTCAGAGCTACACACTGTATCTGTACCGGTGGGGCCCTTGACTCCATCTGTCAGCTTCGCTCTACTTCCTGGCACAGTTTCCAGAGCCGGTGAGCAGGGCAGTGTCAAAAGTGTGGAGCAGCCTTCGTTTGGTGCTGCATGCAGTTCTGAACCCAGTAGGGTGCCATGGGTGGCCTTCTGCCCGGTAGCCCTGCTCTTCCCTTTGGAGGGGAGGATGAGTCTGACCTAGACTGGTCACCCCCTGATGAGCTCTCAGGATCTGAAGAGTCTTGCCTTCCCTGAAGGTTCTTCTCCTCCTCATACTGGCTCTGTCTCTGGGGCCACCATCTCTGAATCCTCTGGCACAGTTTGCAGTGCTAGGGACTCTTCAGTGCTGTGGGATGAGGCAGTGCCATCCCTGGTGCCATGGAAAAGCGGTGCCATTCCTGGTGCTGTGGAAAGGGTGATGTCATCCCCGTGCCATGGGGAGGGTGGCACTGATGATATTGTGAGAGTCGAGGGATGGTGCCAGGTCTGGAGGTGGCACCATTCCATGCAGAGACAGAGGCTGACACCTCTTGAGGGGTCAAATATAGCACTGAAGCTGGGATTGGCATGGCTTCTGTTTCCTTGTTGAGGGTTAACTTGAGAGTTGCTAGGACATGTTTGCAGACACCTGTGGCTCCTCCAATGTTGCCCCCCTGATGCCTCAGGGATGGATGAGGGACAAGTCTCTTTCTGAGAAGGAGGCTTGAGAGCACCTGGGATGGCCAGGGTCTTCTCTCAGAGCTGCTGGCAGCTCTGGTAGGAGAGCTACAGTGCCGATCCCTCATATTTTCACTTTCCTCAGTGGAGAGAGTCTGCATCTGGTGGAGTTAGGGGCCACCCAGAGGGCCAGACCTGCCCCAGTCTCCTCACTTTGGGGCTTCATCCTTAGGGCACCACTCGGGCTGCACCTGCACAGTTCTGTGACCTTCTGTGGCTTTGTTGCACACCCTCACCTCCAGAAAGGTTGTGTGACATTCCTGAAGCCCTAGTAGGGATCATCATCTGGTTTTACAGTCTCTTCCTCCTCCTTCAGATCCTCTGCCCAACCTTTCTGTTCTTCCAGGTTTTCAGGTCCTTTGGCACCCTGTTGTGGGATCAATTCAGGGGCTTGACTGCAGCCTTTCCTCACTACCTTAGAGCTGTGGACCAGGTAATTTTTAGACCTCAACCCCTGCTGCATCCAGACCTGACTCGAGCTCCTTTGTCTCTCATCTTTCTCTCCTGAGGAAGAAGATTCCTTAGTCCACTTGTCCTCAGACACTGATATCACCAGCTATCAATGGTCTTGTTGAGGCTGATGGAGGAGCTCCACATTTCGATTTCTCAGTTGCAATCCTGCCCATGTGACAGGGTCTCTCCTGGGAGAGTTTCCATTGGAGAATGTGGCCATTCTCCATGACCTGTTCCTTTTCAAGAAGCATCACATCAGATCTGGAAGTCTCCCTTACCCTTCATCTGCCCAGAAGGACTGCCAGTGCAGATATCATGCCCATTTCTAGGTGCCTTGCCTCACCCCACCTCAGAGATAGGGTCTCTGGATACCCCTCTGGGCATCATTACCGAGACATAACCATGCACGGATTTGACCTGCTGAGTTTAACTGCTGGGGAGAAGGATCTTCTCCTTGGCATGTCTCCTTTATGTATTTCAGCACATCATGCCCTTATGGATGTATATGCTAGACACTTATGGATGGTGCTGGGACAGCTCCTAGCCACTTTGACTAACACTGAGGAAACCAGGCAGGCCATCTGTTTTTCTGCTTCTGACCTAGAGCTACTGTAGCGAGGCACCTCTCAAGGGTGTCTTACGATGCTAATGAATTAGCTTCTAGGTTGGCAGGATCTGTAGTCTGTGTGAGATAGGCAGCATGGCTTTGCCTTTCTAGGTTATCACCCTTAGCCCAGTATAGGGTGATTGCATCCTCTTTCCAAGGAGCCCATTTTTTCTCCCACAGGATAAGACAAGAATTGGTAGCTTGCCTTCCTTGTCCCAGGTTTCAGGAGTCCCTGTCCAGTCTTCGGCCTCTCCAGGCCCACAAGGGGCTCTCCCCTTGTGGCCCTCCCCCACAGAGGACTGAGGGGAATGTCTACCCTCAGGGATGTGCCAGGTACCCTTCAGGGAGGCTTGGTACTCACCCACCAGTGATGAATGGTGAAGATACATACAGTAAGATATGAAATTATGTACCTGCCGTATTTATGGATCTTCTTGTATATCTCCACTGTTCATCACTGCTTCCCCGCCCTCCATTCCCTCTGGTGCCTCAACCTCTGAGCAGTACCTCATCCCTGCTTGCACACTCCTCTGTGGCGACCTTGTGGGGTAAGCCCTTGCTTCTTGTATGTTGTTCCTTCTAGGAACTTTTCTCCTTGTGAGGGAGGACAAGCAGGTCCCTCTTTGCCCTTAATAATCGGGCTCCTTGGGGCTCTGCTCTCTCTCTCTCTCTCTGTCTTGCCCTCAAGATAAGAGTTCAGTTGCTTCAAGCCTTTAGAGTTGTGGGCATGAAGGACCCAAAGACCTCTCCCTATTCCTTAAACCCATTGGTTGAACCTAGGACAGTGTCTCTCCTCCCAGGAACCCTTCTCCTTTGTCTTGCTTTTGATCTGTTTCAGGGTTAACAACTCCTGGATGTAAAATTCTATTAGGAGGTCCGTCATCTTGAAGTAGGCTCTGTCTCTGACTCAGTGCCCTAGGACAACTTCAGAGACCACGGCACCATACACTCTATGGACTTGGTCTGCCACCTCCAATATTCCTCCTTTAGTGTCATTTTTCTCAGGCTAGCTTTGCTTAGAACAGCCCAGTCTCTTCTCAGTTGGAGAAAGGCTGATCTCCCCTATTAAGGAGCATCTGGTGAAGGTAAGGGTGGAGGCAGCCTTGACATCCTTCTTTTTTTCCTGGGGAGAGTAGGGTGTTGAGGTGTCCCTAATATTCCTTTGCTACCCCTTCTTCTTTTGATTCTTTTTACCTGAACTCTTCCCACTTCTCTATTCCCTAGGACTGCCCTTTGGTCAGGGCCCCTTCCTAGGCCACACCATTAGGTAACCTTCCTCTCCTCCTGTGTCAGATTTTTCTTTCTGTTTATATTCTTTCCTTTTACTATTTCTAGGACTCCCTTGCCACATGCTCTATTTTTCTTTATTGCTAATTTCACTCTGTCTGGCAGATGGAACTGAGGTGAGGGAGAAGTTAGTGTTGGTTACTGGCTGACGCTCGAGCAGCACAGTATGCATCATCCTTGAGGGCAGCACCAGCCTCAATGCCAACTCCTCCCCCAAACAAAAATTTGTAAGCTAATTGCTCCCGCAGGGTCATAGTACCTCTAGTGTATACCCACCAGTGATGAATGATGAAGATCTACAAGAAGATCAATAATTATGGTAGGTACATAATTTTCATTTTTGTGTGCTGCAGTCCTGCATACCTCATCAATTGCACCATGCATTCATGTTTTGTTACTGTACCTGAATTGCTAGCTGTTTGTGTTTCTCAGTGGCAGCAGTGCTACTTCCACAGGGCTGGGCAGGAGAGCTGTTGCATCCTCACTTACTGCTGTTTCCTTTTGGGGCAGTTTCTTATATTGGGGTATGAAATATATGCTACCTGAAACAGCATGCATTTATTGTATGGTATTTTCTTCAAGAATATAGCCAGAGAGGTGTTAAATTTCATTCTGTCTCCTATTCCCACCTACTCATATGGTTTTAATACACTAAAAATATTTGCTGAATTTAAATTATGACTGTCACTAACGACTGACCTGCCTGCATGTTGACTGTCAATGTACTGTATAACAATGGAAACGTCACCAAAATTGTAACCTGTTCAATAAAACTTGAAATGATGTACTGTTATTTGCGTGTTTATTTTGGAATGGATTTGGCAATGAGTTTTTTATAATTCACAGCAGTGCAGAATTTATAAGGGCCATAGAAGGAGCACTGGGGTGAAAGCTGGCATGGTGGAACTAGGAGGAAGGTACTTACTGAAGGTTACAAAGGGTGGGATGCAAAGACAAGTGTTCTGGGTAGATGCAGTGTTTACAGGTTGGATTGCAAACCTCTCTGATATTACCTCGCTGTCAGATTCAAAAGGAGTATTTGGATCTGCTTGTATGCTGAACCAAAGGGCATCCTAGTTCACTATCCAGTACTCTAAACATCATCGAGTAGGTGATAGTACTACAGGGGATTATATTGTCACACTAAAGAGGTAGGTGGGTAAGGAAGCAAAGCAGCTAGAATCTGAACACACACATGACAATATCGGTTCAGACAAAAATAAAATGTTATCTGGTAGAAAGATTTTGATGATGAATTGCATTATTAAGAGACTTAAAGACAATTCAATTTTTAAAATTAAAACTTTTCAATATACTCACAAGGGGTATATTTTATTTTGTCAAGAGATTGAATAACTTCAAAAACGTATTCTAATCTCTTACCTTAAAGGCAAACTCATGTATGGAGAAATGCAATTTTGTAATGAATATTTATTTTAGTTATAGAAAGCTAATATTGGAACACTTTTTCAGACTTAATAACTGGGAAAAATAATGATTTAAAGGCAGGCTGCCATAAAGCCTTAATTTCCTACATTGAAAATCATGCTTCAAGACATTTCATGATTTTGCATACTTAAATTAAGCAAAGAAGTGTCTGGATTCATGGGAAAATAGTCTGAATATGAGATTTATTGGACTTCAGTATATCTAAGAACTCTTGTTTCAAGACATTTGCATGATTTGTTATACTTAAATGAGCAAAGAAATGTTTTGATTTTGGGGAAGAAGTCTGAATTTAAGATTTTCGGGACTTATTTCAGTATGTCAAAGAACTCCTTTCAAGACATTTTGCATGATTTTTCATACTTAAATCAAGCAAATAACTGTCTTGATTTTGGACAAGCAGTCTTAATTCAAGATTTTCTGGACTTCCCTATGTCTAAGAACTCTTGTTCCAAGACATTTGCAAGATTTGTCAGACTTAAATTAAGTAGATAAAATCATTTTTGGCCAAACTGTCTTAATGTAAGAGTTTTTGACTTATTTATTTATTTGTTTACTAAATTTTGGTGACGGGTAAGCCACTGAGCCCCAGAGATAAAATACTGCTTTAGTTCAGGTTACTGGAGTCTCAATAGCACAGTTATGATGGCAGAGCAGGAGCATAGGAGTACAAAATGGAATAGATAGGTTGATCAACAGTGTTAAGCATTGTGCAAAAATTAGCAGTTTGACTTGGAGTTAAGCAGTCATGCAGGATAAAACCTGGTTATTAATTTAGGTTTGGAGTTTAAGCAGTGGCAGAGGATAAAACCTGGTTATTAAATTAGCTCAGGGTACTATCAGGAGCCAGTACAATGGCAGGAGCTGGTGACTGCTAGGTGAGCCTTAAGCCTAGTGTGGAAGTTTTTGAGAGTAGGGGCTTCCTGCACCCCAGGAGGGAGCTGGTTCCACAGTATGGGAGCAGTGAGTGCAAATGAAATACCGCCCACCTTGGTTCTGACCCTGGGGACATCTAGGAGAGTTCTGCCAGTTGTGTGGAGGTGTCAGTGATTGGCCTTTATAGCAATGAGGCCAGAGAGGCTGGGGGTGTCGGGCTGGTTAGCTTGTACGCTAGGCAGAGCAGGGGGTACTGGAGGCGTGCATCTGGTGAGGGCCAGTTTAAGAAGGATAGGGAGTCACAGTGGTGATCCCTGGGGTTGGTCTGGGAGGTGAATCGAGCCACCTTATTGTAGAGCACCTAGAATCTATTCCTCTCCAGCTTTCCCAACCCCTGCATGACTGGGTCAGCATATGTGAGTGTCGGGAGGAGGATACTGGTGGGATTGAGGTTCTGGCTTCGGGTATGAGCTGGTCTTTAAGCCAGTATAGGATGCCTACTTTTGCATGTAAGGTTTTGGTGACTGAGTCCACGTGGTTCTTCAGGGTGAAGCCCTGGTCCAAGGTATTTCAGGGAGGGCACAACTTCTAGTCTGTTGCCAGATGCAGTTGTGAGTTGTAGGTGCTGTGATCTGTCCTGACCAAGGATCTAGGGCCAAACAGCATTGCCTTAGTTTTGGATGTGTTGAGGACCATTCTGTTCTTGGAGAGCCAGTGCTCCAGTGACTGGAGGTCATCTTGTAGTGAGGACTAAGGTCTCCCATGGTGGCAGTAGTCCAGTAGATGACTCATCATCCACATACTGGATGACAGAGCTTCCGCCTCAGTGGTCCGATAGTTCATTAGTAAACAGGGAGAAGAGGAGGGGGCTGAGTATCGAACCTTGGGGTAGCACCTCTGTTAGTGGGAGTGGCATTGATATGGTGTCCTTCCACTTAACCTCTGTGTGCGTCCAGTCAGATAGCTCTCAAACCACTTAACAGCGTGGCAGTCAATGCCTATGTTATTCAACTTAGTGAGAAGGAGATTGTGGTGGACCAGGCTGAAGGCCTTGGAAAGGTCTATGAAGACCACACCAGTCAGGGTACCCTTGTCCAGGTCTCAGAGTACATCTGTAGCAAATTTGGTCAGTGCTGCGTCTGTCCCATGCCTGGTTCTGAAGCCATGTTGGGAGGGTGCCAGGACATTATGGGCCTCCAGGTAGTCACGGAGTTGTCCATAAATCATCTTTTCCTGGATTTTTGACAGGATGCAGAGTAGGGAGATTGGTCTGTAGTTGCCAATAGACTCCCAGCAGATACCCTTGTGGATTGGGACCACTTGGGCCTGTTTTCACAATGTAGGGATGGTGCCCTTCTTCACAGAGCGGTTGATGAGCCACGATAGGGGTCTGGCCAGGGCCGGGGCCCATTCTTCAGCAGCTTGGGGTGAATCCCATCAGGTCCTCCAGAACCAGAAGTTTTTAGAATTTTGAGTTGTGATAGGACCTCTTTAGGCTTGACCAGCCGTAGATGAAAGGATGGGTGGTCGAGATCAAGTGGTCTGTGAAGGGGGAGGGCAACCCAGCCTTGTAAGGGTCTAGGTTAGTGAAGTGGTGATTTAGGGAGGAGGCAATTACCGAGGCCTCTTGGATTAGTTGTCCATTGACCTCAATGGGGCCAGGTTTAGACTTGCCGTTCTCCTTCACCAATTCATTGATGTGGGCCCAGAAAAGTCTAGGGTTCTCTAGGTTATTTTTCTGAATGCGCTTGACGTACTCTTTCTTAGCTTTTTTCATGGCCACTTTGCATTTATTCCTGAGGGTTATGTATGTAACGAGGTCGGCCTGTAGGGAGGAGTTCTTGTACTTTTTCCAGGCCTTGTCATGGTGTTTCATGAGGGCCTTTAGTGGGGGGGTTATCCATTTGTAGCAGCTGCCCTTGGGACAAAGTTTTTTTCATGGGAGCAAGGAGGTTATCTGCTGAATTAAGTGTCCTCTGGAAGAAGGCCACAGCCTCATCCAGTGTAGGGAGACGCTTGATCGGGCTCCGATCTAGGTTGCTTAGTTAATCAGAGAATTGTTCAGGAGTATAGTGGGTGTAGTCACATATTGCCAGAATGCTTGGTGTTACTCTGGGCACCCTATTCTTCCAAATACAGAAGATGGGAGAATGATCATGCAGAGCGTCAGCCAGGATGCCAGCGGACTGGATATTACAGGATTACAGGGGTTAGTCACTAGGGCCCAGCCGAGGGTAGAGTGGTTCCCTGTTTTGTGGTTCAGTCTAGTGGGTACGGAGATTACCTGTACAAGGTTTGACTCTTGTATCAGGCCCGACAGGGACTGGGTGGAGTCTTGGGCCCAGTTCAGGTTGAAGTCTCTAGGATGAGGAGTTCAGTGTCGATGTGTTTAACTGTGTCCTGGAGGATTGCCTCTAGGGACAGTAGGACACTATTAGGAGGGTTATATATGCAACCCATAGTGAGGTGTTTACAGGAGCCCAGGGTGATCTGTACTGAAGACTGACTCGCTGTCAGTTCTGGCATTGTGTTGCAGGATGACCTCAGCTGAATTCAGGGTATCTTTACATAAATGAGAACCCTCCCCTCATTTGTTGGTCCTGTCTTTCCAGTGGGACTGGTAACCAGCGGCAGCTACCTCATGTGGGAGAACATTAGGTTTGAGCCAGGTCTCTGACACAGCCAGGACATCTGGATTGTAAAGATCCAGCCAGGCTTGCACTTCCTGAATTTTTGGTCTCAGGCTGCACGTGTTCATGTAGCGCGATCTGCAGGCCCTTTGAGGACACCATTGAGGGTCCTGCAGGAGGATATCTGGAGATTCCCAATATTGGGGCCTGGGTTCAGTTGGATGTCTCCTGCCAGGAGCAGGAGGGCTCCAAAGAGGCATAGTGAAGTGGGGTTAAGGAATGGTCATAATCCTCCTAAGTGTGACCTCCTTGCATAGTGGATGATTGAGTACCAAGCGCCTGTCTTGGTGAGTTGTGAGGCCACCAGTAAGTATTGATAACTGCCCTGGTAGGGGTTTGGTCAGGAGTATGGGAGGGTGTTGTGCTGCTGGGGATTGTGTAGGTTTGGGTCACCCACTGCAATGAGCCCATCCACCCAGAGAAGGGACAGGATGTATGCAGTGGCCAGGGACTGACCTCTGTTGGGTTTGTAGTGACAAGGTGTGTCAAGCTTCATTGACATGTCTTTGAATAGTGCAGCCCTTTGCATGATGGGACCCTATGGTTACAGAGGCTGGAGTTATGGGCATCCCTATTTGGCTGTCTTTGGCTCCTTAGCTAGTTGGGACTAGTATTACTGAGCCTGGTCTGTTAGCTGTTCACTCTATGTCCCTATTGGGTATTGTTCAACTGTGACCAGGATAACTACAATATGACTAGCATATCTATTAGACATAGGAGACAAGCAAACTACCATACAACTAGCAACTGGGCTTCTACTTCTCATGTTAAATTAGGTCAGGTCATTTACACCATGGAATTAGATATTTATATGCTGGTTCTAAATGCTATGTACTTATAATCATTTACAGAATCAAAACAGTTCCCATTTAAAGTGAGCGTGCATTTCTACTGGCAGACAGATTGTAGCAGTTAAAGACAGATACGCTAACTCCAGTGTTTTACCATCTAGCCCTTCTAGTAACCATTCAGGAGGAGCCGCATGAGGGCTGTCTAAGGGGGGTGCTATAGTTGCAGCTTATGGGAGTCGTGGGAGAGAGTTGTCGCCTATCACCAAACCCAATGGCCCCAGACAAAAGGTGGGCGTGGTTATTGGGCATTTAACGGGATGAGGGAACGGGGCAGGTGGGGGGGCTGAAAGTTCAAGTCAATTTAGCAACTTCTTCTGCTGCTGTTTAGTGCTGGTAATTAGTTCTGTAGGTCCTGTTTCATCAGGGGAGGTCTGCCTGGCTTTCGAATTGCTGGCGCCTCAACCCCGAGGTGCTCTGTGAGTCTTCCATTCGTAGTAGGGGGGCATGATTAGCAAGAGCCACCCGCTCCTCCCCTGTAGAAATCTGCAGCAGTCCTGAGCTAGTTGATCTCAGTTGATGTCAGATTTATTTCAGTATGCCTAAGAACTTTAGTTTTTAATTCAACTGTTATATTTTAAGATTTATATTCTTATTTTAAGAAATATTTAAATTGTATGCAAGATCTAGAATCAAGTCATATTATCTTATTTTTCAAAAGTCTTACTAAGATATTTATCTTACCCCTTTGGCAGATAATGTTGCTTATTTTGAGGATCAAAAGTATAAATTTAAACATTTTTGAATAACTTTAAAATAGCCATTTTTGGCAGTGTAATGAAGGGGGAGAAATAGAGCATTTCACTGTTTTCTAAGGCTACACAGACACACACTGAATGCAACAAGGGAGGTAGAAAAATTAAGGAGCAAGACTTTTGGAGCAACTAATTTTTATGGTCTATATTGTCTTATAAGAAAGACAGGACTGATCAGAGAAGTGCCCCTGTTAAGGTTGTACTATACATTCAGAATAAATTTCCATAGTTCTGCCATTTATTACCCACAGAAGCTGTAGCAATACTACCCTCCAGTCTGCAACTGTTTTGAAAATCTGACTGTAATGCTAATAACCATTTTTATGGTTGTATTGTTAGTACTGCCACTCCCCCCACCCCCCACAATTACTATATTGCCGAGTGCTGATATAGGATTATTTTCTGTAGGTGTTATTTAACTTAAAGTCACAGTTATCAGTAGGGCAGTGCCAGCATTACTTGCAGAATGTAGAAATTCTGAATCAAGGTTTATTAGCATTGAATACAATTACAAAACTAACAATGGTATGTTGAAATCACCAAAGTAAATATATTAAATAACTGTTATTAAAAACTAGGTAAACATTTTAACAAGATTCTACTACGGCAGTGAGACAGTAGTAGAATAGATTTTCAATGTGAGAATTTACACTAAAACCCTTGCCTATAATGTTACAAAACCCACTGTGTTATGAGTGTATCCAGTAGTTTCTGAGGGGTGTACTGACAGTACAGCCATTCAAAAAAACACAGATGTTATCAGAATAGCATACAGTAAAGATACCTTTAATTTTTATTTTTCTGGTAACCGGGTAGGGACCACTAGGCACAAGTGCCTGTTTTCAAGGGTGTCTTGGGAGCATTGTGATGGTTAAATGAATTGCTCAGTCACACAGTATGCAAGTGGATGTTGTGGAAATCACACTCAGGTCTGCCCGATGTACCAAGCTCATTCACAGCTTGCTATTCTAACCTCTAGGCTATACTGCCACAGGTTAACACATGATTATAAAGCACTGCTATATTCAGGCAGGTGTGACGGAGTAGATGTATCCCATATTTGTGTTGTAATTGGTAACACAAAGTCCATTGGAAACAATGACTTTGCATTACACCTCCTTCCCAGACCACTACTCCACTAATTTTAGAAGTGAAGTGCATTGGAAACAATGTATTTCACCTCACTTCACTTTGTGTTTAAGCTCCAAAGGTGAATTTTGCAGTGATTCATGGGATTTCAGGTCACATGCTCTATATTGATCTGCATAGCCTCAGTTCGGGTAGTGTGTGTAGGAAGGTGTAGGAGACAGTGTGCTCTGAGAGCTGTCTGTGATTCAAAGCTCCTAAAAGCTGTTGAAAAGCATTTTGAGTTTTTGGGAGCTCAAACTTTAGTTCATCGATTGTAGGAAACCCTTCTGTGCTCATATCATTGAGCATTTTTGTTTGTGTATGGATTTTGAATGTTATGTGACAACATTGAGTGTGTGTTGTAAAAGACAGTGAAAGTGTGCTTTGGGGAAGGGGCATATCTGTGGTGTAGGTAGACTTAAGTTGGAAACATAGGGATTTCTTTGTTTTTTGGTTATATTTTTGTTACATAACTGACTGTTAATGTACAGACAGTAATATTGTCAGTAATTCTTGAAATTTTCTTGCTGATTGTGTGTTGTGTGGATCAAGTGCAGCAGTTCATAATTTCAGGTTGTTTACAATACGTGGCATATTACTGACCTTTTCAATTTGCTACGCATTACTCGTTGACCATTGTAGACAAACTGTGTGTGTGTCTGTGTGTGTGTGTGTGTGTGTGTGTGTGTGTGTGTGTGTGCAGTGTTGCGTGACATCAAACAATACACCTTTTCTTGTGCCACAGTGTAATTGCAGGCGCAGCAGTGTGAACCTGCTATCCACTGCAGCTGGTTGATTTTGTACTGCAGTGCCATCGTGGTATCTGTTCTTTGTTTTGCTGCTTGTACTGCCATAAAATCTGCAGTTAGTGCTCTCCCCACCCCACCGCAAAAGGAATTGTTTTCCAGATTGGATTGTTTGTGACCTCAGCACCACTGGTTAGTTAAGGTGTTGTTTTCACTTGTGGATCTGCGTCTCTATCTGTTGCTGAAGCCACAGCTGTTTTTTTGGCTTCACATCCAGCATCCCCCCAATCAAAGAGTGAATGTGCCAAAATCTAAATTTGTTTAGAATATTGTTGTTGATCCCCCAAAATGCCCACAAAGAGACTTGCAAGCAAAGCTGGTTCTCGCCATGGCACTGCTGCCAATCAAATTGTCTGTGGGCATGGTAATACGCAGACACAGAAGTGCATTGCTCATGTGAGGAAAGGTATTTCTCCTGCAATGTTTTTACAGCCCAATCAGTAGCTTCACTCATAGTTGGAGGAGACGATATCATCTCAGCCGGTGCTGTTATTGCAGTTGCTGGTGGTGGGAGTATGAGTATTGCTGCCTCAAGTTCGACTTCTGACCAGTGTACTGCATCCAAAAATATAGTGGAGTGTGAAGCAGTGCAAGTGAGTGGCAGTGCAGATGATGTCATACTTCTGAGTAAAATCCCAGTAACTGAACATGAAGATTATGATAATCATGTCAACGATAGTATACATTGTGATATTTCGTCCACCGCGGTTCATGTCACACATTTTCCATGCATATCAACTCACCAAGGCTACTATTAGTGTACAGACAAAGGGCACTCTTCCATCCAGTTGAGATAATCACATTGCGTTGTGGTCCACATCAACTGAAAGCAAAATTAAAATACACATGAATTGTGTATTGTGGGTAAGATTTAAAGACAGGAAGGGCAACCTTACAAATCACCCCAACATGATACTATGTTTTTTCTTATCAGGCCTAATATCATTTCACCCTATAGCTGCAGAACATCTGTAAGCCGAAATAAATGAGTCATTTTTGGGCACAATTTGAAGAATCTGTTGAAATAGTTAATGTTAATAAATCAGCAGTAAAAAAACATAGCACAATCCTATCATTAATAAACCCGACGTGCTATGGCTATAATTATCCAGGTTCAAAATTTAGGTAAAATTAAACACTAAATTAAAAACAATATCAAACTAAAACAAAATAGCTCAACCGAAAAAGAAAAAGAAAAAGAAAAAATTTAAACAGCCTCCCCTTCAGCCTCCCTTATAAGATTCCCGAGAGTGATGGATTCCTGTGAGACACAGTTATGCAGACAGCCACTTGATGGAGAGCCACTGGAGTGGCTGTTCTTATATGTCCTGCCCCCTGTGATGTCACCTACCACACTGATGTGTGACCAGGAACGGACTTCTGCCACAAGTTTGGTCCAGACTGAAGATTCATGTTTGAAGCCAGGTGAGATGAGTGATTACTTCTGTTGTAGGGAGAGAGGGCAAAATGTCCAAAAGGTGCAGCGTTCAGGCTTGATTGCTGCGTTGCTGAAGAGCCACTGGGTGGCTCTCCTTATATGTGCACCCTGTGGCAGTCCTACCATAGCCGATGGTGGGTCCAGAACTGCCGCTGCCTCCAGGTTGGTCCTCACTGAAGAGTCAAGTTTGGAGCCAGGCAGGTGAGTGATCACTGCTGCTGGTAGGAGGAGAGCAAAAAGTCCAAGTGGTGCAGAGTTCAGGCTGGGGTGCTGGGTTGCTTAAATCACCATAATAAAATAATAAGAGAACCTTAAAGGTCAAGATAATGTAGAAGCAGGTGCTGCTGGCTCTGGACATACAGTAACACCACCCCTCCCATACAGCCACACGTGTGCACACAGTCACAAACACAGTCACACATGCAAGAGCGCACACAGGCACAGAAACACACACACACATACATGTAGCCATTACAACAGCTGTGCACACACAAAGGGCATGAGTTTAATTAATGTTCTAGCAAGTACTGTATTACTGAAGTAGTTTGTATAGTGATACAGGACTTCCATGTGGCAGATGGCACCTGGCTGTGGAGATCAGTAGAGAATATGTGTCAGTGGTATTCTGGGACTGGGACTAGGGTAGGGGTTTATGGTACAGTGGAAGTTATAGTACCATTTAATATTAGTGATACTGGCAGCAGGACCAATAGGGGGTGATGTCCCAGTAGTCATCAGGGAGAATGTTATTTGAGAATCGGGGAAGGAGAGGGTGATACTAGAGGCAGGGAAATCACTGGGAGGATAGAGGATCAGGATAGAGCAGCTGATTTCACAATAACCTAAGGGTACCTATATAAAATATTTTTGCTTTCTTATGACCTAGAGCAAAAATATCAAAATATTCTCACTATAGGTCCAAAATATACCTACAGTATAGTAAGTCCTCACTGGCTGGAGCCAGCAGTGTTAGCAACACACTTTCACTTTCAAAAGCTTACTGCACACTCATCTGTTGGCTCCAGCCATAGCTCGCTCCCAAAACAATTCCATTGAAAAGAGTCCTCCAATTTGTTGTTTTTTAACAGACTCTTTAACTGTGTCTCAAACTCTCTCCGCACTACAGACCCATCAAGTCATTGTCACTACCCATTTCCAAATTCTTCAAAACTGCCGCTGTCTTAACACATGCACTTCACAGACCTCTCTCCTGACCTCGTGAGTGCCAGTCTCCCCACTCAGGCAGCACATTACATCTCAGTGCACTCAAGATATCAAACAAGCAGGCTGTAAAACATTGAGGAGGTATGGCTGAAACAGAATATACTACCCCTTACTGGAAATATTGCCAACATTTTGTTCTCGTTCTGATTGACCCGAAGGCATCACTCATGGCTTCACCACTTGTGATGTCACTGGGTCAGTCAGCACTGTTTAAAAATATCAGCAATATTTCCAATAGGAGTAGCATATCCTTTATATATATCCAGGGTACCAAAGCTAATATGTAATATCTCATTTTTAGTTCATTTTTACCAAGGTTTACAGTTCTTTTACCAGAATAGACATACTGAAATGCAATATTTCTTTTCAGTTGGGTTCTGCCATTACACATTTTTACACTGGCATTTCCTAGACAGAACATATGAGATGCAACACTGTATCTTGTTTTCAGTGCTGTCCTTCCTGCCTTTAGCCATTTTTACAATGCATTTACTAAGAGTAGGCCAGCTGAGATGCAATATTGCATTCTCAGTGCAGTCTTGCTTTTCACCAGTTGTTAAATAGAGAATAATGCCTGTGCAGGTGTGTGTTACAAGGCTTCGCTCTTAGGGTTTATGAAATGATCACACACTGAAGGTCTGTGAAAATCCTCATAAAACAAACTTTGCACAGGCATTATAAAAAATCTGCAAGGTTTCAACAGAGAAAAAACTATTTTTGTGAGTGTGTCCCTGAGCATCCATCATACTCTGACAAATACAGAGTGCTCTCGCTATCGTACTTCAGTGAAGTGAAAGCATTAGGAGGAAAATGCTGTAATAATCTGCTATCAAGTTATTGTGGAATTTTACAGGTTATTACAGCATTCATTTTATCAAGACTAGATATCCAGTCATTACATGGGGTCACCAGTTACTATAATTTATTTATCAACAATAACCAAGTGAAGATTCATTATCTCATTTATAGTGGGATCCTGCTTTTAACCATTTTTGTAATCCATTTACCCAGGATAGCCCAGCGGAGATGCAGTATCTTTTTTTTTAATGGGGTCCTGCTTTTACTCATTTCTGCAATGCATTACCGAGGATAGCCCAGCTGAAGTGCAACCTCTCATTTTCATTAGGGTCCTGCCTTTAAACAACGTTGCTCTATTTACTCAGGATAGCCAAGCTGAGATGCAATATGTCATTTTCTATGGTGTCCTGCTTTAGGCACGTTTGCAATCTAGATACTTGCGATATCCAAGCTGAGATGCAATATCTCATTTTAAATGGGATCCTGCTTTTACCCACTTTTACAATGTATTTACCCAGGATAGGCCGGCTGACAGGAAATATCTCATTGGGGCCCTGCTGTTACACATTTTTACACTATATTATACAGTGGCAAGAAAGAATGCTGGCCTTTGTTTGGTCAGTCAGGGCTGGACCATGAAGTTTTCCCAGCATAACATCACAGATCTAGTCCCAGCACACAGAAGACTGCATTAAATTTAAAAGAACAAACCACCACAGTAACCGGATTGTCATTACTGTAAACATTAGTATTTACATCCTCCGCTTCCCAACTAGTTGAAGTCACTCCAGCTGCCAAGTACATTCACGGCACTCATCTTCTGTTCTCCACTTCTCTGATAGTGATTCACAATAATACTTTTAAAAGGCAGAGTTTGCAGCAAACAGAAAAATTTAATTTTCATGGCATCTTTTTCCCAGGAAACAGAGCGCTTCAGTGAACCTTGTAGACCATAACTTCCAGTCATGCAGTTCTATGACACCGCCACTTTGCAGGAAAAGCTGCCAAGAAAATTCAATTTATGTTATGTATTTCAGTGGCTCATATCCTCCATCCTTGCCCTGCTGTTAAGTAAACTAAAGCAGTACATCTAATCAGTTTTGTACTGTTACTCTCAGCAATTGGCTCAGCCTCTGCATTCCTTGCGATCAGCTCAGTGGTCACAAGACCTCAGCTCACATAAGAAATGGTTGAATTTGTAACACAATTAAAAAAAACACAGGGGCAGACATGATTCAACATGCATAATACTGCTATGACAGATAAGGACAGACACAAACCTGTTTGTGGGAAGAGAAAAATCCTGTGGAGAGAGAAACAGAACACAGCATGTACTGGCACTGCAATACCATCTATTGGACAAAACAGAAACTGCAGACTTTTTTTCCTAAACATGTTCCTACACAGAGAAAAAATTAAGGAAAAACTTATCTTGAACATTTTTTGTAATATTTTTTTTTCTTTGTTACTGAGCATTTGTATAGTAGGAATAATGCACTCCAAGGTGTGTGTCGTACTGGGATAACGTCACTTCTTGTATGTTGGCTGCACTCGGCATGCGGCGTCATGCCCAACAACCTGAGGTGTGATATCTTAGCACGACACACACTCTGTCTGCATTATTCCTTTATTTATTCAGAGTAGCACTGCAGAGATTCTACATCTCATTTTGAGTAGGATCCTACTTTTAAACAATTTTACAATGTATTTACCCAGGATAGGCTAGCTGAGATGCATTTCATTTTTGGTAGGGTACAGATTTTATACATTTTTACTATGTATTTAGCCAGGATAGCCTAGCTGAGATGTAATATCTTTTTTTCAGTAGGGTCCTGGATTTACACATGTTTCCAATGTATTTACCCAGGATACACCTGCTGAGAAGCAATATCTTTTTACTATGTATCTTTCCAGAATAGCACAGCTGATAGGCATTATATAGTTTTCAGTGGGGACTTACTTTTACACATTTTTGCACTGTATTTATCCACCATAGCACAGCAGATATGCTACATCTTATTTTACCTAGAAACATAGAAACATAGAGGTTGTTGGCAGAGAAGGACTTCTTGGCCCACCTAGTCTGCCCTTCTTTTCCTACCTATTATGTCACCACAGACCCTACTAGATCTCCAGTCATTCCACACCTGCTTTATTTCTAAGGCCTCTTTTGTGTATCCCATGCATGCTGGAATCCTGTTACCATTTTAGCACCCATCACCTCTGCTGGGAGACTCTTCCAGGCTCCCACCACCATTTCCATTCAGAAGCATTTCTCACATCTCCTCTGAGTCTCCCTCCAGCTTCATAGAGTGACCCTTTGTTCTGAGCATCTTTGCTATGTAAAATGCTACCTTCTATACCTTATAAATACCTGTGAGGTATTTGATTGTTTCATCATGTCCCCACTTTCCTCCTTTCCTCTAGACAGTATATATTTCATTCCTTGAATCTTTCCTTGTAGGGTTTTTGATGCAGGCCCTGCACCATTATGGTTACCCTCTTTTGCAATGTCTCCACCCTATCTATGTCCTTCCAGACATGGGGCCTCCAGAACTGGACACAGTACTCGAGGTGGGCCTCACCATCAATATATACAGGGGTAACACTACCTCCCTCTTTCTTCTGGTGATGTCCCTTGCTATGCACCACAGCACCCTGCTAGCTACCCACTGCCTTATACTGCTTTGCTACCTTCTGGTCACTCATCAGAAATGATTACCCCAGGTCCTTTAACTGTTTTGTGGTTGCCAGTACCTCAATTCCCAATTGGTTCATCACCCCGGTTTCTGTGCCCCAAGGGCATGATTTTGCACATTTTGCATTGAAACTCAGTTTCCAAACCCTTTACCAGTCTTCTAGCCTCTTCAGATTGTTCCTCATTTTTTCTATCCCCTGGTGTGTCCATCCTGTTGCAGATTTTTGTGTCATCCGTGAACTGGTATTCTTTCCTTCCAGCCCTTCTGCAATGTCGCTAATAAAGATATTGAAGAGGACCGGCCCAGTACCGACCCTTGTGGCATCTCACTGTTCACCTTCCTTCTTCAGAGTGAACACATTTACCACCACCCTCTGACTCCAGTTGCTTAGCCAGCTTCTACCCATTTTACTACTTTTGGACCCACTCTAGGCTGCCCAGCTTGCTCACCCAGTTTTCTATGTGGAACAGTGTTGAAGGCCTTACTGAAATCCAGGTAGGCCACATCCACTGCTCTGGCCTGATCCACTCCCCTGGTCACCCAGTCAAAAAACTCGATCAGGTTTGTCTGGCAAGATCTTGACCCTGTGAAACCATTTTCAATAGGGTCCTGCTGTTACACATTTGCAAACTTTATTTACCCAGAATACCACAGTAGATATGCTATATCAAGTTCTTAGTGAGGTCCTGATTTTACCAATTTTTAAACTGTATTTACCCAGAATAACCCAGCTGAGAAGTAATATATTGTTTTCAGTGGTGTCCTGCTTTTACACAGTTTTACAGTATATTACCCAGGATAGGTCAGATGAGATGAAATACCTTGTTTTCAGTAGTTTCCTTTTACCCATTTTGACAGTGCATTTACCCAGAATAGCCCAGCTGAGATGCAGTATGTCATTTTAAAAGGGTTCCTGTTTGTATCTATTTTTACAATCTATTTACCCAGGATAACCCAGCTGAGATGCTGTATGTCATTTTCAGTGGGTTCCAGGTTTTACCCATTGTTACAAAGTATTTTCATTTTCATTTCATTTATTGGAAGGAAAGATGAGAGTAAAACTCTTTTTACAATATAAAATACATTTGGTTCTAGTAATTCATATATTGACAAAGGTTTACCCAAAACAATCACAGTGATCATAAAATGCTTCAGTAATTATTGTTTCAAATAGAGTTATAGATGTCACTGAATTAAAGATTACAGCACTTCTTTATCAATTCCCATGCTCGTGGGATAGATACAGTCAGCATAAAAGACCCAAATTTAGTTCTTTGTCTAGGAATAGAAAAACTTTAAATGAGATGATCTGAGTCTACAACCAGATGGTTTTCTAAAATACAAAGTGTCAAGAAGATCGTTGGATAAGGTCCCAACAATAAATTTGTAAGCATACAGGTACCAATGAATATCCCTTCGCAGAGCCAGTGAATTCCAGCCAGTGACAGCATACAGATGACAACGTGCATGCTCCAAGGGAGCTCAGTGATAAATCTTAATACGCTGTCATAGAGTGGACCCATTGTGTTCAGGACTTTACTAGCTGTGTTTCTATAAATGCAATAACCATAGTCAAGAACTGACATAAAGAATTAACAAGAGATTATCTAACTAAGTAACAAAAGTGTGATCTGTTCCCATAAAAAATAAAATTCTTTGAGCTTAATAGACAACAAACACATGTTGCCCAACATTTTAATGTTCATCTAAGATCAAGCCAAGGTGTCTGTAGGTAGTTTCTCTTCTATATCCTTACTTTTGCTTGATTTCAAGACTAAATCAACATTAGTTGGACCTTTTTTAGCAAACAGTATCCAATGAGTTTTCTTTTCATTTAGCAGTAGTCTTAGATCCACCAAGGCATTCTGCACAGCATCAAAATCAGACTGCAGCATAGCAACTACCTGCTCTGCATCACAGTACTGGGTTAAAATGTTGAAAGCACAATAGCATGGGTCACAACAGCTAAGTGAAGACAGCTGAAAATACAACAGTTACAGGGACACAACAGTGAAGGTACAAAATAGCTAAGGTATAGCTAGTGCTGTCCCTGTAGCTGTTCAGGGGATAGGGAGA
Source organism: Neoceratodus forsteri (assembly GCA_016271365.2). Lineage (NCBI taxonomy): Eukaryota > Metazoa > Chordata > Ceratodontiformes > Ceratodontidae > Neoceratodus > Neoceratodus forsteri. The sequence continues at coordinate 539,564,602 of CM028131.1, forward strand.
AAGTTTCTGCTGTGTGGTGTGCTGGCTGAGCAACTGCAGTGACTCAGAGGATAGAGTCACAGGCAGTGGAAGGTGGTAGAGCGTCGGTGGACCGGGGTTGGATTCCTGGTCCTTAAACATATTTTGTTTGTTGTGGGTGTTGTCTTCCCCCCCCCTCAACCTACCCTTTGTGTGTGTCTATCTCCCACCCTGCATCTTTTGCCTCCTCATTTTCCTACTGATTCCCTATCTCCTTCAGAACAATTCTGCCCTCCGATGTTTCTCCCTGTCCCCAAGTTGCCCCCCCAAGGAGATAGTTAAATTAAGTTGGAGGTTTTGGGGGGTGAATGGGGAAAAGCCCCCCACAAACAGTCAGTATGTTTTTTGTTTGATGGTAGTGGTTTTATCACTAGCTGTTTTTACGAAGCACTATATTAGTTTAGCTGTTTTTGCTGTGCTGTATTTGGCCGCACTGTTTTTGTTTTAGCTGTTGCTGGTGTAAATTATCATGTCATCTGCATAGAAACATAGAATTTGATGGCAGATAAGGACCGCTTGGCCCACCCAGTCTGCCCATTTTCCTACCTACTGGATAAGCTGCAGATCCTAGTTAACCAGCAGCCTATTTCTTCCTACCCCACCCCCTAGAATGGCCTTATGACTGTCCCATGCATGCTTGAATTCCACCACTGATTTTGACTCCACAACCTCCTCCGAAGGCCGCTCCATGCATCCACAACCTCTCTGTGAAAAATACTTCCTTAAATTACCTCTGAGCCGCCTCCCATCTTTCAAATTGTGCCCCTTGTTCTTGCACACCTCTTTTTGAAAGATGTTACCCTCTTGGACTTTGTTGATTCCCTTGAGGTACTTGAAAGTTTCTATCATGTCCCCCCTCTCCCTCCTTTCCTCTAGGCTATACATATTAAGCTCCTTTAGTCTCTCTTCATATGTCTTCCAGTGCAGACCCTGCACCATTTTAGTTGCCCTCTTCTGGACAGCTTCCATCCTGTCTCTGTCTTTGTGGAGATTGGGTCTCCAGAACTGCACGCAGTACTCCAGATGGGGTCTGACCAGCTGTCTATACAGAGGGATAATAACTTCCGGTTTTCTACTAGTGATGCCTCTCCCATGCATCCCAGTATCCACCCAGCCCTCCTTGCTGCCCTCTCACATTGCTTGCCCACCTTTAGGTCATCTGATATGACTACCCCAGGTCCCTTTCCATTTTTGTTGTTGTTAGCATCTCACCCCCATTGTGTACTCTTCCCTGAGTTTTGTTTCCCAGGTGCATTACCTTGCACTTCTTAGCAGTGAATCTAAGCTGCCATACATTTGAGCATTCCTCTAACCTTGCCAAGTCCCTTCTCATCCTTTCCACCCCACCTTGTGCATCAACTCTGTTGCAGATCTTTGTGTCATCTGCAAAGAGACATACTTTTCCTTCCAGTCCCTCTGCAATGTTGCTTATAAAGACATTGAAGAGGACCGGTCCTAATATTGAAACCCTGCGGTACCCCACTAGTAACCCCCCTTTCTTCAGAGTGGACTCCATTTACTATTACTCTCTGTGTCCTATTCTCCAGCCAATTTCTTTACCCATGCTGTCATCTTGGGACCCACTCCAGGCTGGCTAATCAGGCTATTAATCTTTGTGTGGACTGTGTCAATGCCTTGCTAAAGTCTAGGTAAGCCATGTCTACAGCCCTCCCTGATCTACTACTTTGGTCACCCAGTCAAAGAAATCTATCAGATTCATCTGGCATGACCTTCCACTGTGAATCCATGCTGCCTTGGGTCCTGTGCCCTCTGGCCTCTAGATACTTGACAATTCTTCCTTCAGAAGTGATTCCATTATTTTCCCTATCACTGAGGTTAAACTAACAGGTCTGTAGTTTCCTGCTTCTGCCTTGCTCCCACTTTTGTGAAGGGAATCAAATCTCGCTCCTCCAGTCCTCGGTACCACCCATCCTCCCATGATTTGTTAAAGAGGGTAATGTGGTGTCACTAGTTCTACCCTTAGTTCTCTTTAGAATTCTGGGATGAATGCCATCAGGCCCCATTGCTTTGTCCACCTTCAGTTTTAAGAGTTCTTCAGAACCCTTTCTTCTGTAAATGGGCTGGTATCAACTTCTGTATCCAGAGTGTTTCTACTGTTTGTTTTAGGTACCTCCCTCTTCATTTGTAAATACTGAGCAAAATATTTGTTTAGTATCTCTGCCTTTTCCAGTCTCCCTCTGCCCACCCTCCCTCCCTTTATTAAGCCTCACTATCCCTCCCTTGGTCTTCCTTCGCCCCCTGATGTACCCTATAAAAGGTTTTATCCCTTCTTAAATGAGTTGGCTATCTTTTCCTTGGTTTGGGCCTTTGCTGTTCTGACTGCCTTCCCAGCTTCCTTTGCTTTAATCTGATACAGTTCTCTGTCCTGCTCCTTCTGTGATTCCTCACTTCCTGAATGCTTGCTTTTCTCTTGAACCTTCACTGCCACTTCCTTTGAGAAACATAGTGGTTTCTACATCATTTCATTTTGTTTATTTGCTTCACACAAAGGCTGTTACCTCTGTGATGGCAGTTTTATTATTCCTCATTGTTCTTCCCGCCTCCTTCCTGCCCATTTGCTACTGCATTCCTAGGCACTCACCCATTTTGGCAAAGTCAGCCCTCCTAAAGTCCAGTACTTTGCCTTTGTATGGCTTGACTCTATTGCTGTGTTATTGTGAACCATACTGTTCGATGGTCACTAGTTCCCAGATGGCTAATCACTTCTACATCTGTGATCCTCTCTATCTCCATTTGAGAGAACCAGGTCTAAGATTGCTCCTCTCTCGAGTGGGCTCCAATACTAGTTGTCTAGGCATGCCCCTGTAGGGCATCTAGAATAACCCCACTCTTCAAGTGGCTGCTGCAACTGCACTCCAGTTAATATCTGGCATATTCAGATCACCCATCAGCAATATCTCCCTTTTCTGCCATTCTAAGTATACTTTCTATCATTTTCTTGTCCATTTCTCCCCTGAGAAGGGGTCTCTATACAACCCTGTGCGGATTGTGGTGCCATTGCCTGTCTCCAAATTTACCCACAGTGCTTCTTCTCCTCCTGTTTACCCTTTTGTTCTGTTGCTTTGATTCCTTCCCATATGTAAAGAGTTACTCCTCCTCTTTACCCTCCCTGTCCCTCCTGTGATAGTGTATCCTGGTATGTTTACGTCCCAGTCATGGTTTTGAGTGTACCATGTTTCTGTGACTGCCACGATATCCAGATGTTCCTCCTCCATCAAGGCCACTAATTCAGGAATCTTGTTACCCAGACTACAGGCATTGGTACTCATTGCTCTCCATTTTTTGATGGCTTTACCTTCTGTTGCAGCATCCCCCACTGACCTTTCTACCTAGGTCTTTTTCTCATTTAGTACCCTGTTTTGTAGGGAGAGGCTGGGATTTTTCTGCTGCTTATCAGTGCCTCCCTCTTTGACTAGTTTAAAAACTTGCCAATGAAGCATTTAAACCAATTGCTCAAAAGACTTGTTCCCTTCCTGGACAGATGCAGACCATCCTGCCAGTATAGGCTGGTGTCCTTCCAGGTGGAACCCCAGTCCCCAGTGAAGCCAAACCCCTGTGCTCCACACCATTTTTTCAACCATTCATTAAACTGCATGGTGCAAAGTACCCTCGCCTCCCCCATGCCATTGACAGGCAGCACCTCTGAGAAGGATACTGTGTGTGCTACTTGTCTTAGGCCCCTCCCCAACTCTACAAAGTCCTCCTGCACTGCTCTAATCTCATGATGAGCCAAGTCATTTGTCCCTAGGTGGACAATGACGTCCAGCTCAGACTCCTGTGCAGGTGTTCTCGTGATCCTGAGGATGCGCTTCATGTCCCTCCAAGCCATGGCACCAGGCAGGCACCTTACTTCAGTTTTCCCTGCTCCCCAGTTCTATCCCCCTAATAATTGAACCCCCCACCAAGAGCTGCTTCCTTTCCCTGTCATGTCCTCTGCCTCCTTCCTGTGGGCCTCCCTTGTGACAGTTGTCCTCAACCTCCTTAGTCTCCTCTGCCGGTGCATCCATAGGGGAGTTATGCTCCCCCAGAATGGCGTATGGATTGTGGAGTGGAACAACTGACTGGTTGTGCCTCTGTTCCACCATCCTCACCCTCCCTGAGCCCACTGTGGTCCAACTGCTGTGCTTTCTTCACAACCTCTGAGGTAGTGGTGGTGGCTCTGGTGCTCCCTGGATGGGGGATGTTCCCTTCCTACTGTCCAGTGTGGCCTGGGGGAAGGTACCCTTACTACTGTCCAGTGTGGCCTGAAGATGGGCAACTTCCTCCCTCAGGGCAGAGAGTTGTCTGCAAATAGGGCAGCATCTCAGCCTCCAGAAAGACTCTCAGAAGACTGCTGCCCCACAGCCATTACATTGCACTACCCCACATGTTTATCTACTTTTTTTTTGTTGTTGTTTTTTGTGTGTGTGTGTGTGTGTGTGTGTGTGCATGTGTGATTGGTTTGTTATATAGAAATATATATATTATACAATGTATATGCTTATATTGTCAGTGCAGTGTGCTACAGAGGATATGACAGTGATATGCACCATGCACTCTTGAGGAAATGATGTCAGAACCCAGGTATAAAGGAACTATTTCAGGGGTGGGTGGGGTGAGGTTGGGAAGGGTTAATAAACTGTGCCCTCAAGAAACAATCATATCACAATATGCTTGCAGATGGAGAGCAGAACCTTGGTAAGTCATTGATGTAAAGTAGAAATAGAAGAGGGCCCAGGATTTAACCCTGAGGAACCCCTCTATTGACTATAGCCATATCCAATCTAAATCCACCAGCTTTGACATGTTATCGATGTGACAATAAGTGCTAAACCATAGTAATGCAGAGCAGCCAAAACCAGAAGCCTTTAACTTGTTACAGAGGATATTATGATCCACCATGTTGAATGCCTTGAATAGATCCAAGAAGACTGCAGGAAGATAGTTACCATTATCAAAGGCTGAGAAAACATCATTTGTAACTTTAGAAATGACATTAATAGTATTCCGTCCTCTTCTGAATCCTGACTGAACAACTTAAATTTAATTATGTCCATTCAGGTAATATAACAATTGCTTGTAAACCAATTTTTTTTTTTACTATTTCTTTATCTTCCTCCTCCTACTGCTGCCACTGGTCCATCTCTCAGAGCTCCCATAGCTGATCCCAATTACAGCCCCAAGGAGTCTGCCCCTAGAGTGCTAACATTGCCCATGTACCTTCAGGGCCTCGGATTACCCTCTGGGCAAGGCGGTGGAAATCTCCTCATCTCCCGTTGAGCATTTGTTGAGAGTGCGCACAATGGAGTCTGCTTCTTGATTACTGCCTGGAACCACCGCTGAGGCCCGTCGCCTAGATCAGGGCAGGGTTTTTTCTGGTGGTCTGATGGATCCCCCGATATAGGCGTGCAATGAGGAACAAGGCTGCTGGTATGCGTAGAGAGGCACATCAAAGCTGGTCCTCTGCCAATGTCTACCCTTGCACCAGAACACCTCTCAGCTGCACCGACCACCCTGAGGTTCCCCCAACAGGTGGCGATATCACAGTGGAGAGTATGGCCCCCCTACCAGGAGAAGGAGAGTAGCCATTGGGCACTCAATCCTTCTCCCTCCTGGCCAACCCCCATCGACCTGAGTCCGCCCCTGAGCCTGGGTTGCAGGTGTGGTACAAGGTGTGGCGTCCAGTGCCTCAACCCTCAGTGCCACCGGGCTAGCTGTAAACTAATTTTTCAAATATTTTAACTACCTTAGGGAGACTATAAATAGGCTGGTAACAGTTAAGATCAGTATCAGTTCCACCTTTAAATATTGGAATAATATTAGCTGTCTTCCAATCATCTGGAAACTGAGTAGTCAAAAGAGAAAAATGAAGAAGACTTGCTAAGTGCCTATAAAGTTTATCACCAATCTTGTAAAAGACTGGATTGTTGTCATCACACCTGCACCCTTGCCAGTATCTAAATTAAGTAGCTCCTTAAGAGCAGCTTCCTCACGGATATGAGTAAATAAAAATAGATGCCTATCCAAAGTGATGGAAAATTCAAAGTCCAAATCTGGAGCAGTGGAGTTAGGTTATTCTTTATCAAACAATTGGCTTGCATCAGTAAAAAATGTATTGAAGGGAGCCAAACAGTCCTTCAAATTATGGTAAGCAGAATTATTATAATGGAGTAATTTAGGGGGGTCTTGGCTTGACTCCTAGCTTAATGGCTGCTTAGTGCATACACTCTACCAGCCCCAGGATATTCCTTCGCGATTTGCAACTGAAGAATCGACTGAAACAGTGGGTGTAGCAGGGAAAATGGAATCATACATTTCAAGGAGTAACTATCTCTTTTAACACGTGTCTATGTCTTCTGTTGGCACCCATTGGAAACTGTGTGAGAGGCCTTTCGACACCATGCATTTCTGCTTAAAGTTGAACCAGCATAATATTCTGTGGTGATTTGCATATGCAGCCCATGATGCTTTGCATTGTGGGGGCATGTGTGATTTTGTATTTTTTTTTAAACTTGGCTTCCAAGCCAAATGCCCTTTGGGGTAACCATTGCCTCAGTGCTTGTGCACAGAGGTTCTTTGTCTTTTAAATTGTTTTTTGTTTTAATTGGGTTCACCACAACATAACCCAGATAGACCATCTTAGGGTAGCTAGTTCATTCCACTGGGGTGTCAAACAGATGAGGCATAATGATGAGTCCTGGTAGGACAAAACACGTGTCTATGTCTTCTGTTGGCACCCTTTGCAAACTGTGAGAGGCTTTTCGGCACCATGCATTTCTGCTTAAAGTTGAACCTGCATAATATTCTGTGGTGTTTTGCATATGCAGCCCATGATGCTTTGCATTGTGGGAGCATATGTGAGTTTGTATTTATTATCTCTTTTAAATTGTGTCGTGCCTAGCGATATCAGCTAAAATGCAGAGAATTACAAAACTGCCATGGCGCAGGGAAACAGCATGGGTACTCCTGCAGGCCCTAATAGGCAGGAAATGAATATGATGTTTGAGGCTCTGATGTGGGGAATGTCAGAGGTGACTTTAGCCTCAAATAATACAACCAAGGCTATAAAACACATGGAAACCAAGATATGAAAAACTGAATCCAACATGAGCAAAAACACTATAGCATTGGACTCCCTTTCCTCTACTGTGAGAGAACAGGAGTGGACCATCCAACTTCTTTAGACCAAGCTCAATGATATAGAAAACAGGAGTTGATGCAACAATCTTGGACTCCTGGGATTCCTGGAGGGTGTGGAATGAGGTAACCATTTAGAGTTTCTACATAATATCCTGCCAGACCTGCTGAAAAGTGATATGCCCGCTGGCCTAACAACTGAACTGGTGCACAGGACACTGACCCAACTCCTAAGCTGGGGGGAGAGACCTAGGCCCATTACGGCATGCATTTTGAACTATGTGAATAAAGAATGGATTACGGCAAGGACCCAGGCACTTGGAGCTCTTTCATGACAGGATAATAAGATTTTGATATTTCAGGACTGCTGTCATGACTTGGCAGTATGAAGGAAGGGTTATACTGAGGTTCACCATTTGATGCACTCCCTGGGAATCTGGTTCTTGCTATGCTACCCAGCTATCTTGCAGCTGGAGGTAAATGGGCCCCCCATCTCTTTTTAAATGCCAGAAAGTCTCATGATGTATCTAAATGCTAATTGGTCTTCCTACCACAGATGTGAGCCCACTGTGTCTTCAGATCAGCCAGCGCTAAACCAAAAAGGCCCATTACAACCTTTTCCTAATGTTAATGAAGGGACAAAACCTCAAGACACTCACGGAGGCTTCCCAGCTAGATCCTGTATATGACAACAGTCTGGAAGACATATTAAACATGACCACCCTCACGAGCATTCCCAGGAGCCCAAGGAAACACACCCGACAGTAACAACTACTCCAGACTCTTCCCTGTGATGATTTTACACCCCCAATGGATTCAACCTGCTCATCCCAGAGGCCACAGAAGAAGCCTCAGAATTTCCTGCATATCTGGAGGAGGAGATGGTGTAGGAGGTATTGATAGCTGAAGGTACCTCTCAGAGGCAGACTGTAGCCGAAGCTCTGTGCACAGCCTTCCCTCTGGTCTTGTACCTGTCAACATACAAGGAACTTCAACAAGAAGTGTAGAATCAACACTCACTTGCTGAGACTGGGAACCTGCAAGCAATATCACTGCTTGAACAATCTAGATAAGTGCCCTCTTGATTTTCTTAAAACCAGGGCTCTGGTACAGGCTGAGGGGGAAGTTTTTTCCCTAGCCCCTAAGGGTACATCAGGTCTGAATATCAGTGGATACCACAGCCCTGTCTATAAGGGAATGACTAGGGGTCATCAAAGAAATAAGTTGCAGGCTGTTATTTGATATATATTCTTTCTTTTTCATTTGCTATGTGATGTGATATCAGTCTTCAAGCTTTTTGGTTTTACTTAGATGATAGGAAAGCCTTGCCATAGCGTCATTTTGGGAGGGCAGCATTACAGGGAGTTCTCCACAGTATATTACTGGATTTAGCAACTATAAGTCACGGTCTCCTGGGCATAATGTGGGCACTTATACCCCCTCCCCCTCTCATGCTTATCTTGGGGGTAACCTCAATATAGGGCACTACTTGGGCCTGTAGAGCCATGACAGCTTTCAGAGGGCCCCCAGACTGCGTTTATTACAGGCGGGGCTGATCCCAGAACCTCCCTGCACTCCCTTCATCTCTGCTATGGGTGCTAAAGCACTTACATATATGGCGCCTGGGGCAGAGATCGACTTGTACATGAGTGGGCTTTTTTTCCCCACTCTACAACAGTTCACCCCCAATAGGAAGGGCAAGTATGGTCTGTGAGGTTGTTGGAACCTCGGCTTGCATTACTTACTCTGACCAATGAGCACGGTAGCACATTAATTGTAAATAGTTTTTGTTTTCAAAAGATATCTCAGAGTTTACTGTCCTTCCAATTCACACTGTTGTTAGTGGATAAGTTAATGTATGATCTCATGTTGGCTACGGTATCACTCAATACAAAATGTATCAGAGGGAAAATGTTTAAGATCATAAAGTATGAAGTATTTCACAGTTATAGATGAAATATGCCCCTCCCAGCATAAGTGTTGGTACCTCTTCCTCCCAAGTGTTCCATACTAGGATAATCATGGATGAAACCAATTTCATAACATGGAACATTAGAGGGCTGAATTCTCCTTCAAAAAGGAAACAGGTACTGACACATCTAAAAAGGTTAAAGACCCAAGTGGCATTTCTACAAGAAATGAAATTAACCAAGCAAGATCACACATATTTGGTGAATGATTGGGTGGGAAAAGAAATACATGCCTGTGCATCCACTAAGAAAAGGGGTGTGGTCATCCTGTTACATAAAGCACTTTCCTGGTCAATTATAAGCAGTAAATCGGATCCATGGGGTAGATGGGTGATGGCTCTCTTCGATACCTCTAATGGCCATATTCTGGTAGTTAACATCTATGCCGCCAATGAGGATGACCCCACTCTTTTTCTAGCTCTAAACACAAAAATAGAGGCTATGACTGAACCGAACTTGCCCATAATGGTAGGAGGAGAATTTAATCTCACCCTAGTTCTCACCCTGGATAGAAGTATCCTAGGTAAAGAAACCCATACCCATGGGGCAAAAGCTGCCTTATCTCTTTGCTCTGAATTTCAGCTGGTTGATATCTGGCGCCTGATACACTGCACGGACTGCAACTGTACATTCCAATCAAGGGTACATGGGACATTCAGTAGGTTCGATTTTTGGCTTATCTCCCAATCCATCACCTCATTTGTGCTGGAGTCCGGTATTCTTCCCACTGTCATTTCTGACCATGCCCCAGTGAAACTGCTGCTGTTGTGGGCCCCCCCCCCAATGCATTCTTCTACCTGGAAGCTTGATCCCCTCCTCAAGCAGGATCCAAAATTTATTGAATGGGCTAAGGATGAAACTAAAATGTTTTTGCAAGACATTCCCCCCTTCGAATCCTCAGCTCAAAACACATGGGAAACCTATAAAGCCTACATGAGAGGGAGCATTATTGGATACGTGGTTCACCGAAAGAAGGAAAGGGAGGCTGACTTGCTCCCACTGGAGAAGGACCTGTCCTCTGCAGAAAAAGCCCTGAAAGATATGGCCCACCCATCTCCCCACTCCACCTGTGGCAGACGGGTTCTTACATTATGAATGAAAATAAATGAGCTCATGTCTAGGAAAGCCGACTTAGCACTTCTTAAGATTCACCATTCATACTGGGCTGACGGGGACAAAAGTGGGAAAATCCTAGCATATCAAGTATGCAAACAACAGGCAGATAGGTTTATTGCTGGGCTGAAAGACCCAGAATCAGGGATAGTTAAAACTAAACCTCAAGAGGTCAATGTGATTATGACAACATTTTACTCCCAGCTCTATACCTCATCTAGGACAGGGACAAGGCCTGACACCCTATAATTTCTTAAAGCCCTTCAACTGCCCAAACTTTCCCCTGTTCAAACTGTCACTCTGGAAATGCCTCTCACAACAGAGGAGGTCTCAGCAGCCTTACTCTGGCTTAAAAAAGGTAAAACCCCTGGTGAGGATGCATACCCAGTAGATTTTCTGCAGGCAATGGCACCTCTGATATCTCCCCTACTGTGTAAGGTATTCATAGAGTCCAAAGATAAAGGGTGTCTACCTCGCAACCTTCATGAGGTCATTATAACAGTTCTCACTAAAAAAGAGAAGTACCCAGATGTAGCTGCCAGTTATCAGCCTATTTCCCTGATCAATGCAGATAGTAAAGTATACGCTAGAGTGCTGGACAACAGGTTAAATCCAATACTACCCTCCCTAATTCACCCCTCGCAAGCTAGATTTATACATTGCAGATACAGCTCTGACCATCTAAGAACGCTTCTCAATCTCATTTATCTGGCCAAACAGATCCACACACCAGCGGCTGCTCTGGCAATTGACTTCAAGAAAGCTTTCGACTCAATAGGTGGGAATACCTATACACTGTTTTACAACACCTGGGTTTTGGCCCTCACTTCAAAGCAGCCATAACTGCCATCTACACCTCCTCTCTTACTAAGATGCTCACCAGCTCCATGCTATCTGACCTCTTCCAACTGCATCAAGGTACCAGACAAGACTGCCCTCTTTCCCCTCTTTTATTAGTCCTAGCAGTAGAACCCCTTGCAGCTGCGATAAGACAAAATTCCCCTGATCACAGGTTTAGGACTGTGCAATACTCACTTTCCCACTTTGATGTATGCAGATGACTTGCTTGTTCCTATCAAGGATGCTCAAGTATCGAACACCCCATTGCTTACCCTTTTAAAGCAATTCTCTCACATTTCTGGCCTTACTGTTAACCAATCAAAAACAGTGATCCTTCCCCTTAACTCTCTGTGTTCGCCTCAGAACATACCCCACTTTGGGCTGAAATGGAGGCATGATACTATTACATACTTGGGTATCAAGGTAGGGATGAATACAGACCAGTGGCGGGATAATAACCTAGGCCCCTTACTGAGTGAGTGTAAAACAGAACTGGACCACTGGAATTGCTTACATCTCACTATGGCAGGTAAAATTGCTGCCATTAAAATGTCTCTTGCTCCCAAACTTTTTTACCTTTTCTCACATATTCCTCTCAGCTTACCCGCTCACTGGTACCGAAAAATAGACCGGATGATATGGTGCTTTCTATGGGGCACTAATAAACCCCGATTTAGTAGGCATACTCTTAGGGTACACTGGAGATCTGGAGGTTGGGGTCTTCCTTGGATGGAAGGTTATAAAATAGCATACAAATGCTCTCAGACTTTAAAATGGTTCCATCCTCATACACCTGACACTCCCCAATGGGTCTAAACAGAGCAGGGAGTCAGCAATACACCTATGCTGGTGTCAGTACTTTGGGGAGACCTTCACCAAGGCCTTCATCTACATCCAGTTATAGGCCCTTCCATTAGCTACTGGAAGATATTCTATAAAAAAGTGAGGACTCATCCCTATCCACTTTTATATACACCCTTATGTTGTAACCCTCTGGTAGCAATAGGTGGAAAACCAGTGAGGTGGTCTACGTGGAAAGGAAAGGGTATTCTGTTTCTTAAAGATCTTTTAGTCCCCAACTCTTTGACTCTGGACTCATTCCAAAACCTATAGAGGAGGTGGTCCGTTAGTAATTCTGACTTTTGGAAACACTTACAAATTAGAGATGCACTTTATGGCCTTCTTAAGAAACAATATAAAGCAAGAGACATCTCGACCCACTTGTGCAAATGGCTGGATATGAATTAAGGGATCAGCTGGGGCAAACTATGCTGTGATCAGAGATGCCCTGCCTAATGCTTTTGAGTCTTCCAAGTCTAAATGGGAGCAGGTATTACAAATATCAATCTCTGATATACAGTGGAAGCACTGCTGGCAAACTGGTTATACAACCCACAGGGACATTCGCAGTAGACTTATCCATAGCAAAATACTACACTCATGGTACAGGACCCCTGCAGTGCTAAAAAAATGGGTTTAATTGCACAAGATAACTGTTGGAGATATCAACAGCCTGCAGAAAACCTATATCATATCCTATGGCAATGTCCCATGCTCTCCCCATATGGGAAAAGGTATCCCAGGAAACCAGTGTGATATTACACCACAATATCCCTCCTTGTGCAGCTCTGATGCTCCTAGGCATGAGGTCAAAAGCACCATATCTATCACCCCCCAGAGTTCAGATGGCTAATGTTGCTCTGTATGCAGGTGAAGCTTATAATCCTTAAAAACTGGAGGAGCCCCACTGTGCCATCCTTGAGTGAAATCCTCTATTCCCTTACTATGGTATATGAAATGGACAGACGGTCCCACTTAGCCCTGGGTCAAATAAGGCATCTTGAACAATGCTGAGCACCATATATGGCTTATATGGCTCCCAGAGCAGGAGTCAGATGAGCTACTTACTCCATAAATTACTGGATTTTCTTACTTACTAAATGTGTGACAGGACATGAGATACTCTTTATGACAACATAGAAAGCAGTAATTACATTCTGTTATCATAGTCATATGTAGACAGTGTTGTATATAGTTACTAGTTTACTAGTGTAGGATAGTTAAGTTTTCTTTATTTGTTGATATATCATTCTGTATAAGAGCCTAAGCCATGGGAGATTACTAGGCCTGTTAATCGTCTGTTAAAAAACTAAGTTTACTTTGTGGTCACTTTCTTCTTCAAGCACAGTATTTGGACTGGCCATTGGAAGATACATCTACCAGTCTGCCTGAAGCCTTGTCTAGCCTGGCAGCAGTACCTCCTTTATGGTTAGGGCATGTACTACACAGAAAGAGGTAGGTTCAAACTGAAAAACCCATTGCTTTCCTTGTTAAACATACAATTGTAAAGAACATTGTGGCTGCTTAAATATCACCACAAATATAATGGCTATGTCATACAATCAGTATATATAAATATATAAAGGCACGGTCAATTGTTATCTTCTGCTCAAAGAAATGCAAACACATACATGTGTTTATGTTTTGTTGTGTTGGAAAATTTATTAAATCATCAAACTTTAAAAAAATAACAGAGTAATTTAGGGAGGGATGACACCTGCTCTTTCCCTAGCAAAGTGTTAATACCCTTCCAAGACCTTCTGGGATTTCTCGTGAAATCAGACAATTGTTCTTTATAAAAGATAAGTTTAGCTTTCCTTATTTCATTAGTGCAAGTATTTCTACAAGTTTTATATTGAAGTCCATCCTGTGGGTCTTTTGTAATTCTAGCTTTTTTTCAAAAGACTTTCTTTTAGAAACATAGAAACATAGACGTTAACGGCAGAAAGAGACTGCTATGTCCATCTAGTCTGCCCATTTGTTTTAGACCTATTTTGACACTCTAGTTGCCCTTTGTAGTCAGGGCTCCCTTGTGTCTATCCCATATATTCTTGAATCCCCCACAGTATTGACCCCCACAACCTCTTTGGGTAGGATGTTCTAGGCATCCACTACTATTTCTGTGAAGAAAAACTTCTTGGTGTTTGTAGAGCATCTCCCTCCCTGCAGCCTGAGTTCATATTCCCTGGTCCTGGAGATCCTCGTGAAGTGAAAAAGTTCCTGTGCCTGTACCTTGTTAATGCCTTTGATGTCCTTGAATGTTTCAATCATGTCCCCTCTCTCTCTTCACTGCTCCTGGTAGTATATATTCAGTTCCCTAAGTCTTTCCTCGTAGGACATGTACTGTAGACCCTGAATCATTTTTGTCATCTTTCTCTGTACTGTTTCCACCGAGTCAATGTCCTTCCTGAGGTAAGGCCTCCAGAATTCATATTCATTCCATATTCCAGGTGAGGTCTGACCAGTGATCTATACTGTGGTAGTACTATCTCTCTTCTCCTGCTTGTGATTCCCCTCCCAATGCAGCCCAGCATTCTGTTGGCTGTCAATGTTGCCTTCTCACACTGCTTACTAACCTTCAAGTCATCTGAGATTGATTCCCAGATCTCGTTCCTGGTTTGATGCAGCCAGTCTTTTGCCTCCTAAGTAATACTCCTTTCCTGGATTTTTCTTTACTATGTGCATGACCTTGCACTTTTTGGTGTTAAATTTCAGCTGCCATACTCCAGATCATTCTTCTAGTTTCTTGAGGTAAGCTTCCATCTTGCTCACTCCTTCTGAGGTGTCTACCCTGTTACATATCTTGGTGTCATCTGCAAACAGACACACCTTCCCTTCCAGTCCATCAGCGATATCTGCTATAAAAACATTAAAGAGCAGAGGCTCCAGTACTGAGCCATGGGGCACTCCGCTGGTCACCCTGTTTTCTGTTGAGTGCATTCCATTAACCTGTACCCTCTGTGTTCTGCCTGGTAACCAGTTTTGTATCCATATGACTACTTCTGGATCAACCCCTATGTGATCAAGCTTCCTTACCAGCCTTCTGTTTGGAACCTAGTTAAAAGCCTTATTAAAGTCTAGGTACAGTAGACCACATCGTCTGCCCCACCATAGTCCACTATTTTTTTAGGGTAGTCAAACAAATTGAGCAGATTTGTTTAAGAAGTTTTTTTAGTTTAAGAGAAATCCAGGAAGCCGTTAAAATTTTTAACCCTTTTACTAACTATGGGCACGTGTTTCTTTATACAAGACAAAAAAAATGTTTTAAAATAGTCGTATGTCGAATAAATGTCAGGACACAAATACATTAAAGACCAAGCAATGTCATTTAAGTCCTACAAGAATGCTTGATCATTAAAATGTATAAATTTCTGAGTGAAGATAACATGTGGAACAGCCTGCATTTTCATATGTTTTCTGATACAGGCAATATAGCAATGGTCACTAATATCTTGGTCAAACACCGAAGAAAGGTATTTATGTGGGGTAGTGGTCAAAATCAGATCTTAAATAGTGTCTTTGTGACAATCAGCTTTATTAGGTCTTGTTGGAGTCAAAATTAACTGAGAAAGATTTAGAGCTATACGTTGATTCACTAAATCTAAACTGGGACATTTCTTGTCCCATTTAAGATCCCTCAACCAAACAAATCCATGCTCAAGATATGGAGAAATTAAAGAACTGAATAACTGCAGAGTCAGATCCTGCAGAGGGAGGGCGGTAACATGCAACAAGAAAAAAAAAATATTAGAGACCTTAACTTGGAGAATTAACATATCCATTAATTTAGGAATCAATTTTATACATTTGTAGCCCCAAGGGGGCGCTACCCTTAGGGCTACTACCCCTGTATGCCCCCACAGAGGCAGGTTGAGGGGCCCAGATCCATTGACGGGTGCCTCCACCCAGAGGTCGGGGTTAGCACAGTTAAGACTACCACGGTTACAGCCCTCTGAGCTACTGCAACCCCCCTTTTGTCCCACTAGTAACTCACACTGGGTACCTACAATTCTGTTCACCAGTACACTTACCCCACAGAAAATATAATCCAGCCCCCTTTGGGGACCCCCTGTAAAGTAAGGCACAGTTATGTTAAAAATCACCAAGCAGCAGTTCACCATTAATGTACACAATAGCCAGGATGTAGCTGTACAAAAACAATCCGATTTATTCAGGGGGAAAACAACAAGGACAGGGGGAATCAAGTTAATTAGCTTATCACTAGACTTATCTACCTAGGGCTCTGTGCACAGGCCTATCCCTACAAGTTACTGTCCCTGGGTACCCAAGCCCTAGTGGCTAATCCAAACCGTGGCAGCTGGTAGGGGCCCTTTCACACAGAGAAAAGAAAAAGTTAGTTAAACAGTCAACAGTACAGTAATTCCATTTGGATCCAATGTGGCAATTCAACAGGGAGCTACCCCGAATTAGTACTCACGACCTCCAGACAAGATAGGGTCCTTCAACGTCAGCAGGGCTACCCTGAGCTCCACGAGCCTCCTCACACATTTATATGGTAAACAGCAACAGACAAAGTCCTTTAATGGCAGCAGGATTTAACTTGAGCTCCTCGAGCCTCCTCACACATTTATATGGTAAACAGCAACAGGAAAAGTCCTTTAATGGCAGCAGGATTTAACTTGAGCTCCTCGAACCTCCTCACACATTTATATGGTAAACAGCAATGGGCAAAGTCCTTTAATGGCAGCAGGATTTAACTTGAGCTCCTCGAGCCTCCTCACACATTTATATGGTAAACAGCAACGGGCAAAGTCCTTTAATGGCAGCAGGATTTAACTTGAGCTCCTTGAGCCTCTTCACACATTTATATGGTAAACAGCAACGGGCAAAGTACTTTAATGGCAGCAGGATTTATGTTGAGCTCCTCGAGCCTCTTCACATATTTATATGGTAAACAGCAACAGAGGGGTACCACACCAGGCAGCTGCTTCCAATGCTCCCACAAACTCACAGTCACTGAGATACTGCAATGGCAGCTTCCACTTGTCTTCGGACTGAGCGCGATTCAGCAATTTTCTCCAGTCCTCCTTCAGGTCGAGCCTGGTGGGTAGCTGTACAGAGCACAGCCTCCTCTGACCGCCCGCCAACAGGTTTCATCCGTTGGAGCCGAAAACACAAAAATGGCCGCTTCAGGCCTTCACGCGCTTCCCGCCCGAACACTCTTCAGCGTAGAAGCACACAGCTCCTCTCCCTTCACCAACCACAATGCATCTGGCTCTCCACAGCTTGAGGCACTCCTCTCCACTCGGGCACGACCCGATCCAATTGGCTGGTTGAGCCTGCCAGTCACTTCCTCTGCCTCTCACTGGGGCGAAAAAAGCGCCATGGTCCATAATACCTTTCCCAAACACAAACAGCTCTTCTATTGGTCAGTCAACTCTGTGGGGTTCCAAGGCACTGATTGGCCCAATTCCACAGTTCGGGACCAAAATGGAGGAAGCAATCGAAACTCTCTGTGCTGCAAAGCAAGGAAGGTTAGAACAACTATATTATCATCATCTCTACATGTTATTTCAGGCAACCATTTACATCCCCTATCAGGGATCCCCCTGCACTACTAGCGGTGGCAGAAAGGAGCGCTTACTCTGCAGCCCAGGCGGGAGTTGAGCATGACAACACTCAAACTCCATCCCAATTTAACTAATCCTGACTGCAACAGGCAGCCCTTAAAGAGACAGTATACGGAGGCCTTAAAAAGCACTCCACGGACCCCCATTCCAGCGGCTTTATGCCGATTACCAACCAGGCATAGGGCACATTAAGAACCCCCATTTGCAAGGGGGTTACACATTTAACCTGGCCTCTAAGAGAATCCTTTAGATAAATCATCACCTCACCCCTTTTTGGTTCTGTCCTGTTGAAAAATGTTGAAACCCTTGCCCACTACTTCAGAATCAGTATTTACTCAGGATAGGCCAGCTGAGATGCAATATCTCATTTTCAGTGGGGTTTTGCTTTTACACATTTTTCAACTGTATCCAGGATAGCCCAGTTGAGATTTAATTTCTTACATTCAGTTGGGTTTTACTTTTACACGTTTTGCATAGTATTTACTCAAGATATCCCAGTGAGATATAATATCTTGTTTTCAGCGGGGTTTTGCTTTTACACATTTTTCCACTGTATTTACCCAGCATAGCCCAACTAAGATGCAATATCATATTTTCAGTGTGGTTCTGCTTTTACACATTTTTACACAGTATTCACCCTGGATAGCCCAGCTGAGATACAATATCTTGTTTTCAGTAGGGTTTTGCTTTTAGCCATTGTTACACTGTATTTACCCAGGATAGCCCAGCTCAGATATAATATCTCCTTTTCAGTAAGGTCTGCCATTACCCATTTTTACAGTGCATTAACCCAGATAGCCCAGCTGAGATGCAGTGTCTCATTTTCAGTGGAATCCTGATTTTACCCATTTTTATAATATATGTAAACAGGATCGCCCAGCAGATATGCAATATCACTTTTTCAGTGGGGTCCTGCGTTGACCCATTTGTACAATACAGAGAGACACTACAGCTGCATTGAGTGAGGTTTGGTGCTGTAAGTGAAATGAACAAACAGAGAAAAAATGAACACCCAAACCAAGGACTAACATGAAGCTCAGCAGACTGCTGAGCGAAACTTAAGAGTCTGTTCTACGTACTGTCACCAGAGTGGTTTTGAGCCAGCATTTTAACACTCACACTTTTTTCTAATAAAGTATTTTTCATGTGTCTGTCCTTCGTGTGGGTGTCCACTTTTTCTCTGCCATTTTTACAATGCATTTATCCAAGATAGCCCAGCTGAGATGCAATATCTCCACTGGGGTCTTTATTTTATCCATTTTTACAGTGCATTCACCCCAGATAGCCCAGCTGAGATTCAATATCTCATTTTCACTGGGATCTTGCTTTTACACATTTTTATACTGTATTTACCCATGATAGTACAGTAGAGATGCAATATGTTGTTTTCAGTGGGGGTCATGCTTTTACACATTTTTATAATGTGTTTACCTTGGATAGTTGGGGGACTCTAATGAAGTGTGGGGGTGGGAGAGTACACAGTGGGAGGTTTTTTTTTGTTTAAATGTGCAAAATAAGAAAGCCATGCTAAACCCTGGCAACATTTTATGTTTCTTAATAGCTACATTGTTGTATGACATTCTGACCCCAAATTGTCAACTTGGACCCCATGTTCAAATGTTTAGCATTGCACTAATTGAGTTAGTGCTGCATGTTCTGTATGAGGCAATGACATCACAGCATATAGTTGCTATGCAGTGCTACAGGCCCATATTCAGACAGGTAGTACAATCTGGTCAGAATGTGCTAACTATCAGAATGTTGGTCAGAGAGAGCTGTATGCTTAGCCAGGCCTTAATATGGGGGACATAGTCTTTTTATAAACCCACCTTATGATCAAGACTGGTGGAATTTTTCAAATTCTGTCTGAAAGGTAATACAGTATGATGACTGTGAAAACATGTTTCAGAGGGTGAATTGAAAAAATGACATCTGTCTTGTTTATCAGGAGGGGTAAGAAATGAGCTGTGTTTCATAACTGGGCCCCAGATCTGCAAAACTCACAAAGCTATGAGTAAACATAGAAACAATTAAAACATTTCCTCATAGCTTTGTTGTTTTTTGACATTTTGCCTCCAAGTTTTCAGCAGATCCTTTTTGTGACGTACGATCAAGACAGGTGGAAGTTTTAAAATCCGGACTGAAAAGTGATTTTGTGGAGCAACTGTGAAAACAATTTTGAAGGGGATTTGAAAAATGACACCTGTTATGCCCATGAGGTGAGGTAACAAAAGGGCTATGTTGAAAATCTGGGCACAAAATAATCACAAACATATGAATAAACATTTAAAAATTTCAATGTTTCCTCATAATTTTGTTGCTTTGAAACATGATTTCACAGAGTGACTCTAAAAATATGTTTCTGGGGGGACTTGAAAAGTTTCAGCTACCTGGTTCATGAGGTGGGGTAAAAAAAGGCCATGTTGAAAAGTTGGGGCAAAATTGTTTAAAAAAATGATAACTGTATGAGTAAAAGTTGAAAACACATTAAAAAAACCATTAATTGAAAGGCTTAAGCCCATTGTTCAATTGGCTGAAACAACAGCCATTCCCCCCTGCCTGATCTATTTAAACACCTCCTTCATGCTTCATTCAGAAGCATTTTTCTTTGCAGCCAGAGGCTCTGTTGAGCTCCGCTCTTCCCTTGCATTTTTGGATTTTCTGCTTGATTGATACTGCCATTCTACTGGTTTGTGCTTCTCCTACCTTTCTTGGTCTATATTTTGCTTTTGCCTCTAACTGCTGTCTTTCTGTGTCTGTTGCATATGTCTGCTCTACTGTTCTGGTGTGCTTGTGTTTCTTCAGTTTTCTTTATTTTTTGGGGGGAGGTCTATTTTTCCCAGCATCCTGCTGCTTCCCTTTGCTTGCATTGTGGGGGTTTCCTAGTTTTCCCATTGTTTTGCTGTCATTTTCTTTGCCTTGTGCTATTCAGGCTTCTATTTGCTTTATCATACCGTCAGCAAATCTCTCAGTTCAACTGCAGTTGTTATCTGTGTGCTATCCAGTTCTTATGTTCTCCCTGCCTGTAACAGTGCACACATCCACCTTAATTGTTTGCACCCAAATTTTTGGGGTTTCCTGCCCTACCATCCAAATTACACTCTATCATAAATTTACTGTTGTCTTAGTCCTATGTGCAGGACTTGTATGCATTTATAACCATAACTCAAACTCTCATTACTTTTTCCTGTGTATTCAATCCAAGGTATCTCAGCCCAGCATACAGCTGCTGGCATTTAAACAGTGCATTTCTAATTTCTATCTATACCAAAACCTTCAGTCATTAAATTAGATATTTGGTCTCATGATACTCAGCTTGTGGCTTCTCTGTTATTCCTACGATGGGAGACTGTGATGTCACAGTGGGCCATCGTGGCTCCAAGTATCGGTACCATGCTTTATGTACATTAAGTGACTTTAAGACTTCAGCTACAAGTGATGGAGCCCTCACACCCAAGAGGGCTCCTTTAGCTAGCCGAATCAGGTTCTGCAGAGCCTTCTATACTATTCTCCCCTTGACCACCTCTGGTTCACCTAGTCTGTTTTTAGTTAGTAGGCCAGCTGATCATTGCTTTCCTTCTCCCAACTTGGAGTTCCACTCTCGCTTCAGAGTATCCAATGTAGCAGGGTGTGCACACAACCCTTCATGGAATTCCTGTTAGAGGTATCATGAGAGCTTCCACCAAATTGGAATATTTTCCTCCCCTTGGTTTGGGTTTCTAAATTTCTGCAGCAGAGGTGTCACTAAATAAAACATCCCTAGCCTGGAAGGAAGGTGACCTAAGCCTTGGATTCCCAGATGTTTCCTCCTCAAAAGGACATGTAAAAAGTGCACCAAGTTGGTCAGAGCAGCCAAGACCACCTACTATTGTTTGGAGCTAGTCTCTGCCTCAAGAAATCCTTCAAAGCTCTGGAAAACATTAAAAGACATGTCTGGACACACACCTGGTAATTCCATTTCAACAAAAATTAAGTCCGGTGGCAGCGTTATCTCTAACTGATTGGAGATATTGGAAGCCCTCAATAACCATTTTGCAATGGCAGGAATAGCATTTGATACTTCTCCTGCCAATGACCTCCACACAGCTCAGGGCCCACCAACCCACTAGTCTGCCTCTAATGAGGAGGCCTTCTTCCTCCTGCCTGTCTCTCTAAAAGAGGTGGAAGACCTGCTGTTGCAACTGGATACCAGGAAAGGAGCTGGCTCCGACTTCATAGAGCCATACTATCTGAAATGTGCCTACCATGTGCTTGCGGTGCCAATCACCCACCTATTCAACATGTCATTCTCCCAGGGTAGCCTTCCCCCTCAATGGAAAATAGCCCATGTCATCCCTCTATTAAAAGTAGGTGACCCTTGCGATCTAAATAATTACAGATCGATCTCCCTCCTCCCCATCCTGTCTAAATTACTAGAAAAAATAGTGTGTGGCCAGCTAGGGGTATACTAAGAATCCAGGAGCCTATTAAACCCAGTTCAGTCTGGGTTCAGAGCAAAGCACAGTACCATAACAGCCCTAGCTAAGGTGACCAATGATTGGCTCTTAGACCTTGACAACAAGAAGCATATCTGTGCAGTTTTCTTGGATCTTAGTAAGGCATTCAACACAGTCAATCACAGCCTGCTTCTTTCCTCCCTAAGCACCTTAGGCCTGGACCATAAATCTGTGTGCTGGTTTGCAGACTACATCGGAGAATGGAAACAGCAGGTTAAAACTGAAGGGGATCTTTCTCCATTAAAACCTATGCTGAGGGGCGTGCCCCAGGGCTCTATCCTTGGTCCCCTCCTCTTTGCAGTCTACATTAACAACATCAATGACCCCATCAAAAAAGCCAACATCCACTTATTCGCGGACTTATTGCTGGAAGTAGCCTGTGAAGACCTCCAAGCTGAATTAACCCTCTACAATACCGGCTCATAAACAAAAAGCTTTTCCTCAATGTGAAAAAGACAAAAGCCATGCTCTTCTCCCCATCCTTGTATGCAGCAATTCCTGCTGGGGGGGAGCTATTCCACATATTCCCACTGTTCTTGGAGAAACACTAGAGTATGTAGCTAAATTCAAATATCTAGGAGTTTGGCTTGATCATAAACTTTCCTTCACCGACCATCTCGAAGAACTACAGAAGAAACTAAGGCAAAGATTAGGACTATTCTACAGAATTAACCACCTGTTCACAAAGGAGGCCAAGATTCAACTGGTTCAAGCTACCTTACTATCTTTAATAGATTACACGGACCTACTCTACAGCCACTGCACTGCCTCTGCACTGGTTAAGTTGGACACCCTGTACCACAGAGCTATCAGGTTTGTTACTGGCCTTCCACTTTCCACACACCACTGCTCCCTGTACTCATCATTAGGCTGGACTTCCCTTCACTATAGAAGGAACAGAAACACCGCCCTATGGGCCTTCAGAGTGGTGACCAACAAGGTCACCTCATATGTCTCAGATTGTATTCCCCAGAGTGTGTTAGGCACCTATGCTCTATGGAGCTATTCCCTAATTTCCCTCCATGTTCCAAGGGTCAAAACTCGTTTCAGCAGAGCTGCTCTAAGCTTCTCTTTACCCACATTGTGGAATGGTTTACAAAGGAACTTGAAGCTGTGCTGCCCTGTTACCCTGAATATCTTCAAGGCACTCTACGATTGCTACATGAAAGCACCTTGCAAATGTTGTCCTCACTTCTAGCCCACTAATTCCGCAACTCCCCCTTTCCATCCTGACGCTTGCCATGTTTCTACCCCTGACTCTCACTCTTGCCCTATTAACTCTTCCTGCTGCACCCACCCTTCCCTGTCCACTCCAGCCTTGCTAAAGTCCCACCCCATCCATAGTAGCATCCCAATTATCTACCCCTCCTCCATCATTATCATAATAAACAAGTACACAACAGCCATTGTCACTTTCTGTGGTTTTAGCTAAATTTTTCCCCCAGTCCTCAGTAATATATCCCTCCTCTTCTTTAACTCTCTAACCTGCCACCCATACATGGCCTCTTTCCCCTATATGTGTAGTTGCCTGCTGTCTCACTCAAAAGATCTCTGCTTATAACCCCTGTATGCCTATGATTGATTGTACATCTGCTGACTTCTTCAACTGTAAAATAAATTTCTTCTTTGTATATTATTGCTTTTTGTATACCTGCTTCTATACTGTACTTTGATGTATTCCTGACCAGGTCCACCTTGCAAATGAGCCTTGCTCAATGGTACCCACTGTTTAAATAAAGATTTTGATTGATTGATTGATTGAAAGGCTGTTTTTCCTCTCCTCAGTGGCAAAGGTCATACTATCTATTTACTTTAGTTGTAATTCCTTAGGTTACTTAGGTAGGTTTCTGTTGTTGGATGAAGAAGGATGGTGACCCTCCTTTACATATGAACATATGAACATATGAATGTACCAGCAGAAACAGACCTTTACTGTTCCCTCTCTCATTGGAAGGTCATGCCATCTTGTTATAATTCATTCGACCTATGTTAAAGTTGTTACTCATTTCAGTTATCCATTGACCACTACTGATATATGTGAAGGTCTAGTTCTCAATACAAACTCGTTACCTCTACAATGCCTTCTGATCTACTATCTTTTTGGGCTTTTGCTAACCTACCTTTAGCCTAAGGGAATCCTTGCATGGCACCTCTAGGGGTGGAACCACCCTCCAGGTTTCTTGCCTTCAGCATCCCTACAAGGTTGTATTCCCGAGACACAGAGAGGCGAACAGCCACAACAAAGTTTATTCAGCAAGTTGCATAAGCACAACACCACACCAAGTTGCGTAAGCACACCGAACCAAACTTACATTATTTTCAGTCAGTTTGTAGTCAGTGTTGAAACAGCAAGATGTTCTGGTCATTGGAAAAAGTTTCTCAGATAGATAAGTAAGGGGTGCATGGGAGTGGAGTAGTGGATGTTGTGAGAGTGGTTAGAGTGAGGGACCAGAGTGCGTGGTGGAGCACAAAATGTTGGGAAACCTTTTTTCACTGGTGTTGTGGTTGATGCAGTTAGAGGTTAGGGGTGGGAGACAATGCAGAAGGAGGGAATGGGAGGGATGTGGTCTGTTTAGGGGGATGAGGTTAGAGAGTGGGGGTGGAAGGCCATGCAGGTTGAGGGAGTGAAATGGATTTGGTTTGTTTTAAGGGATGGGGTTATAGGATGGGGCAGGAAACCACGCAGTGAGAGGGAGTGGGAGGTATTTGTTCTATTTCAGTGGACAGGGTTAGAGGGTGGGGGTGGGAGACCATGCAGTGGGAAGGAGCAGGAGGGATTTGTACAGCTACATAGCTCAATTACCCCATGGCAGACAGTGGGGGTCAGGAGTGGAGAAGAGCCTGAGCCAGCATTATTTGCTGCCCAATCTCAGGACAGCTAGTGTGGTTGGGAGCAAGAGGCAGCACCAGTAGAAGTTCTGAAAAGGAAGTAAAAAAGTACTGAGGGGGAGAGAGAGAAAGAGAAGAAGTGAACTAATTCATGTATACTTATTATGTGCTTTGACTACACTGCGTGGAGCAAATGTTATGTGATGCGTTTGGTATCTAGTCATTCCTTTCCAGATCCCCTACATTCTCTCTTCCTCTTTTGGCAATACGTCAGTACTGATCTGAACTTACTCTGCCCTCAAGTAGTGGACCTTCCTTCCTTCTCCCTCATGAATACTAAACAGAATTAGCTGTTGATGATTTCTGCCTTTCCTTATTGTCTTATCCATCTCCCTGTATTTTATTTTAACTAAGCCTTCTTTTGTTTTTTGCTTCTCTCTGATGTGGCAAAAAAAGCTGCCCCAGCTTAGCTTTCCTCACCATCACATTGGCCTCACTGAGAGGTGGACTAATGTTTCTGGGAGGACCTCTGCATAGCTAGTTATTGGGCCCCTTGAGTGTGTCTTAGCAAGTATTCTTATGGTATGCTCATTCTTGATCCCCTTCTGATCTGTGGTTATTCTACCCTCAAGTAGTGGACCTTCCTTCTCCATCACAGAATAATGAACAGTAGTAGTCATTCAGCATTCACCCTGAAGGGATCACAGATGTTTCAGTCCTCTCCAATAGCAGAGTGACCACTCCCTAGTCCTATACCAGGCATCCCAAAAAAAAATATTTGGCCACTCTCAGTCACATACTAAAAACTGAAGGGGTAGCTGAATTCAGGAGAAAGGTAGCACAAATTGACTGAAGCTACCTTGACCTGATCCCACATATCGACATGGTACTGGAAATCATTATAATAAAATTCAGTAGAGTCTGCAACCAATTTGCCCCAATTAAAAAACGGATGGTAAGAGGTGTCATAAATGCCTGACTCTCTCCAAATTCCCTGGCACTAATTAAAAAGAGGGACAAATGGTGGTCTACTGGTAGGTAATCTAGGTTCTCTGTTCACCAGCAGACATACAGAGAGCTCAAGATGAAATGCACAAAGAAAGTTAAGGAAGATTTTATTTATTTATTTATTTATTGAATTTTTGTAACTGAGTAACCAGTGGTCCCTTTTTCAGGGGCGACCCAGAGTTAATTACAGATATGAAATCATACAGTGAGCAGGAACATAGAATACAATACTTCATACAGCATGAGTTTAAAATACATACAATTTACTAACAGCAGATAAAATACATACAATTTACAAACAGAGGATGGTGATAATTTGGACATGTTACACATAAAAGAATAGTTACATAACTTGTACCATACATGACAACAAGTAACTGGAGGGAAAATAAACACAATACTTAGTGCACAGTGCAGCATAGAACAACTGGGGGGGTTCAGTGCAAAAAAAGAAAAAAAGGGCAAGTGATCAGCTACAGCAAGATAACTCCAAATACTATAAAAACCAGCAAAACCCAAACTGGAACTGTGGCAAGACATTCTGGGAGAATGGAAGAAAAGAAATCACCAACAATCTTAAGCACTGATGGCTCTGAGGTCCTTGACCCCACAGATATTGCCAGTAAATTTAATGAGGCCTTTACCAACTTAAGTGCCTACATCCCTCTGAGTTTCCCTGCTACATTCTAACAACCTGGAGGCCAACTTGCACTTAGTGGACAGTACTGACGTTGGCCACCTGAAATTCTAGTTTAAGTCCATCTTCGAAAAGGAAACCCTAAGATACATAAAACAAAAAATTGTTTAGTAAAACCAGGGTGGGAAGTGATGCTATAGACATGAAGCTTGTATCCCTGGCCTGGCAGGAATCTTCCCATCCAATAAGCAACATTTTTAACTTCTTCCTGTGCCAGTCACACTTTCCTGGAAAATGGAAATCTGCACTTGTCACTCCTGTGTTCAGTGTGGTGACAAGACCCACATTGCTAACTATTGACCTATTTCTATCTTCTCCACTGTCTATGGTACTCAAGAAGATTGTCAGTGACTCGCTCTCCTTGTACTTAGACAAACATGTAACTCAATGCACCCAACACCATGGTTGTAGGAAATACCACAACACAAACTCTGCCTTGGTAGAGTAAACTAATTACCTCCATTATGTTCTGCACAGTGGTCACATGTTTGGGGCCATCTGTATAGACCTACAGTAAACAAGGCCTTCAATCTAGTCAGCCACAAGCTCCTGCCACAAAAATTGATTGATCTGGGCCCATCTTTGGACAGTGTTCATTGGTTCAGCAGCTATCTCACCACCCAGACCAAAAAGTCAAAATTCAGGTTATAACCTCTTTGGTAAGAGTAGCCTCAGTGGGAGTATCTCAAAGATGAATTTTGGGACCACTACAATTTGGCCTCTCCATAAACCAGCTTCTTGAATCCTGCTGTACTGCCAACATTCTCTTGTATGCAGATGATGTTGTTGTATACGCTAGGCGCTACAAAAAAGATAACCTTAATCGAGTCTTGCAAAGCACCTTTGCATCTGTTGAAACCCAGTTCTCTGAAAACAGCTTAGTGTTCAACTATAAAATAATGAAGACCATGCTGCTCAGCAGTACACACTCAAAGAAAAAATTCCCCCCTCCCCCCAGATATTTTCAGTGCACTGGACACTAGGCTGAAACAGGTTGAGACTTCCAAGCACTTTAGACTCCACCTAGACAACACCCTGTTTTTTGTCCCCATGTAGATAACCTTCTGAAAACAATGAACAAAAGGCTGGAAGCCTGCATAGAAACAGGAATAGCCTTACCCAGGAAGCTAGACATCTAATAGTATCTATCTCTATCCTGTCTCTAATTGATTATTACCTTATCATCTACTCTGCAGCTGGTTAATCAGTCATTTAGAGAATCAGAGTACTATGTAAACAAAGCCTTCAGACTGGTACTGGGTGTGGGTAAAAGCACCCATAGCTGTGATGTGTACTACCAAACTAATTGGCTACTCCTTGCTAGGAAAATCAGATACCAGACCTGCTTACTAGGTAAAAAGGCTCTCCTGGGACTTACTACCCTAGATTAAGAACCTGCATGAACATGGATAACAACCTGTACCACAAAAGAGGCATTTCAGATCACAGGCTCCTGAAACCTTTCTACAGGGCAAGCCACGGGCAACGCTCCTTCATGGCCAGAGCAGGTAACTGGTTAAATTACCTCCTAAGCACAATTTATGATATGAACAAGTTGAGCCAATTTAAAAGGTCTCTTTGGGCACATCTAACAGAGAAGGCTAACTGTTCTTGTACCTAATTTGATGACCATGTTTCCCAGGTTTACCAGGTGATGTGCTCTCTGTTAACCTCAGCTAATGACTTAGAGTTATTGCACCCTCTATTGACTTCTGCATCTGACTCAGTGTAAGCTGCAGTGCACTATGATAACCATTTTTGTACTTGTCTCATGTGAAATATTATCCACTGTATTAGAAACATAGAAGCATAGAAAAATAGAATTTGACGGCAGATAAGGGCCGCTTGGCCCACCCAGTCTGCCCATTTCCCTACCTAATGGATAAGCTGCAGATCCTAGTTAACCAGCAGCCTACTTCTTCCTACCCGCACCCCCTAGAATTGCCTTATGACTGTCCCATGCATGCTTGAATTCCACCACTGTTTTTGACTCTACAACCTACTCCGGAAGGCCATTCCATGCATCCACAACCCTCTCTGTGAAAAATACTTCCCTTAAATTACCTCTGAGCTGTCCCCCTGTCTTCAAATTGTGCCCCTTGTTCTTGCACACCTCTTTTTTTGAAAGTTGCTATCCTCTTGGACTTTGTTGATTCCCTTGAGGTACTTGAAAGTTTCTATCATGTCCCCCCTCCTCCTTTCCTCGAGGCTATACATATTAAGCTCCTTTAGTCTCTCTTCATATGTCTTCTGGTGCAGACCCTGCACCATTTTAGTTGCCCTCCTCTGGACAGCTTCCATCCTGTCTATGTCTTTGTGGAGATTGGGTCTCCAGAACTGCACGCAGTACTCCAGATGGAGTCTCACCAGCTGTCTGTACAGAGGGATAATAACTTCCTGATTTCTACTGGTGATGCCTCTCCCTATGCATCCCAGTATCCCCCCAGCCCTCCTTGCTGCCTTCTCACATTGCTTGCCCACCTTTAGGTCATCTGATATGACTACCCCCAGGTCCCTTTCCATTTTTGTTGTTGTTAGTATCTCACCCCCCACTGTGTACTCTTCCCTGGGTTTTTGTTTCCTGGTGCATTACCTTGCACTTCTTAGCATTGAATCTAAGCTGCCATACATTTGACCATTCCTCTAACCTTGCCAAGTCCCTTCTCATCCTTTCCACCCCACCTTGTGCATCAACTCTGTTGCAGATCTTTGTGTCATCTGCAAAGAGACATACTTTTCCTTCCAGTCCCTCTGCAATGTCGCTTATAAAGACACTGAAGAGGACCGGTCCTAATACTGAACCCTGCGGTACCCCACTAGTAACCCCCCTTTCTTCAGAGTGGACTCCATTTACTGTTACTCTGTGTCCTATTCTTCAGCCAATTCTTTACCCAGGCTGTCATCTTGGGACCCACTCCCAGGCTGGCTAACTTGTATATTAATCTTTTGTGTGGGACTGTGTCAAATGCCTTGCTAAAGTCTAGGTAGGCCATGTCCACAGCCCCTCTCTGATCTACTACTTTGGTCACCCAGTCAAAGAAATCTATCAGATTCATCTGGCATGACCTTCCCACTGTGAATCCATGCTGCCTTGGGTCCCGTGCCCTCTGGCCTCTAGATACTCGACAATTCTTTCCTTCAGAAGTGATTCCATCATTTTCCCTATCACTGAGGTTAAACCAACAGGTCTGTAGTTTCCTGCTTCTGCCTTGCTCCACTTTTGTGAAGGGAATCACATCTGCCCTCCTCCAGTCCTTGGGTACCACCCCATCCTCCCATGGTTTGTTAAAGAGGGTAGTCAGTGGTGTCACTAGTTCTATCCTTAGTTCTTTTAGAATTCTGGGATGAATCCCATCAGACCCCACTGCTTTGTTCACCTTCAGTTTTAAGAGTTCTTTCGGAACCCTTTCATCTGTAAATGGGCTGGTATCAACTTCTGTATCCAGAGTGTTTCTATTGTTTGTTTTAGGTACCTCCCCCTCTTCATTTGTAAATATTGAGCAAAAATATTTGTTTAGTATCTCTGTCTTTTCACAGTCACCCTCCTCTTTATTAAGCCTCACTATCCCTCCCTTGTTCTTCCTTCACTCCCTGATGTACCTATAAAAGGTTTTATCCCCCTTCTTAACTGAGTTGGCTATCTTTTCCTCAGTTTGGGCCTTTGCTGTTCTGACTGCCTTCCCAGCTTCCTTTTGCTTTAACTGATACAGTTCTCTGTCCTGGTCCTTCTGTGATTCCTTGTACTTCCTGAATGCTTTCATTTCTCTTGAACCTTACTGCCACTTCCTTTGAGAACCATAGTCGTTCTTACATCGTTTCATTTTGTTTATTTGCTTCACACAAAGGCTTGTTACCTCTGTGATGGCAGTTTTTATTATTCCCCATTGTTCTTCCACCCCTCCTTCCTGCCCATTTGCTAGTGCATTCCTTAGGCACTCACCCATTTTGGAAGTCAGCCCTCCTGAAGTCCAGTACTTTTTGCCTTTGTGTGGCTTGACTCTATTGCTGTGTTTATTGTGAACCATACTGTTCGATGGTCACTAGTTCCCAGATGGCTACCCACTTCTACATCTGTGATCCTCTCTCCATCTCCATTTGAGAGAAGTATTGCTCATACTGTCTTCATTGTTGTATATTCCTGATGAGGTACCTTTGTAAAAGAGCACATGTGCGCATAGGTCTTTTCCTAGTAATAAAAACATTTAAAAAAATACATATATATAATACATATATTTATATATATACATTATATATATATATATATAATATATATATATAAAATATATATGTATGTATGTAGTCAGTCAGTAGCTTAAGCTGTGGACCCTGCAGTATAAGCAGATTTAATTGAGCAAATAGCCTTATTCAGATGGCTTTTTCATATGTTCATATATGTATTATTTCTATTTTACCCTTATTGCCCTCCATCCGCCCTTTTCTCTGTCTTAGTTAGACTATGCCATCTTCAGTTTTCAGTTTCTCTCTGATGTAGCAAAAGAAGGCCTTCCTTAACTCCCCAGTCTTTAGTTCTACTCCAGCTTTAGGTTTCCTCACCAACACATTACAAGGGGCTGAGGAAACTCAGCATGTAACCTCGTGCCTTACTGTGCTTATAGACATATGGCAAAATCACCACAACTAACACTCCACTGAGTCTAGTTGCTAACTAATGGTCAACTACAACCAGAAACAAGTACCTAAATATCGCCATTATACACACACTGCATTTCACACAAGTGTGTGTGTAATAGAGAATTGCCTTGATCTCACACACAACACTCCACACACAACTGCTGCAGCCAGATCTATTTTCATTTGTGATCAACTGTACTCCTACAGTACCTGCTAACTATGATTGTGTTACTAGTTACTATAAAAAAGAAAGGGCAATAGTAAAAACATTTTTTTTTTTTTTTTTTACACATGCTCTGTGTAAGAAAAAAAAATGTGTTATATGTTGTTGACATGCTTTATTATCTATATTGTATATGGTTACTTTTTATTGTGCATGAAAACTGGCTATCTCAAAATCCTTGTGCACATTCCTAATGGCTGAACAAGATCTAAAGTGTGACTGTGAACATTCCAAATGAAACAGAAGCAGTGTCAGTCCACATAACATATTAACTCCACCCAGTAGCAGTGCCACAGTAAGTAAGTAAGTAAGAACATCTTTTATGTATGATTGATGATATTCTATGACAAAATAAAACTAGAATATGGACAACCATACACAACTCCATGTATAGTTTGTTTCCATCTTGAGGCTGAGAGGACATCTATGATCTATTGAGCTTTGCTCTTGAGATCCCTATAATGTCCTCTCAGCACCTCAATGAAAACATGTTTGGTGTCAACGGATGTCCATACACATTACATATGATATTTTATGCTATGAACAATATAAAGCACAGAATAACTTCCATTACCAGTGAAAAATGAACTACTTCATGCAGGCCTATCTTTAACATGGAAATTGAACATTGGCAAAACTGCACACAACTGTTGCTAGGCATTACACCAATCAGGAGCTTCTGGAGTAATGTTATCAGGCTTTGTGCAGTGATCCACCATGTGATCCATCTCTACTACCTGGGGTGGGGGGGGTCCACTGACAGTACAGTGAACCAATGTGCACAAAGACCATCACAGTGACAGGAATCGGTTGAAATCCACGTCTCGCTGTGATCTTCTCTGCTGGTGCCAGGACTGCCTCACTGGTGTATTGCCCCCTCCCCCGAGACAACTCCAACCTGGAGTTACTAATCCAGAGTCAGGGGTGTGCGGGGGTGAAGCCCCCCACATGGGGGGTTTGGAGGGTGCAGCCCCCCAACATCACAAAGACACATCCCCAACAGTGCAATGTTGACACTCGGCATTGCGGCTGTCACTGTCAGGATGTTGGTGCTGCAGATGTTGCAGCACCATAGTAAAACCATCTGGGGGTGGAGGAGCCTGCCATTTCCCTGATCACTTCCACTTTCAGCAGGCCAGTTGTTCCCCACCTGCTGTTGCAAGTCATAGAAACAAATAATTTGTTTTTAATCAACTGTTTCAACTCCTGTCTGCCTCCTTTCTAATTCAGCTATGCAAATAACTCCCACCCACTTCTCAACTAACCTCTGGCCACTGGCTACACAAATAACTCACACTCACTGCAGAACTCTCTTCTTAATCTAACTAACCCTTTGCTAAAGACTGCTAGAAAAACAACTCCCACTAACTGAAGAACTTCTAACCCTCTTGACAAATATTTATTGGTGCTGGTTGCAGAACATACAACTCACACCTGCTGCAGAACTCACACCCCCTTATCAACTAACACTCACTGGTCCCAGCTGCAGAACAAACTTCTCCTGACCAGTGCCAAAACCCCACTCACTGACAACTTAAGTTCCACCACCAGCAGGGAAACACACAACTCGCTCCTGCTGCAGGATTCCAGCTCACCTGCTGACCAGCACTCCTGATTTGCTCAAGGACAAATAACTCCTCCTGCTACAGAACTCAGACCCACTTTCAGAATAACACTTCTTGGCCCTGGCTCCAAAACAGACTTCTCCTAACTGCTGCCAACCCCCACCCACATCCCAACAAAACCTCTACCAATGGCTACAGAATAAATAGCCTCCCTGCAGAATTCCAAACCACTTTCTGACTCTTGCTTTTGTTGCAGAAGAAACAACTCCCTCTTCTGCATAACTTCCACCTTCTTCATGGCTAAACATCTGCCACTAGCTGCAGAACAAACAGCACCTGTCCCTGCATAACTACTGTCCAACTCCCATCTAACGCTCTGTCCCCATCTATAAAAACAGCTCCCATCCACTGTGGAACTCCTGCCTACCTTTGAACCAACACTTTGCTTCCAAACTAAAAAAAAAATAACTTGGTGGTAAACTCCCACCTATCTCCTGATTCACCCTTCAGCCCAACACAGGTGGTGGTTTGCCCCCTTCCTGTCCTATCTGAAGTGGGGGGGGGGCAGGGTGGTGACAAACAAAGATTGGGCCATTAAGCCTAGAATTAAAAATAGTTGCAGAGTTACACCAGCTACCAGAGCGAGCAACAGAACAAAGGTAAGAAAAAAAGTATGTATATGTGAATATGTTTATAAATGTGTGTATAATAAGGCATCTGTGGGTATATATTTGTATGAGTTAATGGGTGTTTGCATCTGTGAGAATGAGTTAGTGTTTTGTCAGTGACTGTGTATGTATTAGTG
The DNA here is from genome assembly GCA_016271365.2 of Neoceratodus forsteri. Taxonomy (NCBI): domain Eukaryota; kingdom Metazoa; phylum Chordata; order Ceratodontiformes; family Ceratodontidae; genus Neoceratodus; species Neoceratodus forsteri. Next base: position 539,598,366 of record CM028131.1, read on the forward strand.
TGCTTCAGCATTTGTGCTCATCTGGGTATATGTATTAGTGAGTGTGTGTGTGTGTGTGTGTGTGCGTGCGCGTGTATGTTTGCTCTCATCTCTGTGTACGTTAGTGTGTGTCAGTGAGTGTTTGCATTTGTGGTATACATTAGTGTGTGTGTGTGTTTGCTCTCATTTCTGTGTATGTATTAGTGTGTGTCAGTGAGTGTTTGCATTTGTGGGCATACATTAGTGTGCTTTTGTATGAGTGTTTGCATCATATTATACTGGCATGGTTGTGCCAGTATAGTTAGGACTGCATAGTCACTTCTATGGCAAACCCCAAAATTTGCATTTTAATAACTTTATAACTGTAGGACCGTTGTCCACAAAGTTTTCATGCACCGTCTGGCACCATAAATCTCTGGATCTGGCAAGTTTCGTTCTGGTCAGTGGTGGGGTTACAGAACTGTGGAGTGCCAACAAATATAAAAATTTACCATTTAGGGGCAAATTCTTTGCTCGAGCTTAAGTCTGAAATGGTTTGGGGATCTGGTCTGAAATTGTTAAGGTATATGGGGTCTGGGTCACTGATGTGCCTTTTGAAGGTTTGGTGAAAAAAATATTAATCCATTCAAAAGTTATTGAAGTTCAAAGTTTCCCATTACAGTTTATGAGAAAAACTATATGTATGCCTTGAAAGCACTTTCTGCTTTCGTGAAAGTCAGTTTTACTTTTGCAAATGGGTTCAGTAGTGTCATGCTGTCACCATCTTGTTTTCAGTTTGTGATGGGTAAAAAAACCCTGTAGTTCAAAACATAATGCCCCTTTATTAAGTGTCATATAATGGGCGTCAATGGCATTTTGAACTCATGTTGATGTTTCAGCCATTTTATGGTAATTTTGCCCCCAGATTTTCAACATGGGCTTTTTGGGACCCCACCTCATGAACACTGTCACTGTAGTTTTGTTAATCGGGCCCATAAGGTGATTTTGTTGTCATTCCGTATAATCACCTTTCAGGACTGAGTAATGAAATGACAGTGCCAGTGTTCATGAGGTGTGGTCCCAAAAAGCTTTTGTTGAAAATTTGGGAAACAATAAAAAAAAAATGCCTAAGTTATGCATGGTCATTGAAATTTTTTTCTCAATGCATGCTCATAACTTTGGCAATTTTTTATATTTTCACTCCAAATTTTCAAATTTGCCATTTTTGTCATACCCCCTCATTAACAGTACAGCTGTCATTTTTCACATCTTGCCTGAAACGTGTTTTCACTCCTGTGTTGCAGAATAGCATGTACGCTGCAAGAAATCACCTTTCAGGACTGATTAATGAAATGACAGTGCCAGTACTCATGTGGTGAGGCCCCCAAAAGGCCGAAGTGGAAATCTGGTGAAAAAAATTCCAACAAATGGCAGAATACTTGCAGTCATTGAAATTTTGATACTCATGCGTGTAACTAGAAAGTTTTAATATTTTCACCCCAAATTTTCAGCATAGCCATTTTTATACATCACCTCATAAACAGAGATGTGCAAAATTGAAAAATTATGCCTAGCATAATATTTCATGTAATTTTCATTAATCAAAATATTTCGTCTAGGCATAACTTAATTTCGTCCTTGGTTCAACATTCACGCAAAGCTCAAAATTATGCCCAAATTATGCAAATTGCAGTCCTGGGTGGTGAAATGTTGCCATTTGCTTCAATTCCGCTGATGTTTTACAATTACACTGGTGAAATTGCAGTGCATTGTGGGTAGATAGCTGAAATTTCACCTGAGAGTGTTTCCTGCACAGTATATTGCCTGTTGAATCTGATAGCAGTTCAGTGCGGTGCATCACAGAAAATAAACCCATCAAAAACCTCTTTTCTTCTGATTTTTGAGAGTTAATTACTCACAAAATGACAAGTTTAGTTCCTAGTGCTGCTAGTGAACATTTTTTTGTTTTTGTATCTTTGGAGAAAGTTAGTTAAACTTAGTGTTTCAGTTTTCTCTGTGTCTGTGAGGGAGTGAGTGGGGGAGGGTCAACCGTGTGGTTTCTGTGTGTGTGTGTGTGGGTGTGTCTGTGTGTGAAATGAAAGCAAACCAGGCTAGTTCCTAAGATTTGACATATTTCTCACAAGTCATGAGTGAGTTTCTGTAATTTCTTTTAAGTCTGAAGATTTTTAGTTTGCGTGCTACTTATTTGTTAATTTTTCTTACATATGGACTGTTTTTTGGGTCACTTTATCTGAGCAGTTACTACATTCTTCTGACTGAGTAGTTCTGTTCCTGTTTCACTTTGTTGAATCACTGTTGTGATTTATTTTCTTTATTGAAAGTATTCATGTACAGTGACCTGACCGCTTGACTTGTCCATATCCAGGTATACTGCATTGTTGAATTGCTCACAGAAATTAAAATTGTAATCTAGCCTCTGCATTGCTGCGTTCCTGTTTTTCGATTGAATTTGCTTACCGTATTAATCCTTTCCTCCCTGTTATACCACTGTTGTTTACTACCTGACCAAGCTGGCTACTATATAAAAAATGAATATGCCTGGCAAGAGACGTTAAGGTAAAGGTAAAGGTGCTAGGGTGGGAGGTGGCTCAAAGAAGTCTGATGGAAAAAGCAAACCTATTTGTGAATCCGTGCCCTCTGTGGCCTCTGCCGCTGCTGCTGTGGCAGACAGTACCAGCAAAATCGAAGCTAGAAGTGGCTTGAAGTCTGTGACTCATCTTTTTACTGCCCAATCTGTAGCCAGCATGCTTGTTGGGGATGATACTGGGAATAAGGAAGACATTCACACCAGTGGAGGCACAGAGGTCCAGGAGGAGGTGAAAAAAGTTGTCAGTGTGACTGTTATTCCTGCTCAAGGAGGAGCTGATGGTAATGAGGGTGATGGTGCCCAGCTTCAGTGTGTTTCTCTGGGAGAAGGAGATAAGGAAAGTCACCTTCCCCCCGTGAGGAGATGCCAGAGAAGTGAAAAGTTTGTCTGGCAGTAGGAAGTGATAGGGATGAGGAGGAGGATGTAATATGTTTTGGTACAGATGATGATGAGGTGTTGGATCCCCTGTGGGAGCCAGAAGTGAAAAAGATGAAGGGTGATGATGATATAGCCCATTTAGATTTCAAGACTGAGGGTGAGGATATCAGCAAGCCTACAACAAGCAGTCCAGTCACCCCACCTCCCAGATGTAGCATGGTGGATATCAAGCACGTGGCACAAAAAGCAAAAACTTCCACACCTTTGGCTACACTGTCCAAGTCTCAGTCTCATTATGTCAAATCTAGAGTTGCAAAGTTCCTAGTTTGGAATTTTTTCATGCTTGGTGCAGCTGATGACACCACGGTGATCTGTCAGCTGTGTCAAGCATGTGTAAGTCGTGGAAAAAAGGGCAGCCACCAAGGCACCGGTGGACAACACGCCTACTTGAAAAATAATCACCCATTGCACTGGCACAAACACCAGAAAGATACCATAGCTGTTAGCAGAACTTCCCTTGTCAAGCTTAATGTTAGTGACAGCAGTACAATAGAGAAGGAGGAGTGAGGGCTGAGTGGGTCGGGGAGGAGGAGGAGGAGGAATGTGAGGAATCATTTTCTCTCTCGAGCAGTGGACATGGTAGCAGTGGAGCTGCCAGTCCCATGAGACATAAAAGTACACATCAGGCACCAAATCCAGCAAAATAACCAGTTTCATACATCCTTCACACCCTAGGCCCCAAGGGTCACCTGGTACCCCAGCAAGAACAACATTGGTGGCACAAGTAAAGTGTTTTTGTTGACCAGCTGCCAAGATGCAGCCCACATTGAAGAGTGTGTTTAAGCGGCACTCAAAGTACCCCCCCCCAATCATGCTGCTGCATTTGAGTGGAACGCAGCCACAGCTGATGTGCTCGCCATCGACCTGTTGCTTTTTTCCTTTGTGGAGAATGCAGGATTCCACCGTTTGATGGTCCGTGCCTGTCCCAAATGGCAAGTGCCATCACGAATGTATTTCTCCAAATGTGCCATGCCCGAACTCTACAACTAAGTTTCACAGTCCATCCTACATGCCATGAAGCATTCTTCCTCAAAATATATCCACCTTAGCATGGATATGTGGACAAGTGGGCAGACAGCGGGCAGCTCATATCTGTGCATAACAGCACACTGGGCACAGGTACCTAGGGTGGTTGTTGATTTGGACCTGACAAAAGCTGCAAAAAGCAAAATTGTGGTTGTAGCAACACATCTGGTATTCAACAGAATGCAACCATAACTATGCAACGTGTTACAGGGTCTCACACTACTGAGAAAATGCTGAATGTGATGCTAAATAACACTGATGAATGGATCAATGCACAGTCACCCACAGTGGGTATTTTTGCCAGTGAAAATGACTCCATTGTTGTTAAGTGCATTCATGACAGTGTTTTTTTCAGAGTTCCTTGCCTGGCACACTGCCTTAATCTAGCTCTGCAGCAATTTCTGAACCAGGATGAAATAAAAGAAACTGTGTCTGTAGCCAGATGCATCTGTGTTCACTTTGCCCATTCTGCAAAGGCCTGTGACCATCTGTATGAGCTGTAGCGCACTAACCATCTGCCTCAGCACCATACGAAGCTTGATGTTATTACCAGGTGGAACTCCACGCTGTACATGCTGGACCAGCTTTAGGAGCAGTATAAGGTGGTTTCAGATTACCTACTGCTGCACGCCACCCAGGACAGTGCTGGAATGTCCATCACCCTAACAATGGAGCAGTGGTGACAAATGGATGGCATAATATGCATTCTGCATCCACTTAAGCATGCAACACAGGCTGTGAGTGGGGACACTGTCTGCATAAGTCAGTCAATACCCCAATACATGTGCTGAGGCAGACACTGGTAAATGTCTGTCACCAGATGGAGGAAAGTGATGATCAGAGTTCTGTTCATGCAATGGGTCACATGCTCCATATACTGGACAGCAATACACATATCTGTGGCATTATGCAGTCTAACGAGTTTACTACTGCTACCATGCTACATCCATGGTACAAACATGGCTTGCCTGCCATGATTGAAGGGGGTCATGTGCAAGTGGAGAAATTGACCAATTACCTTGTCAGATGGGTACATCAGGCACAGATGAAAAATACAGAGGCACAAAAGGCACATAAAGAAATACCAGGTGTTGCTACCACCACCACCACCAGTAAATCATCAGAGGCCACCAAATTGGACAAAATGTCAAAGTTGCAGCACAGTGTGGCAGGCAATCCCATTTGGGATGCTCTGCACAAGGTGAGCATTGAAGAAATTGAAGAGAAGGAGGAGGAGCATGATGAGACAGCAGGACTCAGGGCAGCACAACGTATGGTGGATGCCTACATGGGAGACACCAAGCATCTTGGCATCACTGATGAGCCATTGTTGTACTGCAGCAGCAAAGTGAGTGACTGGCCTGCACTGGCATCTGTTGCTTTTAAATACCTCAACTGCCCACCGTCCAGTGTCAGTGTGGAAAGGGGGGTTCAGTTCTGCTGGGGTCATTGTGCATGACCATACGACAAATCTGTCACTGAAGAATGTTTCCAGCCTAACATTTATAAAAATGAATGAATCTCACATTCCACATAACACAATTATTTCGATGATGTTGGCCCAAGAACTGTGTCTCACGGACGATGATGACAATGAAGACGTCCCCAGTGGTAAGGCCTCTACTAGCAGGGAGGCAGATGAAGCAGCAATGCTGACTGAATTTCCACCTGGTGATGACTCCAGTCTCGAAGACTGTGAGGGCTGCTTCATGGATGATGTGTCACTGGAAGAAGGCTAAAGGTGTTGTGCCCCACTGCCACAGCCATCACCAGCACCCCACCCCCATTTCCACATATACCTCCTCCATGACACCATGAATGAATGTCTAGTGAGTGTGCCACCACTGTATATACAACAATGACAACTTAGTCGGAGAGTGCACAGCCAGTACTATGTTACTCAGTATACATTAATGCTGCCTCTGAGTCCAGCTAAATAACTCATTCTCCTCCTCCTCCTCCAGCAGTCTTCCACCAAAAAGAACCATATGTTTTTAGTTGTCAGCAGTGGCCCACGCCTTGCAGGTGCAGCAACTTGATCCAGCATCCACACACCAGGATGGAAGACTTCTATTTAGTCACCAATGCTGCACAGAGATGGGATGCTTCAGCAAATGTCACCAGAAAACCAAGCCACCATTCCACTTTAAGTACTTTGTACCTGTCTGGCAATAAGAAAAAAAGAAGAAAACATTTTTAGCATTGTTACAACAACTGGGTGCCCCCATCCCACCCGCTACCATCATTACAGGAAGCTATAGTTACATCACGGAATGGCTGTTAAACTGGAACACTTGACATGAACTGACTATGTCTGATGAGCACAGCCAGTGCCCAGCAGCCAGAGCTGGAGAGAGGTAGCATATTACGCACCCCAGCAGCAGAAATCCTGAATACTGACAGAGCCATATATAAGATAGTTACTGTCAAAGACTGACATCTCTGTCCTGCAGTAACCACAAACTTAATACTTAACCATATCCACCAACCCAACCTCAGCCGCCACCTCCCGCCCACCGAAGACCGTCACAAATTAAGAAATACTTACCACCAGTTAATGAATTGCACACATATTGGACAGCAGCAGCAGCAGCAGTGCACCTGGAGTTAACAGCGCTTGAATTCCTGAATGTGTGGAGAAAAGAAAAAATAATACAATTACAATCTGACTCAGATGTCCAAGCTGCAGTCACCTATCCATCCAAGTAATGAAAAATTCAGTACTTACCTTGTCCTTGGGCGATGTTAAATGTGGTGCATTCCAACATCCCATATCCAAATGCTGGGCTGGCATTCATGTTGTCATGATGATGTACTCCTCAGTACACTAGATAAATATAAAATAAGTACTAACATATAAGAGCTCATGACATCCCAATACCAACCCACCATCCACCTTCTTTTGTATCAGAAAAATAAAAACAGATACTTACGTGTGCAGCAGCAATAGCATCAATCAACTGTGTGAAGAGGATCCCCATGAAGCAGACAAAGCATTACTTCTCATGGCAACTAGTCATAGCAGCAGGCAGCAGCTACAGGCAGACAACAGCAGCAGCACTCAAAATGTCATGCAATCCACACTGACTTAAAACCACAGAGACAACAGAGATAACCAGGGGATCATCATTGTAAAATGATAATTCCATAGTTTGCAATCAACTGAGAAAGCTCAGCAGGAAGAATTAAGTACAAGTTTAAGTCACAGCAGGACCATTTTTCAGGAGGATTTATTTTTCACATCGTGGTAAAATGGCTTACATTGCATGTTAGGCAGCAGCAGCAGCACACTTAGGCCTGAAAAGCATTTAAATGGTGCAGAAAACAGCACATTTGGGTCCTCATGGTGGGTGTGAGCCATGTAACTGCATGCCTGACACCAGATTTCTGTCTGAATGTACTGTGCAATGTTTTGGGGAAACATTTGTGGACATTTACTGCCGGTGCTACACTGGCAGAAACAAGATGTGACCCAAAAACAATTGTAAACAGTGGACCAAAGACCATTGTTTGGTCCGGGTAGTGGTCTGGGTGCCATAAAACATCATGGCTGAGACCTGATTTCAGGGTCAATTTTATGTAACATGTCTTGGTAAATGTTTCTGGATTTGTAGGCCCTGTTTGGCACCAGCAGCACTGAGTTTCAAGCAGAAATGTTTGGCAAACAGGCCCTAAAACAGCTATTTAATGTCTGGGAGGTGGGGGGACACCCTAAAACATCATGGCTGAGAGCAGATTCCACTCTTAATTTAATGTACCATTTTTTTCTGCAACTTTTCTGGACATTTACTGCCTGTGCTGCACTGGCTGAACCAAGATGTGACCGAAAAGCAATTGTAAACAGTGGACCACAGACCCTCGTTTGGTCCGGCTGGTGGTTTGGGCACCATAAAACATCATGGCTGGGACCTGATTTCTGTCTCAATGCACTGTGCAATTTTTTAGGATGCATTTCTGGAATTCTGGATCAGCAGCACCGCACTTAGGCCCTAGAAGTATTTAAACACTGCAGAAACAGCACATTTGGGTCCTCATAGTGGGTGTGAGCCATGTAACTGCATGTCTGACACCTGATTTCTGTCTCAATGTACTGTGAAATTTTTAGGAAACATTTTTGGACTTGTAGGAGCTTTTTTCTGCAACTTTTCTGGACATTTACTACCTGTGCTGCACTGGCAGAAGCAAGATGTGACCGAAAAGCAATTGTAAACCATGGACCAGAGACCATCGTTTGGTCCGGCACATAGCTTCTTTTATAGCAGGGGCTCTGACATCACTTCCCCAAAACTGCTAACAACATACACCTGTTCATATTCTTAAAGGCACAGCACACTGAATAGGGGGTAGAGACACTCACAAGCTTGCATGCACTACAACAAGAACAAAACAGCATCTGTAACTGGAAGGGACACAGACATGTGGAGAGTGGTGCAATATACTGGCAGTGGAACAGCAGTCTTCCGGGAGACATTCTGGAGACTGCGTTGCTGCCCTGTTTGCAGGTACCTCTCTGGTCTGAGGGAGGAGGCTGTTCATCTCCATGCTGACCTGCAAGGATTTGGGAAACCTGCTCCCAGGGACCACCCAGGCCACCGCCACTACCTCAGAGGTTGCCAAGAAAGAGGAATGGTTGGACCGCAGTGGGCTCAGGGAGGGTGAAGGTGGTAGAACAGAGGCACATCCCTCCAGTTGTGCCTCTCCACAATTAATTCACCACTCTGGTGAAGCATGGCTTCACTATGGAGGTACCTGCAGTGGAGACCAAGAAGGTTGCTGGGAACCTCCACAATGGAGACCCACAGGAGGGAGTCCCAGGACCCCACTGGGGAAGGAAACAACTCCTGGTGGGGGACTCACTTGTTAGGGGGGTAGAACTGTGGGAGGGATGGGAAAGGGAGGTAAGGTGCCTGCCCGGCACCAAGGCTTGGTAGGACAGGAAATGAATCCTCAGGATAGTGGGAGAAGTGGCAAGAGGGAGGGAGCTGGATGTCATTATCCACCTAGGGATGAATGACCTGGCTGAGAATGGGATCTGAGCAGTGCAACAGGAGTTTGTGGAGTTGGGGAGGGGCCTTAGACAAGTAGCACACATGGTAACTTTCTCGGAAGTGCTACCTGTCTATGGCATGGATGAGGCTAGGGCACTCTGCACCATGGGATTCAATGACTGGTTGAAAAGCTGGTGCAGAGCTCAGGATTTGGCTCATTGAGGACTTGTGGCTGCACCTGGAGGGATATAGGCCTATGCAGGCACGATGGTTCTGCATCTGTCCTGGATGGGAACCAGGATCCTAGGTGATAGATTTACATGTCAGCAAGCATTTAAACTAGCCAAGAGGGGAGGCACTGAAGTGGAGAAGGGAACTTAGCCCAGAAATCAGGGTAATTAGTGAGGTAAACACCAAGATAGAGCAGTCAATAGGGAGAAGGGCAGGGGTAAATGGGGAAAGAGACAAAGGCAGTAGGGACAGGGATGGTGCAAAAAGAAATAAAGCCATAAAAAATAGAAGGTAATGAGTACCAATGCCCGTAATCTAGGTAAAACGCTCCCAGAAATGGTTGCTTTGATGGAAGAGGGATACCTGGATATTATGGCAGTCACAGAAACATGGTACACAGAGAACTATGTCTGGGATGTCAACAGACCAGGGTACACAATCAACAGGAGGGACAGGGAGGGAAGAAGAGGAGGAGGAGGAGTAGCTCTCTATGTAAGGAAAGGGATCAAAGCAACAGAGCTAAAGGGTAAACAGGGAGGAGAGGAGGCACTGTGGGTCACCCTGGAGACTGGAAATGGCTCCACAATCCGCACAGGGGTTGTATACAGACCCCTGTCTCAGGGGGAGGAAATGGACAAGGAAATGATAGAAGGTATTCTTGGGATGACAGAGAAAGGGAGATATTGCTGATGGGGGACCTGAATATGACAGATGTTGACTGGAGCACCTTTGCTGCAGCCACATCCAAGAGCAGGGCCATTCTCTATGCCCTACAGGGGGCATGCCTCAGACAGCTAGTTTTGGAAGCCACTCAGAAGAGAGCAATCTTAGACCTGGTACTCTCAAATGGGGACAGAGAGAGGATCTCTGATCTTGAAGTGGGTAGCCATCTGGGAACAAGCGACCACCAATCAGTGTGGTTCACGATAAAGTTTGATGTAGAGTCAAGCCACACAAAAGTGAAGGTACTGGACTTCAGGAGGGCTGATTTTGTCAAAATGGGAGAGTGCCTCAGAAAAGCACTAGCAAACAGGCAAGAAGGTGGAGTGGAGCAACAATGGGGAAACATCAAAACCACCATCACAGAGGCATCAAGCCTTTGTGTGAAGCAAATAAACAAATCAAAATGAAAGCAAAAACCACTATGGTTCTCAAAAGAAGTGGCGGGGAAATTAAGGGAGAAAAAGATAGTATTCAGGAAGTATAAGGAAACACAGAAGGAGCAGAACAGAGAATTGTACCAGTTAAAACAGAAGGAAGCGGGTAAGGCAGTCAGAATAGAAAGGTCCAAACTGAGGAAAAGATAGCCAACTCAGTTAAGAAGGGGGATAAAACCTTTTATAGGTACACTAGGGAGCAAGGAAAGACTAAGGCAGGGATACTGAGGCTGAACAATGAAGAAGGTGGTTGGGCAGAGAGCTATGGTAAAATTTTAGGATACTGAATGAATACTTCGCTCAGTATTCACAATGGAAGCAGGGGAAATAACTTAATCCGGTCAATAGAAGCACTCTGGATAGGGGTTGATATTAATCCTTTCACAGAAGAAAGGGTTCTGAAAGAACTCTTCAAAACTTAAGGTGGATAAAGCAATGGGGCCTGATGGGATTCACCCAGAATTCTAAAAGAACTAAGGGAAGAACTAGTAACATCACTGACTACCCTTTTTAATAAATCATGGGAGGATGGTGTGGTACCTGAGGACTGGAGGAGGGCGGATGTGATTCCCCTTCACAAAAGTAGGAGCAGGAAACTACAGACCTGTCAGTTTGATCTCAGTGGCAGGGAAAATGATGGAATCACTTCTAAAGGAAAGAATTGTTGAGTACCTAGAGGCCAGTGGGGCATAGGACCCAAGGCAGCATGGATTCACAGCAGGAAGGTCATGTCAGACAAATCTAATTGATTTCTTTGACTGGGTGACCAAAGCAGTAGACCAGGGAGGGGCTGTGGACATGGCCTACCTAGACTTTAGCAAGACATTTGATACAGTCCCACACAAAGGGTCCCAGGGTAGTAGCCTGGCTAAAACACTGGTTGGACAACAGGACACAGTGGGTAATAGTAAATGGAGTCCACAGTGAAGAATGGAGGGTTACTAGTGGGGTACCGCAGGGTTCAGTACTGGGGCCGGTCCTTTTGAATGTCTTCATAAGTGACATTGCAGAGGGACTGGAAGGGAAAGTATGTCTCTTTGCAGATGACACAAAGATCTGCAACAGGGTTGATACACAAGGTGGGGTGGAAAGGATGGTAAAAGGGACTTGGCAAGGTTGTAGGAATGATCAAATGTATGGCAGCTTAGATTCAATGCAAAGAAGTGCAAAGTAATGCACCTGGGAAACAAAAACCCAGGGGAAGAGTACACAATGGAGGGTGAGATACTGACAACAACAAAAATGGAAAAGGACCTGGGGGTAGTCACATCAGTCGACCTAAAGGTGGGCCAGCAATGTGACAAGGCAGTAAGAAGGGCTGGGGGGATACTGGGATACATAGGGAGAGGCATCTCCAGTAGAAAACAGAAAGTTGTTGGCCCTCTACAGACAGTTGGTAAGACCACATCTGGAGTACCATGTACAGTTCTGGAGACCCCATCTCCACTAAGACATAGACAGGGTGGAGGCTGTCCAGAGGAGGGCAACCAAAATGATGCAAGGTCTGCATCAGAAGACATATGAAGAAAGACTAAAGGAACTAAAGATGTATAGCTTCGAGGAAAGGAGGGAGAGGGGGGACATGATAGAAACTTTCAAATACCTCAAAGGAATCAAATTTAGTCCAAGAGGGTAGCATCTTTCAGAAAAAGAGATGTGCAAAAACAAGGGGGCACAATTTGAAGACAGAGGGGGGACAGCTCAGAGGTAATGTGAGGAAGTATTTCTTAACAGAAAGGGTTGTGGATACATGGAACAGCCTTCCTGAGGAGGTCATAGAGTCAAAAACAGTGGGGGAATTCAAGAATGCATGGGACAGACATAAGGCAATTCTAGTGGGGGGTAGGAGGAAGTAGGCTGTTGGTTAACTAAGATCTGCAGCTTATCCATTAGGTAGGGAAATGGGCAGAATAGGTCGGCCAAGCGGTCCTTATCTGCCATTAAATTCTATTTTTCTATGTTTGGCACTGGCAGCAGTGAGTTTCAGGCAGAAATGTTGGGCAAACAGGCCCTAAAACAGCTATTTAATGTCTGGGTAGTTGGTGGGGGGCATCCTAAAACATCATGGCTGAGAGCAGATTCCACTCTTAATTTAATGTACCATTTTTTTCTGCAACTTTTCTGGACATTTACTGTCTGTGCTGCACTGGCTGAACCAAGATGTGACTGGAAAACAATTGTAAACAGTGGACCACAGACCATCGTTTGGTCCGGGTGGTGGTTTGGGCACCATAAAACATCATGGCTGGGACCTGATTTCTGTCTCAATGTACTGTGCAATTTTTTAGGATACATTTCTGGAATTCTGGATCATGTTTGGAACCAGCTACACCACACTTAGGCCCTAAAAGCATTTAAACACTGCAGAAAACAGCATATTTGGTTCCTCATGGAGGGTGTGAGCCATGTAACTGCATGTCTGACACCAGATTTCTGTGTCAATGTATTGTGCAATTTTTTTGGAAGCATTTCTGGACATCTGGGCCATGTCTGGAACTGGCAGCACCACATTTTGACCCTAAAAGCATTTAAATACTGCAGAAAACAGCACATTTGGTTCCTCATGGTGGGTGTGAGCCATGTAACTGCATGTCTGACACCTGATTTCTGTCTCAATGTACTGTGCAATTTTTTTGGAAACATTTCTGGACTTGTAGGACCCATTTGGCACAGGCAGCAGTGAGTTTCAGGCATAAATATTGAGCAAACAGGCCCTAAAACGGCTATTTAATGTCTGGGTTGTGGTGATGGAGGGGGGCACCCTAAAACATCATGACTGAGACTTGATTTTAGTCTTGATTTACTGTAACATTTTTTGGGAAACATTTCTGGAATTATGGGCCATGTTAGACAGTGGCAAATCTCTGTCTCACTCTACATTCTCAATGCCATCCTAATTTTTTTCCAGTCATACTATATTTCTCGTCTTATCATGCTTACTCTGCACAGCATGGCTTCAAGAGGCTGTGTTAAACTATAGCCCTACTAGAGCACAGTTTGGACTGGGTGGGGGTGGTGGTGGTGTGGTTGGGCACTATAACACTAAGTTAACATTGTGGCAAGCCCAAGCCATGGGGAAACACGTGTAAAGCACCAAAAAAAATTACATTATGTTTAACTTCGCAATAAAAGTGCTTATGTTTCTATGATTGCTGTGTACATTTTCATTCAGAAATGATCCTGCACACAGCCAAAACAACTGCTGTCAGCCCACAACATCACACATAGCTTTGGGAAAAAAAATATCGCTCCTAGAAACAATTTACAAATTACAATACTTGACATTTGTGGATAGGAGGAGAAAATACATACCAGACAGAGGGACTAACATAAATCAAGTAGAAAGGTACAGTGATTATGGGTAAAACAGACTAAAAGTGACTGAGACAGTAACACATGATAGAGGGTGAATCATAAGGGTCAGGTCAGGTACAAGGTATACATATGAAAGATGACAGGGAGGGAGCATACACATTGCATAGTACACAAAAAACTGGACAAAAACAAATGAAAGGATATAGAAGAAGAGGACAGAAAAAAAATATATATATATATTTATACAATAGGGGTGAGCATGTAACAATGACAATAAAAAACACGTATTCTCAATGCAGTGGAATAACTCTGTGATGACATAGACACTGTGGGTTTATTTCCTGATAACCCCACAGTGTCTACATCACCAGCAAATATACTCACAATGGTGATGTCACCAGAGTGAGACTATCTACACTGCAGCCTGCATTTAATAGCTTCACAGTTTCTCTCTCACTGAATCCTGCAACTAACTCAATTAGCATTGTAAAATACAATCACCTGTGTCCCATAGTTATTCTGACAATTCTAGCACACTGCTGTGCAGCTCTAATCTTCAAACCAGCCTCCTTCATAAACCAGTTTCTCCTTCTGAGTGCTGACTGCAACAGTTTCTGTGTCTCAGTGAAGCCTGCAACTTACTGAATAAACAGTCTGTTTCTCACTCCTAGCTGCAGGTAACACAATTTTCATTGCAAATCACATGCACCTGTGTCTCATAGTGTCTAACAGTCTCAGCCCATTCAGAAACACTTACACACACTCAGACCACACACAAACAGTGCTGTCAGTATAGCCTAGAGTTTAGAGTAACAAGCAATGAACAAACTTTCTACATTCAGCAGCCCAGAACAGTGTTTGATTCTTACAACTTCCATTTCAATACTGTGTGGCTATGAACAAATCACTTAACTGTGCAGTGCCCCCAGTTCTCACCAAAAACTTACCCAATTACCAAAATAAAGTAGAGAGAACACAGAAAAGAATGTTCCTAAAGGGCACTAGCCCTATTGTATAAATCGCACACATGATGTGCGACTTGTGGAATATGGCAAACATTTGCACTCGTGCAGAGTGAACTGCAATAATATGACTCGTGCCTTCGGCACTTGTGATATTATTACAGTTCACTCTACACTCATGCAAATATTTGCCATATTCCACAGTCGCCCATCGTGTATCCCCTATGTATTTATTTTTGCTTTTTGTTATTTTTAGAGGGTGCAGATGAGGGAAGAGTGACAGTAAGAAAGCAAGGACAAGAGAAAGAAAAGAAAAAAAAAATCTGCAGCCAGTGCTGCGCTGACTGGTCTGGAGGCTGACCGTTACACTGCACCAGTGCCAGGTGCACATTCTGCCCTGCCACCACCACCACCACCACCACGCAGCTCTGTCAGGAGCTCAAATTTTTTTCTTGCTCCTGAAGGAGTTTCCTGAGGTCCCCTGATCTCCAGTCAGAAATCAGTGAAATCACTGCGCAGAGCTCCCACCTCTCTGCACAATGCTCTCAGGTCTTCTTCAAAGCTTACTGCTGCTGGTGCTGGGGTGGATGCAGGCTGTGCTGGGTCACCACCATGAACCCAGTGATGCCTGTGTCTCTGGGGTGAGGGTGATGGGGGCTCTGCACCTGCCTCCTGCTGCTGCTGCCTTCTGCGGCTACTATGCTGACCACTGGCCCCTGCCTCTTGCTGGCTCCGTCTACCTGCTCAGCAGCATCCCAGGCCCCTCTACCTGCTGCCAGCTCTTTTTCTTTTTTAAGACAATTTGCAGTGTGGTGGTGCTGCAGATGGCTCCTTTGGCTACCAGTGCCAAAATGATCCTTGGTTTTGCACCTTCTAACTGATCTGCCACACAAGTTGCAGATCACAACAGAATTATCATTTGTGCTTTCTTTTACTAAAAAACACCACACAGCTGATGACACTTTCTGGGGGGGGGGCAACAGCTGATGTCCCAGGGCCAGTGGGCACTTTGTGCTCCTGCTTGAGGGAGTTGGGGGGTACATTTTCTAGCTGGAAAGGGATTGCATCTGGAGGTGCCTGCTGCTGCCTGGTGGTGGGGGCCACACGAGGATCCTGCTGCTGCTGGGATGGGGTGAGGGGCTCATGCTGCTCCTGGGAGTGGGGCTACATTCTCCTGCTGGGGGTGGGGGCACATGCTCCTGCTGCTGTTGGGGGGGGCACAGACATAAAGGCTTTCCTATAAATACGGACACTGGGTGGGGGTGGTCCAGCTGCCTTCTTCTAAGTCTTAGAATTATCCATTCTAATCTCTATCTCCTTCTCCTCCTACTACAACTCCCCCCCTAAAAAAAGACAAAAAAAAAGGGGAGTTTTACACACACACAATTGAAAAGATAGATACATATAAAAATGAAGAAAAAACACCAACAGAAAATATTAACTTTTTAAACTAATGGGGCACAGATCACAAATCAAATAAGCTGCAAATGCAAACACACACTCACACACACACAAACATTACATTTTAGAAACACAAGTTTGAGCTCTCTTGGTGTAGTCTCTATCCTCTCCTACTTCCTACTAAACTGAAACAGCTCTAAAGAAAGTACATTTAGTCTGGCTTCCTGCCTAAGCGCAGGCAGCCATGTGATCAGCAGTCTGCTAGAGAGAAAGCCATGTGATAAGCTTTTTTCCCCCAATTTCGCCTGATACTTACATGCGGCGAAATGTGCAGATGAAAGGAGTAATTTCAAGCATAATTTTGCAGGCAAAATTTTGCCATCGGGGCAAAATTGCATGAAATGCTTCATGTGGCGAAACTGGCAATTTCGCTGGAATTTTGCTGGCATAATAAAATTTTGTTGTATCTCTACTCATAAACAGTACAGCTGTCATTTCTCACATCCTACCCTAAACATGTCTCCTCACGTGTTATGCAGAATGACATTTTGCCATGCATTAAAACTATTTCACCTATGGGGTGCATGCGGTGTGCTGATAAGAAGAGTACGTTGGGAATTTGGGATCAAAATATGAAAAACATTACACAGTAATGATCATTCATTGCAATTTCACTATGCATACGCATAACTACAGTCATTTTCAATATTTTCACCCCAGACTTAAAACATAGCCTTCCTATTACCCCACCTCATGTATGTCACAGCTGTAATTTTCCAAACCCTGTCCAAAATGTGTTTGCACACTGGTGGCACAGAATGGCATAGAGGTTGTGCAGAATTATGTTTTGGCAGGGATTTGAAAACATTTCTGTACCATGTACATGTCCTGGGGTAATCAGATGGCCATAGTGATAATTTGCTCATGCATCTACAGAGGGATGGGTGTGCAGGGTCTGAAGGACCTTGCACTCCCACATTAAAATAAAGGAAATCATGGTGCACTCCACCAGGGAGATGAATGTTAATTACAATCGGGCTGATTCCAAGAGGTCATACACCAGCCTAATTCGAGATACGCCAAACCCCTTGGTATATCTCATGACTTACACCAAGTGGTACGTCAGCCCCACTTACAAGAGGCGCCTTGCGCCATGGCTGCTGCAGGCTATGACAACTGTGGGTTATGCCACCCACCATGCTGCAGCCTGTAACACCATGGCGCAAGTGCGGGTTACGGTAGCAACTGTGCCCTATTCCAGGAGGGCAGCTGCTGTAACCTGCTAGTGCAATTCTGAGAACCGCACTGGTGGTGCCAAGTTACAGCAGCCCAGAGTTGCTCTAAGGGGCATCCGACGATGCTATCCATTGGCTGCCCACCCCCTTGGTGCCACGACAATGGTGCTGATGTGCCCCATGCCCCCACAGGCATACCCCTGCTCCCACCGCCCCAGATGTCAGATACCCCCAGGGTCCATTCTCCAGCATGCCCCCCTGGATTCCTGTGCCACCAGTCCTGCCCCCCATGCCCCCTGGTGTGTGCCATGGTGTTCTGGGTTGGGGTTTCAGAAGGGCTGCCAGTAGATGGCCACTACTTGTGACATGTGGGCCATCTACACCATGCCTGTGGCATACTCCTCCACATGGCATAATCCGCATGTCACAAGTGCTGGGACCCTGCTGTTTTGAAATGCAGCATTGGGTCCCTGGCATAGTGGCGAATGTTGCAAATTGCATACACCTGCAAGTTGCGACATTCGACTTGGAATCTGGCACCATGTCACTACACTTACAGATAGATGGGTGCAAAGGGACAGGAGGGCCCTGCACTCACATAAATAGCTATGGCTATGGTGATACTGCCACAAAAAGTAAGGAAATTCATTGCAAAAAACTCTGTTAATGCATCAGTTAGGGTTTCTATTCCAGTGACAAAAGTCTGGAAATTTGGTGTTAAGGTTCCCAACTGTACCACCCCACCCACTCCACATACCAACAGGCATTGGGGTGTGCCTTGGGGTCATCAGGCCTAACTCTCACCACATTCTCCTATACTATACCATCTCAGCTTCCTTACAAATGGAATGGGGTGAGAGTTAAGCCCGATGACCCCAAGACACACCCCAACACCTGTTGGTGTATGTGGAGGGTGAGGGGGGGTGGAGTGGTAGGGTTGAGAACCCTAACACCAAATTTCCAGACTTTTGTCACTGGAATAGAAACCCTAACTGATGCATTAATGAAGTTTTTCTGCAATGAATATATATGGAATAGTGGATCGGCAACTATGCACAACCAGTGTGTTGTGCCACAGAGGGGTTCTGATTCCCAGTCACCTCAAGCGCAAAGCTCAAAAGATCCATGGGAATCAGAACCCTGAGGTGGCACAACACATGATTGTGCATAGAGTTGTCCATCCACTATTTTTTATAGTGTATGGTGCCTGTAAATGTTTTTTTAGAACAGAAAAATATTTTATTCTCTGCCGCATTTCATTCTGGTTTTCTACATTGGTTGCTAGGGTCAGTGGTGTGGTTTCTAGGGTCCAGATGTCCCTACATGTATAGCGTGGGCTGCTATTGGTTGAAAATTTCATGTGGGTGGGATTTAAAAAAAAAAACATGGCGGTGGTACCTCTCACTTAAGCGAGAGGACTGAGTCGGGGGAATCGCTTTCCTTCATGTGAGTTAAATTAAAATATCTGGTTGATCCTGCATTTTATTTTTAGTTATAACTTAAAATATCTGCTTGGCCAGCCTGCTGGTGCAGTGGTTGGATTTCCATGTGCAACGCCGGCAACTCTGGTTCGGAAACAGGCTCAGGTTGCTGGAGGGCCAGCTGGTGGGGAGAAGGATAGAGCATCTCTAGACAGCTCTCCTTCTCTAGAGGGAGGGAGGGTGCAAATGTTCACTGTCTAGTGACACCCAGTGGAGGCTGGGGCAGCTGCTAGCAACACTGTCATCTGGACTTTCAGGGGGTGGGGCGGACGCTGGTCATCATTGCACATCCCTGCCCCTCGCTCACAAGGGGAAGAAAATACCGGGCTCGGTCTGTCTCCGTGATGCCCTCACCCTGGGGTCTCCACTAACCTCTGATGCCAGCTTCCCAACTAGATACTAGTCTTGTGGCAACCTTGGGGAAGTCACTGCAACCCCACCCTATAGGGGTAAGCCAGGGGTGACCTGGGAGTGCTGGCTATGATCGGAGGTGGAGGCACAGGGGGGCCATGACTAGGGTGAAGTATTGATGGACCCTGACCCAGAAAAAGCACAGTAAATAAAAAATAAAAATCTGGTTGATCCTGCTGAAGTCATGTGCTCTTTGACATTGCTGTCACCCCGACTAGCTGGTTGATTCAGCATTTCTGTTGCAGCAGCTGTTCCATTGAACAGCGTGGCTAATGCCCTTTCAGAACAAGTTGAAATGTTGTTGTTCCACAGTGTGGTATAACCACGTCCCATGACCTTTGAACTGTGGTACAACAACATTTCAGCTAGGATGGATTTTCATTCTGAACAAGCCCCCACCATATATATATATATATATATATATATATATATATATATATATATTAGTGTGCATCAGTAATGTGTGTAATTGTGGGTTTGCATTTGTGTGTAGTGTACATACAGTATTATTGTGTATCAGTGTGTATGTATTGATGTGGACAGTATGTATATGCATCTGTGTGCATGTATTAGTGTGTTTTAGTATGGATATGCATCTGTGTATATTAATGTGTGGTAGTGCCACTATAGTTAGGGTTAAGTTGGTTGTTTAATGTTAACCCCTTAACTCTACACTTTAATAGATTCACCACCATTCAATGGATTTGCATAACATTTTGCATGTAAGGTCTCTTGTTTAGTTCTGGTTGGATGTGCAGATTCTGAGATCCAGATAGAAAAAAAGAGTAGAAAAATTGGGGAGTTTTGCTTTTTTTTGTCATCGCCTAGCGCTCAGCCAGTTTGGAATTTTACTCTGAAATTTTCAGGGTAGAAAGGGTGTTGACAGAGTGGTGCCTTCACTGGATTGGTTAAAAAAATAATCCAATTCAGAGTTATAAGGATTTTAAATTTCAGTTCTGAGCATGCTCAGCACAGTCTTTTGAATAGCTGTTTGATGCAAAAAAAGATGTTGGCACATATGAAAAATAATTCTGTTTCACATGGGGATAATCTTTTTTTGTGAGAAAAAATATTTTTTCGTATGGCTGCCATCTTGTTTTTCATTTTTGTTTAAGAAAAAAAATTAAAAAAAACATCTATCCTCAGATACATCAACACATGTATCTTGCTAATCAGGACCCCTTATGTGGATTCTGACATTAGTTTTTGAAAAATAAATCACCCAGAAATGTGTTTTTCACACATTTTAAAATCTGTTTTCATGATCTGAATTTCTTTTTTCACATGGCCATATGAAAAAAAAATTGACCATATGAAAAAAGATTCCCTTTATAAGAAAAAGAAATTAGTTTTTTTCACATTATTTTTTCATATGAAGCAATCTTTTTTCCTAAGAATGACACAACCTCATGAAAACAGAATCCTTCCTATGAAAAAAGAATATGGACTTGGGGCCCCATATTCACAGCCATCAGGATGCACAGCGCAAATGGATGCACCACACAAAAAAATGGGCTAGCCAGCTCTGATGGGATATTCAAACAAAATATGCAAGTGGAACAGATCACGCATGTTTTTTGAATATTGAACCCTAAATGATTGGCACTTAGCGGGCAGCCACCATGTTTGGCACAGCACATCAAGGGTTCTGGGTTGAAGACCACCAATGGGGGAATACATGGTGCATACCTGGATGCACCATTTCCCCCACGAGTGATATTCAGCCAAAATATGCTAATGAACTCATTGGGCATGCATGGCATTAAGGGGCCTCGTGTATGCCCATTATGGGCTCATTAGCATGGCTGCATCAGGATATATGCACCAGGCCAGCCCTCCTCAGCCCCGAACACAGTGTCAGTACAATATACAAAACCCTGTTTCCATAGTGTAGTGTCCCCCCAATCCCTGAGTGGTGGTAAATACATAGATCCCAATTTTCATAGTGTAGTGGACCCCCTCCTCAGCCCTAATCCCCAATTGATGTCAAATAAATATGTTCCCCATTTCCATAGTGTATGGAACCCCCTCCCCAGCCATGATCCCTGATTGATGTCAAATAAATAAGTTCCCCATTTCCATAATGTAGGGAATCCCCTCCCCACCCTGAGCACAGAGTGTCTTAGTACTAGTAATGCATCCCCAAAACTGCCAGTCATAAGTCAGTTCTCTGAACAATGCATTAATGTATGGCATGTGAATGTCTAACTAAGTGAATTAAAATCCAGTTGGGAAGGACTCAA
Source organism: Neoceratodus forsteri (assembly GCA_016271365.2). Taxonomy (NCBI): domain Eukaryota; kingdom Metazoa; phylum Chordata; order Ceratodontiformes; family Ceratodontidae; genus Neoceratodus; species Neoceratodus forsteri. The sequence goes on from CM028131.1 coordinate 539,619,820, forward strand.
TAAAAGTTTCCTTGTCTGAATTCTCACTTAGCCAGGGTGCCTGAGTATGTACAGTAGATAGTACATGCTCATTGGGACCAATGAGTACTTAGCATGTACTGTAACACTCTCAGGCACCAATCAGTTGGTAGCTGGCTGTGGTAGGGTGTGGAGGGCTGCACCAGTCACCAGTATAGGTTGGATTTGGTGGGTGTGAGAGAAGGAGGGTTACTGTCTACCGGGGAGGGGGGTGGGGGGACAGTACATTATGACAGTGGGTGTGGTATTGTCTACTATTACATACAGTGTTTGGGGCTGGGGAGGGGTGGGTCCCTTCACAATAGAAAAGGGGTTCTATTTTATTTTGCCAATTGTTAAGGGACTACTCTGAACCTGAAGTTGTTTGGATTAATTCTGACTGCTATTGGAACATGTGCCCTTTTTCTACATGCTGCAGATTTTCTTTCACCCTGCCTGAGTTGACATTCAGACAAGGAGATTTTTTTTCTTTGAAATTCAACATATTTTATTTAGTTTGTACATTTGGCCTTAGAAGGTCATGTTACTACATGACATGGTTACAAAAAACAAGACAACACAGAACAATACAGACATTATAAATAATCCCCACCCTCCCCGAACCCACCCCACGCATGATATTAGGAATGTTGAGGTGAAATCAGCTATAGGAGATAAACTCTTAAGCATTCAAGATGTTTGTTAAAGGGAGTATAACGTTTGAAGTTTACTCCAGTATCTCTCAAATTTGGGCATCCTGCTGTGTACACTGGTGATTACAGTACCTTCTCCACCGAAAGATTGATCAAGAGTTCCTGCAACCACTTAGTATGAGATATAGCACCACTATCTAGCCAGTGTTTGAGTACCAACTTTTTAACCAACATTGCCATCATTGCTAGATGATATTTCCATTCAGTAACACCTATGTGGGAATAGTCACCCACCAAACATGCCCCCAGTTCTATATACTCTGCAATACCCAATCATACCTCTCAACCTCCTGACTCATAAGTCAGGAACAAGGCTTAAAACAATCAGGGACAAAGGTTTAAAATCAGGAACACACCTTAGAAACTGGTGATATCCACTCAGGAAGCTGGTAGAAAAAGTGGTGTAGTGTAAAATGCATTGTTTAAGGAAGAACACATCTGTAACATTAATGTCTGACATTTTGTTATGTCTACAACCCTCACTGTTTGGTCATGGAAACACAATTTGTAGGAGGGACAGAGTAAAAGTTTGAGGTAAATTCAGGGACATCCCTGAAAATCAGGGACAGTTGAGAGGTATGTACCCAATAGAGGTTCTACTCTCTTTTTTATAAGGGCCCATAAGGGCGCCACTTTGGGGCATTCCCAGAAAATGTGGTATGAGGAGCCTACTTCCTGCATACAACATCTATAATTCGGGGAGAGGGACTTATTCATTCTAGCTAATTTGACTGGAGTACAATACAAATTGTTAAGAATCTGAAATTGCATAAGACGTAGTCTGTCTTGCGATATGAATCAGTGGGTATCTTTCCAGACCTTCTCCCAATTGAATGCTACTTCCGGGAACTGGGAGTTCCAGTAACGAGAGGACCAATCTTGATTTGGGAAAGCTTTTTCTATTAGTATCTTATATATACTAGAAACCACGTGTTGTTGGATGACTACTGCACTAAGTGGTTGCAGCAAACTGCTTCTATCCCCTGTTGCTTGCTTTATTTGGGAGGCAATTAGCATGTGTCTGAGTTGAAACACCTTGAAACTCGAGTAGGGGCCTAAGTGATATCTGTTGAAGATATCTATTGTTGATCTAACTTGGCCATCATGCCATAAGTCAGCAGTCCTGGCTTGTGCCAATTGGGGAAGCCAGGAGGCTTTCACCAGTCTCCCGCCTATCTTAAAGTTCAGGTTACCTACCAACAGCTGGAACGGGTCTTGTGTATGTTTATAAGTGAGGGACGCACAAAGTTGAGTGTGAACTTTAACTGAGATACCGACCAGAGTCGCCACCAATGCTTGGGGGAGCAATTTGAATGGAACATAATAAAGGGTGGGGGCAGAAATGCCTACTGAGGAGATAAGCTTGCTTTCCAGCTTTAGCCATATAGGTATGTATTGGTCTGGTCGTGGGTTTTCAAGCCTTTCTGACCATCTCATATATTTTGCAGAGTGACTTGCCCTATAGTAGAACTTGAAATGGGGAGAGTCTCAGTCCTCCCTTTGTTTTAGTATATGTGAGCTTTCCATAAGCCCTACGAGCCTGTTTACCCTTCCATATGAACCCAGTAACCAGTGAGGGAAGTCTGGAAAACCAGGCTTGAGGTAACCAAATGTTCAACATGTTGAGGGGATAGAAGATCCGGGGCAGAATCTTCATTTTGATTAGACTCACTCTCCCCCATAGGGATATTGGCAGCGCCCTCCATCTGTTTAAGTCCTGTTGAATTACTTGGACCAAGGTATCCATGTTATAATGTCTCAAGGATTTAGGTACCCTGGTCAAGTATATAACCAAGTATTTAATTTTTTTTATGTTCCCACTGTAAACCTAATCCTTTGATTTCCCTGTGGTGAGTGTGAAGGTTAAGAGGGAAGACTGTGTTTTTTTCCAAATTCAATTTATAGTTGGCCAGAATACCAAACTCTTGGATTATGTCCAGGGCTCTGATAATTGACGCCCTTGGATTGGAAAGGTGGAGGAGAATATCATCAGCATATGCTGATAATTTGAGTTCTTGCCTCCCTACCATCACACCTTTAATTACTGGGTCCATTTTAATACGTACCAGGAGAGGTTCCAGGTACAGATTGAACAGTAGTGGGGATAGGGGACAACCTTGCCTAGTAACACAATAGAGGGAGAAATAACAGGAAAAGGTTCTGTTACAATACATGCGGGCAGTAGGGTTGGTCTACAGGGCCTTTATCCATTGCACAAAGAGAGGAGGGAAACTGAACCAACCTAAGGTCCTAAAAATGAAACACCAATCCACTCTGTCGTATGCTTTTTCTGCATCCAAGGACATCAATACAGCAAGAGCAGCATCAGTCTGAGACGTAGAGAAGATGTGATCTAATTTCCTCACATGATCTGAGGCTGATCTGCCTACCATAAAGCCCACTTGTTCTGCACAAATCAGAGAAGGCATAACCCGGCCTAATCTGTTAGCTAGAATTTTGACTAGGATTTTAATGTCATAATCCAAGATTGAAATAGGGCAGTAGCTCGATACCTGTTCTGGGTCCCTCCCTTCCTTGTGCAATACCACTATTAGGGCTTCAAAGAGATGCGGATCCTGACACTTGTCTGCCAAGATAGTCTGGAACAGATAGAGTAGCCATGGGATCAGGTCCTCCTCCAGCGCCTTAAAGAAATTAGTGGAGAAGCCATCCAGGCCCAGAGCTTTATCAAGTGATAAACTGTGAATGGCCACTCTAATTTCATCCTCTGAAAGCAGGGAGATCAGAAGGGATTGTTGTTCCCTGGACATGACTGGCAGACTCATGGCACCCAGGTATTCGTCTGTCTGGGCCACTGGGGGGGGGGGTCTGGCGTGATCCCATATAAGCCTTTGTAAAAGATATGGAATTCGGCTGCTATTTCATTCGGCTTAGTTAGAAGGAGACCATCTGTCCTGGAACAGACTGCATTAATCAGCCTCGAGGTTTTCTGCTTTCTGACCCTCATGGCTAGCAGGCGACCAGTTTTTTCTCCTTGATCGTTATAAGTGGAATTTGTTTTGAGGAGTGCATATTCTGCCTTAACTGCTAGCAAGTCATTATACTGTGCCATAACACGGACCAACTCTTGACGGAGCGTTTCCGTGGATGATGGGGAGATGTACTTCTCCAGATGCCTAATTTTATCCAGTAGTTCTTTAGCCTGGCCTTCCCTCTTGCATTTCTGTACAGAGGCAATCCTGATTAGTTCCCCTCTAATACAACACTTTAGGCCCCCCAATTCCACGTCAGGATGAACCGTAGAATTTAAATTAATTTGCGTATATTGTGCAATGCAGGCTTTTAACTTGTCTAGGACCCATTTATCTTTCAATAATCTGTTATTGATTTTCCAAACTGTTTCCACACAGTGGGATGGGGTCAGGGAGATGGTACAAAACACTGAGGAGTGGTCCGAGATAACTTCTGGGGAAATTTGGCATGCCATAAGGCTTTGGAGAAGTTGTTTACTCACTAAGAAGTAGTCTATGCGGGAGGGAGTCCCATGTACTGGACCCCGGAACGTATATTCCAGCAGGTTGGGATGTAGAACCCTCCATGGATCGCACAATCCTAGGTTGTCTATCAGTTCTCTGATAGCCCTTTGAGCCGCAGATAGACCAGCCTTCTGTTTGCCCATCTTGTCTATGTCTGGGGAGAAAGGAAGGTTCCAGTCTCCACCTAACAGAAACAGAACAGAGAGGAAAGGCATCAGAAGATTAAGAATCTCCATGAAGAAGGAGGAGGTGTCTGTATTCGGACTGTATATGGATCTAAGAAGTATGTTGGACTCTCCAGTGTCCCCACCACAAAGACATTTCTGCCAAGGGGGTCCACAGAGCACTGGCTGCATTTAAAACCCAGATTTCTAGACACCAATATCACTAACCCTTTGCTCTGTGAACTGGACCCAGCAGCAAAAACTTGCCCCACATGCAGCCTTCTCAGCAGTATGGCCTCCAATTCAAGGAGATGGGTTTCCTGCAGGAAAGAGATTTGTCCCTTAACTATCTGCAAATGTTTAAGTAACTATGTCTTTTCTGTTTATTTCGTGCTCCTTTGACATTCCAAGGCACAATGTTCACTTTGCTAGCCATAACTCTCCGAACTTCTGTAATTACTGTGATATAGTCTAAATTTTCCTACTAAGCCCTTTATATTGATACCATGGGCCCCCTCCTCCCCCCTCCTCCTCAATATACAAAACAAACCATGTCTGACCCCCCTCCCCTTTTAATCCCCTCACCTCCGAGTAGAAACACTTATGTAAAATATGTGAAAATATACCTGTCATCCTGAACATATATAATACATAGATTGCTGTTAGCGATGATTAAAGGTCAACCCTTCCCCTCAATATGGTACACAATGCTGCCAGCTGGAGCATATGGAGCCCTGGTCTCCCCCACTTTTTTTAAACAGTTTGATTTATTACAGAAAGTTATTTAACATCCTAGCAATCAACCTAGAATGAAAAAACAGATATAAAACATTACTAACTTTGAGAAAAATAGCCCCATCAAGCAGCCCCTCGTCTATCTAAAAATCACAAAAAAACTGCTGAGGCAGATGAATTGAGGTTAACTAAGCCCTTCACTTAATGCTGCTTTATACTAATCCGTGTAGATGGTAACTGTGGCTGAGTCCCAAATGGCAGAATAGTGAACATCACAAACCAAAATAAAATAGTTGAGGAGAAATCCTTCTGTATTCAATAAGCAGCAGTTTAAAAGTTAGGAAACAATCCAGTACTTCTGATTATGATTTGAAAGTGCTGTTCTTTGAGAAGCTGCAGCAAGAATGATTGGTGCTGGCTGCAACTCCACATTCTCTCGCATATTCACGCTGACGCCCCACTGCTAAGTGAACAACTGCACCCGCTCGGTTGTGTGCATCACCAAGGAGCGCCAGTTCATCTTGCTCCACTATGCCACCACATACGAAAAAAAAAGGTTTACACAGTACTGCTGCGCTTCAATAGCCCAAAAGTTACCATGGTAGGATAGGGGAAACAATCTTGAGCCAGATCCAATGGCTTTGGTTTTCACCTTCAGTTATTCATGCACATCAGCGCTCCTCTGGTTACACCATGGGCTGTGAAACTCCTTAAATCACGGTAAGATCGCTTGTGAGGATATGCGCCAGCCCAGCTCAAAAAGCCATGAAACCAAGAGTCTCCCCCTGCCTTAGTGTCTACAAAGGAAGTAAACTGCCAACTCTGGGAATATGTGAACAGCAAATACCTTGTCACTTTTTGTATAAGTCTGGCAGCAGCCCTTGCAGCTCCTCCACTGCCTGCTCATTATTTTCAAATGAATGCCACTTCTCTTGCACCCGAACTTGAAGTTGTGCAGGGTACAGCATTCAAAACTGGACACCAGCAGGGATAAGGCAAGATATCGTCGAGTGAAATGTGCCCCTCTTTTGCCTGATGGACGCTGGTAGGTCTTGTGAAATTCTTATCTTGTGCCTTTCCCACATAAGAGCTTGTATGCCCCGTAGCTTCAACAAAATATGCTGCTTATCTAGGTAATTCAGTAGCTTCAGCAAGAAGGGCTGAGGAGGTGAGCCAGTAGCTGGCTTGGGGCATAAAGCTCAATGGACCCGCTCCACAATATATGCAGGCCCATTAGGTGAGGGGCCAGCAACTTTGTCCAGTAGCTTCTGGGTGAAGACGATATGGGGAGGAACCCTCTTCTTCCTCCAGTAGTCCGATAATGACCAGATTGTTGCAGCGGCTGTGGCCCTCGAGGTCCTCCAGTTTAAGTTCCATTTTGCTCATTTGCTTTTGGAGGGCTACAATCTCTGGGTCCACAGCTGCCTGCCACTTTTCTAGTGAGACTGCTCTTGCCTCCGTGTCTCTCACTTGTCTCGATAAGTCTTTCAGGTCTTGTTTCAAGGTGGCAATGACTGTCGTCAATGTTAGCAAGGCTTCCCAGAGCAGCTTCATTTGTAGCAGAAAGAGCTCTTCTGTGAGTGGGATAGTGGTAGATTTAGATGCTGGAGAAACCACTGGTTTCACAGGCTGCTGTCTGGATTTCTTAGCGGCCTTCTTGGGAGAAGCTGGAGGGGTATGGTGCGGTAACTCTTGCCTCATCTCCGCCTCCATTCTGGACTTGCTGTTTGCTGTTCTCGTTGGAGCACTGTCTAATTGTCAAGTAGGTCTACTGTAGAAGAAAGCAACAGTTTTTCTAGGTGATTTTGGAATAGTTTAAAGCCGAAAAGCTGTATGATGTAGCAGGAGAGAGATGAGAGCGCTGCTTCCCCTTAGCCAGACACCACGTGACTCCCGACAAGGAGATTTTTATTGAGTCACTCCCAAATGGATTTTATTGCACTTAGCTAGACATTCACATGCCAATAAGTAGGATGACAGCACAACGGCTACTGCATGTGATGTACAACATCATTAATGCATTGTTCAGAGAGCAGACTCATGACTGGCAGTTTTGGGGTGCATTATTAGTACTATTACACTCTGTGCTCAGGGCAAGGAGGGGGTTCCCTACACTATGGAAATGAGGAACATATTTATTTGACATCAATCAGGGATCAGGGCTGGGGAGGGGGGTTCCCTACACTATGGAAACAGGGAACATATTTGTTTGACATCAATCGGGGATTGGGTCTGGGAATGGGGATTCCCTGCACTATGGAAATGGGGAACATATTTATTTAACATCAATCAGGGACTGGGGCAGGGAAGGGGGGTTCCCTACACTATGGAAACAGGGCACATATTTATTTGACATCAGCCGGGGATCGTGGTTGGTAATGGGGTTCCCTAAACTATGGAAACTCGGAACATATACATATTTTTTTGACATCAATGGGGATCAGGGCTGGGAGGGGGTCCCTACACTTTGTAAACAGGGAACATATTTATTTGACATCAATCGGGATCAGGGTTGGGAAGGGGGGTTCCCTACACTATAGAAATGGGGAACACATTTATTTACATCAATTTGGAATCATAGCTGGGCAGGGGGGCTCCCTACACTATGGAAAAGGGGAACATATTTATCTGACATCAATCGAGGATCGTGGCTGGGGAGGGGGGCTTCCTTGCACTATGAGGAACATATTTATTTGACATCAATCAGGGATCGGGGCTAGAAGGGGGGTCCACTACATTATGAAACATAGATGAACTGACCCTGATTTTGTCATACAGTGGGGATCGGGGCTGAGAGTGGGGATCATGTGACCAGCCCAGGACTTTGTGCGGGGCACTACCCTGCCCAGCACAAAGTTAGGACATGGTTTTAGATTCCTAACTTTGTGCCAGCGCATCTGGCCATGTCTTCCCAAGGGGAATTCTGAATATTGTGATGAGGGGAATATGCATGAGCGACCCCTCATTTGTATGCCCACATCACAATATTCTGTGCTGCGGTGCAGTTGCATTTATATGGCACATCATTGGCTTCTGAATATTGCCCCACCCCCAATGGCTGTCGCAAGTCCAGAGATGCACAGGGGCATCTAGAGATGCACAATGCATCTCCTTTGAATATGCATTCCTTAGTTTGTTTTTCCACATTTCAACTTTAACAAGCCATAATGCCATCAATATACGGTATGCAGTTATGGGACAATCTATTTCAAAATAAATGTCTGAATGAGTACTACAACAGTAACATATACCCTCCCCCCCAAAAAAAAATTTATGAGCCATATAAAAAAACTATAAAAATGAAAACATTACTATTCCTATAGGATAATATTGCAACTTTAACAAGCTGAAACTTTGGCAGTCTTTGGAGTTTACTAGCAATGTATATATCCACAGGAAGGTCCAAATGGCTGCTACAACACTAAGCCCCTATGATATAACTGAAAATGGTCTATACCTACAAAACAAAATTACAAGGAACAACAAAAATTGCTTTTCTGGAGGAACAGAAGCACAAGGCTCAGAGGGCCCTGTACTTCCACACCCACGTAGGCACGTGCATGTTTGGAGGCAAGGAATCACATGGATGTGTTCATGCAATCCCTTTGGGACCTGACTGAATGATGAAAAGATTCTATTATCTCAACAAGTAAGGAAATTCATTACAAAAAAAAATTGTTAATGCACCACTTAGGGTTTGGATTAAACTAAATTGGAGTTCCCTACCCAAACACCTCACCCCCCCCACCCTGCAAGCAGCAGAAGATAAAAAACATTAGAGTTTTGGCTGTCTAGAGTCTTGGCAAATCAGGCCTGGGTCTTCCTTGGGGTTATTTACCCTAATGGTCTCTCTATTCTCATATAGTCTACTCATTTGAGCGTATTTGCTGATGTAATGTGGGTAGCCTTAGGGTTGATAACCCCAAGGAAGACCCCAGGCTTGATTTGCCAAGACTCCACAGCCAAAACCCTAATGTTTTTTCCTTTTGCTGCTAGCAGGGTGGGGGTGGGGTGTTAGAGTTGGAAACCCTAACACCACATTTCCTTACTTTTTTCAGTTTAATCTGAATCCTAACTGCTGCATTAACAGTTTTTGCAATGAATATTAGTGTGCATTGGTCCATATGTAATTATGAGTTTGCATCTATGCATGCATTAGTATGCGCCAGTCTGTGTGTTTGCATATGACTATTTGTGTGTGTGTAGAATTTGGTGTTCTTCAGTGTGCGTGTATGTGTGTGTGTGCTTGTTTATATCTGTGTGTATGTACTGGTGTCAGTATCTGTGGGTACATACTGTATCTGCATTTGTGCATTACTGTACTTCAGTTTGTGTCTTGCATCTGTGTGCGACTATTACTGTGAGTCATTGTGTTTGTATGTATTAGTGTGTATCAGTGTGGGTTTGTTCTCATCTGTAATAGTATATGTCACTTTGTGTTTGCATCTGTGTGCAAGTGTTATTGTGCATCATTGTGTTTGTGTATGCATATGTGCATATGCGTTAGTGTCATTATGTGTGGGTTCACATCTGTGTGACTGTGTGTATTGACATCAATGTATATATATTAGTGTGCATCAGTTTGTGTGTACTGTATGAGGTAACATCTGTGTGTGTGTGTACGGCATTTGTGCACGTCAGTGTGTGTTTGTATATATAATTGTATATATGTGTATGTATCAATGTGTATGTACAGTAATGGTGTCCTTATGTAGTTCTTATTTGTGTATATGTGTGCTGAATATATGTACAGTATCTGTCAGTGTCTGTGTATGTTTGCATTTGTATATGTATTGGTGTCCGTCAGTGTGCATCTGCATCTTTGAAACATATAAACATAGCATCTGTCAGCAGATAAGGACTGCTTGGCCCACCCAATTTGTCCATTTTTCCCTCCCTAAAGTATCATAGAAACATAGAAGCTGTCGACGGATAAGGGCCTTTGGGCCACCGAGTCTGTCCCATCATCCCTAAGAGATGTGCTTTTTCAAGTTCTGCTGTTAATAGGTTGCCCCCCTCCCCTGCCTATCAGCAGCCCACTATGCCTATCTCAAGCTTTTTTAAAACCAGTAATTGTCTCTGCCTGTCTTCGCAGACCCTGCTTGATCAATGGCTTTTATTCCTCCCCCCTCCTTTCCACTAAGATTCCATTATGCCTATCCCATGCATTCTTGGACCCCACCAGTTTTTCTTCCAAACACCTCTGCTGGTAGGTTGTTCCAGGAATCCACCACGCTTTCTGTGAAGAACTTTCTCACATCACTTTTGAATCTAGCCCCTCCAGCTTCATAGCAAGTCCTGTTATTGTTGAGCACCTTTTTTTCTGAAAAATACTTCCATCCTATCCTGTACCTTATTAACACCCCTGAGGTATTTAAAGATCTTCATCACATGCCTCCTCTACCTCCTTTCTTTCAGGGTTTACAGATTTAGGTCCCTTCGTTTCTGCTCATAGGCCTTTTGATGCAGACCTGGCTCCATTTGAGTGGCCCTCCTCTGGACCACCTTCATTCTATATATGTCCTTCTGAAGATATGGGGTGGAATTTCCAAACGGTGGCACAGGGCTTGTATCAAGCCCTGCACCACAGCACTCTGACATCTATGCTACAACAATGCTGTTTGCTGCAACTGTGTCTGATTTCTCAAGTTCAGAAGCAGTTGTGAATCTTTTCCTGATTTACAGCAGCTTGCAGCAAATTTCTGGCACAAGCATCTGAAAAAAAATACACTTGAGATTGACCCAAGCTAAACCACAAAAAGATGGCGTAACTTGCATCAATTGGTGCACAGGATGTAAAATCCCATTAGACTGCCACAAGCCCTGTGTGCCATATCTTAGGCACACTCAGGGCTGCAGTATTTTCTGGGCCTTTGAAAATCTGGCCCATAGTCTCCAGTACTGCTCCCAGTATTCCAGGTAAGAACCTGCCAGTGATCCATACAGAGGTAACATTACCTCCATCTTTCTGCTGGTGATACCCCTCACTATGAACCCCAGCATACTTCTAGCCATCATGACTGTCTTGTCAAATTACCTAGCCACTTATAGGTCATCAGTTATGGTTAGCCCCTGGTCTGTTTTCTGCTTTATGGTCATTAAAACCACTCTGCCCATTTGTACTCTGCCCCTGGGTTTCTGTGCCCCAAGTGTATTGTTTTGCACTTTTTCACATTAAAACCCTGCTGCCATATCCTTGACCACTCCTCAAGTTTTCTCAGGTCTCTGCTCATCCTTTCCACCCCCACCCCAGAGTGTCCACCCTACTGCAGATTTTTGTGTCATCAGCAAAGAGGCAGACCTTCGCCTCCATCTCCTTCACAGTGTTACTTACAAAGACATTAAAGAGGACCGGTCCCAGCACTGATCCCTAAAGCACCCCATAGTTCAACCTCCCCTTCTCAGAGTGAACTCCAATTACCACCACTCTCTGCCTCCTATACCCTAACCAATTTCATATCCAGTTTATCTCCTTTGGACCCACTCCCAAGCTATCCAGCTTGCTTACTAGTCTCCTATGTGGAATGGTGTCAAACGTTTTACTGAAATCTAGGTAGACCACATTGTCTGCTCAACCCTGATCTAATTCCTTGGTCACCTAGGGAAATAAATGTATTAGATTTGCTTGACATGACCTCCATCCGTGTATTCATACTGCCTCAGATATTGTAACCGACTGGATTCAAAGTATTCCACTATCATTTTCTTCAGCAGTGATTCCATTACCTTTCCCACCACTGACATCAGGCTGACTGACCTATAATTGCCAGCCTTCTAAATGCTATCACATTTGTGAAGTGGGACTACATCTACCCTCCTCCAGTCGTCCAGAACCACTCCTGTTTCCAGTGAGCTGTTAAATAGGACTTGGATGTATCCCGTCTTGTCCCTTTGGTTTGTCTGCTTTCAGATAAGCAAATTCCTTCAGGACTCTCTCCTCTGAAGAAGGACTAGTGTTCACCTCCCTCTCTCCAGTGCTCTTTTTTGTCCCCTCCCCTTCACTTTCCTCTGAAAAGACTGAACAAAAGTATTTGTTCAGAATATCTGCCTTTTCCTGGTCTCCCTCTGCACAGTCCCTCTTCCTTCTTAAACTTACAATCCCTCCCATTGTCTTCCTCTTTTCACTTACATACCTAAAAAATGTCTTGTCCCCTTTTGTTACTGCTTGGGCTATTCTTTCTTCCACTTGAGCCTTTGATCTTCTTATTGCTTTCCCTGCTTCTCTCTGTTTTCCCTGATACACCTCCCTATCCTACTCCCTTTGCCTCTCCTTATATCTCCTGAATGCTACCCTTTTAGTCTTTATCTTTTCAGCCACCTCCTTCAAGAACCATAGCAGTCTCTTTTTCCTTTTGCTCACTTGCTTGATGCAGATGTTTGTTGACTTCACCATGCCCCCTTTTTTGCTTCTCCCATTGTTCCTCCACCACACCCAGATCATCCCCCCTTGACAGGTCATCCCTGAGGCATTTAATCATCTTTATAAAAATCTGCCCTCCTGAAGTCCAGGATTCTCATCCTTGTGTAGTGTAATTCTGCAGTCATCTTTACATTGAACCATACTGTCCGGTGATCACTGCACCCCAGATGGCCTCCCACCTTGATGTCTGCAACATTGTCCTTGTTAGTGAGAACCAGATCTAGTATTGCCCCATCTGGCAGACTAAGTCCCCACCAGCAACACCACCCCCTTTTCTGACATCTTACAAATAGCTTCCACCAGTACCCATCATGAGTGGGTTTGCTGACAATTCTGGAATGCCACTCGCAGCAAGTCCAGGATGTCCCTTCTTTTAGCTGAAGCCACAGCTTGGAGGCTTCAATCTACATCTGGCAGATTAAAGTCCCCCACCAGCAGCACCACCCCCTTTTCTAACATTTTACAAATGGCTTCCACCAGTATCTCATCTACCTCCTTCCCCAGTGCTGGAGGGCTGCATTATATGCCAGTGTGTATATTGGCTCTGTTCCCCTTCTTGGGAGTCACCGACAGTACCTCTGTCCCCCCATTATCTCTGTATCTCTTTCAATTTTATGTTTTTCCTCACATAAAGCAGCACATCCCATTCTTTCCTTCCCACTCTGTCATTCCTGAATGGAGTATAGCCTGGTATAGCCATGTAACAGACATGGTTTTCAGTACTTCATGGCTCATGGCTCAGTAATGGCCCCAGTACCCAGGTCGGCCTCTGCCTCAATGGCCTTTAGGTCTGGAATGTTGTTTCCTAGATTCCCTAGAATTAGCACACATGACCTTCCAGATTTTTTTTTTAGTTGTTTAACCAGGATTAGCACAATAAACTGAAAGCTTTTTTTACAGGTGCGACCTGGGAGCACAGGGAAGTTAAGTGACTTGCTCAGGGTCACACAGTATGCAAGTGGAAGCTGTGGGATTCAAACCCAGGTCTGGTCTGCTGGATGTCACCAGATTTGCAGCTCAGAGCCTTAAACCACTGCACTATACTGCCTCCTTACTGTTCCCTTTGCCTCTCCTTATATCTTGTTACCATTCTGCTTGCTACCTCTCTGCTTTGTTTTGCTTTTTCTCTCTTTTTTCCTCTGTGTACGTGTTAGTGCGCATCAGTATCTTCACATCTGTGTTTATGTATTAGTGTGCATCAGTGTTTGTGTCTGCATCTCTGGTATGTATTAGTGTGCATCAGTGTGTGTTTGCATTTGTGTGTATGTATTTGTTTGCATCAGTGTGTGTGCATCTATGTTAAGGTATTTGTGTACATCTGTGTATCTATATATATATATATATATATATATATATATATATATATAGTAGTGCGATCGAGCCACTATAGTTAGGGTTCAGAGGTCAGTTACATACAAAAGACAAATGTTTGGTAATAACTTTGGACCCATTCAACAGATTTGCCTGAAAGTTGGTACATGTGGTGGGGCATGGTAGGTCTCTCAATATGTCAAATTGTGTTTCAGTCGGACTTATGGTCTTTGTGTACGAAAGTGCTGAAATGCAAAATTATCTGTGTTTGGAGGCAGCTTTTGGGATTTTGGACGTGGCCTGCACAGCCGTCGTGTGGTGTGCCACTCTGTGAGGTGGCTCATTTGAAAGAGCTTTGGTGGCCAAACATGCTGCTTTTCAATTGGTGAAAAAATATTAAGGCATTCAAAAGTTATGCCACTTTTAAGTTCCCATTATAAGTCAATGGGAAAATTTATATGTATGTTTTGAGAACAAAGAATGGGGTTCTGGCCATCTGGTCCCACCTGGCGGTCAAAGAATTTGCAACCTCACAGTTCAAGAGTCTTTGTAACCGAGGATTTTTTTAATTCTTTGATCGTGAGGTCCGCCATCTTGTTTTCTGATCGTACAAACACAAATATCTCAGCTCAGGGGTTACTTCTGAAGTAAAACATGGATGGGTTTTACTCAGGGTGCCCCGATCTATCGAGCAATGCCTTTGGTTCCATCCAGAGTGCCCCCCAATCTGTATTAAATAATATTCTTTGCAGATATCCCTGGTAGTCTAGCGCCCCTCCCCCCAGCATTATAAAATAAATACTTTTTTCTATTTCCTAGTAGTCTAGTGGCCCCCCACTGGTGTGCCAGCCCACCCAGCCCATCCAGCACTTCAGCCAGCGATTGGCACAGCCCACCTTTTCACCTCCAGCCCCCATCGGTTTGCATTACAATCGGTAATGCAAAGAGGCGCTCAGAAATATTTTCAGAGCTCGCTTTGCATTAGTGCTCGTAATGCACACAGTCGGCGGCTGGCTGTGGAGGTGAGATGTGGCTGTGCCATTGCGCCGGGAAAGAGTAGGGGGTGCTGGGTGGGTTGGTGGCTGGCACACCTGGTGGAGGGCCACTAGACTACCAGAAAATACAAAATAGGTATTTATTTTATAATGCTGGGGGGCTTAGACTACCAGGGATATCTGCAAAGAATATTATTTAATACAGATTGGGGGCACCTGGATGGGAACCAAAGGCATTGCTCGATAGATCGGGATTGGCAGGCTGGGTGGGGGTGGGGGCACTAGACTACCAGGAAATATGAAATAAGTATTTCTTTTATTATGCTGGAGGGGCCGCTAGACTACCAAGGATATCTACAAAGAATATTATTTAATACAGATCGGGGGCCACTAGACTACCAGGGATATGAGCAATTATAATTATTTTATACAGCCTAGGGGGCTACTAGAATACAGCTCGGGGGGAGGGGGGCCACTAGACTACCAGGAAATACTACATCATTATTTATTTTATTATGATGGGGGGGCACTAGACTACCAGGGATATGTACAATTAATATTATTTAATACAGATTGGGGGACCATTAGACTACCAGGGATATGAGCAGTAATAATTATTTTATAGAGCATGGGGGGCCACTAGACTACCAGGGATGTAAAACAATACACATTGGGAGGGGGTGCACTAGACTACCAGGGATACTTAATACATTATTTTTGTTATTCAGATGGGCAGAATGAGCCCTCGAGCAAACCCAGCCTCATTTTATTAGAGAACCCCTGGGCTGAGAAAAAGCATTTTAAAATCTGCCCATCTCGTCCCTCGCTCTTTGATCGCGAGAGTGCCATTTCTTTGATCACGAGCCTGCAAATTCTTTGATCGCGAGATTCATTGATCGAGATCATGCATCGTGAGCCAGGGATGAGATGGCTGGATTAAAAAATCAATTTTCTCAGCCCAGGGGTGCCCTAGGAAGTCAAATGAGGGTGGGTTTTACTCAGGGGGCTTTCTTCTGTCGAACTGTGTGGTGGTTTACCGCAATTCCTTCAATTTATTGACTTATGACATTTTTAATTCTTTGTTCGTGAGCCTGCAAATTCTTTGATTGTGAGATTCTTTGATCACGATCATGAATCACAAGCGAGGGACGAGATGGCCCAATTTAGAAATCAATTTTCTCAGCCCAGGGGTGTCCTAGGAAGTCAAATAAGGGTGGGTTTTACTCAGGGGGCTTCGTTCAGCCGAACCATGGCAGTGGTTTACAGCAATTCCTTCATTTTTTTTATTTATAAGGTTTTTAATTCTTTGTGTGTGAGCCTGCAAATTCTTTGATTGCGAGCCTGCACATTCTTTGATCGTGAGATTCTTTGATTGCCATCTTTGATCGTGGCGGAGGGACAAGATGGTCAGATATTTTATAGAGGGATAGACAGGGAAATTTTAGTAATCTGTGATACTGAATATCTCGGAAAAGGTTTGGTCTTGTTACTCGACATTTGGAGGGAAGAAAGGTAACATCCCACAGATGTGCCTTTTCCTGGTTTGGTCAAAAAATATTACAGGGCAGCAAAGTTATGGCACTACGAAGTTGACTTTTTCCTATAGGATAACATTACAGCATCTGACGCATTACAGGAATTGTTTGCCGCCCTGCTAAAAAATAATGGTTTGGTCTTTTGGGTTGAAATTTGGAGGGACAAAAGCCAATATGCCACAGATGTACCTTTTGGTGGTTTGCTGAAAAAATATTACAGGGCGGCTAAGTGACGGTACTCTGAAGTTGACGCTTTTTCCCATAGGATTGCACTATGGTGTCCGTCGTGCCTTTCAGGGCCCATATCTCAGAAACGGTGCAAGATATGGACTTTTCGTCACAAAAATGCTTAGATCCCAACCTGGGGGCTAAGTACAAAACTAGCCAGGAAAGTCATAATTCATACAAAATTTAAATTTTTTTTCTACATCGTACGGTTCCTGAGATATAAGGAATTTAGTATTCCTAGTCCTAATTTTGTGCTCCAAGGCCATTATTATGCATACATTCTTCGTTTTCATTGTGTTTTTCAATGCACTTTTTGGGGAAAAGAAGGGTTTGCCCTTTTGTTACTGTGCCAGTTTGCATTTCCAGTTGTGCTTCCGTTACCTTTCGCATCACCATTCCCGTCTACGTCACCATGTGCGTTACGGTTTGCGTTTTCATTTGCACTTGCATTTCTAATTCTGTTTCATTTGCCGTTATTGTTGCTGTTACCATTACCATTTGCAATTGCGGTACTGTGCCCATGCACGTTACGGTTTGCATTTCCATACACGTTTGTGTTTGTGTTTGCATTTCTGTTTCTTTTGGCTTTATTGTTGCCGTTACTGTTACCATTTGCATTTACAATTGAGCTTCCATGACCGTGCGCTTTACGGTTTGTGTTTTCATATGCATTTGCATTTACGTTTCTGTTTCCTTTATTATGTTATTCTTGCTGTTACTGTTACCATTTACATTTATAATTGTGGTACCATGTCCCTGCACATTACGGTTTGCATTTCTGTACGTGCTTGCGTTTGCGTTTCCGTTTCTGTCTCCTTTGGCTTTATTGTTGCTGTTACCATCAGCATTTGTGTTTCCAATTACGGTACTGTGAATGTGCACGTTACCAGTTACGTTCCGTACGCACTTCCATTTGCGTCTCCATTTCCATCACTGTTCACTTTGGCATCACTTTGCGCTTGCATTTCTATTTCCGTTTGTCCTACCATTTACGTTTGCATCACCATGTGCGTAACCATTTGCACTTGTGTTTGCATTGCACTTACTGTTACTATGTCACACAAAATCACATGGTGGAAGCACAGGGCCCAAAGGTCCCTGCATTCCCACCAACTCGCTCAACTTTCTACTTTTCTATTCTTTCTTAAAAAGTAAGGAAATTATATGCAAAAACACTTTGTTAATGCATCAGTTAAGGTTCTTCTACAGTGAAAAAAGTGAGGAAATTTGATTTTAGGGTTCCCATGCTTGCACCCACCCCAGCCACCCCCACCAACAGGCATCGGGGTGTGTGTTGAGGTCATTAATAACTCTCACCCCATCCCATGTGTAAACAAGCTGAGGTGGTGCAGTGTAGGAGAATGGGGTGAGAGTTAGGGTCGATGACCCCAAAGCACACCCCGATGTCTGTTGGTGGGGGTGAGCTGGGGTGGGTGCAAGGGTGGGAACCCTAAAATCGAGTTTCTCACTTGTTTCACTGTAGAAGAACCCTAACTGATGCATTAATAAAGTTTTTTGCATAGAATATATATATATATATATATATATATATATATATATATATGCATTTGTGTTTATATATAATTGTGCCTCGGTGTGCGTGTTCACATGTGTGTATCTCTGAGTGCTCATAAGTGTACATGTATTAGTATGTGTCAGTGTGTGTGTGTGTGTGTGTGAATTCACATCTGGGTGTATGTATTAGTGTAGGTGTTCACATCTGTGTGGATGTATTAGTATGCATGAGTGTGTATGTGGTCTTATCTGTGTGTTTGTATTAGTGGATCAGTGTGTGTGTGTGTGTGTGTGTGTGTGTGCTTATGTCTGTGCATTTGAATTGGTGTCTGCCAGTGTGTCTGTTTGCATCTGTGTTCATGTATTAGTTTACATCAGTGTGTGTGTGTATATGTGTATGTGTGTGTGCGTGTGTGTGTGTGTGTTTGCATTTGTGTGTATTTATTACTGTGTCTAAGTTTATGTATTTGTGTATGCCAGTCTTTATATGTAATTATGTATATGTATTAATGTACATTACTGTGTTTATGCATCAGTGTGCCCTGTGTGTACTGGTGTATGTCAATTTACTGCATGTGTTTGGTAGAGATGCAATGAAGTTTTAATTCGCTAGTGAATTTCCAGCAAAGTCGCAAAATCCACCTCTGTGGATCATTTCACAAAGTTTCCCTGTTTGATAGGAAATTCGCCACTTATAACTTCATCTTCCTTTTGTTTCTTTTTAAGTGCAAATTGCACATAAGAAAACCCTAAACCAAGTCAAAGTTAGAAATGGTGACCCCCCCCTCGCTGATCGCTGCCTAATCTTTCCCTGGTGTCTAGTTGCCCTCCCCAGCCCGCTGATTGCCGGACTGACATAGAATAAAATTCTATGGTGTACAGTGGCCCACCCCCACCTGGCGATCGCCAGCCCAACATTGAAAAAATTCCCTGGTGTCTAGTAATCCCCCCACACTGATCGCCAGCCCCATGTAAAATTAAATTCCCTGGTGACTAGTGACCCCCCCCACTGATTCCCGGCCCAATGTAACATTAATTCCCCTGGTGTCTAGTGGTCCTGCCACCTGCCCTCCTGCTGATCATTGGCCCAATGTAAAGTTGTACTTGTACAAGCATGTACTCATTCATTGACAGCCTGGCCAGCTCACAAGTCACAGTCATTCATTCTATTGGTGGCTCAGACCAGAGCAGACAGCTGTTCTGGTCACCGGTGGGGGGTCAGAATAGCGGGAATGGTATTGTGAACTCTACCGAAAGGGGGTCCACAATGCCATCCCCTCCATCTGGACCCCTCTGGCAACCCGAATGAATGAAAGTGAGTTGGCAATGAATGAGTCTATGCTCATACAAGTATGCAGTCATTTATTGACAGCTCAGTCAGGCAGCTGGTATGTTGGGGAGGGGAGGGCTGTGCTTGTCACCCGCTCGGGGTTGGGATGTGTGGCAGTGGGGTGGTGGGGCAGTATCTTACTGGATGGGGGAGTCTGCTAGACACCACAGAATAAGTTTTGAAACATTGGGCATGGGTGTGGGTGGCAGGAGGGCTGCTAGACACCAGGGAATATGTTTTGATCTGGCATGGGTGCGGGTGGGGACCACTGGACACCAGGGAAACTTTATGATTTACATCGGGCCAGAAGCTGGAAGGGGGAGCACTAGACACCAGGGAAATTTATTTTATACTATGCCAGTGATCAGTGATCGGGGAGGGGCACTAGAAACCAGGGAATTTTTTTCTATATGGGGCGGCGAATAGTGGTTGTGGTGTGGGAAGGACCACTGACAATAGAGAAAAAATCTGCAAAATGCAGAGTCTGAACTCCGCTGGCCAAGTTGGCAAACTCTGCTGGTGGAGTTCAAACTCTGCATTTTGCAGAGATTTTCTTGGGGGTGAAGCTGGGACTTTGCACTGTGGATGAACTTCAAAACTGAGGGAAATCCATGAGTTATTTTCATGGAGTGGAGTTTCCCAACTTTACGCATCTCTAGTGTTTAGATCTCTGTGTATGTACACGTGTGTTCTTTGTATTTGTGTGTATGTACCAGTGTGTATGTATTGTTATGCGTCACTGTGTGTTTACGCAGCTGTATGTGTGTATTGGTGTGCATCAGTGTGCGTATGTATCTTAGTGCATGTATTAGTGTGTATCAGTGCACATGTTCACATCTGTGTGCACATTTTAGCATATCATGTGTTTGTTTACATCTTTGTGTATGCTTTAAAGTGTCCACATCTGTTTGTATGAATAAGGTGTGGCAGTGTGTGTGTTTATATATGTGTGCATATACAGTATTTGTGTGAGTGTGTGAGTGTGTGTTTTGGCAACTACAGCAAAGCCAGCCACAATGCAACATAGTAACTTGCAGTAAATAACATATCACAAAATACTGCATTAAAGGGGAAGGTAACAATGATGGGTCTCCCAGATTTTGAAAGTCAATGAAACAAGCTTTCAAACGAGGTACTGGACTTACCTGTAGCTGTTAGCATTCCTGAGATATACATATATAAATCAGCTGTCAGTTAAAACAGAGCAGCCATTTCATGGAATCTTGACACAGAAAGTGATGTCACTGAGGGGTAAGCTGTAATTAAGATCAGATAGCTTGACCCTTAGTGACATCATTTTATGTGCTAAGATTCCATGAAATGGCTGTTCTCATGTTTCAATTGACAGCTGATTTAGATGTCTATATATCAGGACTGCCAACAGCTACAGGTAAGCCCAATATCTCATTTGAAAGCTCTTTCAATGGACTTCCAGAATCTGAGGGACCCAGCATTGTTACCTTACCCTTTAAAAAAGGGCTTAATTGCCATTGAATTACACCATTCTCTGCAGCTTATTGCAGCATTTAATGACATATTGCAGCATAACTGCATTGCATCCTGACTGGCACTACTCTATGTGTATCAATTAGTGTGCGTCAGTGTGTTTGGGATGAGGGGCCCAAGCAGGGAGGAAGAGGTCCCAGCCAAGAAGAAAGCAGCTGCTGATGGGGAACTCTATTGTTAGGTGGATAGACTTGGGAGTGGGTACAAGAAGGGAGAAGGTGGTGAAGTGCCTTCATGGTGTTTAGGCTTAGACGGTATCGAGAGCAGATCCAGATGATCACTAGGATGGCAGGAGATGGGAGAGATCCAGATGCCATTGTCCACCTGAGGACAAATGACCTGACAAGAGATAGGGTAGTGGTAGTGCAGAGTAATTTCAGGGAGCTTGGAAGAGCCTGTAGCAGGTAGCATGCATGGTGGCATTTGCCAAGGTGTTACC
This sequence comes from Neoceratodus forsteri, assembly GCA_016271365.2. Classification (NCBI taxonomy): domain Eukaryota; kingdom Metazoa; phylum Chordata; order Ceratodontiformes; family Ceratodontidae; genus Neoceratodus; species Neoceratodus forsteri. The sequence continues at coordinate 539,641,205 of CM028131.1, forward strand.
TGTGTATGGCTGAGGAGAGGAAATGGCACTCTGCACCATGGCTTTTAACAATTGGTTGAAGGCATGGTACATGGAGGAGGGCTTTGGCTACACTGGGGACTAGCTTGGGAGGATATGGGCCTCTATAAGGGAGATTGTCTGCATCCTTCCAGGACAGCAATCACAGTCCTTAGCGGGAGGTTCAAATGTTATTTGGAGGAACATTTAAACTAGCTGTCAGGGGGCTGTAATACCAAAGGAGGCAAAGATTGCCTCCATTGAGATGATGAAGCATCAAGGAGAGAGGGCCAGAGGAGAGAAAGATCCCCCTTGGCTGAGGTGCAGGAAGACTGAGCTGAGAACCAAGAAGATGACAAGGAGGGATTAAAAATCAGGATAGTCAGATGACAGGAGTAAAGGAGACAGGTAATGGAGAGAGTAACAAGGGAAGAAGTGGGTCAGGGGAGCTCAGGAAATGGCACAGGCAGGAGAAGGGAGAAAGCAGGGAGGCAGGCAAGAAGGAAGTAAGGCATGGAGAGCCACATGTGCCAATGCAAGGAGTCTGGGAAATAGAATTCTGGACATGGAGGCCATCATAAAGGAGGCAAGCCTGTATTTGGTGGCCATAACAGAGTCATGGCCACTGACAGCCATGACTGGGATGTGGCCATACAAGGCTACTCTCTGTTCAGGAGAGACAGTGAAGGGAAGTAGGCAGAAGGGGTTGTACTATATGTGAGGGAAGGAATCAGGGTCCTTGAACTGCAGAGGCACCCACAGGAAAAGGAAGAACTGGTGGTGCTGTGGGTCATCCTGGAGACAGGCACTGGGGACGTTGTCCATATTGGGGTGCTATACAGAACTCCATCACTGGGAAAGGAGCTGGATAAAGAACTTGGAAAGGACATCATCAGGATGGCAAATAAGGGGAATGTGCTGTTAGTTCGTGACTTCAATCTTCCAGATGTGGATGGTAACCTTCCAGCTGCAGCAAGGATCAGGGCCATACTTGACTCCCTAGAATGGGCCTTTCTCAGGCAGCTAGTCAACAAGCCCACTAGGGACAGGGCACTTCTGGATCTCATGCTTAAAAACAGGGACAGCATTGCAGATTTTACAGTGGGTAGTCCCTAGGTACCAGTGATAACTGTACACTGTGTTAGGGTGGATTTTAATGACATGAGAGACTGCCTCAGATACTGCCTAGTGGAGGGGGGGAGCCAGATAAGGGTAGAGAAACAGTGTGGAAAAATAAGGGAGGACATAATTAAGGTAACCAGCCTCTGCATGAAGGAAGTGAGAAAAAGCTAAAGGAAAAGAGACCATTATGGTATTCTAGGGAAGTGGCCCCTGTGGTAAAGGAAAGTGGGTGGTATTCAAGAGGTATAACAAAACTTAGAGGGATGAAGACAGGGAGGTGTTCCAGGTAAAACAGAGGAAAGCAGGTAAGGCAGTGAGGGGTGCAAAGGTGCAGACAGGAATGGTTATCCAAAGGGTTAGCAAATGGAGATAAGACTTTCTTCAAGTACATAAATGAAAAGACGTAAGCAAGGGATATGGGTAATATGGCCAATGAGGGTGGCAGAGGGAGACTGCACAGAAGAGGACAAAGAAAAAGCAGACATCCTGAGCAGGTACTTTTGCATAGTCTTTACAGTGGAAGGTGGGTACACAACCAGTGATCAGCAGGAACAAAAGGGAGAGGAGGTGGACTCAATTCCATTTTCAGAGGAGTCTGGAAGAGACATGTAGCTCTGAAAGTGTAAAGGCTATAGGACTGAATGAGATACACCCAAGGGTGTTAAAAGAACAGAAAGAGCTGCCGGCTGCCCTGCTGACTGCCTTATTCAACAGCTCTCTGGAATCAGGCATGGTTCCAGAGGACTGGAGAGAGCAGATATGGTCCCTTTACATAAGGGAGGCAGAAGGGAAGAGGCTAGTAACTATAAGCCTGTAAACTCTTCTCAGTGATGGGGAAATTAATGGAAACACTGTTAAAGGAAAGGCTGGTAAAGTATCTTGAATCCAACAGGCTGCAAGATCAAAAATAGCATGAATTCATGGAGGGAGGGGTGCATACCAGATAAATCTGACAGTTCTTTGACAGGGTGACCAGGGAGATAGATCAGGGGCGTACACTGGACATGGCCTATCTGGACTATAGCAAGGTCTTTGACACTGTGCTGCACAGGAGACTGATTAAGAAATTGAGAAGTCTAGGGATGGGATCCAAATTGGTGAATTAGGTTAGAAACTGGTTAATGGATAGGCGACAGAGAGTGGTGGTTAATGGCACTCACTCTAATGATGGGAGCATGATTAGCAGGGTGTTGCAATGCTCAGTACTGAGTCCGGTCCTCTTCAATGTCTTGATGAGTGACATTGCAGATGACCCATAGGGAAAGTTATGCCTGTTTTGCAGATACACCAAAATCTGCAATAGGGTGGACAATAAAAAAGGGGTAGAAAGAATGTGTAGGGATGAGGAATGGTCAAGAGCATGGCAGTTGGGGTTCAATGCCAAAAGAGCAAAATCATGCACATACAGCATAGGAATCCAAGAACTGAGTATAGGATGGTGGGAGGTACTGACAGTGACTAAGCAGGTAAGGGACCTTGGGGTTATATCTGATGAACTCAAAGTGGCAGGGCAGTGTGACAAAGCATTGGGTAGGGTTAGTGGGATGCTGGGATGCATAGGGAGTGATATCTCCAGCAGGAGGAGAGAGGTGGTAATGTCACTATATTGCTCGCTAGTCTGACCCCTGGAGTATTGTGTCCAGTTCTGGAGGCCACACCTCAGAAAGGACATAGACAGGGTGTAGGCAGTCCAGAGAAGGCTTACTAAAATGGTGCATTGGTAGCCGGCCTGGTGGCGCTGAGGTTTAATGCGTTGGATGACACACCTTATTCTACGCTGGTGACTCATGTTTGAGAACAAGTCTGTGCCATCAGGGGTCATCTGGGGGGAGGAGGAATGAGTGTCCCAATGGATGCTCTTCTCCACCAAGGTGGGGTGGGTTACCAGGCAGCAGATGCACCCCCAGCACTACTGCTGGTGGAAGCATGGGCAGTAGGGTGCACAGCTCTTCAGAGTTGTGGGAGGATGGTGCTGTTAGGTGCTTGACTATGGCATGCATCAGCACATTGTCAGTCTAGATGTCAAGTCCTTTGATCAGTGCCCTCAGAGGATGGGACCTACAAATAAAGGGAGAAAAAGGCAAAACACCCCCAGCGCATCGTGCACTATGATGCCAGGATCCCGCTACGATGAGACCCGGTGGAGGAGCAGGAGGGAATACAAAGCCTTCCCCCCCAGAGGGGCTGAGTGCCCAGGGCAAATACAAAAACATTTTGTTTTTAAATGGTGCAGTGGTTGCACCAAAAGACCAACAAGGAGAGACTGAAGGAGCTCATGTACACCATAAAAGACAAAATAATGAGAGGGACATGTTAGAGACCTACAAGTACTTAACAGGATAGAATGGTGAAGGAGGGGAGTCTCTTTAAAATGAGGATGAGCACCAGAACCAGCAGGCATGCTATGAAACTGAAGGGGGGAACTTTAGGAGAGATGTGAGGAACTACTGTACTTCTTCACTGATAGAGTCGTGGATGCCTGAAATAGACTGTCAAAGAAAGTGATGGAGGCAAAAACAGTACTGTTGCTTCAAGCATGCATGGGATAGACATAGGAGAATATCAGAAAATGGGCAGAGAGGAAAGAGGGTTGCCAGAGACCAGTTAGGGTCTGTGGAGACAGACTAGATAAGGACCATCTAGGCAGACTGAATAGGACAAGTGGTCCTCTTCTGCCAACAAATTCTGTATTTTTATGTTTCTGTGTGTGTTTGTGTGCATGCGTGTGTGTGTGTGTGTATTTCTGCTTATCAGTGTAAATGTTTCCATTTCTGCGTATTTAGTAGTGTACATCAGTGTAGGTGGCTTCCGTGTGTGGGTTAATGTGCATTAGTGTGCGTTCATATCTGTGTGTATGACTTAATGCATGTCAGTAGGTGTGGCTTGCATCTGTGTGTGTGTGTGTGTTCACATCTGTGTGTATGTATTAATGTGAATCAGTGTGTGTTTGCATGTGTGCATATGTGTTACCATGTGTCAGTGTGTGTATGCACCCATGTCAATGTATCTGTGTCAGTGTGTGTGTATGCATCTGTGTTTAATTAGTGTGCATTAGTGTTTGTATGTTCATTTCTATGTGTATGTATTAATATGTGTCAGTCTGTGTGTTTACAATGTCTAATGCCTTTTACTTTCACATTATTGGTCTCCGCTATATTTTTATGCTGTTAAATGATTTTTTCTTTGAGTACAAATTGGACACATTTGCTACATGTTTAGGAAGCTTTATGTTGAAAAATCAATGTCTGGCATTGTGTGCTATTGGCTTGCTGGCATCCATTTTATGGGTCCTATGGGCTAAGGTCCACTGGAAACAGTAGACTTTATATAGCTCTGTCATAAGGGAGCTGGAAACAAGAAAGGTGGCACTTCCTGCCTGGGAGTTTCCTTATTTGTTTTCTTTTTTTTTTTTTTTGCAATTCAGTAAACTTTATTGAGTTTTGCAAAATCATAAACAATAAGAACAGCAATAACAAACAACTAACATGAACAATAACAATAAATAGAAAAAACAAGAAACAATATACAATACCTTATAACAACAAACTACAACAAAAACAAAAAAAATGAACAATAACCAGTGTAACAAAGCACATTTAACCATGTAAATCCCCCCACAACAAAATACCCCCCCCCCCGAGGTCGACATGCAGATTATAACTGAAATCAAGAAGAGAGGATATAGTAAAAAAGGCAATAGACACTTGATATATAAAAAAACTATTAAATACAGTCAAGCAGGTTTTCACACCAGACTTAAGTTACTACATCTACATTTAAATCCTGATCAAAATAGGTGGGTGTAATACAGTCAACCATTGTTCATTCCTACAAACTACACAGGTATACAGAGAAAAAAAAAACAGAGGAGGACGTCCCCTTTAACATCCAGAGAGCAGTTCCAAAAAAAAAGTGTAAGAAATGAATTGCAACATGTATATAACTGTTTTTAAAGTGAGCTGTGCTAAGTGAGTAGAATTTAATGTGTGATGTTTAATGGGTATGTGTATGGGTTTATGAGGGGAACTTAGTATGTATGTATGCTTCTTTTTAGCTTACATTAATAAGTATGTTAATGTGTGTGTATAGGAATGCGTAAAAGCTACAGAAGTCCATTTGAAAATGGGCTTTGACCCAAATATGTACTGTTCCTGTTTAAAAATACGTTTTATAACTACCTACTACCTTCTCTCACAGGCCTGGCATGGGCTCTAAGAGGCTGCTGCACACATGCATGTGAGCCCATAATGGGCATGCAAATAGCCCCTTAGCACTGATCATGCCAGTGAGTCCATTTGCATGCTGTAGCTGATCATGATCCACAGGAGTCGTGGTGCTGTCTTGTTTTGGGTGCACTATCTCCAGTGGGCTCCTCTGTGGGACACATTCAGGCTCGGGCTGTGGCAGCACATAGTCACTTTGCAAGGCCCCATGTTCAAACAGTTAATGCACTCTGTTAGGGCACACTATCTGTCTGAATATAGCTCAGAGCAAGCCATGTGCCCCGCAGTGCTATTGGCTTGTGTGCACTGTCTGCTGGCTGTGACCATGGGAGCTCAGCTATTTTGTGAAGAAGGCCCTTTTGCCAACAAAGTTTGAAAACAAGAACTTTCAGAGGCTTTTTACAATTCTAATAACTGTAACAATGGGGCCTATGCTCAAATGTGCAGAGTAGCTACGGTGCTCATCCCGGCATGTAGTGACCCTGCACTTATTCACGACCCCTGGAAGGTACAAAATGGGATGCGCCTATACCTGATCCCCACCCGCGATGGACCATAACATGCAGAGCTGGGTGGAGGGCATGTTAGTACTATGTGTGATGCACAGCAGTGCGTAAAAGGGCCGCTGCGGGTGCAGAGGCAGCCACGGGTTATGCCAGGGACAACCCTGCTGTAAGCCCCCTGCATGTCCCATGCATCCATCCCACACCAAGGGGACCACAGCATCCACACCCACAGGTCACCTGGGGCCACCAACCCAAGCACTCTGCCATGCCTCCCACTGTTCTCGAGTATGGCAAACCCTCCCCCACACACACACACACACACTCATGGGGGCACCAGCCCGTAGACCACAGAACCCCCCCCCATACAGCACTGCCTGCCTACCTCTGCGGCTCCCCATGCTTCAGACTTCAGCCCCACCTGGCATGGTGTGGTGGGCTGTATCAACTCCCCCACACACATGCACTCTTGTGGCACCACCTCTCCACCCCAGTACCTGCCCATCAGATTGGGGGCATTACACCACCGGTGGCACATCCCACCTCTCACCTCCATGGTTGCCAGCCATGCAAACATCCACGGAGGAGAGCAACCAATGTGCCCCCACCTTGTAAGGGATCCACTGAGTAATCCGGGATGGGCATCACATTGGATGCCCACCCAGGTGTGCAGCTCCACCCATGGCTGCCCTGCACAGACCTGCGAACTGGAGGTGGCACCATGGACAGGTGGCTGGCAGTCATGAATGCTGCCGGTGTGCACCTGTCCACAGGTGTGGAGTTCCGTGGGCAGGATACATGTCTTTGGTGTGTAATTCCCACCCATTAGAGCATAGGCCCCATTATTTGGGAGCTACCCAACACAGTTATTTTTAAATATTGTAGGGGCAGGACCTGAATTAACTACATACTTAAAGCATTATTATATTGTCTATAAAATATATATTTTAGCCACATTTCCTTCATTTCTGTTCTTCTAAAAGAAAATAATCTGCTTGCAACTCAGTGTGTGTTGCTTTAAACAGTAAATGAACTATTTCCACTAATCAGTGCATGTGTGTGTGTGCTTTTCAGCATGGGCAAATATTGTTAGTCTATTTGCTGTTCAAGCTGGGCTGTATGATACGTATCACATACCCTGCAATGCAGATGAATTGAATATGCTGAAGAAACCAAGGACTCCAGTGATTTGTTTTATCAGTAAGTGAGGCCTATAAGTAAATCATTTGGGTCTGCTTTGGTATAACAAAATGCTTGAAAAATCTCAAACACTGATTAGTTCTGCAGAACCTGAATGCATAAGTTATCACCAGCTTCATTTTAATATGATTGAAAATCTAGAGAGTATGCAAAGACATTTAAATTTACTTAAATTAGCTCAATAAATTAAGCACAGCTACAACAAACACCAGGAAGAGTTTAATATTTAAAGAACACACCATTTTAATTTAAAGTCTCACCATAATTCATTGACGATTGAAGTAGCCCATTAAGGAATCAAGCTGTGAGCTAAACAAGAAGCTCTGTTTAATTGTGAGTGGCTTTCTCTGTATAAATGTGCTTCGATAAATCATGAATAAAATGTAAAAAGTTAGTTAACTTTTGTTGAAAGTCTAGAGACTTGACTTGCAGTAGTTTACAGAATAGCAAGTTATACTTTTTGAATGGAATGCACACTTATTCAGTTCTTTATGACAAAAGCATATCTTGCAAGACTAATATGGGTTACTTCTAATAGCTAGGCAAGGGGGAATGTTTTATCAATTGACAAATAGCAAATATGTGAACTAGGTACAATTGTTTTAAAAGGATCCCTACTGGTAAAGGGTTAAAGTAAGTAATAAGCCACAACATGATGTGCATTAAAGGATTTTAATGCACACCTCAGGAGTGTGCTATGGCAAAGGTCACAGGGTGGGTGTCCTTATGTCCCTGGGAAGACCACTAAAATCCTTTAATGCACACCCTGGAGTGGCTTATCACGCTTATTGCTCAACTGTAGTTTTATAATACAATTATTTTTAAATAAAGTGTGTTTGCTGTGTCAAAATAATATAGTAGTTGTTTTAAATGTAAATTTAAAAGAATAATAAAGCAGCAGGCGATTAAATAGTGTTCTTTACTCTATGTATCCAGCAGGTGGTGCTGTAGTATTGAGTAGGCAGCTTGTTTGCAGTTTTGGCTGCTCACACCCCCAAATCTGCTGCACTTGTCTTTGACCAGCCCACTCTACTCGTGAGTGAGTAGTTTTGCAGAGTGAATAATTTTGTTTTTAAATTAGCCACCTAGTGTCAGAAGGCCTTCTTGATGACTTGTTGTATAGGGATGAACACATCCCTAACAAAATGATTGGACTGTGAAGATAGTTGGTCTGTCACAACTTATCCCCCCTCAAGGGATGGACCATAAGATGAGAAGACACACAGGTAGACAGAATGGAAGAGTGAACAGTGTATTATTCCATATCCCCACCCTCACAATGGGGTCTATTCATGAATGTATGGATTGCCTAGGTGTTGCATAACTGAGGCGCATAGGCAGCACTAAGTTGGAATGCCACACTGCAGGGATTCAATGGATCCCCAGGGGCATTCCCAGCTGGTGCGCAAAGGCAGTGCACACTCAATCCTCCTGCTGCCCGCACAGCTACATGCATGGATGGTCCTGGGGCATGCCTGGGGGCATGCTTGCACTCCACATCATGTACTGAATCATGGAGTTGGCACAGAGTGCCAGGTGAGGGTGGCATGAGTTACCCAAGAGTTGACCCCAAAATAACTGCTATGTGCCTCCCCAACAGAATCCCACTTGCAGCAAATTGGGAACCCCTCCATAGTGCTGCCCCAGCCAATCAGGCTGCAGGTACTGCAGGGGGCAACCAGTTGGGTACACACCTGTGAAGGCATAAAAATTAGGTCTCATTCCTTCCCAAGATCCTCGACAATTAAGTAGAGATGATTGGGTCACAAATATAGAAAGATGAGCTGTGCAGTTTGTCACTGATGGTGGCTGGTTTTATAAAGATGTTCCCACCTTTGTCTCTGTGATATGGAGGTAAATTTTGACCATTTTTTATTAATTTAATTTAGGTATACTGCAAGAAACTGAAAGAAACTTATACAGTACAGAATGGCTGAACACTGTGGTGTTGGTTAGTTGGACATGGAGGTGAAACTATTTTTCAACAGAGGTAAGAAAGTCAGTTTTAAACAGTTAGGACATAACATTTGTTTTGTCAGCTGTGAAAAATGATTAAAAACATGTAACTCCAGCACTGCAGTTTGTTGTTTGAAAGATTATGAATAGTTTATTAAAAATGATTGTTAAATTCCTATTTAGTAAAGGAATGATTTCTAAGATGGTGGCTAATGCATTTTTTTACTTTCATTTTGGAATGCAGTGATATGTTTAAGTAAGAAGTTTTTTTTGGGGGGGGAATGAGATTCAGCATCTGAATGTGTGTTTATAAAGATTTAATGCATGGTCGGGTGATGAATCTTGGCCAATGAAATCTGTAGATTTTTTCTTAGCATTTTATAAGTGGAATTATAAAAAAGCATGAATTAACAAGCCACCCTGATTTGGTCACATTATTGTTCATTTATTTCACATTATCACATGATTCATATTGTGCTACAATTTGTCTTATTACTTTTAAATCCATTTTATATGTCCAGGATGACTCCAGCATTCATAGTAATGATGTAAACAACCACACTCTCCAAGTAGTTGAAGGAACTTAGCTATACCTCATGCTGCACAGTCCAACTGAGGCATACAGTAATTTGGAATTATCATATACTGATTAGTTTATTACTACATGCAGTCTATATGCCACAACAGGGCATGGCTATATTAGGCATTAATTGATCCTTTGCTTTGCCGCATCCTGGCTACCATAAGTAGTACCCGTTGGCAAAATATTTGCTGATATGGACATGGCAATTCGTACTTTTTAGCAAAACAGGAGCCAAAAATCTCCCTATCCATTTAATAAATAACTTTATAAAATGGGCAGAGAGTTTCCTATGTCCTGATTGGTCAGGACCCAAGTCCTTACAGGACAACAACCCTGCTACTGGCACTTTTAATGCCAAGAAGGATGCAGTATAGCCCTCATATCCATGCCTACTTATTGTACAAAACAGGAACCAACATTTACAGCAGCACCAAGACACACTCCCATCACATTTGCTGGCCTGGCTGATGCCCTCTTTCCCTTCCTAATGAGTACTGTAAACAGTTAGGAGAAAGAAAAGACTGCACGAGAACGGGTTGCAATGCTGATGCCATTGGGTGAAAAATGTGCATTAAACTCATTGGCCATCACTGTTAATAATGCACTGTGCTCCATGACCACGCTTCTATCATGTTATGTCAGGAAGCACTTCTTCACAGAAAGGGTGGTGGACACTTGGAATACGCTGCCAGAAGAGGTCATCTCATTAAAGACAGTGAGCAACTTTAAGAGAGGCTGGGATGGACATAGGGGGAAGATAAGTATCATGGGTAGGGAGGATGGGAGGAGTGGGGAGGGAGGGCAGGGACATTAGCTCAAGCTGTGGACCCTGCAATACGAGTAGACTTGATAGACCAAATGGCCCTCTTCTGCTGGCTTGATCGTATGTTCATATGTTCTAACCTGCACCACTGCCAGCTTTTCCCAAACCTAGAAATCACAATACAAAGCACCACCCTCCTAAGTTATGGAGCTAGTTAAAGAAACCGTGCTTTTTTTTTGTTAATTTTAAGATAAAGTCAGTCGGCAGCTGCATCATGGACTGTGAGACACCAAACCTGCAACATTCTCTTCTAAGCCACACCTGTGTAACACAGTCGTGTGAAGATATTAAAAAAAAACTCAAGGCAGATAGTGCAGATTAATGAAAAAGATATCATTATGCAGTATGTAAAATAAACAATCAAGAGTATTGTACTGCCTACAGACTGCAAAAATGAATGTTGAGAAAAAAATGATTCATAAACTATGGCGACTTTCAAGGTACACACTCACTCTTGAAAGCTGCTCCACAATGACATGGCACGTCTGGGGCTCGGGAACAAAATATTGAGTGTGGAAGTCTAGAAGGAAATATAAATGTGGGAAAACAGTGGCAGCAACACTGTAAAAGGAACAATTCATGTTTGAGTACTGGAACATCAGCAAACCACTTGCGCTGAAAGCTATCTGCAATAGAGCTTCTGTGGGTATGAAGTGGGGGTTGAAGATAACAGCTTAGTGGGCAAGCATCTTCTGCTGGCAACTCCACACTTTTGCAGTGATATAATGTAATAAAGGGAAATGTAGTTTAATAAAAACAGTAACAAAACAACAACAGCAACAAAAGAAGAAATTAAGATGTGGCCCTCCGGGGGGGGGGCCTTGCCTGGCTGCCCATCGGGAGCTCTGTTCTTTCTACCATTTTCACCGCTAATGCCCCTGTTCTCTGTTTGCCTCCTCATAGTCTCCATCCAGCCCCTGCAGTGTTTTCACTCAGACAGGGACCGGAGGAGTTGAATTGTGCTACCACTGACCCGTTTTGCACTCCAGTGCGGTCTGGTGGCCAGCGCATGCGAGGTAGAGCATCTGTGTTCTGGCCATTGTTGTGGTGAAATGGAAGACAATTGGATGGCCCATGCCTGAATCTTAGCTTAACAGGGACCGGAGACCAGAAAGAGGCCTTTGAGGAGCCTCTGAGTTATGATGTTAAAGAGCGCCATTCGCACTGCTCCTGTGGCTCATCCATATTAATGAGGGAGCCACGAATATTAATAAGGAGCCTGTCTGCTGCCTGGGGATGGTGAGTTTCATCCACAGTGATAGGCAGGGGGATGGATAAAAGTGCTAAACTGTGCCATGGGGAGATAAAGGAAAGGGAGGGCTACAAGTCAGTGGGGGAATGATTAAATAAATATGTTTATCCTGGCTGCAACTGGACACTAAAGTTGGGACTGCATTTCAAACAGTTTACCAGCAGCCATGTTGTGATACTGTGACCCCTAATGATCAGTCAATCAGTTATCTAGGCACCAAAAACTGGTTGTGATTGCTTATGGGAAGAGGTGTGAACTAATTTCAGGTGCCAAAGGACCTTTGCCAATTAATAATAGATGTGGACTAATACATAATAATATTTGTGGGAATCACGTGGTGCTGCAGCCTGAGTAGTAGGACCGGGCCGGAGCTCCTGCTATCCTAAGCTCATTTTAGGGTATAAACCACCTGGAAAGAAGCTTTATAATACTACAAAAGAAGTCTGTACTGTTAGAGTGTTGGCAGAATGGGTTTACATTGAGATATGGGCGCAGAAATGAAACCCACGATGCCCCGACACACTCTGCCTGTTTCCCCCGAGAAATCTGGGAAGAGACCCAAGGCCCAGCCGTCAGGAGGTGGGAAGACATCAAATATTGCAGCCCTGAAAATGCTGGAGCCAGAGACAACACCTCTTACACTGGAATTATTCCGAAGAGAACTACAGGCCCTAAGAGGTGACATCAAAATGGTAGTCTCAGAGATCAAGCATTTGGCAGGGGCACTGGAAGAGCTGAACGTTAAAGTCACGCATGCAGAAGCCCAAATAACGTCTGTAGAGAAAGCAGTGAGCCGCACAGAGGAAGCCATGATCAGCAACCGCCAGCGCATTAAGAAGCTCGAGCAGAAAGTAGAGGATCTGAAGGGGCGATCCTGAAGAAATAACGTGGTCATTTTGGGAATACCCAAAAAGGAAGAGGGCCAGAATGTGATTCTATTTATGGAGAGGCTGTTTGAAAAGCTCGCCGGACCCTCTCCCTATGGAACTTCATATACTCTCGAGAGGGCTCACCGGGCGTTGCGGCCTATCCCAGCTCCAGGTCAGCAGCCCAGACCCTTGTTAGCCAAGCTCTAAACTAACAAGAAAAGTAACATCTGCTCTCTAAAATAAAAGAATTAGAGAAGGTCCTTTGGGAAGGCAAGGCAATACGAATCACCCAGGACTTACCAGCTTCGGTGCGGCAAAGAAGGTCCCTTTTTCACCCAGTCGTGACCAAGGTCATCGTGGCAGGTATAAAATTCCATATGGGATACCCGGCCCACTTCCAGGTGATGGTGTCGGGGGCCTGGGTATCCTTTGAGGACGCAGACTTGGCCACGAAGGCTTTACAAAAGGAGTTTCCCGACCTGTTCAGGCCTAAGTGAGGCAGGTTGCAGGTGAAGATTACTGGAGAATGATTCGATGGGGACGGAGAAATTCCGGAAGAGGCAAACTTCAAAGAGATCTTTAAAACATGAGCAAATTTTTATTTCTAACGTTACAGTCTTATTGCTGTAGTTTCTTTTATAGAGGACTGATGGACTCAAAATTCCTCTCATGGATGGTTTTGTTTGAACCCTTTTTGGGGGGGGGGCTGTCTTGTTGGAACTGTATGGTGTCAGAGTCTAGTTTTCAATCAGGCCTAGGTTTATTGCGGAGCCCCAGAGGGGAACTGGCGGCTACTGCATGCTCAGGCTTAGGGGACATGGATTACGGGTGATAGTGTGGGCGGGGTTCCCCCTAGGAGAAACGAGTGCACATATGAGGTACCCCAGGTGAGAGCTCAATGAGGGGTTTTGTTCGGGAGCCTTCCGGGGGCCAAGTACATAAGTTCAGGACGTGATGCCTGGACATGATCACCCACCACAACATAACACCCCCTAAGAAGTTATGTGTTCAGGGAGTTTTGGGATGGCGGGAGGGCTATGGCTGCGGACCACAGTGGGACGCGCCACATCACGTAACTGTGACAGGAGGGATGGGGTATATGTGGTGCAATGGGTCAGTTAATAATTTAGGGAACATGTTTCTTCGAGGGTTTGAGGCGGGAGGGGTTGGGATTTGGTTGTTAGCAAGGGGAAGGTTGAGGAGGGAAGGGTATTTGTGTTCATTCATGTTTTCTTCGGGTTTAAGAGGAGGGGGGATAGGGAGCACTATGGGGGGGTCCTCAGCACAGCTCAATAGGGATTGTAGTATGGTTATACTATCCGGGGTCTTGTTTTAAGTATGGTTTCGTTATATAGCTAGCGAATATGGCTAATACCATAAGAATTGCTACTTGGAATGTTAAGGGTTTAAGACAGCGTGTCAAACAATATAAAGTTCTTAAGCATCTGGATCTGTTATCCATAGACATAGGGGCTATACAGGAGTCTCACCTGTTAGACTCGGAGGCTAACTGTATGAGACGCCTGCAGATAGGGCAAGATTTTTCAGCCGAGGGGACTACCAACAGCTCGGGGGTCCTAATAGTGATTAACAGGAAGGTTCCCTTTGCAATGAAACAAGTAATTAAGGATCCACAGGGCTGCTTCCTGTTTATCCATGGTTATTTGTACACTACCAAACTCATTTTGGGAACTTTGTACAGGCCCAATTTTGACTCCCCTGACTTTTTTGTGAAGTTAGTCGATGTATTGCAACCATATTCCACATTGCCGATGGTTATAGGGGAGATATGAATGTTGTGATGGACTCCTCAATGGACCGCTCCGCTTCCATGAGCAGAGCTTGATCACCAGCCCAAAGAACCCTGTCAGAACTCTTAGAGTTGTATGCTGTCTGTGACGTCTGGAGAGTGGTCCATCCTCTGGAAAAGGAATTTACCTTCATATCTCCCATACATAACACAGCATCTCGCATTGATTATATATTCCTTTCACATAGTCTCCTTCCCAGAGTGGTTGAAGCTCTTGTACAATCAGGTCCCCCATCTGACCATGCATTGGTTGTATGTCACCTAGCACCCCTCTTATCTCCTAAGAAGTCTTTCAGGTGGAAGATAAACAACCACATGCTAAAAGAGGATAACATGGTCCAAGTAATCAGTGAGCATATCCATCACTTCATAGGAACCAATTCTGGTTTTGTTGGGAGACCTGATATGCTCTGGGGAGCCTTTAAGGCATCCATGAGAGGTGCCTTAATTAGTTTAGCTACTTTCCGGAAAAAAGATAAAGATAGAAAATTGAAAGGGCTATTACGGGAAATACAACATAAAGAAGCAAGATTAAACCCACCCTTATCCGAGCTTGAAAAACAGAAACTGGTCAAACTCAAAGAGGGCTATCTAGAATTACTGAGAGACAAAGCAGAATTTGCGATCCTCAGGGCCAGAGCGGCATATTCAGATACGGGAGAAAAAGCTGGAAGACTACTGGCACTGAGGATTAAGCAAATGGAGGTGAATAAACATGTTTTGACAATCCGCTCTCCAACAAACAATATGTTCCTGACAACAACTGAGGAGATAGTCATGGAGTTTCAGAGATACTATGCTAATTTATATAGTCCCAGAGACTTGGTTTCGGACATTAGCATGGATTACTATCTGGAGGCCTCCAGATTATCCTCTCTGTTGGACTTCCAACAGGAACGATTGATTTCCCCAATAACTGAGGAGGAAATCACCAGAGTCGTCATGACGTTACCCTCAGACAGGTCACCTGGCCCAGATGGGTTTTTGGCAAATTTCTATAAAACCTTTTTAAATCTTTTGCTCCCTATATTAATATCTCTATTTCAGTATATTTTATCTGGTGCACAAATGGACCCGGCCCTGTGGGAGGCTTTAATTGTGTTAATTCTGAAACCTGGGAAAAACCCGGAATCACCGGCAAGTTACCGCCCTATATCCTTAATGAATCAAGACATTAAAATTCTAGCCAAGATTTTGGCAGACCGTCTAGTTCTAATAATCCCTGATCCGATTGGGCCAGAACAAGTCGGGTTCGTGCGGGGACGCTCATCGATGGACCATCTTAGAACCCTGTCGCATGTCCTCTCTGCAACCAGGGATGCCCTCTACCCGGCGGTCCTAGTTTCACTGGATGCGGAGAAGGCATTCGACAGAGTGGACTGGAACTTCTTACTTAGGACCCTGAATGCTTGTTAGATTCCCCAGCTTTTTCAGAACTGGATCAGAATTTTTTATAGCGCACCATCAGCCAGAGTGATGGTCAATGGAGTGATCTCTGAAAAGTTCCTACTCCACTCAGACACCAGACAGGGCTGTCCCCTTTCACCGTTGCTCTTTATTCTATACTTAGAGCCCCTGATCTGCTGGATCAAACAATGTTCTGTGATCCACGGGGTGGTTATTCAAGGGCACAAGGTCAAAGTATCAGCATATGCTGATAATCTATTATTGCAGTTGACAGATCCAGATAACTCGATACCGGCGTTGCTGGTGGTGATCCAGGAGTTCGCTATGCTCTCTAATTATAAGCTAAATGTCGATAAATCTTTGGTGTTCCCACTCAATCACAGGGTGGATAAGTCGATAGTCAATCAGAATGACATGTCCTGGACTTCAAACTCTTTAAAATATCTGGGTATCCAGGTGGTAAGAGAGCCGGCCCACCTTTAAAAGCTGAACCTGGATGATTTAGTGCAAACCTTGGAAGTAGACTTGAAGAGATGGTCCAAGCTATCTATTACACTCTGGGGACGTGTAAACCTCATCAAGATGAACCTTTTCCCCAGAATTTTTTACCCATTACATTTGCTTAACATGTGGATTCCCAGTTCATGGTTCTGCAAAGTCAACGCAATAATAACAAACTTTATCTGGGACGAAAGACAACCCAGAATTGCATATTACAAGCTAGCCACCCCTAAGAATAGAGGAGGTCTTCGCCTCCCATCTCTGGCATTTTACTACTGGGCGAGTCATATAGTGAAATTCTTGAGATGGTTGGAGAACGAGGGGGAAACTGCCTCAGAAGAGAGCCTCCCAATGTGGCTGCAAATAGAACTAACTTCTATTAAGCAGTGTGGTCTGATGCCACTATCGTTGCTGCATATAAGACCGAGTGATCTCCCCCCCCAATTGAAACTCACCCCACTGGCAATCTCAGTGAAGGTGCATGCACAGATATGTTCTAGTATGGAATATAGGCAGGCGACGGACTTGGCCCAACTGGTTTGGGGCAACCCCAACATAAAATTAGATAACAAGCCAATCAGTCGAAACTGGCTCCCACAACTGGGTAATACTATCCTTGCCCAGTAAGTGGCGCGGGATGGCTCGTGGCTCGCAGTTACTACTATTTTGAGCAGATTCAGGATACCCACTAAATCTATCTTCAAAGTCTATCAGCTAAAACATTTATTAGCAAAAGAGTTTGGGCCACTCCCGCCCCTTCCAGACAGGAAAAGGTTCCAGGATATGTTGCTAACATTAATAGGACATCGACATTCGGTGTCCGAGATTTGCAAAAGTTTATATGATTGTAAATATCCTGAAGAATTCATACCAAAGACATACTGAGCAGCGTACTTCCCCAGTCTAGAAATAGATGGGGCAGCCCTCTGGAAAAATGCTCACAGGTATATTACGCAGGATAGATTGAGACTGACACAATTTCACATCTTGCATAATATATACTACACTCCTCAGAGGCTCCATAGATTTGGCCTTATAGACTCGGCCTTCTGTTCCAGATGTGGGCAGGAGGAGGGTACGCTGTACTACATATTCTGGTTGTGCCTGAAAGTTACTACTCTCTGGGATGATATCCGTCACAGGATGGATCCCCTCCTGGGCCTCTCCGATCTTTTCAAACCTGAGGTGTGCCTGTTGGGAGACTACACTTCCATACCAGTTGTATCTAGGAGATATCACATGGCCTTAATTTCATTACCCGTCAAAAAGGTCATCCTTCGGCATTGGAAGGACAGTGAGGACATTCCTTTTTCGGAGTGTCTTAAAGAGATCTTAGCCAATCTTAGAATGGAGAAAATGGTGGCTAGTTTAAATAATAGGCTGACTAAATATAAACGTATATGGGAACCTTTGTACACGCTGTTTTGTATTTAGATTACCTCTCCAAGTAATCATTTAAGTTATCCTGGTGAATATTTTGTCAACCTGAGCTGTGCTGGGGAAGGGGAGGGAGGAGGGAGGGGGGGTGGGGAAGCAGCTTCTTTAACAGTTGTACGAACATTCTACAAGTGTATTGTCATAAGTAATGTATGGAGCTGCTCTCATATATCTGTGAAAACTAAAAAACTTTTAATTTAAAAAAAAATAATATTTGTGATTGATGACAGGAATCTGCCAATCAGTGGGCAGGATTTTCAGGTGAAACCCTAGGGACTTTGGGCAGTTTGGAGCAGTCTTTGCTGGGATCCTCTCAAGACAAGAAGGGCCTAGTCTGTGTGTGTTTCAAGGAAGAAGGTCTTTTCCAGGCCTTAAGTTGCCAAATCGTCCCAGCGTTTTGGAGGAACTGTGAAGGATTTTATTCTGAGAGATAGTGCTGTGATACTGCATCTGAATATCTGCGACTCCTGGGTGAAAAGCTTCTGTCAGTCTGAGGATCCAGGATTTGCAGTGAGACTGCACCAAGAAGAAGAACCCCGTGAAGCAGTGAAAGGGGTGGTTTTGAACTGTAAGTTCCAGAGCAAAAGGGCATTGTTTTGAAATGAAGGACTTTAAAGGAAAAGGTTTGCAGGTGTCCACTGTTTTAGGAGCCTGTGGTCTGCTGAAAGCCAGCTGGGAAGAGGTGGAGATTTGAATTAAAGACTGAAGTTAAATAGCCAAAAGCCACTGGAAAGGCGGAAAGTCTGAGAACCTATCTTGCTGCACTCCAGAGCTGCGTATTTTGTTCAAGGGGAAAGCTGAATCAGAGAATCTGAGACTGTTTGCAGCTGAAATCCAGAGTTAGGTAAGGAACTTGATAACCCTTACCAAGTGGGGCAGACTGGGCTGCAGGAGGCCATGGGCGCATGTGTGAGTGCAAGTATACTCTAGACCCCATGGAGGGAGCCAGTATGTGGATCCACTGCTGGGACTGGGCTTCTTGTAGCCTGGTTGGCCTTGTGCTTGGAGTTCTGCAACGGGCCTGGTAACAGGCTAAAGGTGACAAGGGGACAGACCATCAATCAAGTCAGAAGCGGAAAAGCAGCTAGACTTTCAAGCAAGTCCAAAGCTGGTCCACCAAATCCTTTCTGACTATCTGCTTACTGCTCCTTGAGAGTGATTGGTGGAACCTAAACTGCCAGAGCCTACCATGCCAGTGACTGAACCCTCACTTCAGGACAGTGAGTACCCAGGGCTTGCCCTGACAAAAAGGGCAGTAGAGGTAATAAAACTGTTAGCACCTCAGAAAGAATTGTTTTAAGGGTCCCTATGCTGACCAATCTATGGCACTGAGCAGGTCTGCCAAAACCTGGGTACCCAGTCAGGACACAGGTGGATTCACTGCTACCAGTGGGGGTGGGTTATTGTGTGTTTGAGCCCATGTGCTCTGTTACTTAAAACAAATAACCAAAAATCTTTTTCCATTCTCAGCCTTCCTGTTCCTGGTACCCCTTCCTTCCTCAGAATGCATTACTATCATAGGTGACTATAGGCCTCTGACTGGTGGCACTGAAATCCTTAACATACTGCAATCCATAACCTCTGCTGCAAATACAGAAACAATAGTCATAGGGGATTTCAATATAGATTGGCTTACCCCAAAAATCACACTGCCTTAAATTTCTCTGTGACAAGCTTGGCCTAGTACAATTAGTTAGTGAACCCACAAGGAACAATACCTTAAACATTGCAAATGGCTCCCTCTTAGATGTTATATTAACCACTCATCCTCATAAAATTTTACATTCAGAAGTTTTCCATAACGACATGAGTGACCACGGGGTTGTTGTATGCACAAGAGCTCAAGCTAAGGCCCGTCAACAGCCCAAATTCACAACAAAATGGTCTTTTCATAAGTTCAACACAGCAAATTTCCTTTCTGACTTAGGTAAGGTCAGATGGCAAGATCTTTACCTTGCCAAAACTGTCGATGAGGCTGTCTCTGTCCTTAACAGCAACCTTGCCGCTCTGGCAAATAAGCATGCCCCCCTTATCAAAGTCAGGGTGCATAACATCTTTCACCCCTGGTTTACCTCAGATCTTAAGGCAGCTCTTACAGACCGTGACAAGATCTGGGCTCATGCTAGGCATTCCAAGAGCCCTGCAGATTGGCAGGCCTTCAGAGCATCTAGGAATGCCTGTGTAAAAAGCATGTACTCTGCCAAAGCAAACTTCTACATCTCTACCCTTGAACAGGCAAATGGGAATTCACACAAAATATGGAGGGCACTTAAATCTATTGAAGGACGGCCCACTGCTCCCTCCATTTCAACTAAGATACTGACCAATGGTAGGGTGGTGGAAAGTAATTCTCAAATCCTTGAAGAACTTAACTCCCATTTTGTCACTGCTGGCCAAGCCTTTGACTCCTCACCTTATGCTAGCCATGCGAAGAGTCAACCTAGCTCCTCTCCTTCAACCTGTACCTCATCTTGTCCCTTTCAACTGCATACACTCAACTATAAAGAAGTTGAAGATTCACTCCTTAACCTTGATACCAGAAAAAGTGCAGGGGCCAACGGTCTCGAACATTTCTTCCTAAGACTAGGCCATGCCCAACTCACTGCCCCCATTCTTCATATTTTCAATCTCTCCATCACTTCTGCCACAGTTCCGTCTTGTTGGAAATCCACCCACATCCTGCCCTATTCATATTGGGGGACCCATGCAATCTGAATAACTATAGACCTATCTCCATCTTGCCTATCATCTCTAAAGTTTTTGAAAAATTGATCTATAACCAATTAAAACTTTATATCGAAACCTTTTCACTCCTTAACCCAGCACAATCTTGATTCCAATCAAAACACAGCACTATCACAACACTGGCTAAAGTAAGTAATGACTGGGTCTCTGTTGTGGATGCAAGAAGATCACTGGCGCAGTCTTCTTGGATCTTAGTAAAGCATTTGACACTGTTGACCACAACCTCTTAGTCATTTTCTTTACTAACGTAGGTGCCACTCTGCCCACTGCTCAGTGGTTTACCAGTTATCTAACAGGGAGAACACAGAAAGTCAAAGCTGATGGTATATTCTCTTCCTCTCTGCCAATTGTCAGAGGAGTCCCCTAAGGCTCCATTCTAGGCCCGATCCTTTTCTCTCTGTACATCAACGATCTTGACTCTCACATAACCAGTTCCAACCTGCACTTCTTTGCAGACGACACAGTACTATATACCTCTGGCTCAACTTTATGCGTAGTTAGGGACATACTACAAGCTGACTTTGATCAGCTCAAAAATAATCTAATAAAAGCCAGGCTTATCCTTAATGACAAGAAAACTAAAGCAATGATTTTCTCTCATAGTACCTCTTCTGGCACCTCCCCGTCCTACCAAAAGACTTTATTGTTACCTCTCTAAGTGAACCCTTGGAAGTCATTCCCAAATTTAACTATCTTGGTATCTGGATAGGTAATAAGCTCTCTTTTAATGACCATATCGAGGACTTATCCAGGAGGCTCAAAGCCAGGCTAGGATTCTTCTATAGAAATAGGTCTCTCTTCCACCTTGAGACTCGAACCAGGCTCGTCCAGGGCCACATTCCTTCCCTTACTTGACTATGGTGATTTAATCTACAGTTTTGCCACAATCTCAAGCCTAAGCAAGTGGGACATCCTGTATCACTCCGCATTACGGTTCATCACCAACTCCCGCTACTGTACTCACCATTGTGATCTGTACGCAGCTGTTTGCTGGACATCTCTCACCACCAGACGCCTGCTCAATGCTGGTCTCTGGACCCTTGAGATACTTCTGCATAAACTTCCGAGCTACCTAACATCTTTTATCTGCATTTCTTGTGGTGCATATTCTCTCAGGAAATCAGACTTCATCCTGCTTGGCATACCTAGGACTCGTACCTCCTTTTGCAAATTAGCTATTTTGCATGCACTTCCTACTATATGGAACCAACTCCAATCCATACTGAAATTAACTAGCATTGTCTCAGTTAACCTCTATAAAGTGCTAGCTGCATCTAAAATAAAAGATATTTGTAACTGTTATTAAGCCCTTCCCCTACCCTTATGTGTGTGTTCCATGTTTATCGTCTCCTCTGATACTAGTCCTAGTCAGGACTGAAACCTCTTAGCTTGCAAAATGTATTCCGCGACTAAAACTACATGATTTCCCTACCTGCTCCTCTACCCTTTTCCACCTTTGGCTTCCTATCTATATATTACTTCCCCTTACTCTTTCTAACCATCCCCTTTCCCTCAACCCTGCACTCCTTATTAATCCTATCTTTCCTATCATTGTTCAGTACATTAATCTTAATTATTGCATCTAACCAGTGTTAAGTTTATAAACCCTACCTTGTATTGCTTGTACACTATGAACCAAATGTTCCTTAACTGTAGATTTCTTTACAGTGATGTATCTTTCTATGTAATACCTTTCTTGAACTAAGTGTGCACTTTGAATACTCTCAATTAATGTTAACTTATTAAGTAATGTCTCCTTGACTGTGTGCATGCTTCTGGACCTCCTTGTGAATGAGCATGCTCAATGGAGTCTTCCTGCAATAAACTTGAACTTTCCCTAGCCCTCCCCCCTTAGTAATAAAGCTGTGTTTTTGTTGTTGCAAATCCTTTGTAGTGATCTAGTTATTGGTACAGCTCCTAAGTATATGGATTTTATGGTGCTGGGGTATAACATTTTATTTAGTGTGTGAGATGGTAGGAAGGGGAGGTGGGTAGATACAGCATCCCAGGGGTTGTACCGAGCAAACACCTTGGTCAGTGCTTCTTTACTCCGGGTGTAAGCACCACACTACTTTCTTACCAATTTGGGATAGAACCCCCGAACACCACAATAACAGGACCCTGGCCCCTTAACCTGTGTGGTAGACAACAGACTGGGGTAGTAGCCCATTGGCACATGGTGCCTGGGCTGCATCTTTAGAGGTATCACTGGGATCTCCTGTTCACCAGCCACACCCACCATGGATGCCACTACTGGAAAAAACACTGTTGCTCCCCCCAACCACAGTTCTACCCCCCAAGCCCAAAGTCAGGGCAAAAGAGAAGGATAAGGTAAAATTGGTTTAGTGGATTGAAGGGCAGAAGATGGACCCTCAAGAAATCCCTTTTATTACTGGGGATACCTCCCAGTTACAGGACAAGGCTATAGAGGGGCATTTGTCCATTATCAAAGGGCTGGGTCAAGTTACAGTGCGAGGTAAAATGTTAGACTCTGCTATGGGGACCCTGACTTTGTTTATTGAATGTAAAAATAATATAGAATCTTCCTGGGTACCTGAAGCCCTAGTTCCAGAAGGATTATTGAATGCCTGGGCTATTGTAACCATGTTCAGTGTGGTTTCCCCAGGGGAGGCAGTGACTGAGCCACCAACAACCCCCCCCTCCCAGTGAGAGGCCCCAGCCCTGTTATGTGCCTGCCCCCTCCTATTCATACCAGAAGTTGAGAATGTTTTCTGGGTTAAAACCCACCTCCATAGGGGAGGAGGAGCATGTGCCATGGATAAGTTATGTGATTCCTCTGCTGCAGTACTGGCAGTGTAGTGAAAGGGAAAACCATAAAAGGTTAACAGAGAGTCTGAGAGGCCCTGCCCTTGATGTTATCTGGTCCTTACGGACCTCTGACCCTGTGGCTAGTGTGGAAGAATATATTGTTGCCCTGGACAGTGCCCTTGATAGCACCGAGTCCTGTGAGGATTTGTGGTGGGGCTTCAGGGCTACCTGGCAGCAAAGAGGGGAACTTCTGTCAGAGTACATTCAGAGCTTGGAAAAAGCATTTCAAAAGTTGTATTGCAAAGGCGGGATACAGGCTTCTGACCTGAACTAGAATCGCCTGGAACAGGTGCTGAGGGGTGCCAAGTATTCTGAACTGCTACTGTTAAAGCTAAGCCTGAAGGATAAGATGAATAATCCCACCCCCTCTCCCTGGGTCCTCCTCAGGGAAGTAAGGGAGGTGGAGGAACGGGACGCCCAGTGGGTGCCCCTCCCCGCCATAGTGACTGCTACCCAAGTTCAGGAGGAAACCCCCCTCGCCGAGGTTTCTGAGCTCAAGGTGCTTCTAAAAGAGTGTAGGGAAGCACTTGAAAAGGGTACCTCTGGTTCTACTAGGGCCCCTGATGTCCTTCCTAGCCCGCCTACTCAGTCAATCCCAGCCACCCTCCCAGTGATGGGCCTGGGGGTGCAGACCCAGGTGTCCCCTGTGGTTCCCCAGATTGTAACCTGTATTCATGAACTGTGCCACTGTGCCAAGCTGTCAGTGAGCTGAAAAATCAAGGGTTGTCAAGGCCAGCAGATTCAGAGAGAAGAATAGTTATGGTCCAAGCAATTGCTCCAGCTAAAGCAGAGTATCATGGGACACCTAGTCACCAAGAGCCCAGGCCCAATTCTGAAGTCCCCAACTCAACCAGACAAAGTCGAGGGACATGCTCTGCTATAGGTGTGGGAAGGATGGGCATCTCCATAGAGAATGCCAATCACAGGAAGATACAGCTTGAGTGAGGGACCAACTGTTGACAGAAAGGCATAAGCATCAGAGAAACTTCAATGGGGCCCAATAAGGGAGCATACTGGGGCCCCCAACAAGCCCAGTTCCACAGTGTATGTAAGAAAATCCACTGCAAAAGTAACCATGCTATCACTACCCGATATAGACAAGTTGATGGGACCATCTACCGAGATCACCATCGCCATAAATGGGGTGAGCACTTGTGCAACCTTAGACAGTGGCTCCCAGGTGACTATTATTTTTAAACCCTGATATGGCCGATACATGACACATCTGGAACTGCAACCACTGGAAGGGTTAAATGTGTGGAGTCTCAGTGATCAATCCTACCCCTATCTGGGTTATGTCAGAGTGTGGATGGCTTTCCCATCGAAGGTGAACAGGGTGGGAGACTTGGTTGAGACCCTAGAGTTAATCTTCTCAGAGACTGGCATATATGATGGGATGCCTTTGCTAGTGGGTACCAATGTCCACATGTCTGGATGTCTGGCACAACTCTGCAGGGCTCAGGAGGCTGAACAGAAGGGGAAGAAGCTGCCTATTCACCCAGTAGTACAGAAAGCATACTGAAAGCATGTGCAGACCTCAGCTGAAGAACTGGATGATCCAGTGGGCATAGTCTGGAAGCAGGATATGGAGGCGATAGTACTGCCCCCTAATGCCATGTGTAATATTAGTGGAGTGGTACGGGTGAAGAAGGTGGTGGGGAATAAGATCCTTTTGCTGGATGCACCTGAGGAACATGGGTTACCCACTGGCCTACTTGTGAAGCCCAGCACCTTACCAGCCCAGGCTTATGCTTATGTCTGAAGAGTCATGGTGCAAGTAATGAATGTGACAGACCGGGAAGTGATTGTCAGGAATGGCTATACTATAGCCCAAGTATACTGTGCAGACACGGCAGTACAGCCAGCTGCTCCTGGAGAAAGTGCTCTAGCTGGTATTGATCCTAATTTGTTTGATCTTAGTAACTCCCCCATCCCTGAGGAGTGGAATGCTCAAATCCGACAAAATCTATCAAGAAGGACTAAAGTGTTTTCCCTACATAAATGGGATGTGGGCTGCGTGACAGGGAGCAGCACCACATACGGCTGACTGATCAGTGAAGCCTTCGAAGAGAGGTCTCGATGTCTCGCCCCAGCAGATATTGATGGCAGCATCTTCAGGAACTGTTGGCTGCAGGTACCATTCAGGAGTCTTGGAGCCCATATGCCTCACCCATAGTGGTAGCGAGAAAGAAAAGTTGGGCTTTTTGAATGTGTGTAGATTACTGAACGCTGAATAAGCAAACAATACCTGACCAATACACCGTGCCCCAAATTCAGGATGCCCTGGACTGCTTGAACAGCAGTAAATGGTTTCCGGTATAGGTCCTCAGGATCGGGTACTATCAGATCCCCATGGCCCCACAGGACCAGGAGAAGACTGCCTTCATATGCCCCCTTGGGTTTTATGAGTTTTTGAGGATGCCCCAGGACATTTCTGGTGCTCCAGCTACATTTCAGTCCCTTATGGAGAGACTGTCAGGGATATGAATCTGCTGGAATGCCTCATGTATCTGGATGGTATTATAGTTTTTGGGGGGACTCTGGAGGAACTCGAGGTGAGGTTACTGAAAGTACTGGACTAGTTGCAAGAGTTTGGTCTACAGGTATCTATTGACAACTGCCAGTTCTTTCAAGCCTCTGTCAAGAATATCGGGCATATAGTGTCAGCCCAAGGCATCCAAACAGACCCCAGTAAAGTCAAGGCACTCACCACCTTGCCAGGCCCCAGAAATTGAAAGAGTTACAGCACCTGTTAGGTTTCTGTTGGTACTGCAGGAGATACATTAAAGACTATATCCGGGTAATCAGACCACTTTTGAATCTGCTGTCATATTATCCTCTTGTCAATTAGAGCAAAAGGCTTCAACAGCCTGGGGCCCACACTGAGCAACAGCATTACTTCAAACCATCTGAACCGTTTGGCCTTAAGTGGAGGGAGGAATGTGAAAGAGCTTTTGAGGACATCATTCATTATATAACCCATGTTCCAGTCTTGGCCTATGCAGAACCACAGAAATCTTACATCTTACACACTAATGCCAGTTTCAGTGTCCTGGGTGCTGACCTGTATCAAGACTTCCTGGAGGGTTTACATCCTGTTGCTTATGCCAGCTGAAGTTTGAATCCAGCAACAAAAAAGATACCCAGTGCACAAGCAGGAGTTTCTTGCGCTCAGGTAGGCCGTTGTAGACCAGTTCCACTATTATCTGTATGGGGCCAAGATTACTGTAAAGACTGATAATAATCCCCTGACGTACGTCCAAACCATGGCCAAGCTGGACAGTCTGGGAGCTCCTGGAAATTGTCTTCCTGTGCCGTACTGCCACCTGACCACTTTGGATCTAAAGTCTTTGCCCCAACTAACAAGCCAAGATCTGATGAGACAGCAAAGGTCCGATGCAGCTATTAGAGAAATACTGTGAGTTCTGCAGAGAAGGGGCGACTCTATGCAAGCAACCACTAGAGATCCCGAGGCCCGATTAATGTTACGAGTGTGGGCCAAAGCTAAAGATAAAGAATTACTTACTGTATCGAGAAGTGCAGGACCAGCAGGGGGAGCTTTGTGTATAGTTGGTGCTGCCAGCCTGGTTCAGAGACACAGTATTGAAAGCCTTCCACGATGACATGGGTCACTTGGGCATTAAGCATACGTTAGACCTGGCCCACTGCAGGTTCTATTAGCCCAAAATGGGGCAGGATGTGGAACAGTATTGCAAGACTTGTTGTAGGTGTATCCAGAGAAAAGCTCTGCCCCAAAAGGCCGCCCCCTTGGTTAATATCGTCACTAGTGTCCCTATGGAGCTGGTTGCATTGACTTTCTCAGCTTGGAACCAGACTCCAGGAACATCTCGAACATTCTGGTGGTCACGGACCATTTCACCAGATTCGCCCAAGCATACTCCATGAAAGATCAAAAGGCTTTCACTGTGGCAAAGGTGTTAGTTGGGAAGTTTATTGTGCATTATGGGGTGCTCCAGTGAATTCATTCAGACCAAGGCTGTGACTTTGAAAGCAGGTTGATAAAGGAACTGCTGTCTCTGTGGGGAATCTGAAAGTCATGTACAACACCCTACCACCCCCAAGGCAACCCCAAACCCAAAAGGTTTAATAGAACCCTGCAAGATATGTTGGGAACCTTGGACCCCAGAGATAAATGTACATGGAGTCAATGGGTCAACACATTTGTCTGTCTATAATTGCACCAGAAATGATGTAACTGGGGTTTCCCCACACAGCCTCATGTTTGGGAGGGAGGCCTGGCTTCCAGTTGATGTATGCTTCGGGTTATCTGCTGATGGCCGTAAAGATGGGGACTACTTGAAGTATGTACAAAGGCTCAAACAACAGCTAAATGATGCCTACCATTTAGCGGTTGAAGTGGCCACCAGAAAGAACCAAGCTAATAAAGAGATATGACTAGA
Source organism: Neoceratodus forsteri (assembly GCA_016271365.2). NCBI lineage: Eukaryota > Metazoa > Chordata > Ceratodontiformes > Ceratodontidae > Neoceratodus > Neoceratodus forsteri. The sequence goes on from CM028131.1 coordinate 539,668,883, forward strand.
TGGTTCGGGTGCAAGACTTATTGCCAGAGGACAGAGTGTTGCTGAGGAGCTTAGGCATCCCAGTGAAGCACAAGATTGCTAGCAGGTGAAAAGTATTTTTATTTATTTATTAGAAAAGTTGGATTTACAACCTTTGAATCATGGACTCATTTACAAAGGCACCTCGTCGCGGGGAGGTAGACAGAGTTACATAGTGTGGTTACAACAGTGAGAACAGTACAGGCACAGAACATTAAACATAGAGTACACATAGGTTACATAATAATGTTACTTATAATAGGTTACAGTCATATACAAGGTACCCGAGGATTACATTGGGGGTACAGCCCTGGACATTCCTAGATAATACCTGGAGAGGGTGGAGGTGGGGATGGGAGTGGGGGTGGAGGAGGGGAGAGGAGAGGATAGGCTGTCCGAGGATGTTGTCAAGTCAGGAAGGCCTGACAGGAGGATCCCACAGTGGAATTAATTAGGTGCATCTACAGCAACGAGCGTCGAGGAGATGGTACACCTTATGTAGTACTGAAAAAATTGAATGGACTGCCAGTGCATAAAATTTGGCCAGAAGGAGAATCCAGTGGATACAAGGTCATTTACAGAAATCATCTCCTACCGCTTGGAGACAAGGTGATCAGCCCAGCATCTGATATAGCAAATCCTCCCACCCACCCCCAGTTACTCGAACTGCTGCACACAGATGACACAGCAAACTGAATGATGATCATTCAGGGGGTGGTCCTGCTTGGACATAGGAAGTGTCAGAGGGAGGAGATTCATCTGATGAATCGGAAGGGGAGTTTGATTTTCATCCTGCATATTTCTATCCCACTCCTAAGCTAGCCAGGTTGTTTCGGGGAGCACCCCTGATATTAGAGCCTGCATCTGTGGAAGAGGGGCCTACCTCTGGAGAGAATGAGACTTGAGGCAGTGATGAGCTTGTGGAAGTAAACCCAGCTGTGCCTGCTAAACAGTGTGATGAACAGGAAGCTGCTCTCATTACACCCCTTGAAGGGACCACCCAGAAACTGAACACTAATCAGGCTGAGCCTTTTGAGTGGTTCCAGAGCAGTTCCCCTGAAATAATGCCTTTTGAAGAGCTCACTTCGAGCTTGAACACCGGTCCGACTGATCTTTTTGAGTGGCCACAAGACAGCACCCCTGGCCAGACTATGGTAAAGACTTTAACACTGAACACCCCACAGGTGAGATAGTGGAAGCAGGGACAGAGTCAGAAGCAAGGACATTGATCACATCTCCAAACAGGAAGTGACTACCAGGGCAAAAGAGCAAGAACCCCTAAGACATTTGGGGAGAACTGTTCAGCCTTATCTCAAGCTGACATATGATACCCGGGGGGACCCTCTGACTTGCCCTTATTCATAGTCCACAAAGGTATCTATGTCACCCCTAAGTCACTGCTGAAAATTTATATGTGTCCTGCTAGTGCTAAACCCTCTAGGCCTGGAGGGACGGTGGCAAATCAGAAAAGGAGAAGGTGAAAGTGGTACCCAAGGGGAACAAAGGGCAAGCAGTGTATGTTTAAGGTACATGAGTTTCTAACCACTGAAGGAGGGTGAAATGCAAAGGGATTACTTATGTCTATGGGTACCACACATCCTACCAGTTGACAGCTGTCAAAAGGTAAAGGCATAAAGGCATTCAGCCTTGAAAATTATGTATAGTGGGTTTTCTGTTTTCAAACTGTTTAATGTCTGAGTAGATAGGAATTAGGTGTTAAGACAGAAATGCTTGACATGTGTTAAATATTAAAGTTGATGTTTTAATTCATACTGGTCCCTACCAATGGACTTGGTGCGGATGTCAAGAATATAAGTGGAGGGGGAGTGTAACCCCCTTGGATGGGCTTACCTGGCTGCCCATCGGGAGCTCATTCCTTCTCCCATTTCCCCTGCTACATCCCCTGGCCCCTGTTTGCCTCCTCATTCTCTATCTGGCCCCTGCAGTGTTCTTATCCAGATGGGGGCTAGAGGAGTTGATTCACGGAGCCGCTGACCAGTTTTGCACTCTGATGTGGTAGGGTGGCCCATGCATGCGAGGTGGCTCATCTGTGTTCTGGCCATTGCTGCAGCCAAACAGAAGACAACTAGATGGTCCTAGTCCTGAATCTTAGCTTAATAGGGACTGGAGACCAGAAGGAGGCCTTTGAGGAGCCTGAGTTCTGTTTTTAAAAAGCACCAATCGTGCTGCTCCCATGGCTCATCCATATTAATGAGAGTGCCACGAATATTAATAAGGAGCCTGTCTGCTGCCTGGGGGTGGTGAGTTTCATCAGCAGTGACAGGCAGGAGGATAGATAAAAGTACTAAACTGTGCCATGGGGAGATAAAGGAAAGGGAGGGCTACAAGTCAGTGGGGGAGTGATTAAATAAATATGTTTATCCTCCTGGCTGCAACTGGACACAAAGTTGGGACACTATACGGGACTGCATATCAAATGGTTTACCAGTGGCCTTGTTGTGATACTGTGACCCCCCTAATGAAAAGCCAATTCGCTATCTAGGCACCCAAAAGCTGGTTGTGATTGCTTATGAGAAATTGGGAAGAGATGTGAACTAATTTCAGGAGCCAAAGGACCTTTGCCAATCAATAATCAAAGTGGACTAATAGATATCAATATTTGTGATTGATGACAGGAATCAGCCAATGAGAAGGCAAGATTTTCAGGTGAAACCTCAGGGACTTTGGGCAATTTGGGACTGTCTTTGCTGGGCTCCTCTCAAGTCAAGAAGGGCTTAGTCTGTGTATCAAGGGATAAGGTCTTTTCCAGGCCTTAAGTTGGCAAAATGTTGCAGTGTTTTTGGAGGAACTGTGAAGGACTTTCTTCTGAGAGTGTTGTGATACTACATCTGAATATCTGGGATTCCTAGGTGAAAAGATTCTGCCAGTGTGAGGATCCAGGATTTGTAGTGAGCCTGCACCAAGGTGAAGTAGAGCCCCCTGAGGCAGTGGAAGGGGTGGTTTGGAATTGTGAGTGCCAGAGCAAAAGGGCATTGTTTTGAAGTGAAGGATTTTAAAGGAAAAGGTTTGCAGGTGTTCAGGGTTTTAGGAGCCTGTGTTCTGCTGAAAGCCAGCTGTAAAGAGATGGAGATTTGAATTAAAGACTGAAGCTAAATAGCCAAAAGCAACTGGAAAGGTAGAAAGCCTGAAAACCTATCCTGCTGCACTCTGGAGCTGGGTGTTTTGTTCAAGGGGAAAGCAGAATCAGAAACTGAGATTGTTTGCAGCTGAAATCCAGAGCTAGGTAGGGAAATTGATAACCCCTTACCAAGTGGAGCAAACTGGACTGCAGGAGGCTGCGGGCACATGCCTGAGTTTTAGTGCACTCTAGACCCATTGGAGGGAGACGGGCTGTGTAGCCACTCCTGGGTCTGGGCTTCTTGTGGCCTGGTAGGCCTTGTGCTTGGAGTTCTGCAGTGGGCCTGGAAACAGGCTGAAGGCGACAAGTGGCCAGACATTCAATCAAGTTAGAAGGGGACAAGTGGCTAGATCTTCAAGCAAGTCCAAGGCTGGTCCACCAAATCCTTTCTGCCCATCTGCTTGCTGCTCCCTGAGAGTGATTTGCAGAACCTGAACTGCCAAAGTCTACCGTGCCATTGACTGAAACCCTGACTTCAGGACCATCAGTACCCAGGGCTTGCCCTGACAAAAAGAGGAGTAGAGGTAATAAAACTGTTAGCATTTCAGAAAGAATTGTTTTAAGGGCCCCAATGCTGGTCAACCCGTGGCACTGAGCAGGCCTGCTAAAACCTGGGTACCCAGTCAGGATATAGGGGGATTCACTGGTACCAGTGGGGTGGGTTATTGTGTGTTTGAACCCACTGGCTCTGTTACTTAAAACAAATAACCAAAAATCTTTTTCCATTCACAACCTTCCTGTTATTGCTACCCCTTCCTCTTGCCTTCCCCCCTTAGTAATAAAGCTGTGTTTTTGTTCTTGCAAATCTTGTGTTGTGATCAAGTTATTGGTACAGCTATTAAGTATATGTATTTTATGGTGCTGGGGTATAACATTGTATTTAGTATGTAGGGGGTTGGAAGAGGAGGTGGGTAGGAACAGCATCTCAGTGGGTTGTACCAATCAAACACCAGGCCTACTGCTTCTTTACTCTGGGTGGAGGCACCGCATTACTTTCTTATCAGTTTGAAATAGAACCTCCAAACACCACTGTAGCAGGACCCAGATCCCATAATCTGTCTTGTAGTCAATAGGCAGGGATAGTAGCCCATTAGTACACAGCACCTGGGCTACAAGGAGAATAAAGGAAATGCAGTTTGGGCACTATTTGGGCATCATTGAGTTTTGGGGACTATTTTTTTCACATTTTCCTGATAAATATGTAAATAATGCTTTATTCAACTTTACATTTGACTCCTGTATTTTTTTTCTATTAGAACCCATTTTATAAGCTCAATAAGACACTCTTTGGGGATGTGGGTTTTTGCCTGATATGAGCACTCCCAGGTGCCAAAGACACTTGGCAAAATTTCCTCATGCCTCACTACACACCTGGGGCATGCTCTTATTTTGCAATAACCTACACCCAGTGGTGTCTTATTGCTTACATAATGCACACCCTATCCTATCTTTTTGCTTATTGTACTGTACTATTACAGTATATAGGTTCCTTACTACACCCCTGGTGCATGCATTAAAATCCTTTAATGCACACCGCTAAGTGGCTTCTCACACATAAAAATGGCTCATTGGTTGTCATATAGTATATTCTAAAACAAAAGGAATAAAAGATATTTTTCTTAATGTGAAATAAAATGTTTATATTTGTTTTCTGTCGGAAAATGGTGCCGATTAAGTTAAATAGTCCTTGTTTGTATTTATGCCACAGGTTGCACTCTTTCTATGTTGTAGGGTCTGTCAAAGCTGCCTGCTTTATCATGGTCCATGTATCATTGTTTCATGGTCTGTCCTGTCGATTCTCACTGTCATTGTGTTTTCTCGATGGAGGGGTGGAATTTGGCCATCACAGATCCTTGTCTTCTCAGTACTGTTGTTGGCATGACCCGTTGTCCTCATTAGTTTTGGTGTTGCAGCCCTATGCAGCATGTGGTTTCCTTTTAGTAGTGTTTTTTTTTTTTATGGTTGACTGCCATGAGGCACATGATGGATATTTTACATGGCTTTGACTCCTACACCCTCAGAGCCACAACACGAGTTGCTTTCCCAGACCCACAAGCTGTTAAATGGGGCTGGGCAGCTCCATTACAGGAGCAGCCCTTAGAAGTTCATGGCTAGAGCCTCATCAGGCCTTGAACTGCTGTCTCCCGCCAGTACCAGACTGAGGACCGTGGCACTTATTGCATCAGGACGCAGAATCCCATGGCTCTCAACTCACATCCACTGCCAGTAGCAGGTTAACTTTGCAATTTTTAATTAAACTTAGGTGGTATGGTATTGTATTGCAAGAAACTGATTATGTAGTACTGGATGGCTGGATACCATGGTGTTTGTTAGTGGAAGACAGAGGTGAAATAGTATGTTTTTTGGCAGAGGCCACAAATTTATTTTTATACTGTTGAGATAGGAAATTCATTTTTTTAACTTCTGTGGAATGTTTAAAAATATGTTGTGACTCTGGCAGTGCAGACTGTTGTTTGAAATAGTATGATAAATGTGCTAAAATGTGTTTTTACATAGAAACATAGAAACACAGAAACATAGAATATGATGGCAGATAAGGACCGCTTGGCCCACCCAGTCTGCCCATTTCCCTACCTGATGGATAAGCTGCAGATTCTAGTTAATCAACAGCTTACTTCCTTCTACCCCCCACTAGAATTGCCTTATGTCTGTCCCATGCATTCTTGAATTCTCCCACTGTTCCTGACTCCACAACCTCCTCAAGAAGGCTAATTTAATTATTAATCTACTAACATGATAGATTTCCAAGATGGTGACTTTTTACTTTCATTCTTGAGTGCAGAAATATGTTTAAGAAAGTAGTTTTTGGGGGGGAAGAAAATGAGATTCAGCACCTGATCATGCATTTAAAGGGATTTGATGCACAGTCAGGTGACATCTCTCAGCCAATGAAATCACTTGATTTTTTCTTACCATTTTATAATAGTACTTCAAATTAACTATTGATGTTCATATCCTTTGAGTTCACTACAGTACCTCAAAGATTTTTGTTAACGAATGCAGTCTGAGTTGTCAGGTACATTTTAGTAAGATGATCATTTCTGAATTTCATTTATAAAGTCATAGTTCTGTATATGTGACCAATATAAAATCTAAAGTTGTTCCTTGCTTACTTGGTCACTTGGTCATACAAGACAATAGTAGGCAATATGCCCATTAGGCTTGTCTCCCACTCACAGTGGGTGAATTATATCCCAGAGTTGTTTAACCTTAAGTAACTGTCTAACCCATTTTTAAAGCTGATTATAAATGGAAGATCAACCATGTCTTGGGCCAATCTGTTCCAGGCTTGGGCTGTCCTTAGAGTGAAGTAGTAGTACCTTTTTTCTGTATGAGCAATGGGTACCATCAACTGTTTGTTGTGCGATCTCAGTTTGATGACCCTACTCCAGTAAGATAAACTGCACTGCCTCATTAACTCGGGGTTTTGGAGTATGTTGTAAAGCATTAATAGGTCACCCCTTTTCCTTCTCATCCATAAGGAGAAGAGCCCAGTCACTGACAGACTTTCCCATATGTTTTATGCCTTAGCCTAGGTACTGTATCAATTCCGTAGCCCTTCTCTGAACTTTCTCTATCATCTCATGTCCTGCCTGAAGTACTGTATGGACTCCAGAAAGGAAACCCATATTCTAAGTGGGGTTAAATGTATGCTCCACAGATGGTAAGATACATTGCTTGCTTTTAGTTATCAATGATTTTTGACCAGACTTACAGTAAGTAGTCTGCTGGCAGTATAAGTTATTTTTTATACTGACCAGATGGGAACAGAAGGTTATTTACACTGGCCCAGATATTCAAAAGAGTTGAGCCATGCACAACAGGGTTGCGCCTGTGCAAGTCCGAAACTGCGCCATTCTGCGATATTCAGCAGGAGGTAGTTGCGCCCCCCAAATCACGCTGAGCAACAGCGCAATGATAATGAATGCATGTGCAACTGAAGGGGAGGAACCATGCATAAATGCATGAAAGCGACATTCAACAACATGCCATGCACATGGGGAGCAAGCGGAAGTTGCCCATAGTGAAATGAGCCAAAATAAAAGGGAGCAAGGGAGAGTGCAAGAATGCTACAGGGAAGACACATGAGGTCAAGTCTAACAGGACACACTGGGCAGCAGGGACACACAGGCAGGCCAGGAAAGGGCACCTGGAATCAACAAGCTCAGGAGAGTAGGTGGGAGCCACAGTGCAGAAGGGGAAGTACGCCACACAGCAGTGAGACCAGCACAGGCAGGTGTTCCTGTGCAGGGGAGTAGCAGCCAGGACAGTGGGGAATAGAGAAACAGCTGCGGGGGGTGAACACAAGCAAGGGACATGGCCAGTGCCACCATCTAGAAGGAGACAATCAATGAGGGGTGAGAAGGCAGGCAGAGTGGCTGTGGAAGGGCCCGTCGGCGGTATGCCCCCAACAGGCAGTACCAAGCCCGTACCAGCTTCGAGCTGTACACTGATACTGAGATTGTGGGTCAGTACTGCCTGAATCGGGCAATTCTGAGGCAGCTCTGTAAGCTGTACAGTGATATGATGCAGGCACCCACACGATGGAGCCATGCCCTGTCAGTGGAGACGAACGTGACAGCTTGCATATGCTTGCTCACCATGGGTACCTTCCAGAGACCAATTGGGGACACCACAGGCATAACACAGTCAGCCACATCACGCCACCTCACCCAATTCCTCAGCGCACTGCTGCCACATGCAGCGGAGTACATCCATTTCCCCAGCACACCGGCAGAGCACACGGCAAACATACAGGAGTTCCACAGGGTAGCACGTATGCCTGGCATGCTAGGGGCAATAGACTGCACCCATGTGGCCATCCACACACCACCTGGCCCTGAGGGGGCTGCGTATATAAATAGCAAGGGCTATGCCAGCATCAACTGCCAGGTGGTGTGCGATGCCAGGGGGCACATAATCAATGTCTGTGCCACGCACCCTGGGGGAGCACATGATGCCTTCATCTGGCACCAGTCAGCACTGTGCCACAGATTCAAGAGTGGGGATATCCCCACTGGCCACCTAGTGGGTGAGTATGCAAACCACATGGACAATCATCTGGTCTGGGGGGCATGGTCAGAGGTGACATGGGTAGTGGCCTACATGGCCTGGGGCAGGGCGATGCTGATCACCAAACTAACCTCCACCCTTTACACACAGGTGACAGTGGATAACCACTCCGTCCCTGGCTGCTCACACCCTACCGGCGACCCACGACCCCATTGCAGCAACGCTACAATGAGGCACAAGCCATCACACGTAATGTCATCGAGTGGGTGTTCGGGATGCTGAAGTCATGTTTCCTTTGCCTGGACACCTCCGGCGGTGCCCTACAGTACAGCCTTCAAAGGCCTGTGGGCTATTCTTGGTCTTTTGCATCCTGCACAACATGGCCAATGAATGTGGGATAGCCGTACAGGTCGAAGAGGGAGACAGCGATGGGGATGATGAGGATGCCGGTGACAATGGTGATAGGAAGCCCTCCTTTGGGTGACGGGACCCCAGACTGCTCCGGCTGGCACAGCTGTACCGGGACACCATCATGGAGGAGCACTTCAGCCTACCCAGGTAAGTTATGGGGCCATGTGCAACCACCAGTGGCTAAGGCACAACCCACAAACACGCATGGACACACACCAGAGGTGCATGCCATCAAGGGAAGTGGCCGGGCATGGAACCACACATACCACCAGGGATGGGTGAGGTCTAACATGCCACATGGACACACACACACACACACACACACACACACACACACACACAAACACACCAGACATGCACAAAAGGTAGGAGGCACACCAACCCAGAACACCACCTCTAGCCACACACATGTCCACAGACCGCCACGCCCACTGCCTGTCCTTGTGCATGTGTCAGATGCTGAGCACCATTGCACATTGGTGTACAGCAAATTGCAGGCATCATCATGCACATGCAACTGCGGACAGCAGCTGGGAGGGTGTGCAGATGGACTGTGTGTCCACGTGCAGGGCTGGGTACCCACCCGTGCAATGCCTGCTGAATGACACAATGCACACAGGGCAGCACCAGACAGTAACCGTGTTGAGAGACAGGTCACTCACACGCCACAGTGCCCCAGCCACCATGGATGCATGGGCAGCCCTGCCGAGACCCGCCAGCACTGACAGGCTGACCACTGGCCTCATGGGGTGGCACCAATGGTCCCCCAAGGGTTCCACTGCATGCACGTGACCGTGCTCATGCGGGGGTCTGCAGCACACCAAACATGCCTGCACCAGGCATGCTCGGGATGCCCACAGCTGAACCCAGTGTCGACAAGGATGGTGTCGCACGACGCCAGGAACGGGGGGTGGACAGTGCACTGTGTGGTGTCTGCGACACATGGGCAAATAACTGTGTGCCCATTGTGGCCATGACAGCAGTGAATGCCTGGGTCTGCCTGTCAATGGCAGTGGTCACATCCTCCCGCAACTGGTCCATCCCTGCCAGGATCAGAGCGGTGTCTCTGCTGCGACTCTCCTCTGCCCACTCCAGAGCCACACACAGTGCATCCACCGACATCGCAAGCCGCATCTGCTGGTTGACTGATGCTTGCAGTATGTGGTTGTGCTGATCTAAGAGGTCATCTGCCTCCTCAGCATCCTATCCCTCAGGGTGTGCTCGGCCCTGATGCTCAGCACCCCTTGAGGGTGGGCGCTGCACACCAGGACCAGGTCTGGGCATGTCCACAGCCGGTGCATGACGCCGCCCCCTGACCCTGTACTCCCAAGCCCATTGGCCGACTGCTGATGCTGCCCCTCCAGCTGCCACTCCCCAGGGCTCACTGGTGCCACCGCAGTGGCCACAACAGTCCCACTGACCTGTACACACACCAGTGCTGCCCCACTGGTGCTGACAGGCACAGACTGGGACTGTGATGACACGCAGGCCTCCACGGTGGCACCACCCACAGCCATGGCCGTGATGTTACCTGCTGTGTGGCCATCCTGTGGCACACATGTGTCACTGCCCATGCCGTTAGCGACATCGTCATCGGTGACGGACCCGGCACCAGCCCGAGTCATAGCATGCTGGCATCCGTGGACGCTGGCATGCTGGGACACAGGCAGAGCTTCCTCCGCACCTGTTCCAACAACATTAGTCTGGACAGCCAGGCGGGCCCATTGTCGCACTGAGCCACGTATACCTGTGGAGGTGGATGGGCCCTCCTCCATCTCCATCTGATTGGCCTCAGTGGACAGGCCCACCACCACTGACCCATGCAGATGATCAGGATCTGTAAGGGAAAACAAAGTCGCGTTACTGCATGTGACCTACCCTGCCCCCCCAATAGACAGACCATGACCTACCATGCAGTGATGGGCTACCACCCATCTGGAAGCCACCACCCGGAACACCCTCAATGGTACAATGTTGCATGCTTCCAGCAACCCTCTCCTTCTGTGGGGTCAGGTGTTGCACGTCCGGCTGTCCCCCACCTGTCGCAGCTCATGCTGCCTTGATGGCAGCCACCTTCTCCTTTATCCTCCTCCTGTCTGTGCCCATCTTCTTCTTGCACTCCTGCACGGAGCTCTAGTGGCTGCCATGCAGGTTCACTGCATGTGCCACCTCCTCCCATGCAGCAGCACGGGCCTGTGGTGTTCCCTGCCATCCGCTGAGAAGCGGCTCCTGATCCAGGTAGGCCTCAAACAGGGCATCTGTCTCAGCCTTGGTGAAATTAGGCCTCCTCCTCCTGCCACTGTGTTCCTCCTCTCCCACAAGTCGCTCGGTCATTATTTAGCCTGTGAGAATGAAAGTTGTTACCTGTGACTGTGCAGTCCCATGCTTGTCCAAAAATACACAGTCCACACTCCCAAAAAGCATGCAACTCACCAAAAGACTGCAGTAATGGACAATGGCCAGTGTAGCCCAATGTCACATTTTTATAGTGCAACTCATGCAAATGAGGCGAGGCGCAACTTTAAGTGGATGCAAATTGCAGTGCTGCACCATTGAATGGCTGATTAGCTGATCTGCATATGATGACTGAATATACGCTGTTGCGCTTTGCGCAATTGTGTTGAATGTGCTGAGCCAAGGGTGCAGTTCTGTGACATGCGCAGTACACACCTCACTGCGCATGCCCAGGTTGCTGATGCAGGCGTCTGCCGTGCTGCTGATGTGCTGTGCGCGGGAGGCAATGCAGGGCACGGCCACCATTGTGCCAGTGGCACTACAGCGATGTTCTCCTATATGACACTGTGGCACTGGGGCATCATAGGCACACTGGGGCAACAGCACGGTAGGCCGCTACTGGAGGTAGCACACAGGCAACCAATCACGCTACACGCATTGAGTTCCAATGGTGCTATGCCTGTCCATGTGCCAGAGACCCTTGACCCTGTGCCCGACCTTTTCCCCCTAGGCGCCATGCATCAGGCATGGGTGCACCACTATTGCACTGTTCGGTGACAGCATGATAGGGAATGGCAGCGCTGTACCGCGCAGCATCTGCACGTGGTGGAGCCGCGCTGCAGAGCACCATTTTGAACCGACTGAGCAAGTGAGATAGGGCAGAGGAGGGCTGCCCAGTGGACCCAAATTGAACTGGCCAACCTGGTGGCCATTGTTGAGCCACTTTATGGCCCACTGTTTGGGGAGGCACCCCTGGACAGGTCCAGGAGCCAGGTGTGGGAGGAGGTGGCCGACACCTTGGAGGAGGCCACAGGAAGGGGGCAGATGGCGGAGCAGTGCCGCCATAGGTATGGTGACCTGAGGAGGAGGGAACTGGACCTGCTTGCCCACCTGCGGACACATGCCAGGAGGGGCACGGTACCATGGCCAGATAGGTGTCACATCCACACACTTTTATCTTCCATATGGGTATCACGGTTGCATGTGTCCACAACATGGGGGAGGGACCATCTGGTGTTGGCTGTGGTGGTGGTGTTATCAGGGTGTGGGTGGGTGGGTCTGGCTGAGTGGGATTGCACACATATGGGGGCAGGGGGACTTTGCTACAGGATTGTACTGATGTTCCTCTCTCCATGTTTGCACCACAGGGCCGGAAGAGAGGTGTCTGGCCAGGGAGCAGAGGCACCAGCAGGAGGACAGGGCCAGGAGGAGGGGCGATGGTCCACAGCGCCAGAGGGACCGGCCTGATTATGGTGAGTGCCATACCTCCATGATTACTATTGCATGCTGTGTAACAGGGTGGGCAGTGGGGTATGGCCACCATCCACTGACACCACTGCCATGCATGCAACTTGTTACAGTCAGCACTGTCCAGTGGCACTGCATGTCTGGAAGTGCATCGATGGTGGTCCATGCGTGCATCGGGTACATGGCTGTGCCACTGCCTTCGCACCACATAGCCATGTCACTAAACAGCCATGGTGGTGCTATGCAGGACTTGGCCGGTGGGTGTGTGCAGCGGTACGCATGGCTGTATGCACCTGGGTGGGCAGGTCTTGTGGACATGATCACTGTGGGTGGTCACACACCATCACAGAGGCATGTCCCATGGCTGTATGCCATGAAGAGTGGGTGGGCTGTATGGGGCTGTGCATTCATAGAAACATAGAAACATAGAATTTGACTGCAGATAAGGACCGCTTGGCCCACCCAGTCTGCCCATTTCCCTACCTGATGGATAAGCTGCAGATCCTAGTTAACCAGCAGCCTACTTCTTCCTACCCCCACCCCCTAGAATTGCCTTATGACTGTCCCATGCATGCTTGAATTCCACCACTGTTTTTGACTCCACAACCTCCTCTGGAAGGCTGTTCCATGCATCCACAACCCTCTCTGTGAAAAAATACTTCCTTAAATTACCTCTGAGCCACCCCCTTCTATCTTCAAATTGTGCCCCCTTGTTCTTGCACACCTCTTTTTTTGAAAGATGCTACCCTCTTGGACTTTGTTGATTCCCTTGAGGTACTTGAAAGTTTCTATCATGTCCCCCCTCTCCCTCCTTTCCTCGAGGCTATACATATTAAGCTCCTTAAGTCTCACTTCATATGTCTTCCGGTGCAGACCCTGCACCATTTTAGTTGCCCTCCTCTGGACAGCTTCCATCCTGTCTATGTCTTTGCGGAGATTGGGTCTCCAGAACTGCACGCAGTACTCCAGATGTGGTCTCACCAGCTGTCTGTACAGAGGGATAATAATTCTTGTTTTCTGCTGATGATGCCTCTCTCATGCATCCCAGTATCCCCCAGCCCTCCTTGCTGCCCACTCACATTGCTTGCCACCTTTAGGTCATCTGATATGACTACCCAGGTCCCTTTCCATTTTGTTGTTGTTAGTATCTCACCCCATTGTGTACTCTTCCCTGGGTTTTGTTTCCTGGTGCATTACCTTGCACTTCTTAGCATTGAATCTAAGCTGCCATACATTTGACCATTCCTCTAACCTTGCCAAGTCCTTCTCATCCTTTTCACCCCACCTTGTGCATCAACTCTGTTGCAGATCTTTGTGTCATCTGCAAAGAGACATACTTTTCTTCCAGTCCCTCTGCAATGTCGCTTATAAAGACATTGAAGAGGACCGGTCCTAATACTGAACCCTGTGGTACCCCACTGCTAACCTCCCTTTTTCAGAGTGGACTCCATTTACTATTACTCTCTGTGTCCTATTCTCCAGCCAATTCTTTACCCAGGCTGTCATCTTGGGACCCACTCCCAGGCTGGCTAACTTGTATATTAATCTTTTGTGTGGGACTGTGTCAAATGCCTTGCTAAAGTCTAGGTAGGCCATGTCCACAGCCCCTCCCTGATCTACTACTTTGGTCACCCAGTCAAAGAAATCTATCAGATTTGTCTGGCATGACCTTCACGCTGTGAATCCATGCTGCCTTGGGTCCTGTGCCCCTCTGGCCTCTAGATACGCAACAATTCTTTCCTTCAGAAGTGATTCCGTCATTTTCCCTACCATTGAGGTTAAACTAACAGGTCTGTAGTTTCCTGCTTCTGCCCTGCTCCCACTTTTGTGAAGGGAATCACATCTGCCCTCTCCAGTCCTCAGGTACCACCCATCCTCCCATGATTTGTTAAAGAGGGTAGTCAGTGGTGTCACTAGTTCTATCCTTAGTTCTTTTAGAATTCTGGGATGAATTCCATCAGGCCCCATTGCTTTGTCCACCTTCAGTTTTAAGAGTTCTTTCAGAACTCTTTCTTCTGTAAATGGGCTGGTATCAACTTCTGTATCCAGAGTGTTTCTACTGTTTGTTTTAGGTACCCTTTTCTTTGTAAATACTGAGCAAAATATTTGTTTAGTATCTCTGCCTTTTCACAGTCACCTCTGCCCACCCTCCCTCCCTTTATTAAGCCTCACTATCCTCCTTGGTCTTCCTTTGCTCCCTGATGTACCTATAAAAGGTTTTATCCCTTCTTAACTGAGTTGGCTATCTTTTCCTCGGTTTGGGCCTTTGCTGTTCTGACTGCCTTTCCAGCTTCCTTTTGTTTTAACTGAACAGTTCTCTGTCCTGTTCCTTCTGTGATTCCTTGTACTTCCTGAATGCTTTCTTTCTCTTGAACCTTCACTGCCACTTTGAGAACTATAGTGGTTTCTTCCTCGTTTCATTTTATTTGCTTTACACAAAGGCTTGTTACCTCTGTGATGGCAGTTTTTATTATTCCTCATTGTTCTTCCACCCTCCTTCCTGCCCATTTGCTAGTGCATTCCTTAGGCACTCACCCATTTTGGCAAAGTCAGCCCTCCTAAAATCCAGTACCTTTGTCTTTGTATGGCTTGACTCTATTGCTGTGTTTATTGTGAACCATACTGTCCGATGGTCGCTAGTTCCCAGATGGCTACCCACTTCTACATCTGTGATCCTCTCTTCATCTCCATTTGAGAGAATCAGGTCTAAGATTGCTCCTCTCGAGTGGGCTCCAATACTAGTTGTCTAAGGCATGCCCCTGTAGGGCATCCAGAATAACCCCACTCTTAAGTGGCTGCTGCAACTGCACTCCAGTTAACATCTGGCATATTCAGATCACCCATCAGCAATATCTCCCTTTATCTGCCATTCTAAGTATACTTTCTATCATTTCCTTGTCCATTTCCTCCCCTGAAAGGGGTCTGTATAACCCTGTGTGGATTGTGGTGCCATTGCCTGCCTCCAAATTGACCCACAGTGCTTCTTCTCCTCCCTGTTTACCCTTTGTTCTGTTGCTTTGATTTCTTCTCTTATGTAGAGAGCTACTCCTCCTCCTCTTTTACCTCCTGTCCCTCCTGTAGATAGTGTATCCTGGTATGTTTACGTCCCAGTCATGGTTCTGTGTGTACCATGTTTCTGTGACTGCCACAATATCCAGATCTTCCTCCTCCATCAAGGCCACTAATTCAGGAAGCTTGTTACCCAGACTATGGGCATTGGTACTCATTGCTCTCCATTTTTTGATGGCTTTACCTTCTGTAGCGGCAACCCCCACTGACCTTTCTACCTTGGTCTTTTTCTCATTTAGTACCCTGTTTTGTAGGGGGAGACTGGGATTTTCCTTCTGCTTATCAGTGCTTCCCCCCTTGACTAGTTTAAAGGCTTGCCAATGAAGCATTTAAACCGATTGCCCAAAGACTTGTTCCTTCCTGGACAGATGCAGACCATCCTGCCAGTATGGGCTGGTGTCCCTCCAGGTGGAACCCCAATCCCCAATGAAGCCAAACCTGTGCTCACACCATTTTTTTAACCATTTGTTAAACTGTATGGCAAGCACCGCCTCACCATGCCACTGACAGGCAGCACCTCTGAGAAGGATACTGTGTGTGCTACTTGTCTTAAGCCCCTCCCCAACTCTACAAAGTCCTTTTGCACTGCTCTAATCTCATGATGAGCCAAGTCATTTGTCCCTAGGTGGACAATGATGTCCAGCTCAGACTCCCGTGCAACTCACACCTATTGACTGTGCTCCCCTGTCCTAGGTGTCTTCCAGCTGCAGGATATATGGGAGGCACTGCAGGAGATCCTAAATGTGGCACGGGCATCCTTGGACATCCTGCAAAGGATTGACCGGCTTGGGGTCCGGAGGACATGCAGGAGGCGGAGCAGCCGGAGCGGGGAGCGGGGCTCCCAGTGACCATCCCTATGCCCCTGATTTCCCCTACCCCCCGGACCCACCCTCACACCCCTCCTTTCCTGTCCCATTTGTTCACCCCTGCCCCTTACCCACCCCCACCTTGTTTGTGGCCCTCCCCCAACACATTTGTAAATAGTTTTGTAAATAGTTATCTTCGATATTTTTGATTACAAATCTTTTGATATGAAAACTGTGGTGGTCTCTGATTTGCAGTGGGCTATAGGTGCTCAGCTGTAGTGGTGTTCATGGCATCAGGGGTGGTGCAGTCATGGGTATGTGTGTGTGTCCATGGGGAAGTGACTATGGTGTGGGAGTAGCTGTCAGTCAGTGTCTGTGGTGTGTGTATTGTTCCCTGTGCACTGGATGACTGTGTGCAGTGGTTCATGGTGCATGCTCTGTGTCCATGGTGCACCTGTCAGCCCGTCCATGGCCTGTGCAGCTGACACCCTTGCATGTCTGTGACCTGCACGGTCTGCTGGCATGTCAGTGGTGGCTGTCCATGCAGAGCAGCTACTGTACCCGTCACAATGCTGGGTTGCCTCCTGTCACTGGTGTAGTGCATGTCTGCTTCGGGTGACACTTTGGCCTCCACGGTTGTTGTCCCACCTCCATGTTGTGGCTTGTGTGTGTTGCAGGGGATGTGCACCACTGTCTGTGACTTGTGCTCCGGGCAAATGCTGGTGGCATACAGGTCCACAGTGCCTGCGCAGGGTGGCTAGCACTCCTGTGCCATGGAGCACTGCTGGCCGTGTGTACACGGTTTCCATGGGCCCATGCTGGGGGCTTGGTTGCCCCGCTACTGCGTCCCTGTGTTGTTGTGCCCTTGGGTATGGGTGGGTGTTTGTCTGTGCACTGTGTTGCATCCAGTGTGGTGCATGCTTCCACACACCACTGTGGGTGTCTGCACTGGCTGTTGTGGCCAGTGCTGGGTCAGGGTGTGTCCTTGGGAGGATGTGCAGGGTGCTGTACCACTGGTGGTGGAGTCCGGGGCATACCCTGTCATGTGTGGGGTACCTTGTGTGCCAATGCATGGTCGGTCTCTCAGCTGTACCTCAGAGGTGCTGTGCGTGGTGGCACTGTGTCTGCCATCATTGCATCACTGTGTGCTTCCACCCACTGATGGGTGCTCATGGTGGGACTGCCTTGCATGGTTCTGTGGTGCACAGGGTTGCATTGTCACAGTGGGGGTGGTGGCATGCATGGGGTATCCTGCAGTGGTGGACGCTGCTCCTGGGCAGGGTTTCTGGGGGTCACAGTGTAGGGTGTGCTCTGCATTGGTGGGATGGTGTGGCATGGGGTGGTCAGCCCTCCTTGTGTGCCAGTCACAGCTTTCAAGGGGGTGTGATGGGGCACCATGGCCCAGCTGTGGGTTGGTTACTTGTCTCCATGGGCCAGAGGTTATTCCAGCCCTCCCCCAGTTGTGCAGTGCATGGGGTGTGGGGGGACGATGTCTGTTCTGCTTTGTGTTCCTCTGCCCATCTGTGGCATGGGTGGTGGGCCCCTGCATCACTGGTTGTGCAGTTGCATTGCTGCCCTGCTGCTGGAGAGCAACCCTGGTTGCACTATGGTGCCTCTGGACTGCTCAGCTGAACATCCCTTGTTGTGCTATGTCGCATCAGATATGCTCAGCTTCCCTTCCCTAGTTGCGCTGTGGCGCAGGTGGTGCGATATTCAGTCGTCGGCTGTAGGCGCATCTTGACCGGCTCAGTTTTTGAATATTGTGTCTCTTGAGCATGGGCGCAATGGACTTGCACTGGCTCTTGCTATTGCGCACTTTTTGGGCGCAGTTTGACTATCTGGGCCCTTGTATATAGTTCTTTTCTTTATCTACTGCTCTTATCAAAAGTTATTCAAGGTGTAGGGATATAGCTGTTTTTTACTCCTGAAGTGGAGAACCATGCATTTCTCTTGGATAAATTTAATTTTGTTTTTTATTGCCCACTCCGCAATGATTGTTAAGTCCTATACTAGAGAAAGGTACTTATCTGGAGTGTTAACCTCTCCACCCAACTTTGTGGGGTTTATGTGATAACAGCGAAAGCCTAAAGGCGATCGCCATTATCGTGAAGTCAGAGTGCCTAAAATTTATTTTGGCACTCTGATACACTGGCACACAGCAGAATGATGCTAGAGACTTAGTTTTTTAATGTTTTATGCGATGGAGGGCTGCACCTCCCGGACCCCTACTTAAGGATTCTCGACTCGGGGGGGTGCATGTCAGGGGTGAAAAACCTTTTAAAAAAAAGGCTTGGGCAGGGCACAACAAAAACGCACCAGTGCCTGGACCCAAACCCAATACCATGCCCGCCAATGCTTCCATCCCACCCACCATGCCACGGGGTCAGCTCAGCAACCCACCACAACACCACCCCTCACATACCCCACACCCCTCCCTGTGCATACTCGCCCCCCTATGTGCATACGTATAGTGACATCCCATTGCTATATTCACCGACCTTGCCCATCTGGCGTCACTACCGTACAGTAGCCCTGCAGACATGCTCCGGGGATTGGGTCGCCTTTATTGTAGGTGCCCAATCGCAGACACTGATATCTTGTGCTACCACTTGGGGTGTCATCAGCAAACATGATATTTAAATTGGTCAAATTATTTCCAAGATCACTGATAAATTGAGCAAATAATAGGGGACTCAAGACACATCACTGGGGGACCCCACTAGAAACACGTCCGTCCTCTGACAAATATACATTTGCCTTGACCTGCTGAGTTCTATTTTGCAGCCAGCCATTTACCCACCTAACCAAATAATAGTTAAACTCAAATGAGGTGAGCTTAAGTACAAGCTCGCAATGTGGCACCATGACATATGCTTTTCCAAAGTCCAGGATCACCACGTCCACTGGGTTCCCTTTGTCCTAACTGTTACTGATGTTATTATAGAAGGTTATTCGATTTGTAGTACATGATAACCCTTTTTGAAATCCATGTTGTGTTTGGTCAATATGCTCCTTACTTTTTACTTCTCTGTCAGGAATTTTTTTTTATTATTCTTTTCATCAGCTTACTACAAAGAGAGGTAAGGCTAATCAGTCTATAATGTGCCACCTTTCCCTTACACATCTTTCTGTGAATTGGCATGACAATCACCCTTCTACAATCCAAAGGTACCACCCCAGAACCACGTGCCTTGTTAAGCAGTATCATAAGGGGGTAAGCAATGACAGGGGACCGTTCCTTCAAAAACCTAGGGTGGATTTTATCCGGCCCCTGTGTTTGTTTGATTTCTATCAATGTGTCAAGCACCTCTTCAAGCCTAATATGTGGAGTTTCCATTTTGGTGCTATCTATGACATCTGGGTGCTTACCTTTACCACTTTCAGTGGGTAGAGGGGACAAAACCTTTTACAGGTACATAAGTGCAAAAAGAAAGGCAAAGTGAGGGATAGTGAGACTGAAGGGGAAGGATGGGGGCCGTGTGGAGGATGACAACAGTAAAGCTGATATACTGAGCAGGTATTTCTGCTCAGCCTTTACTGAGGAAGAGGAGGGTAATGGTCCTGAAGGGAGTACAAGGAGTGGGAACAGTTTAGAAATGAACATAAATCCCTTTACACGGGAAAGGGTCCTAGAGGATCTTGAAGGAATAAGAGTTGATAAAGCAATAGGGCCAGATGGGGTGCACCCCAGGGTCCTAAAAGAATTAACAAAGGTAGTGGATGAACCTCTGGCAATCCTGTTCAGCTGATTGCTGGAAACAGGGGAGGTACCCAAAGACTAGAGGACAGCAGATGTAGTCCCCTTATACAAAAGTGGGAACAAAGAGGAAACAGAGAACTACACACCAGTCAGCCTGACCTTGGTAGTGGGGAAGATTATGGAACCACTACTGAAGGAGAGATTGGTGGAACATCTGGTTGCCAATGGACAACAGGACCCAAGGCAGCATGGCTTCACTGGGGGAGGTCATGCCACACCAAACTCATTGAATTTTTTGACTGGGTGACAAGGGAGGTGGATCAGGGAGGGCAGTGGACATGGCCTATCTGGACATCAACAAGGCCTCTGACACTGTGCCACATAGAAGGCTATTAAACAAACTGGAGGATATGAGAGTGGGCAGGATAGTAGTGTGGTGGGTAGGTAATTGACTGGGTGGCAGGACACAGAGGGTGGTGGTAAATGGCTGTCACTCCACAGAGGGAAGAATGACCAGTGAGGTACCACAGGGATCAGTGCTGAGACTGGTCCTAGTCAACATTTTCATCAGTGACATTGTGCTGAACCTTAAAGGCAGAATTTCTCTGTTCACTGATAACAAGAAGCTTTGTAACAGCGTGGACATGCCAGAGGGTGTAAATAGAATGAGGAGGGACTTGCAGAAACATGAAGAATGGTCAAGGGTTTGGTAATTGAAATTCAATGCAAAGAAGTGCAAGATAATGCATATGGGGCACAAAAACCCTTGAACAACATATCAGTTGTGGGGTTGGGGATATAGCATGCACAAAGCTGGAAAGGGACCTTGGGATTATCATCTCTGATTACCTCAAGGTAGGGAAACAGTGTGACAAGGCAGCATGTAAAGCAAATAGGATGCTGGGATGCATAGGCAGGGGCATCAACAGCAGGAAAAGAGAGGACATAATTATGTTATATAAGACACTAGTGAGGCCCCACCTGGAGTACAGTGTACAGTTCTGGAGACCTTACCTACTTAAGGACATAAACAGGATAGAGAAGGTTCAGAGGAGGGCAACAAAGATGGTACAGGGATTGCATCACAAGTCCTATGAGGACAGGTTGAAGGACTTGAATATGTACTCCCTGGAGAAGAGAAGGGAGAGAGGAGATATGATAGAGACATACAAGTACCTTACAGGGAGGAACAGGGTGCAGGAATACACTATTTTCCAATGAAAAAGATGTTCCAGGACTAGAGGGCATGGGATGAAGTTGGAGTGAGGGTGATTCAGAGGAAAAGTGAGGAAGAATTTCTTCACAGAACGGGTGGTGGACTAGTGGAACACCCTGCCAGAGGAAGTAGTGGGGGCTGAAACAATCACGGGATTTAAGAATGCATGGTATAGACATAAGGAGATTCTGGAGGTCAGAGGTAAGGGGCAACAGACTTCTAGGAAAACATAAAGTGAACTTTCAAGCTTAAATGGGCAGACTGAATGGGCCGTAGGCCCTTATCTGCCGACAGTGTCTATGTATCTATGTATCTACTGTATGCAGTTATGCAGTGCAGAAATATTCGTTGAACACATTTGCCACTTCTAAGTGACCAGTTATAAGTTTTCCATTCTCCATTATAGTCCCAATCAAGTTAGAGATATTTTTTTCTTTATTATTTATATAGAAGTAAAGTAGGAGTTCAATTAAACAATATGTAGTCATAGGCAATATTATGGAAAGCGTAGCAGAAAGTCAATGTGCAGTCAAGATGCTTTTAGTGACCAGCTGCTTAACAGTAAGAACGTCTGAACACTCTGAGTTAAGCATTCTCAACTGTAAATATTAATCTAGTTCAAATATCTTGAAAGTTTAAACACTGCTGAATGCTTTCACGCTGATTCTTAGAGCATGAATCTAGGCTGAGAATGATAAAAGACTTTGGCCCTTGTTGCAAACTAGTTAAAACTGGAAACTTTAAAATATTATCTAATTAGAAACAGTTGAAGGCATTCATACTGATAAACAGGAGTTGAACATCAGTTGAGAATAGCCACACAGAAATTATAGACCATGCACTCAATTCTCAAACTGGGCTTGGATAGGTGAAAGCTGCTGCAAACAGCAGATTGCACCACAGCCCAATGCACCAGGGACCTGCACCAGATTCTGGTACAGGAGGGGTCCTGGGATCTAAGACCTCACACTTGCAGCAACCCCTCCCTTGCGGCAAACACCTGGCACAAAGAAAGGGTCTGCCACAGGCTCTTTGAACAAACACAAGCGTTCCCCCATTCCTGATCCCCAAGTACATATAATATAACCCTTTCCCTTGATGGTCTAGTGTCCCCCCTCCACGATCCCAGTAACTGCACATTTTAAATTGTGTAAATACAGCCACACACCCTGGCAGTCTAGTGGCCCTCTCCCCGAACCCCATGCTGCACTTATGAATTAATAAATAACCCCTAACCCTCGTGGCAGTATAGTGCCCCTCCATCCCTGATGCCGCCATACTACTGAAATAATAAAATGGCACTCCTCCCCAATCCATGCCACCGTATTATTCAAGTACAGTCCAACCTCGATTATCTGAACTGCATGGGGTACATGCAATTAGTTAGGATAATCGGGAGTCAGAGTATCAATAACTGGGTAAAAGTACACAGAGCACAAATAATGCCGTAATAATCAGTCTTGATTAGAAATCATTTTAAAATCATATCTGTAAGGTGTTCAGTAGGTCACAGTATCTTCTTTACTTATTTAAAATAATCTGTGAGGCAAGTTTGCTTCTTTTGGTCTTGGGATTTTCGGCAGTCTCTCGTCCGCATTGCCCCCAACAGCATAACCTGCACCGGACCACAATCAGCTTGTCTCACAGTGTATTGGATGCATCTGTTGAACAGTTCCACAGCCTCTGAATGTGAGGGCACAGTAGCATCATCTTCCTCAGCATCTGTTTAGTTGTCCTCCTTCTCTGTAGTGTCCTCTTCCTTCTGCACAAATTCGAAGATGGCACCCTCGGACATGTGTTCATGACCCTTCTCGTATGTATCGCAAAGCTCCCACTCTGATCTCTTCTGCTGTAGGAGCATTTGGCATCATAGCAGCCAGTGTTTGGATCTCATTATCCATAGTTTCCACCATCTCCTCGGATGCGTTGTCGGGACTAGAACTTGTGTCCTCACTGGCAGTTTTGATGCCACCTCGCACCCAGGCTTTATGGATGCTGTCTGGCTGTGCGGCCTCCCAGTCCTCAGCACACATGTACACTACATACGTGAGTGACAGTGCTTTAATAATGTCACTCAATGGGAGAGATTGATTTGTCTCGGACAGCACAGATTGTAGGAGTATCTTTCGATAACCCCTCTTCAGTGTTTCAAGAATGCCCATATCACAGGGCTGTAACCTGCTGGTGGTGTTACCTGGTAAAAACATAATTTTGATGTAGCCATCTCTAGTACGCACATCAGTGAGTGGGGTGTGTGCTGGGGAGTTGTCAAGGAGCAGAACTGCATGTATCAGCAGCCCTTTGCTCAGTAAATGCTGCTTTACCTGGGGAACAAATTGCTTTTTGTACTACCTTGAGAAGATGGTGCTGTCCATCCAGGCATTGTGCTGCACTACATGTTGCAGCAGTAGTGCAGCCATGTTCACGTGTTTAAAGCAGCAAGGCTGCCTTGACTTCCCAATAAGCACTAGCTTCAGTTTGTGACTCCCTGAGGCATTATCACATCCCAGGATGGTGACCCTGTCTTTTGCTTTTTTGTGGCCAGTAGCATCCTTCTCCCCACCGTGGGCCAAAGTCCTATCCGGTAAGCACCTCCAGAACAGCCCGGTCTCATCCGCATTGTAGATCTGATCTGGGATGAGGCCAGTGTCTTCAATGATTTTTAAAAGATTTTCAACGAAGGGTGAAATCAGTTGCTCAGAAGCACTGAGCCTCTCACCACAGAGCCGGAGCTGCCAGATCCCATGGTGCCTTTTGAAGTGATCAAGCCATCCCTCACTGGCAGCAAAGGGCAATGTATTGCTTAGATGCTCATGAAAAATGAGCGCCTTTTCCTTCAGCAGGGGACCCGAGATTGGTGTACCCTTCTCATGCTCCTGCCTGAACCACAGATACACAGCAGAATCCTGCTGTTCATCAGTACAGAAGCACATATTTTTCCAGTCCTCAGCACTGGAGGCAGTGTCCATTGAAAGCGCAAAGTCACTGAGTTTCTCTTTCACTCCTTTAATGTTGCTTATTGTCGACTTCCCCACTCCATACTCGCCTGCTATAAGGGCTGCCCTTTCACCATTCTCCAGTTGCTCCACAATCTGAATCTTCTGGGCAACACTCAAGATGACCCTCTTTCACTTTCCTGCCATCTCTACAAACTGAGAATAAACCTTTGAAGCTGTGATGGTGCTTAAGTATAGCCATCATCAGTGCCAGGTGATATTGATTCACAGTTGGAGTCTGATTACTATTAGTGTTAACAGGGTGTTAACAAGGGCCAGGTGATGCTACTTCAGTTAGTTAGCGTGGAAGGATGAACTGCAATTACACTGCAGCATTTAAAGTAAAACTATGATTTTAAGTTAAAGAGGGGGACACGTACCGCATTCATTATAAAGGGAGTTCGGATGAGCAGGTGTCAGTTAATTGGGGTTGGACTGTAATAAAATTCCCCCTTCCCCAATCCTGAATGTTGTGGTATTATGTATTTCATAAAATGCTTCCCTCCCTGATCCCTGATGTAGCCATTGACATAATATAGTGAAAAAAAACCTTTCTGTGGTGATCTAGTGGTCCCCCACCCCAGCAGGTAGTGCCCCCATCCAGTTCCCCCATCCCATAACAGAGCTGGCACTGGCACAGCCCACCTCTCACCTTTGCAGTAGGTGCCAACTGAACTGTCTTTGAGTGCTGTACTGTACAGCACTCAAACTGACAGTTCATTCAGTGACGTCCACAGAGGTGAGAGGTAGACTGTGCCGGTGCCAGCTCTGTTACTGGATGAGGGGAAGCTGGGTGGTGGCCACTACTTGCTGGAGTGGAGGAGCCACTAGATCACCAGGGAAAGGGAGTCTTTTGCTATATTATGTCAACATCTGCAACAATGTTCAGGGAGGGGGGCATTCTATGAAATATATAATACCACAGCTTCTGGGATCGGGGAAGGCGGCTGTATTTGCACAGTTTAAAATGTGCAATTTCGGGGAGTGGGGCAACTAGACTGCCATGGAGGGCTGCTGTATTTGCACAATTTAAAATGTTCAATTATGAGGATCAGGGAGGGGGACACACTAGACTACCAGGGAGGGTTTTTATGTCTCATTATTCTACAGCACATTTGGATCAGGATGGGGGAGCACTGGACTATCAGGGAGGGTGATTTATGTCATACTATTCTACCAGCAGATTGGGGAGGGAGGACCAGTGGCACATTGCCAAAAACAGGCAACTATCCCAAAAGAGAATATTGTAAGTAAACTTAGACCAGCCCCGACTAGTCTAAGGGTACTTATAAATTCTCCCTCTGGAAGATTTCTGAGAATCCCACATTGGGGGATGTGGTAGCTTGCATCTGCCATATGCCCACTAGCGCTATGTCGCAGACCATTCTTGGGCACGTGGAGGGTGCAAGTCTTGTTTGGGGCAGACAGCCTGTGGTTGGGGCAGGCTGCCTTAGTGAATAGCTCAGGGGACAGTGTTTGATGCAAAGTGCCACTTTTTCCATTTATGTTTGATGCAGGCACCTTGCATCAAACTCAGGGCTTTGAGAATCGAGCCCCATTGATTTACTAAGTGACCATTCTGCATCCAACATTTATACGTCTCTTCTACAAAAAACATTCACATAGCAGTTAAGGAGGCAGTTCCCTACAGTAGGTGCCACAGGCCTACGGGAGCAGGGTTGAACTAGGTGTACATCAGAGGTCAGCCTCCAACATTGCATTGTCCTAGGAACATTTATGTAGCTGTAAACATTAGATTGTTAGGATTAGCTGCTTCATGCTTTCCAGGCTTCACTTTTTCTGGCTTCTGTGACTACATAGCCACACTTTTGCTTTTTAATAGATATGCATATTCAAAAAATTTCACATTGCTCAAAACTCTGCAAGAGACAGGCATGCCATACACCTCCTGAGAGGAAAACAACGTTAAGGAACCACCACAGTATGATAAAAATTCAATGTATTTATATAAAAAATGTAAATATTGATTAAAACCATTGATTGTTTATGTTTATTTAAGAACATGGGGCATTTTGAAACATTTAATAATCGTGAATCCTTTAATGGTAGGTGGAGAGGTCATGTGACCAAGATTTTTGTGTATAGTTTTTTTCCTTTTGTTCTTTTTTCCCTTTTAGCTAACACTTTTGCTCTTTTGTACATCCATCGCCTACGCCAGGCCTTACATGCTATTCTTTCAAAATCATAAACGCTACCATAGTATGAACCTCCTACCCATTAACCTATCTACCCTGCCCAAGTGCCAGTGTCTCCCACCTCACATTCTGCATGGTATGCTTTTTGTCCACTTGCATGCTAGCATTTCAGTGTGCACTGGACAAGATTCTTTCAAGACTTTTTGAATTTTGTCTCATGACAGCATTTCCCACTAGTGTATAATAATAATAATAACAAATTTTATTTTTAGGTGATTTTGGAATACCAAGGCACCTTACAAATTAAAATCACAAATCAAAAATTAAAACACATCATATAAAATCAGTGATATCATCATTTCATCATTCACCAAAAGCCTGTTGCCATAAGAAAGTTTTCAAAGCCTGCTTAAATCTCTCCACAGTTGTGCACTTCTGTAACTGATGGGGTAGAGAATTCCAAAGGGTTGGAGGGCTGTGTACATAAATGCCCATACCCCAGAAGATTTTAAACATACCCTTGGAATCTGGAATTGTCGGCTGATCAGAGCGATTGCCTGGGTCAGTAAGGAACCAGAAGCTCTTTCAGGTAGTCTGGGCCCAGGCTGTGTAGGGCTTTAAAAGTCAGAAGACTGACTTTAAAGGTGATCTGCCACTGTACACGCAGTCTGCACAGCACCGGCGAAATATGACAGGTCCAAGAGGATCCCGCCAAAAGCCAGGATGCCATGTTCTGCACCAGCTGTAAGTGGCTGATTTCCACATCGAAAGCCCTAGGTAGAGGGAATTGCAATAGTCTAAGCACGAGGACACAAAGGCATGAACCAGAGTAGGAAGGTCGACGGATGGTACTGGGTGCCTAATCCTAGAGATATTCCTTAGATGGTAAAAGGAAGATTTTGTAACAGCTGACACCTGTGAATGCAAGGTCTGCCCCTCATCAAAACTTATCCCTAGGCTATGCACCTGCTCAGAGATCGGGAGATATAAGACCCCGAGAACTAATCCAGAGGGTGAACCAACCCCCAACCTCCCTATCCGGCAACCTGGGTCCACAACCAGCACCTCAGTCTTTTTGAAGGTCAAATCCAACCAACTGGAATCCATCTGCTCCTGGATTTCTGTTAGACAGTTATTAAAGACAGAGAGGGCTCTATCCTGGTCAGGTGCGAAAGAAAGGTAGTGCTGGGTATCATCAGCATAACAGTGAAACCTCAGCCCACACCTTCTTACAATGTGTCTGAGTGGCAGCATATACACTGCGAACAACATGGGGGACAACACTGAGCTCAGAGGAACCCCACATGACAGAGAAACTGGATCCGAAGATTAAACCACAGAAACCACCCTCTGAGTTCTTCCCATGAGGAATGATGTAAACCATCATGGGACTGTACCCGACAGTCCACAGATGAATCTCAGGTGTTCCAGCAGTACCCCATGGTCCACAGTGTCAAAAGCTAATGAGAGATCCATAAGAACCAAAATAGAATGACTCTTCTGGTCTCTAGCCATCAGGAGATCATTGAGCACCCGAACCAGCGCTGTCTCTGTACTATGTCTAATTTGAAATCCAAACTGGAGTACACTGAAAATATAGCTAGAAGTGGACAACTGGTGCCATGCAGTATGGGGGACTGGGGGAGTGGAATTAAGCTGTTGTTGAACATTTTGAGGAATTATTGGCAGTGCAGATGGGTGGACTGAGGACGTCAATGCTATTTATCCTTTTGTCACTGAAAAAAATAAACATTTGTCCAGGCATATAGTGCATCCTTACACTACTGAAATCTGGGCGTTGGGGGTGGTCTAGGGTCTTCTGCTTCTCTACTTCCTATCAGTGAAATGGGGCTTCATGGCATGCTTCTCTTTCTTTTGCTACTGACATTGGGATTCAGAGCTATACTTGTGATGCTAAATGTTTTACTAGTGAAATCAGGGTGGTGATGGAGGTGATCTGGGAGATATTGCAGGGTAGCAATTTGACACTGAATGGGTTTGTGGAGTCTGAGGTCTACTGCTGATTGACCAGTTGTCTCTAAAATGAAATGGTGATCTGGTTAGAACTGCTCTATCTTTTGTTACTAAAAAATGAGAAGTCTTGATCATAATGCCTACATTTTTACTTAAGAAATGGGTTGGGGGTTGAGGCATACCAGTCAATCGTTCATGACTTAAGTGTGGCTTCTCAAAGCCTACAGTATATATCTAATTTTTGTTTCTCTGAACTAGTGGTTCTTAACTATGGGCTGAAGGTGGTGTGGTGTCTGTGGCATATTGCTCAATAACTGTCACAAAAATGGTAGTGTCTGAGGAATACTTTTATGGGTTAGTTCAGCTGTCTAGCATTTAAACTCAGGAGGAGGTAGGCTAGCTTCAAGAATGAAGTAAAAGGGTGGTATTGATTATATATTGGGTCTGAGGGATGTTTTCTTTTTCTTTTTATAAAAAAAAAACTTTGAAAAGAACTTCATGCTCAATAGCCCATCAGATAGACCCCCCCACCACAATTTAAGATTGAGAGTCTGGTGGGGGGACCAGCTTTGATTTTTTTTCTTTACTCATGTAAAGAAGGAGAATCACTGAGACAGATTTATGATTGAAAGTAGTATAAGGCAGTTGCAGAAAAGAAAATAAATCAGATTTGAACGATGGGGTGGGGCCAGGGTCAGAGCTTACTGTATGTGTATTTTTGAAGAGCTGGGGCCCAACTTGCAGGTTTTCTAAGGTCACAAGCAAATGATTCAGAGTTTCAGTCTGACAAAACAAAATGTTATTGCAAAGAAGGCTATAGAAATCTATTTTAAAATGTGAGGTAAAAACAAAGTTAAATCATTGGACACGCCTTCTGTGGACAACAAGAGTCTAAAGTGAGGTTTTTAACCCTTGATTAAACTAGATCTGGGAGAGCCACTAAGACTGAATGCATTAACTAGATAAGGGTGTTTCATGGGCTTAAACATAACCATTTATTTATTTATTTAAAAAATATCAGATTTACAAACCTTTGAGTCAGAGACTCATTTACAGAGACAACTCGTCGAAACTAATGCAAAGACAGCACAATTAAGTCCAAAAAAAATGGCTCGGAGAGCAGACAGTTATAACAATCATTCACTGGAGATACATGGGTAGCAGTAGATAAACATATTGCATAGTTTAGGCATACAGGCACCACATCAAGAAGACCAAAGCAGTTCAAACAATATACAATAGCTAAAGCAAATAGACATCAGGAATCAAAGAGAAGCCCAGAGTGTTCACATGAAGGCTGTTGCATACACTAACTGAATCAAAGTTTAGTACATTGAGAAAGGGCATATTTAAGCAATAAGGCATGACAGGTTGTGTGTTATCATGTAATAACATCACTCCTGGGGTGGGTTGAAGCACGAGGTGAAGCCGAGTATTTATTTATTTATTTGCACATATTTATTTGATCCACTGGATCAGCAATTATTATAATTATTAATTATTATTATTATATTATTATAAATTATTAATAAGATTTTACAGCACTGGTCCTGGTCTGGTGATCTGGGTTTTACCCATACCACACTGCATATGGCTTAGTGATAAGTTTCCTAAATACTGGTACCTTATCCAGCTGTGTTCTGCTTGGGGTGTGTGTGTGTGTTTAAACATGTAACTTTCTATAGCATATTGTATATCACTGTGAATCCTGGCTGCAGTGCTTTTTTTTCTCTGCTATGGCTAAGCTACTGTAACAAGACACTGGCCTGCTGTAGGGGCTATTAGACATCAAACCATCAAACCTTCAAACCAAAGGGTATGCTGTGAAGACTAACTTGGAGAAAATGCAATAAAACAAACTTGAATGACAGCCCTCAGATATCATAAAACACCCAGGGAAAATTAGACAAACTCCTCTAACAGCCTAGGCATAAACAAAACACTGGATTGAAGTGAGAACTCAAAACTGGTAGTAATACATACAGGTATATAAAGCTATCTAACTGTGGTTTCTGTAAGAAAACAGCTGCTAAATAGCTTTAATTCATTATTTGTGCTTTTGATGTTAAAACACTCCTGCTAGCTAGACCTGACGTACAGAGAAAACAAAAATAGTGTATTAAAGCTATTTAGTAGCTGTTGTCTTACAGAAACCCCAGTTAGCTTGCTCTCAGGAATCTGCGAAACTAACTGTTGACATTTGTACTCCCTGGATAAGAACAGTTACAAGGCTCTGCTGTTGCTAAACTAATTTTAAAGAATTACACATGCTAAATCTAAGGACATTGCTATATCACTGTCACATGAGGCAGGGGGCATCGTAGGAGAAAGAAAGCCAATAAAACTATTTATTATA
Source organism: Neoceratodus forsteri (assembly GCA_016271365.2). Classification (NCBI taxonomy): domain Eukaryota; kingdom Metazoa; phylum Chordata; order Ceratodontiformes; family Ceratodontidae; genus Neoceratodus; species Neoceratodus forsteri. Next base: position 539,699,460 of record CM028131.1, read on the forward strand.
GAGATCCCCAGGGGTTGTAAAACTACAATACAGCTAGCAAGCTAATTTAGGAAAAACTCATAATAGCAGACAAAGGGAAGGACACACTATGATTTATCATACATATCAAAACACTCTACATAACATATGTTTTTTGCTGGGTGGGCTACTCCTTTAAAAAGAAAAATACACTTCATCACAAAATGTGCCCTCACATGAACTGATTGATCTGTAAAGACAATTAAAAAATGTATTTCTAAATGTATTAGTAACACCAATGCTGTCAAGGTTATCTGTAAAGACAATTAAAAAATGTATTTCTAAATGCATTAGTAACAGTAATGCTTTCAAGATTTTGAAACTACTAAAAAGACAAACTATATATATATATATATATATATATATATATATATATATAGATAGATAGATAGATAGAATATAGTAAGCAAATATTGTTAATTCCAAAAGCTGAACTTTGTTTTTAGTATATAAATGTTTAAGAAATATCTGAATGCTGTCTATTTTCCTTAGTTTTTAGACACTTCTTAGTCTTTTTCCTTTTGAGACACCAGGTGACTCTGATAATCATTTGTTACAAGGGTTATAAAGTCAGTCTGAAGGCATTTTGAGTATCTTCTGTTCTAGTCCTTAACAAAATGCAGGGACTCCAGACTTGTTGTTCACTTCCTTGGTCCACATCCCAAACATCTGAGTCTTCTTTCAGGATGATAGATCCACCTCATGCCCCTCCCACATGAATAAAAAAAGAGGTGGGATGGACCTTTTGGAGCTCATCGGGTGGAGGTGGGATGGACCTTACTTCCCCCCAAAAAACAGTGCTGCCTCCCACTACTCAGGTTCCAGTTCTTGTACCACCCATTTAAGAAAGATTATAGTACCCTGCAACCATTGACTAACCAGAAAGTGTATTTATTTGAGGGTGGAAAACATTTCTTGGAGGAGGGTAAGGCGGAGGAGACTATTTATACCTTCAGTCAGTTCCACGGACAGAAAACATAACATCACTCCTTTTGTACATGCAATACTCCTGTAGGCTCCACCTACAGTCATAAAAACTGCTCTATGGTTTACAAATGGAGTTGCTGTTGTATTCCGGGATATGATTGGGGCCAAGTGAACTGGCTGGGGAGAGAATCTGAGCCCAGGGTTACCAGCTGGATTTGGGATGGTCCTTGCTATCACCCATGTCCATGTGTGTGTAGGGAGGGCTGCCTGGGCTACTGATCAGGCTAGATTTTGGGGGACCCAAGCTACCAGTTTGGCTTATAGGGATCCTGAATTACTATCTGAGCTTGGGGAATTAATCTACGGATGATGCTTGGGAAGGTCCTGGGGCACATATTTGGGTTAATTGGGAGATCCCATGTCACTGAATTTTGGAAGGTGTGGTTGCACACCATGGATTGGGCTTATTGAGATAAAGTGCTATGGACTGGGAATTATTTGAAATTTGTTGAGTAGGAGTGGCACATATGTGACTGGGGTGGTGCAATGTACAAAATAAAATATCAGATGTGCAAAATTTACAAACTTGCGAGATTTAACATTGACTAAATGTACAAGTGTGGTGTAGTAATACAGAATATCAGACAATAAGGCACACATAATGAAAGAGGGGAAGGTCTTAAAGATACTGAATAATTTATATGAAACAAATCACAGAGTCCAGATTGGACGCTCCCAAAAATATTAAAGTCACTGGCAACTGTACTTGCAGGGCCACTAACATTGCTTTTTAACAACTCCTGGAAAGGAGTAATACCAATGGCATGGAGGTCAGCATTAGTTTTACCAGTTTATAACAAAAACTGGCAGAGCCACTGTGGCTGCAAATACATTAACTAGATAAGGGTGGTTCATGGGCTTAAACATATACATGAATTGCCATTGCATACACTAACTGACTCAAAATATGGTACATTAAGAAAGGGCAGATAAAAATATAATGTCACTGTCTGCATTACAGTTACCTGTATGTTTTATAATTTATTCTAGGCACCGTTTTAGCAATCAACTCAACAGAACCGGGACATCATATACATGAAGGTACTGTACCTTAACTGCAAATTCTGCTGAGACAACTATATGTAGTAACAAGGTGGAAGAAAAACACAATGTTGAGACATGTTTACAAAGACATTTGATATGTCTAATTGATTTTTATAGAGACTGTTATACAGTACATACACACATAATTAGTATTATATAAAAGTGCATATACCCAAATGTCAATGTAAATCTTATACATTTCATTACAAGTTGTTCTCCTCAAGGAATACCTTACTGTACAAGGCCTAAGAAATGGGTGTCAGGTAAAAGTAGCCTGGTGTAAGTGCGTTATTAACAGTATTACATAGTTTATATTTTATTACTGCCTCACCCCGTGCATACACAATATAAAAATCAACAACCCTGTGTTATGAAGCAACAGAAATTAGTTAGTACAATGACAGAAACAAGTAGGAATGTGAGTAAGTAGGTAGACAAGCATGAGTATGGTAAGTCAAATAACATTTCAAAAAGTCTCACTATTATAATTCATTTTTAAAAAATGTGTCTGCACAGTTGACAATTTTGGAAAAAAAAAATAACAATGGGAGTTATTCCATATAACACATAATTTAAGTGAGAGGAATGAAGTTAATAAAAATAAAATAAAGTGGAATGGAAGAGAAGTAGCTATAAAATGAAAGGAGTGGGCAAATATAGAGCTATTCCAGTGGCAATAGGTGATGTGTTCAATTGCATTGCAACTCAGGTGGGTGCACAGGCAAAAATAACATAACATAACATATATGGTAATAAAGAAAAATAAATAAAATACAGCTCATTGCAGAACAGATTTGCAGTCATATATGAGCCAAAACAAATTAAGTGATCAAGTGCCCTGCCTTACAGAGAGTAGCACTTTCCAGCACTTTCAAACATAATACCACATGAAACAGGAATAGAAAATTAAGTTGCAGCTAGTGGCAAAAAATTCCAATTGGAGTTAAGACTTGAGCTGCAGAAAAGGAAAAAACAGTAAGACCACATCAGAAACAGTATTAGATACTAATATAAAAACATGAGAAAAGGGGAGAAGCAAGTATGTAGCAAAATGACACAATGCATTGGGGCTAATTAATACATAGAGGCTGTGAAAGGTAAATATGACTATGATAGAAATTACAAAAGGAAAAAAAAAATAAGGATCAGGGATGGATATGGCACAACCAAAACAAGGAACCTGGTGAATTATAACAAAGTGTATCATTCAGCTGGAAAAGATGTAACTATATAATGCTGTGTGTAAGTGAAGTGCCTGATACAAAAAAAAAAAAGAAAAAAAAAAACACACGAAAGATTTTTGTTTAATCAATGAACTGGAATGCTATGAAAAGGTAGACAACTCCGATGTCTTCACTAGAAGATAAATGTATAAATCAAAAATACCACAGCACACTGTATTTCCTGGGAAAACACATATTATAACCAACAGTTAATTAACAGGTCAGATAAATATACAAAACAACTAAGAGAGGTGTTTCTGTTCTTTATTTTGTTTATTTGTTGTATGCACTTTATGATATGTACTGTTTTGTATTGTTCCCCCCTTCTCTGCCCATGAAGCTTCTGGAAATGAGATCTTACTAGCTCAGAATGTCTTTCCTGGCAAAAAATACATGCTTGGAAGGAAAATCACTCCTCATAAGAACCTGTGCCCCAACAACCATATAATCATTTATTTTGATCCTACCATGAACCTACAATTACACAAAAACATCAGGCCAGTGGCTTGCATGTATTGCACCAAGACCCATATGAATAAGCAAGCCATTCCAGTGATCCTGCATCGGGGTATACACAGTTTTGGGATAAAAGGTGAGGGACTGTCTGTACAGGGGAGGGATACTAAGTTTTGCTTCTAGGAAGTTTACCAGGCAGTCACCCCAGCAACTGGATATGATGTGGGTGCACAGAAATCATAAGGAAAATAATAAGTAATTGTGCCATTTGAAAAGCTTGGGAGGGGGTGGATAGAAAGCATTTGATTTATTAAACAGATTTCACCAAAATAAAAATAAAAACTTGAAAAATAGTTTGTGTTGAAAAGTAAAAAGAAAATAAAAGTTTGGGAAAGAAAAAGGAGCAGAAATGAAGCTGGCACTAAACCATATCAGCACACATTTTTTGCTAGACAAACAGATTAACACGCTTTTGTCAATGCTGAATGTTGCTTGCCTGCATGTGCTGTTTAGGTATTTGGAAGTGATAGTTCCATGCCTTCCTCCCATGACATGCACTGTGTCTTTCCGTTCAGTATTCACAGAAGAGTGGGAGGGGCAAGGGCCACAGCAGTACAGCAGTTGCTAAGGGGGTGAAGAGGTGGACAGTATTCCATTCAAAGGCAAAAGAGTCCTGCAGGAGCTCACTAAATTGAAGGTGGACAAAGCGATGGAACCAGATGGCATACACCCAAGGATATTAGGAGAACTGTGAAGGGAGATAGCAGTACCTCTGGCAGCCATGTTCACTGAGTTACTCAACACAAGTGAATTGGAGGAGGGCACATGTGGTTCCTCTACACAAGTCCAGGAGCAGGGAGGAGGCGGGGAACAATAGGACATTCAGCCTCACCTCAGTAGTGGGGATGATCATGGAGACATTTCTTAAAGAAAGGATAGTGGGGCATGTAGAAGCCATCGGAGCCCAGGACCATAGACAACATGGATTCACAGTGGGGACATCATGTCAAACAAATCTGGTTGATTTATTTGACTGGGTGACAAAGGAAGTGAATCAGGGTGAGACAGTGGACAACGCTTACCTTGATTTCAGCAAAGCCTTTGACACCATCCCACATAGGAGGCTGATAAACTAGCTGGGTAGGCTGGGCATGGGAGAAAGGGTGGTAAACTGGGTTAGAAACTGGCTAACAGACAGGAGACAGAGAGTGGTGGTAAATGGGGTGCAGTCTAGGGAGAGGGGGTGACCAGTTGGGTGCTGCAGGGATCGGTCATGGGGCCAGTCCTATTCATACATACATATTTGTTTAATCATGAGAAAATCCTTTAGTAATTAAGGGTAGATAGTTTATTGATAGTAAACACTGCACATGTGTGGAGACCAGTCGATAAACATTTGCTTAATTGCATCTAAATATGTCTTGACTGCAAATGTTTACTAAAGACTTTACTCTAAAGCACTTGTATGGTGGAAGGCTTTTAGGTGCAGTGGCCACCTATAATGTATTAGCAAGAAGGAAAGGGGTAGGTAGGTAGGTAGGGTACTTGTATAGTCTAAAATGAGGTCTTCTGTCATGTTAACATAAGAATGGCGGGACAACACCATAAGGGAGAGGAAAGTCTTGGTATAGCTGCTTTATGTGAGGCCACATTATCTAATGCAAACTCAAATAAGCAGCCAGACTGGAAATCAGCAAACAGAAGGGATTAGAGTGAGCAGCTCTTAGAGAGTGGCTTGATTTCTAGCAGTCCTGTCTCATCAGACGGTGATGAGATACAGGCAGAAAAGCCAGGAGGAGCTCTCCAGATGGCTAGAGAAAGTGTTTGTCTTAGGTTGCTGCAGGGCAGTCTGGACTCCTAAAACACAGGCAGGCTTGAGAAAAAGCATAATCAAGGAGCTACAAGCCTGTACGTCCACAGAGAGAAAGACAAAAAGAGGAAAGGGGTGGCAGGCTGCTTGCCCACGAGGGACAGGTCCTGCCCATTGTTAACATATACTTGACATCCCTGACCTCCTCCTGACACAGCTATCACCCTTCCTCCATCTCCACCCTCAACCCAGACCCCTCGCACCCGGCAGCACCTGGGTAGCAGCGGTGTCGGCGAACCAGCTGCAGGCAGTCAGAGTGCCAGTTGACGTGCAAGCCCACAGCAGCAGCAGCCAGCGTGGAGGCAGTGAAGGAGGAAGAGAAGAGAGAGGAGTGAGAACTCATGTCTGTTGTGGATGGCACGCCAGCCTGTCTGCAGCACATGAGCCCTGGAGTTTGTACTAGCAGCACGGGGACCACCTCGGTTTGTCTACAGCCAAGACGGCGCCTTGTTCTCACTGATTGCAGGAGCTCACTATTCTCTCCTGTGAGGACTGAAGGATGGTGCCCCTTTAGCCACAGACCTGGGCAGCTCGTCCCAGCTCACTCTCACCCAGCCAATAAGATCAGGCTGCAGTCAGCGAAGGGGCGCATCTGCTTTGCTAGCTTGATTTGGGAGACTTTTTTTGGGGTGAGACCCCACAAGTCATCACATCCCGCTACTCAGCATCTGGAATCCCCTCCATCAGATAAATTTGACTTTGTTGGATGTGTACCACCTGGACTGGCACTTCCGTTCTTTCTCGCCTTCAGTTTGTTTTTTGCCTCTGACTGTATCGCAGACTGGAACTTTATTTGGCACTCTCTCACCCAGTAGCGAATGGTGGGAATCTCTGGCCCCTTTCAGTGTAAGTACAGCTGTGTGTTCTCTTATAATAACCGAGTGCTGGAGTTAATGAAGGGGACAAGTTGTTGCCTGCATTTTGAGCTGACTGAACAACCCTGCCATTTCCAAACTCGGGTTTTTGACATCTTGCACTCGCTGTAGCAGCATGCATATACTGCATTTTTACTATAGTTTGTACTTGAGGGTATATTAAATGGGAAGTATATGAGGGACCCTGCTTCCCCCCCCGAAGCTTTGAGACTGCAGTTGCAGAGAGTTGTAACTGGACTGCATGCACATTGCCTTCCTGGAATGGACTAAAGTTGCTTTTTAGGATGATGATATTTATGTATATTTGTGTGTTTATTTTTATAGGTTGTGTCTCATTGCAGGCTGGGGGAGTGTCTGTTAGAGAATCGAGCATGCGTGTGTGTGTGTGGGGGGGGAGAAGCACGCATGAGTATGCGATCATATCGCTGCTCACTGAAGCGTAGCTCTCCCTTTCAACTGTAGGGCCCCTCCATTTTCAATTGCTGTCATAGACAGCTGCAGCTTTGATTGGAGAACTGCGGCCATACCTGCAAACACACTGATTGAATTGGAAAACTCGGATGATGGCACTATGTTTCTTGCACATGTGTGCAAGCAACATAATATATGGAGTGAAATAAGGTTAACAGATACTCAGCTTTAAGTGAGAGGAATGAAGTTAATAAAAAATAAAACAGAATGTGGAATGGAAGAGAAGAAGTAGCTATAAAATAAAGGGGGGCAAATATTGCTCTGCATCTCTGTTGGCTGCATAGGCAAAAATAACATTACATAAGCAATAGTTAAGAAAAATAAATAAAACACAGCTCACTGCAGAGTAGATTTGCAGTTATATAAGAGACAAAATAAGTTAAGTGATCAAGTGCCCTGTCTTACAGAGAGTAGCACTTTCCAACATAATACCACACAAAACAGGAATGGAAAATTAAGTCAGAGCTAGTGGCAAAAATTCCAACTGGACTTAACGCTTTAGCTGCAGAAATAGAAAAACAGTAAGAAATCTCACTGGCCAGGAGATGTCAGCTTACTGTACATTAAATGTCTATAAATGAACAGTCATCCTGGTCCTAAACCACATCACACAAGGAGCAAATCAGTCCTCCAACAACTAAAACTATCTCCCATCAGTTCCCCTACAACCAGAGCTGATCTTCTATCGCAAACATGGCTGCTACCTTCACACTGTAAAAGCCTTCAACTGGGACCTAAAATTAATTAATTAAATGTTGTTTTCTTGATCATCACACTCTCCTTACATACATAAACAAATTAGAAACATTAAGAAGTGTTAATGATTTTCATTACAACTGTTTCTTTGCTGACAGTGAAAATCTCACTTCTGTCTTTACCATGCTCACCAGGGAAAGCTCTTCTGCTTGCACTGACAGTGAGATAATTGAGTCTGTGGCTGTAGAAGCAAGCAATAATACCCAACAGAGTGGGTAGTATTGGGCAATACCGGACTGCCCAGGGGTGTAATGAGGCCTGACACCACAGGCGGAGGGCCTTATAGCCCCTGGAAGGTATGGTATTGACCATACCTCCCACCCTGGAGGGTATTATTACACTTAGAAAATGGGTACTGTGAAAGAAATTTGTTTAATAAATAAAAATTATCACAAAATGAGTTTTAAATGAGTTTTGCAATAAAATAGTTCCTCCACTATATTGGAATGGTGTCTTTATTTTTAGCTGGTGGTCATGGTCACACACACACACACACACACACACACACACACGGCCAGAGTCCAGCTTGTTTGTAGACTGTTGAATTTCCTTCCCGCAAAACCCCACGAAAACATAGAGGCTGTGATGCTTTTTTTTTTTTTGTAAACTGGCATCAGTCTGTTGCTCGCCCCACCCTCTCAATCTCATTTGGACACTGGGCAACAAGATCATCACTGCTCCCCCCCCCACCAGCACCAATGAGAGAAAAATGGGCAATTGAGCAGGTTTGTTTTATTCTTTTTTTTTTTAAAACTGCAGGCTTGACAGTAGGTGGCTATTTGGAGAGGGAGTTGTGAGAGATCAAAAGGCTTTGAGTCTTGTGTGGCAGCACGGTGGTCGGCAAAACTCAGCATGTTTTACAGAAATGCTGTGTCGACTCTGCTGCACATGATGCACACATTAATGCAACTTTGCTTCAATCAGCTTGGTTTTCAATCCTGGAGTTCTAATGCCATGGAGGGAATTGGCAGGCGATGAAATGGGACTGCTGTGCTGTAACAGGATGGAGGTACTGCTGTCATAGCCTCAGGTATTAATGTCAGATACAAAATGAAATTGAAGAACAAAAACAAGCTGTGTTGTTTAAGTGGGTTTAAGTGGTGTTTAGTTTTTTTTTTTTGCCATGCAGCATTATAAAGTAGTTATAGCGGATGTGCTTTTTTTAACTAAGGAGATTGACTAAGGAAATCGGTAGAATCTGGATGAGGAACCATAATGGCATTTCATGAGTTCCACTCCCCGTAGTTGCAGACGATCTGCTGGTTTGGAGCAGCTAGATATTGGCCAGCATTTGGAGGCACGTGCAGCTGGGGAACTTTAGTTTTGAAACAGAAAAATGGTAGTTGGGGGTTCTGCGTGCATGTGTGGTGTGGGGTTCACTCATTGTTTGTCCCGGTAACAGATAAAACAAATGTGGGGGCTTGTTGTTTCGAAATAAAGCTGGCATACTGAGTGTTGGCTCGTAACATTTCTCACTAAACAAGAGAAAAAAATGGCGGATAGTTGAATTGAAAATGAGGACTTTTAACCAATTAGAGAGCAGCCTGGGCACCAATATTCTGGTGATGGGGCTGGCTGGGCTGATACTTTTAGTAGGTGGACATTTGTTGTCTGACAGATGCCCACTTAGAGATGTCACTCAGCCAATCAGAAGACTCAAATACCTTTACCCATTTTTTAAGAGGCCTTTGTTAGGTGTCTGTGTGTGTACAGTATGTTAGGAGAGGAACATTCCATCAGTGGAACAGAGCATTTTGAGACCCTGTGTTCCATGGTAAACATTCCGTAATAAAATTCCATATTTTGAATGTGGGGAAAAAACAGAGCAAAAAAAAAAACAGGAAGAAGAAAGTAGGCAATAATACTTTATTATCAAAGAGAAATGGTGGCAAAACACAGTTATATAGGCAGAGGCAGACCCAAACTACTCAAACATATTCCTGAAATTTATAAAAAGCATGCACTTTGAATCATATATGGGTATTTTCAAGTGAATTCTAGCCCCACCCCACCCACCTCCACCACCACCGCTAGAATGGTAACCTGCCAAGTTTAAGTTTTGAACACATTTCCCTTAAGAGACTGTACTTGTACTAATTTGAAATGCAAAGCAACATATTTTTCTTACCAACATTTCACCTCAGTCCTATACATAAGAGAATGTTGCCTTCAAAGAAACCATATTACAACAGGGTAGTGAAAATAAAGTTTTAAACACTGCTTATTTTTGCAAATTTACAGATGCAGTGTTGCAGTGCATCCATATGAGAATTTACATGTTACAGAGAAAATATGTATTTTCAACTAACACTAATAAATAATTTTACTGCAAGTACTAATCTTGGGGGCTTATCGCCCTTGACCTCTGAACAGGTGTGAAACCTGGGAGCAATTTTTGATGAAAGGCTGACTCTACGTTCGCAGGTGTCAGCTCTTATCAAATCCTCTTTTTACCACCTATGACTATCTCCAGAGTTAAGCATCTTGTTCCATCCTGTGATCTCCCTATCTTGGTCCACGCCTTTGTGTCCTCATGTCTGGATTATTGCAACTCCCTTTACCTAGGGCTACCTGAGGTGGATATCCACCTCTTGCAGCTGGTGTAGAATGCAACGGCCCAGTTATTGACGGAAACTTCGTGGTCCTGTCATATTTCTCCAGTGCTGCTCGAACTGCACTGGCTGCCAGTACAGTGGCGGATCACCTTTAAAGTCTGACTTATAAAGCCTTACATGGACTGGGCCCAGACTACCTGAAAGAGCTTCTGGTTCCTTACTGCCCTGGGTGATCACTTCGCTTGACTGAAGAGGGGTTGCTAGGGATTCCAAGGGTTTGTTTAAAATCTTTTGGGGCCCTGGCATTTATGCATGCATCCCCTTCCCTTTGGAATTCTCTACCCCATCAGCTAAGGGAGTGTACAACTGTGGAGGGATTTAAATAGGCATTTAAAACCCATTTGTGGAGAAAGGCATATGATAACTGATTTAATTATGGTTCTATCTGTATTAGTTGCATTTTATATTATTTATAAATGTGTGGATTTTATGATTCATTCTGTTTTAATTGTTAGGTGCCTTGATAGTTGGCCACATAAATAAAGATTTATTATTATTATTATTGTTGTCGCTGAAATATGCTATTTATGCATTAATAGTGACTACTTTTTCAAATTAACAGTTTTAGAGTTAATGTATTGTACACTTGTTTGAAAATAGTAAAGAAGTTTTAATCCTGATCAGAGTGACTCAAACTAATTTTTTTATGATAGTGGCTAATTTTATAAGTGTGATAAGCCACTCCAGAGTGTGCATTTCCTTGATTTTAATGCACTTTCCAGGGGTATAAGGACACTTGGCCTTCAGTCTTGTGCATTAGCACACACCTGGGGAATGCATTAAAAACAGTAAAATGCACACCCTGTCATGGCTTATTACAAACATATAGAACTAGATCTTGGAGGTCATGGGAGTCACAGTGATCTAATGTGTAACTGTAAGCTATTACTACAGTTTGTAACAGTTTCCTTCTGTTATAATATCAACTGAGTGCCATTTGTTTGGTATATAAAAAAAAAAAATTAGTAAAGCAAGGGCACTTTATACACAATCCTAACAGAACAACTATTTAATAAAATTAAGTTCTTCATTTTGCTGAACATGCTTTTAACCCATATCTATCTATTAAATCTAAGTGCATATTCGCCAACCATACAAAATGGGAAGTCACATGGGTCAAGTGGAGCTAATATGCTGTTATAAGATTATCAGATTATTGTTTCACCAAATTAGTTTGTGGTTTTTTCATTGCCTGTTTTTTTTTTTATTTTATTACTTGCTATATAGAGAATAAAGAATGGGGTGGTGTGTGTTACCAGATTTTACACACACCCGAGGTGAGGGATGCTACATAAACCCTGAGTGCGAAGACTTGAGGGGTTAATGGGAAGCATCCCACATTGAAGGTGTGTGTAAAATCAAGTTTTACATACCATCCCATATTTAATTTTATATAACTGCTGGCAGTTTCTTTTTGCCACAACAGTTACATAAAATAAAAATAAAAGATTTTTGATTTCATTTACCGCCGAGTGGCAGTTACGGCAGGAGTCCAGCATGAGTAAAGGAAGAGAGCAACTGGCATGTGCACACAGTCAGGGAAGCCCGGCACATGTTTGCCATAATAACTAGTCAGTTATTATGGCAAATATCAACCTGGGTTTTCTTAGGGAAAAAACACCTGCCAATTATTATATTGTACCAAACCTCATTTCATACTATTATTAAAAAAACAATCAAACTTATTCCTAACACAGACCCTCAGACTACAGTGTCCGGCAGATGACCGAGTCAGAACCATGCTCCCTTTCATGCATCATCCACATGAACCTGCTGTGTACTTGAAAAAGATGTAGTTCCTTACACTTAAGGCAACAAAATATTTCTCATAGATCAGCAACCTATTTCTGTTGCTTCAGTCAATGGGAGGTCAACGAGAACAAAGGGAGCCTGTATCCTCTTAATGAAAATGTTATTATTTTGTCCTGGAAAAACACCAGTACATGTATTACTGTTACAGTCACTGTTTTGCACCTGGCTTCAAATTCCTACACTTCTCATTTCAGATAACCCCTTACAACATTGTCCCATTATTGGGCGCTATGCAGGAAGGGTCCCAGAATACATGCCTAGTAAATTCTGCACACCCCTACATGGTGCGCAGGGCAAGGTAGGCATATGGTATGCATGACCACATGCATGAGGCATGCACACAGAGGGGGTGTGAACCAAGTAAACATGGAGCGACGCACAGAGAGGAAGTGGGAGTGGCCAGGATATGCAGAACTGTCCCTTAACCACATCATATAAGGCAACGTTGGCTGCACTATGCAGCAACATGGCTGTGAATGTCACGCACAGTAGAGCGGGAGTACAATGACAGAATGAAGGGAGGATGTGAAAGGGCCTGCGGAGATGAATGGAGAAGCTGGAAGTGGAGGCAGTGGAGGGAGAAGTGGGTGGTGTGATGGTAGCATAAGATCATGGTCCACCAATTTCAGCAGTGGGCAGGTCATGGCGATGGTCAAGGACATTCAGTGCAACTATGTCAGATTGTATGGGGCCCTTGCACTCACCACAGCCCTGGAGGTGAAGGCCCAGATGTGGATAGACATTCAGGCCAGCATCAATGCCACAGGTGTCAAGGCAAGAACACACTGACAGCCATAAAACACAGATGGCGTGATCTCCATGCGGCCATCAAGAAGAAGCTGATGGCTGGCACACAGGAGTGATAAGGCACAGGTGGAGGGTCCCCAGCACAGGACACATAACTGTCACCCATACAGCAACTGGTGGTGGAGACCCTATTGGAGGTGGCAGTCCATGGCGAGGATGGAGGGGTGGGCATACTGGCAAGTAGGTACAGTTCATGTGATGGGGACAGGGGGTGGTCAGTAATTTAATATAACAATGTCACTACAGTATTGCCCTCTCATCCCAGACATGGCCAGTATGCCACAGAATACAGCCACCTGTGGGAGGCAGCCAGTGCAAGCCTCCATGCCACAGCCAGCACCGAGCAGCACCATGCAATGTGAGGTGCCGTTGGGTATTCATGGCCACTGTTGTGTGAAGTGCAGTCCTTTATGTAGGACTGAATGGTGTACAGACACAAAAAACTTATGTCTCAACAGGGACAGAGATGGACACCAAGACCCAGCTGGACAGCGACAGCAATGCGGAGCTGACCGTCACCCATAAAGAGGACATGGACACCACCTCTGGGAGTGACAGCCATCAGGATGAAGGGGCCATGGAACCCATGCCACTGGTCTGCCACAGCCCTGTAGGGCACTGCCTCCCATCAAGCAGGGGCATCAGTGCAGCTACCATTACTATGCAACCCACAGCACCAATGGGTGTGAACAGAGCTGTGGACCCTGATGACTGCAGCGATGAGGGCCCCTCCACAGGCACAGCTAGACATGGACAGGCCCCCCTGGCATAACCCCTGTCAAATGGAATAATACCATTTACTCCAGCAGCTGGAGAGGGACAGGCTTGCAGAACAGAGGAACACCATGGCCCCCATTGCTGCCTGACCGAGGTCACCAGGGCCATTTACGATGGCATCACATGGGGCACTGTGGTGAAGAAGCTGATCCTGCAGCACCTACAGGCCATGCCTGCTGCACCCCCAGCTGCAGTCCCCCCTGAGCAATCTCCATGCACCTGTATGGTGGCCACACAGGCCACCTGCACAGACCTCAGCCCTGAGCACGCCATGTGTAGTGATGTATCACTTGCGCTGGACACATGCGCTACTGTAATGTCCACACCAACATGCCGAGAAGGTGCTGTTGAGGGGGGGTGACACTGATGCTGCCGTCAATGCCTGCCAGGACATACCAAGCAGCAGTACACCACCATGCAGTGCCAGCACCCAGGGCCGTGATGGGCGAAGGGGTTGTGAGGAGCCACGTACATGTGCAGCACTCTGGATCCAGGGCACGTGGGCATCATCACAGCTGCAGTAGAAACCAGATGAGAACAAGGCTGTGAAAGCAACAGCACAGAACAGCACACAGATGCACACTGACACAGGGGACCATCCCCCACCCCCCCTCAAGACCACTCAGCTATAGGCATCATCATCATGGCCATCTTCACGATGGTGACACTGGCTGACCACCCCAGCACACAACTCACTAACCACATCTGTGTAATGTCCCTACCGTGACTGACAGGCATGAGCAACACAATATATGACATGCAGCAACATCACCGTGTGAATGTTTCCACCATGACCATGCGCCATGTCACATGTCTGCTAGCCGTGCCATGCTCCCTGAGGGAACAGCAATCCCACCATCACCATCTGCATCATCATCATTCATGGGGTTGAGCAGTGGCACCATCGGCAGTGGCACTCTTAGTGGTGTTGTGCAACATGCAGCACATATCAAATACCTTGCATGCCTTTGCAGGTGACAGCATGACTGTGAAGTGCATTTTGAGCAGTCCAATGGTCCTCTTGATGATGGAACTTATTTTCCTATGGGCGGTGTTGTATGCCTCCTCTGCCTGTGTCCCCAGAGCCAGTATTGGGGTTATGAGGTAAGTCTTCAGGAGGTATCCACTGTCACCTGCATTGATAAACAGGATAGTGTGAGTGTCATGCCACATAACCCTATGACAGGCGGAGATGAAGGACATGGCTGCATACTCACCCTGTAGCCACCCATCAATGGGCCCATCATGCAGAATTGCACCAAGGCAGGAGGCATCCAGAATGTAGGAGTCATGTGTCGATCCTGGAAACCTGGTGCACACATCTGTGAACATGCCATTGGCATTGCACATGACCTAACAGTTAATACTGTGGTATCCCATTCTGTTCCTGTATGTCTCCTTGTTCTCTGTGGGCATCAGGATGGCAAAATGCATGCCACTGATTGCCCCGCATACGTTGTACATACCATGCATGGCATAGAATGCCTGCTTCATCTTGCTTAGCTCCTCCTCTGTTGTGGGCATGCAGACGTGGTCACCCAGGTGTGCCAGCAGAGCATCAGTCACCTGGGCCATGGCATGGGACACAGAGGACTGGCTAATGCTGAGTGTGTTACTGGTCACATGCTGAAATGACCCACTTGAGCAGTAAGAGAGGGCACTCATGACCTCGGTCTCCACTGTCATTACCCTGGAGTGCTGGGTCCTGGGAGCTGTGGCCGTGTAGCCCATGTCACACAGCCATGCATTTATCACCCATGGAAAACTGAAATATTCCAGGCAATGCATCTTCTGCCATCCTGTGGCATCGACCATTTGACAGAACACTCTGGAATGCGGTAGCCTGTTCCTCCATCTACAGTCAATTGCCTCCATCAGATACAGATGCATACCCACACCTAGGCACATCCTGTATCACCGTTATGCCTCCCCTCCCATGTTGCAGCTCAGAATATGCTCCCCCTAAATGAATGCCACGGGCGCTGGTCACCCACTATGTGGGTGTGCTGCTGTCCACCATCAGTATGCCCATGGCACACCCTGTGACACGTGTCATGTGCCCAGACACATGCACATGCCTGTAGTGTGACTGTTCTGAGGACTACAATGGTGTACACAGTGGTGGACAGGCTGTCAATGTTCCCCCGACACCTCTTCAGGGTGTTGGAGGAGACCTATACCAACAACTGGGGCTCAGGAGACCTGTGGCAGGCCCCTGACTTCAGCCAGGTGAGTACAGCATGTCCCGTGTGTACAGCCCTGTGACATTGTCTGTGTGGGCCATGTGACTCAACACCTCTCCACTTGTCTCCCATGCAGGACCCATGTGGATGGCCAGATCGCATGGAGCTGCACCTTCAGGAACAGCCGGATGATGCCCTGTGCTACATCTGTGCCCCTGGTCAGTGGCTGTGGAGGTACCATCTCTGGTACCCAAACTACATGATGCTCAAGGGGGAGAGCAGCAAGGTCTACTACAAGGATGCAGGTGACAGGCATTGGGAAATCTACGTCCCATCTCCGGTAAGTACAACTGGCGTGGTGATGCGGGCATAGGCATGCCATGCCTGTGGGCAGGGTGCTTGGGATGCTGTGGTGCCACTGACCTGTGCCCTTTTCTTGCAGTGTTACAGGGGCCAAGTGAGATGCATCATGCTGAGGAATCTTGAACGGACAGCACCGGAACCAGATGGGGACACCAGCACCACCAACAGCAGTGATAACCAGCTGTGCAGCCAGCTGGAGCATGTCTGTGGGACTGTGTTGATAATGGGACAGGACATTATTTAGCATCTCAGCACTTGGACTGACACGTTTTGGGGGTGGGGGGCTGCTTATGTTTGTTGCCGGGGTGGTGGGTGGTCAGTCTGCATCTGCTGTTGTTCTGGGGGGGTATCTTCTGATGGACTAGGGGGGTGACCTGTTGATGTTGTACTGCTGGTGGGGGGCATGCACTTTGTGTTGTGCTGACAGCTGTAGCATAATAACTGTGTCACATGTGTGCTCATTAACTCCGGGGTGGCAGGGATCCAGTCAGGGTGGTGCAGCTGTGTGCCTTCAACAGCCGGTGCACCCAGGTGTGGGCTTGCATTTCCAGTGCACTGCCATAGGGTGTCTGTGCATGTGCATGCCGTGTGGCATTCACACATGGAATGCCATTATGGCTGGTACGATTCACATTCCTGTCCTGTATGGCACCACATTCACCATGTACTGTGCCCTGCAGCCACTTGCAGCACAGCTATATGCACGAGGGCATGAGGGTAGTACTGGTCACCCATGAGGGCAGCCCATGCCCATATGGCATGCCCTGTGTTCAGGGACATGTCGTACGGCATACTCTGTGTACGGGGATGTTCTGTACGGCATGTCCTGTGTACAGGAACATGCTGTATGGCATGCCCTGTATTTGGGGATGTGCTGTATAGCATGCCCTGTGTTGAGACACATGTCATATGTCTTGCCCTGTGTACGGGGACATGCTGTATGGTGTGCCCTGCATTCAGGGACATGTCTTATGGTGTGCCCTGTGTTCAGAAACATGTTGTATAGCATGCCCTGTGTGTGGGAACATGCCATATGGCATGCCCTGTGTTTGGAGACATGTTGTATGGCTTGCCCAGTGTTCAGGGACATGCCATATAGCATGTCGTGTTTGTGGGTTTGTGCCATACAGTGTCCCCTGTGTTCAGGGACATGTCATACGGCATGCCCTGTGTTTGGGTATATGTTGTACAGCATGCCCCATGTGCAGGGACATGTCATACAGCGTGCCCTGTGTATGTGAACATGCCATACAGCATGCCCTGTGTTCAGGGACGTGCCGTACGGTGTGCCATGTTCAAGGACATGTCGTATGGCATGCCTGTGTATGACAACATGCCATATGGCATGTCCTGTGTTCAGAGACATGCCGTACAGCATGCCTGTGTTTGGGGGCATGTAGTTGTGCCCTGTGTTCAGGAACAGGTAGTATAGTGTGCCTTGTGTGTGGAAATGTGCCATATGGTGTGCCCTGTGTTCACGGACATGTCGTATGGCATGCCCTGTGTTCGGGCCATGTTACATAGCATGCCTTGTGTGTGGAGACATGCTGTATGGCAACCTCTGTGTAAGGGAACATGCCATATGGCATGTCCTGTGTTTGGGGATGTGCCATATGGCATGTCCTATGTTCGAAGACATGCAGTATGGCGTGCCCTGTTTTTAGTGACATGTTGTAGTTGTACCCTGTGTTTGGGACTTGCTGTACAACATATCTGGCTGCTGTGCCTTTCCTGGGGGGTTGCTGTGCCTGGCTAGCACACCCTATGGTGGTGGCATGACCGTGATGTCCACCATGCTCCGTGGCGCTGCCTGCCTTGTGTATTGGCATGCCTTGGTGTGGTGAGGTATGTGTCAGGTATTCCCCAAGGGTGTGCAGGTCCATACTGGCCTGTACCCTCTTTAGCATGTATTTTTACTGCAGCCCCCACCCTGGTGTAATTGTGCACCCCTGGACCTGCACTTGTGCATATCATACTTGTGTTAGTGCATGCGCTCAGGTCCCTTTGAGCACACATTTCTGCAGCCACACTCTTGCAGTTTGTCTACCCATATACCTCATGCTTGGCTGCACATGTGTCTGCTGTGCACACATTGTGCATGCTGTGCTGGGTATACCTGTGTAGCTGGTTGTCGTATTCCGTACTGTGCGGGCTTATGCGCAGTGTGCTGCATTCTTGCATAGCACCGATTATGCTTGCAATGGTCAACATTATGTAACTTAAACTGCACCAGCTACATTGTTACTTTAACAACAGAACACAATTCACCATTAAAGGGGCATATTAGTACTATATCTTCTTATAATATTGTCAAGAAAAGTATCACAGTACATACCCTTATAAAGGTATAGGACTTACTCAAAGTACTGTCTCCCAATTACAAACTAGCTGAAGAAATGTGAATTGCTTGTAAACAGACTGTTTGACAAAGAAATGGGCATTCCATATCTATACTGAAGGAATCGCAGCTCCACTCTGGACTTCCATGCAAGGCATGACATCTGTGACTGCACACTAGAGTTTCAGGTAACTTTATTATAGTTCCTTTAAAAAAAAAACAGGCCACATTATAATGACAGCACTGTCAGCAAACCTCTGTAAATTTCTCTATCCATCCCCCCCCTTTACATGTCTCACAATATTCACCAAGAATGTCAGGAGTAAAAATAAAAATAGTATTTATAGTGCAGATTTGTGCCACACTAAATGCATTGCTCATCAAACTGAAAGGCACAGTTACATATCTGTCATCTGTACATATCTTGCAGAGATTTATGTAGTTTTACAATTGATTTCCACACAGAAATTCACAAACAGCTATACTATTATGTAGAAATACATACACAAATTAAATCTACAATTTTTTTAAGCTCCCGACATTCATGGTGTTTACTGTGAGAGGTGTGGAGAGACAGAGATGGATAGACAGACAGACAGAGGGAAAAGGTGATGGAGAGAGAAATTTACAGAGTTGCACTGACAGTGCTGTCATTATCACGTGGCTTGTGTTTTTTTTTAAGGCAACAATAATAAAGTTCACAAAAAGTATAGGGTGCAGTCATAATTATCACACATTGCACAGAGGTCCCAAGTGGAGCTGCGACTCACTGATGTTACCTTAGTAAATTTTTCAGTATAGACTGTGTTACGTGGAATGATCATTTCTTTGGCAGTCTGTTTTCAAGCAATTCACATTTATTCAGCTAGTGAGTCATTATGTGACTGTTTATCTGGCAAATCTGGTCAAATTGTAAAATGAATTATTGGACTGTATTTTCTGCCTCAGAAAATGTATGTATTGATGTTTATTTTTCTTTATCCAGCTGAGGTGTATAATATTTTAAATGTGCAAAATTGTAAAGACAATTCCAAAGAAATAAAATATATATTTTATTTTTCCGGGGGGAGGGGTCACCTATGAAACAATATCACCTATGAAACATGTGAAAGGGTACCAGCAAAGTGGACAAGCATTAAAGATGCAATACTTGAAGCAACATCCCATTGTGTTAGTGAGAAAAGGAAGTGAAAAAGAAGACGGAAACCACTTTGGTTCTCAAAAACAGTAGCAGAAAAGGCCAGAGCCAAAAGGCTGGCCTTCAGGAAATATAAGGGAACACAGCAGGATGAAGATAGGGAGGCATACCAAACTTCCCTAAGGGACGCAGGGAAGGCAGAAAGACAGGCAAAGGCCCAAACCAAGGAAACACTAGCACAAACAGTAAAAGAAGCTGTCAAGACTTTCTATAGATACATTAGTAAAAGGAGAAAGTCCAGAGGGGGTATTGCTAAGATCAAAGGGGATAAGGGGGCATGTGAGGAGGAGGACCAAGGAAAAGCATCTATCCTAAATAGATACTTTTGCTCAGTATTTACTGAAGAGAAGGTAGGGTAGGGCCCCCAGCTCAGCACCATGGACACAATGGGGAGGGAGGTGTGCACTAGTCCATTCACAAAGGAAAGGGTCCTACAAGAGCTTGATAAGCTCAGGGTGGACAAGGGAATGGGACGTGATGGCATACATCCCAGGATACTAAAGGATCTAAGGGTGGAACTAGCAAAGCCATTATCAGAACTGTTTAGTGAGTCTCTGAGCACAGGAGAGGTCCCAGAAGATTAGAGAAGGGCTCATGAGATCCCGCACCACAAGAGTGGTAGCAGAGAAGAGGCAGGGAATTACAGACCAGTCAGTCTTACCTTAGTAGTGGGCAAGATTATGGAGACACGCCTTAAGGAAAGGATAGTGCAACACCTGGAATTCATAGGAGCATAGGATCCAAGACAGCATGGATTTACAAAAGGAAGGTCCTGTCACACTAATCTCATAGATTTCTTTGACTGAATAACCAGAGTGCTGGACCAAGGGGGAGCAGTTGATGTCAGCAAAGCTTTCAATACTGTTCTACATAGAAGATTGATTAATAAGCTGGATATGCTTGGGGTGGGTCAGACATTGGTCAACTGGGTAGCAAACTGGTTGATGGGCAGAAAACAGAGAGTGGTGGTAAACGGTATACAGTCAGAAGAGATGCAAGTCACAAGTGGGGTACCTCAGGGATCAGTCCTGAGGCCAGTCCTCTTCAATATCTTCATCAGTGACTCTGCAGATAGACTGGAGGGTTCAGGTTATCTGTTTGCAGATGACACCAAGATCTGCGACAGAGTAGATGATCCAAATGGGGTGGGCAGAATGAGAAGAGATCTGGATAAACTAGCAAAATGGTTAGAAGAGTGGCAACTGGGGTTTAACGCAAAGACATGTAAGATCATTCACATAGAGAAGAGAAACCCTGGAGCCACCTATAGGCTGGGAGGAGAGTTGCTGGCAGTCACAAGGGAAGAAAGAGACTTGGGCGTCATCATCACCGATGACCTGAAATCATCCAAGCAGACTACTAAATCAGTAGGTAAGGTTAGAGGGATTTTGGGGTGTATTAGTAGGGGTATTACAAGTCAGTAGAGGGAGGTAATAATCCCTCTTTGCAAGACACTGGTTAGGCCCCATCAGGAGTTTTGTGTGCAGTACTGGAGGCCACACCTTCACAAGAACATTAACCAAATTGAGGCAGTCCAGAGAAGGGCAACCAATATGGTGCAGGGACTGCATCAGAAAACATATGAGGACAGATTAACTGAGCTCAATATGTGTACCCTAGAGCAAAGGAGGGAGAGAGGTGGTATAATCGAAACATTCAAACACCTTAAGGGCATTAACAAGGTGAAAGAGTCTAACATGTTTCAATATAAGAAAAATAGCAGGACAAGAGAACACAGCATTAGATTAGAGGGAGGCCGATTAAAGGGTAATGTGAGGAAGTTCTTTTTCACTTTAAGGGTGGTGGATGCATGGAACGGCCTACCTCAGGAAATGGTGGATATGAATCCAGTGCAGGGCTTCAAATAGGAATGGGATATGAATAAAGGAGCAATTCAGATGACTGTAAATAGATAGGCCATTGCCAGAGCAAAGGCCAATGGCACACTCATAAGGTGGAAAAAGAAATGGGCAGACTGGATGGGCCTTGCGGTCTTTAGCTGGTGTCAACTTCTATGTTTCTATGTTTCTATGTCTAGCTTACTAGATGCAGAAGAAAAAAGAAAGTAAACTAGTTCTATCTGTTCTGTGAACATCTATTTATGGGGTTAAATCAACATTGCAATGTTTTGTATTTGTTATAGACTTTGCGCCCTGTGTAGCATGAGCAAACTACTCAGTTGCCACTATCTTATATAATTTGTACAGCACACTACAGTCCTAAGAAATTATCCTGTGAATTTGGAGGGGGGGGTGCACTGTTGATGGTTAAAGGAGTGGCCGGCACTATCCAGGGTGAGGGGAATAATAGCTTAGAACAATAAACTCACGGTAATAAATTATGTTCAAAGCACAGGAAAAAAAGGAATCAGGACCTCAGTCGAATACTACCTTGCAACTTGGTGACAGTAAGGTGCCAATACGTGCAGGGACTATGAGAAATTGAGATGCTGACATTAAAAATGATGATTTAAACATTATGGAAAGGCAGTACAAGGTATTGCTCTTTACTGGAAGCCTCTGCAATGCTCACGTAACTAAATGTTCCTGATCAGACCATGTCACGTTTATTGTTATCCACTGTCCATTGCATTACAGTCTCATTCACCATCCCATTTACTCTCAAGACCTTGAGTGAATGGTGCGTCAAATTAGCAGCCCTCCTAAATACACACAGTTCAGCAGTAGTCATTATTGGTAACATTTGAATAAGCATTTGTAGTACAAAATGAACTGTATAATGTATTACATTACAATTATCATAGTTTGAGGAGGAAAATTAACATAACGAGTGTAGGAGAGACTTCTGTGTAAAGACCTGCATGTTAATTTTACTTCCATATCTCTCTGCCTCTTCCTTTGTTTTACCCCTATTGTGCTGCTTGGCTCTCACCACTATTGGTTGTCATGTGGAATATTTCCCTAGCTCCTCACCTTAGCCTGTTTTGGGTAACCAACTATTTTTTGGCCTATGTGCTTGTATTGATATTTGAGTTTCTACTTTATTTAGATGGTACTGTGTACATTTTATCACCCAACTGTTCATGTTCCTAAATTGTACCTCCAACTGTTCCTGAATTGTACTTCCAACTATTTTCCCACACTGTAAATTTGTCACTGTTATTTAGTTCATAAACTCTGGGCTTGAGGACAATAGAGAGGTGTTCACAGAGGCATCTAGGGAGGTGACCAGGGCAGTCAG
This sequence comes from Neoceratodus forsteri, assembly GCA_016271365.2. Lineage (NCBI taxonomy): Eukaryota > Metazoa > Chordata > Ceratodontiformes > Ceratodontidae > Neoceratodus > Neoceratodus forsteri. Next base: position 539,722,454 of record CM028131.1, read on the forward strand.
GGCAGCCAAAGCAGCAAAGGAGCTGAAGTTGGCTCAGGGGATCAGAGAGGGGGAAAATGGGTTCTTTAAATATATAAGGAAGAAGAGGAGTTGTAGAGATGACATTGTTAGAATCAAGAGTGAGGGGGATGGGTGGAACAAGGGGAAGAACAGGCAGAGGCATTCAATGAGTACTTTTGCTCAGTGTTCATGAAAGAAAGGGATGGCTCAATACTACAGGAGAAGAGGGCAAGGGTAGAGGGGGGGGCAGAGATAATGGATGGGGACATCCAAGAGAACAGAGTTCTGAATGGCCATAAATCCTTATGAGTGGACACAGCACCATTCCCAGACTGTGTACACCCAAGGGTCCTGAAGGAACTGGCAGAAGTGTTGGCAGGCCCTCTGATGGACCTGTTCAACATCTCCTTGGAGATGGGGAATGTACCCAGGGACTGGAGTATGGCTCATCTGGTGTCCCTTTACAAGACTGGACCCAAGGACCAACCGGGCAAATACAGACTGGTGAGCTTGATTTTCATAGTGGGGAAGTTGATGGAGACCATTCTGAAGAAGAGGTTGATAACCGTTCTCAATTGTAATAGTCTACAGCAGGAGTTCTCACACTTTGTCATAGTGAGCCTCCCCAAGCCTTGGAAAAGATCTTGAGCCTCCCCCTAATATAGAAATAATTTTGGGCCTCCCCATGGTTAGAACAACTATCATACTTTTCACATTACAGGAAGAATACAATGAAATGAATTTGAGTAGTTGAGTTTATTCTCATTTTGTTGACGCTATTATTTTCCCTCTCTATAACCTCCCCCCCAGGTCAGTCTACTCGCTCCACACTTCTGAGTTTTGGCCGTATTTACCCCTCGTTGCAATACTACTTTTCTTTCAGTTTTACCCTGATCGTAAACATCTTCTCGGGGACCATTTTGCTCACTCCTGGCCTTGCTCCTAGTATCTCTCTGCTTAGCCTTTGCATTTGTGCTTTTCTGCAGCCAGTATAATGAGTCAATTGTTATCTTGTTCCTATTCATTTGTATTATTTTGCATTTTGTTTTGCGCAGTTTCCAAGAATTGTATTTCCTCCATTCAGCTTTCCCCCATGTCATACCAGGAAACAAGTGTTTGTTGAGCGTGTTTTCCTGGTAACCATTTTGTACATAAATTCACATGACATTATTCACTTTGTTTGCTGCATCCTTTCTCACAAAGCATCCAAAAATTGACATTTAAATATAGTACATTTTAAGGCTTGCTTGAGCCTCCCCTGGAACAGGTTGGGGCCTCCCCTGGGAGGCTGGCCTCACCATTTGAGAAACCATGGTCTACAGGATGAGAGACAGCATGAGTTTGTCTTGGGAAGATTGTGCCAAACTAACCTGATCGACTTCTTCGACTGGGTCACTAGGGCAGATGATGAAACCCACACTGTGGAAGTCCTGTATCTAGACTTCAGCATGGCTTTCAACTCGGTGATGCAAGGGAGTTTAATGAGCAAGCTGGGGGACATGGGGTGAGGGAGAAACTGGTGTGGTGAGTTACAAGTTTGTTGCAGGACAGACAACAGAGGGTAGTTGTAAGGGGGGCAGACATCCAAGCCAAAGCCAGTAATGAGTGGGGTACTGCAGGGTTCAGTGCTGGGCTCTGTTTTGTTCAATGTCTTCAATGGAGACATTGCTGAGGGGCTCAAGAGTAAGATCAGTCTGTTTGTGGATGACACTAAGATTTGTGCAAAAGTGGACAATGAGGAAGGGAGGCAGGCACTCAGAGAGGATCTAGCTAAACTTGAACACTGGTCTAGGGAATGGCAGTTGAGATTTAATGCTAAGAAGTACAAGGTCATGCACCTCAGAGACAAAAATCCCAGGACAAGCTACTGGCTGAGGGGAGTGCAGGTAATAGCTTCAGATGAGAAAAGGAACCTGATGGTAATAGTCATAAGAGACATGACGGTATCAGCACAGTGTAGGATGGTGGCAGCAAGGGCAAATAGGATGCTGGGGTGCATTGCCAGAGGGGTCACCTCTAGAAAGGAAGATGTCATCCTGTCCTTGTATAGATCGCTGATGAGGCCACACTTGGAGTACTGTGTACAGTACTGGTGCCCATACCTCAAAAAGAATATAAGATTACTGGAGGAGGTGCAGCGCAGGGCTTTGAAAATGATCATGGGACTAGAGGATTTGACATATGAGGAAAGACTGATGGAGTTCAACATGTATTCACTGGAAAAGAGAAGGGAAAGAGGAGACGTGATAGAGCCCTCTAAGTACTTGAAAGGCATAAAGAAAGTCAAAGAGGGAGGATTATTCCTTTGAAATGGGGGAAGGGTCACTAGATGTTACTGTCTGAAGTTGTAAGGGGGAAGGTTTAGGAAGGAGATGAGGAGGTACTACTTTACATAGAGAGTGATAGCAGGATGAAACACTGCCGAAGGAGTGCACTAAGGACAGTGGATAACATTAAGCAAGGTTGCAATAGAGTCAAGGGCAGGGTTAGTACAGAAAAGAACACGGGAAGACTGGAAGGGGAGGAAGGGAGGGGTTTGGGTGGGGGTGGGGCAGCTGTAGTGATATGAAACTAAGAGCTGCACAACTGGGCAGACTTGCTAGACCTCTGAGCCTTTTTCTGCTGGCAATTTCATATGTTTTTATTTTCTTCCCTTTTCTTTTGTATATCCCTCTAGAGCTCTGTATTTGATCTGTTTCTGTTAGAACTGTTTATACTGTATTTTACTATGTAATTGTTTAACCTGGTGTTCTGTTCTTTTTTTATGCTTAACTGGATGTTTGTGTAAACGAGCATATTTGCTCACATACCTTTCAGAATAAAATAAAGATCAAAGGATTGATTGATTAAAAACTGGACGGACAGACCTGAACTGCAGCAGTTCTGTAAAAATCCAAACTGGCCAGATGGGTGCAACTTCCACAAATACTACTGGTCCGGTCACTCCTGCAGCACTGTGCAGTCTAATTTTACATATCTGGTCTGCTCCTGGAAGTCTGTTTTTCAAACCTTCCTTGGCATGGCTGAAAACTGAACCATCAGGACCAGACCAGATAGATAAAAGTCAGACCAGATCATCTGGAGTAAGTGGATCAGCAATATTTGCACAAGCCCTACCCAGTCCAGCTTTTACAGCTCTGGTCAGGGTCTGGTGATCTGGTTTTTACCCGTACCCCACTGTATGTGGCTTACTGACATACTGTACAGATTGATGCAGAGTCTAACCCAGCAAAGGCTGAAGTTTCAGAAAACCATTATGCTAAAATTACAAAGACTCACTCAATTCTCGATGATCCCCCACCCCAATTCACACTTAGTCCTCAACCAAAGTCATGCTTAGATTTTGGTGCCTTTACATCAACATAGATTTTAATGCCATAATGCCTCTTTTGCTGCCATGAGCTGCCCCTCTTTGAAGTCCCATTCTGCTTGTGGCAACCCTCCCACCAACCAGGTAATTTTCCAGGGAGCAGCTCTTTACACCACATCAACTAAATTACTGCTCAACTACTTATTTTTAAACATTTTGTTGAGACATTTTTGTTTTAGTATATCCATGGACTGGAAAAATGAAGTTGTAAAAGAAACCAAAGCCCCCATTTTCAGTTCATTTAATTACAATACAGCATGTTATGAACTATTCAGATTCTATGTATCACTTCATAACCTAAGTCAAACAAAAACGAGGCACACACATGCCTACCTACTTTCAAGTGAAGCAAATGTGGTTACTATCATTCAATTGTAAACACCTATAGTCACAAAGTGCAGGTTAACAACACAATGCTGTATAAAATAATAACCAAAACACAACTGACTTTTTTTGGTGCATTGGATATATTGTTAACATTATTAAAAACAAATATTTGGAAAAATAAATGCACACATCTGTAGATTATATACATTAAATATTTCTTCTACAAAAAAAAAAAAAAAACAGCAGGCACCAACATCCTTGACAGTCCACTTTGTTCCAGACTATATACCATGTTCAACAGCTTGCTACATTCTCCACAGAGAAACAGACAGACAGACAAAGATGAAATTCTAATAATATAACAGACAAGTAATCACTTAATGTCAGGTACTTGTGTCTCCCTAGAACTGCTTGCCTGAGGAAATGAAGTTGGCATTTAATACTATAAATGCATTTATTATTTGGCAACAGGTATCACTGGAACTCTTTGCTATGGAATGTCTTACAAAGTAGCAGGATGATTGCTGTTAGGAAGAAAGTGTCAAATGGCTTAATGAGGTGTTCATAGGGGCTGAGGGCAAAGCAGTGCTTATTTGTTATGCAGAACGCTCCAGGAAGTGTTTAACTTATTCTACTTCCAATAACGTTGTATGATGTTTACTATTCATTGGTAACCTGACACAAAATGACTACCAGAAGATAATGATTTAACTTTCTGTGTTTGCTGACTGTAGTGTAGAATGTCTGAGAATCTGCTGAGGCAGGACTCAACTCCTCAAGCCAGAGGAAAAATAATGCTCTCTAGCTCCTATGCACACACACACACACACACACACACACACACACACACACAGGCAGTGCAGTAATGCAGCTCAAGTGGAGGACTCTATTTTTAACACTTATCATGTTGTTTGTTAGCAAATATTACATTAGCCCTTTTCTGAATGCAAATCTTCTGCAGGGCTATGCCCACTGCAGCCATAAAAAGGGCAGTGAGGCCAAAAAGGAAAACTATAGACCAGTGAGTTTAAAATCTGTTATTGATAAAATGTTAGACACATGCATCATGGATGAGATTGATATATAAAATAGGCAAGGAACTCTCTTTTTCCTGATTGGCTCAGACTTGGTTCTAGCCATATCTGTGAGAGAATACCACCATGGCTAAAAACAAGTCCCTGTCAACCAGGGCAACTCACAGAATTCATAAGTCACTTAATTCCTAATTTCCATCACAAACATAGCTACAGCCTTTACTCATATATATAAAAAAACTCAGCTAGGCCCTAAAATTAAAAGTCCATTAAATTAAATAAGTACATAATGTAATGTTATTTACACTCATGAGACCCCCTTTCACACATACATAAATTTAAAAAATCAAGAACTATTTAGAGTTCCACTGCTGGTGTTTCTTTGATGACCATGAAAAATCCCACTCCTATCCCTACCACCTTGCCAAAGAACTCCCTGTTCCTTACCTGGCAATAGATATAATTCAGGTTCTGGCTCCACTTGAGGCCTGTGTGTGTGTTTTTTGTGTGTATGCCAGTGGAACTCTGAAGAATTTTGGCTTCATGCATTCCATGCTACCTTTCTGCATGTGTGTGTGTGGAGGGGGGGGCATTCCACTACTAGAATGATGTAGAGCTCTTAATTCTTCTATTCCATGGTAAACAATTACATAATGCATTGAGTGTTAAGAAAGACAGATGATTGAGAGGTGAAAAACATTTATGGAGGGACCATTTTACATTATTTAGCAACATTTTAGTAAATTTTTGTGACTTTGAAACATTTTTGAATGTTTCATTTTTAAAAGTTGCATTTGGGCCCATTTTACAGAAGTAATAAGACATGGCTGCGTGTTGGTAGTACTGAGATACCCATACACTTAGAGGCTGAATGCACTTGGCCTGCGGCCTTGTGCCTCACTACACCTCTGGGTGTGCAGGTATCTCAGTACTACCAACACCCAGCCATGTCTTATTGCTTACACCTTTATTGATTAAAACAATCTAAGAGATTCTACTCAGCATGTATTCAGAAAAGGAAGGTCCTGTATCACTAATTTACCAGATTTATTTGACAGAGACAGTATAGCTTTGGATGAGGAAAAGCAGTGGATGTTGTTTACCTTGATCTCAGTAAGGCATCTGACATTGTTCCTCATTCAGAGCTAATTAGACTACATACAAGCATCAGATTAAATATTAATGTTCTATGGTGACTAAAGTCACGACTTAGCCACCATAAGCAATTAATGAGAATTAATTGCTACAATTCAAACTGGGTTAATGTGACCAGCATTGTCCAATAGAGATCAGTTTTAGGCCTGTCATTGTTCAACATCTATGTACCTACAATGGGGATCAGCTAAGGAGGGTGATGGCTAAATTTGTGGATGACTCTTAAGTTGGGCATATAGTCGAAACAGTAAATCTCCAGGAATAAGTAGAAGAACTTGAATGCTGAGCCAAAGATGGTGAAATGAAATTTAATATCGATAAGTGTGCAGTAATGCCCTTTGGTCTTAGGAACCAAAAGGCAGAATATTATCTAGGTGGATTAAATTAAGAAAATGAGATTGCAAGAGAGATCTGAACATCAGAGTAAAAAACAATCTTAAATTTTCCAACCAGTGCCAACAGGTTGTTTTGAACTACAGAAAAATCATGGCTTGCATCCGGAGCCATAGTAATAGCAGAAATAAGGATGTTTTTCTGTCTATTTAGTGTGCCATTTTTAGGCCTTATTTGAAATACTACAGGCAGTTCTGGTTATCCAATTTTAAAGCAGATATATAGAGATTGGAGGATCCGCAATGAAGAACAAAATTGATAAATGGGCTTAAAAATAATACTGAGGAGGAAAGACTATCAGGTTTGCACCTTAGGAAAGACTGTGAAGTTTGGGCCTTAATAAATTAGAAATAGAGACAATGAGAGGTTACATCATTGCAGTATATAGGATAATCAGAAATGAGGATATCAGACATTGCTTGTATTGAAATTTAAGAATTCCTACATACACTCTGGAGGGCATAATTACCAGAAAAAAGGAATGTTTTTCAGAACTGAGAAGTGAAGGGCTTGGTTCTTTGAATAAGTGGTAATCGTATGCAATAGGTTATCTAGCAAAGTAGAAGATAGCAAAAAACAAAGCTTCAATAGAAACAGTATATGGAAGAGCGAATGGGAAGGAATAGGAAAAAACAGACATAATGTATAATAGGTTTGCACAATTTATGCTGGATGTTCCTTGACAAACATATCACTGCCTGTTGTATCATTCACTGGGATGGCTAAGCCTGAATGAATGCAGAAACCTACATTTTTCTCATTTGATATACCAAACCTTGTTAAAGAAAACTCTAACTTATCTTGAAAATTTGTTTCAAATTTGTCAGAAAAGGGATAATATTAGAATGGCTGGAATTATGGAAACATAGAAACATAGAAGTTGATGCAGCTAAGGACCACAAGGCCCATTCAGTCTGCCCATTTTTTCTACCTTATCAATGTGCCATAGGCCTGTACTCTGTCAATGGCCTATCTATTCATACTCATCTTTATTGCGCCCTTATGCCTAGCCCATGCCTGTTTGAAGCCCTGCAGTGTATTTATGTCCACCACTTCCTGAGGTAGGCTGTTCCATACACCACCACCCTTTCTGTGAAAAAGAATTTCCTCACATTCCCCCTTAATCAGCCTCCCTCTAATCTCATGCTGTGTCCTATTTTTCTTATATTGAAACATATTAGACGCTTTCACCTTGTTAATGCCCTTAAGATGTTTGAATGTTTCGATCATATCACCTTTTTCCCTCCTTTGCTCTAGGGTATACATGTTGAGCTCTGTTAATATGTCCTCATTTGTTTTCCGATGCAGTCTCTGCACCATTTTGGTCGTCCTTTTCTGGACTGCCTCCATTTTGTTAATGTCCTTGTGCAGGTGCAGGTGCAGCCTCCAGTACTGCACACAGTACTCCAGATGGGCCTAACCAGTGTCTTGTAAAGAGGAATTATTACCTCCCTCTTATGACTTGCGATATCCCTACTAATACATCCCAACATCCCTCTAGCCTTACCTACTGCTTTAGTGGTCTGCTTAGATGATTTCAGGTCATCTGTGATGATGATGCCCACGTCTCTTTCTTCCCTTGTGTTTGCCAGCAACTACCCTCCTAACCTTTAGTTGGCTTCAGGTTATTCTTCCCTATTTGCATGATCTTGCACTTCTTTGCATTAAGCCCCATTTGCCACTCTTTCAACCATTTTGCCAGTTTATCCAGATCTCTTCTCATTCTGCCCACCCCATCTGGATCATCTACTCTGTTGCAGATCTTGGTTTCATCTGCAAACAGACAAACCTTACCCTCCAGTCCATCTGCAATGTCACTGATGAAGATATTGAAGAGGACTGGCCCCAGGACTGATCCCTGAGGTACCCCACTTGTGACTTGCATCTCTTCTGACTGTATACCATTTACCACTGCTCTCTGTTTTCTGCCAGCCAACCAGTGTGCCACCCAGTTGACCAACTTCTGACTCACCCCGAGCATACCCAGCTTATTAATCAATCTTCTGCTTCAAATTCCAGTATTCAAAACTGCTAAATGTAATTCACACATAGCCAGCTCAGGTCCTAGGATATGAAATACTATATCATATTCTTTTAAGGCAGATAATAGATGTATATACTGGAACCAGATAAATCCTGGTTACCTAAAGTTTCCACCCTACCTAAAACCTGCTATGCTATGAAAAAGGCTAACTTGAGTACTACTTGGATATCTATATTTTATTCTATTTTTATACTTATTGTAACTGATGACTATATGCTGATATTTTCCATCTGTATTTATATGACTATTCTAACATTGTAACTCTGTGTGTACACTGTATGTGTGAAGGATCCCATTGCAAATGAGCCTTGGCTCAGTTGGGCTATCCTTTTCTTGGTTGCTAAGAATAAACAATTACTACTACTACTACTACTGCTGCTGTAGTACTAGTCACATTAAACTGTTCCACAAATGATTTGGTTTAACATTGTTTTTTTTTTACAGTTGGTAATGCATTGTCAATTCATATTGCATTGTTTTTCAATACTTAAGCAGATCTAGAGCAATGTTTGTAAAATGTTTTTGCAACTCATTTGGATTGTGTCAGCAGTACAGTCACACTGTAATGTAAAACTGAGTGTTAACTCTTAAGAAACAGTTTGTGCAGGGCTTTGAACTGAATCCAGCAACACTTATGCAACTCAGTCAGAAATGCTAAGACAACTTATTGGAGGAACAGTTTAATGTGACTTGTACTGTACTACTACCTCTTCTCCAACACATCGGTGTTCCTATGTTTCTGTAACAACATATAGTAAAGCCCACCAGGATGAAGCACAGTGTCACAGGTTTGCTGCAGTAACTCAAATGCAGAATTCTGCAGAGTTAGGCTTCATCCAGTTGTGCTTCACTGTAAGATTTGCCAGCAGAAGAAGGCCTTATGGTCTGCTGAGTCTGCTTAATGAGGAACCCATTTATTTTCTTTTTTACATACTGATTTGCTCCAGCATCCCCAGATACTCCCCCTAACTTTATCCCTTCTCCTCCGGAAGCCATCAACAATGTTGTTGTTTACTACCTCTTCTGTTAGCCTGTTCCATCCATACATCACTCTCTCCATTAAGAAGTTCTTCTTGCCTCTTTCCGGAACCTACCTCCAGCCAGTTTGTAACAGTACCCTCTCATGAGTTTGTTATTGCTCATCTTGAAAAGTTTTTATTTATTTATTTTTATTTTTTTAGGTCTCGGATTACAGTACCTTTGAGTCAAGACTCATTTACAAAGGTCCCATGTCAAAGATGTATACAGAATACAACAGGGAACAAGACAAGCAGAACACTGGAGACATAATACAATGTACGAGTGTAATACACTGGGGTAGTCTACCACTTTAAATACAGTGCACAGATACAATAAAAGGGATCCAGGAGGAGAAGTTAGAAAGGTGCAGGACTGAGAAGCAGTCAGAAATCTGACATTGTCAGGAAGTGCCATGGTGGAAGGAGGAGAGGGGGAGGAAAAACAGGAGTAGTCGCAGACAGGAGACTAATGTAGTAGTAGTAGTAAAATGTTATTTACACAGTAATGCCACCATTATGGCTATGTATACCCTCTTTACAAGGTGCACCTATTTAACAAAGAGTTCTACAATAAAACAGTATAAATATACAGTACTAAGGCACATATAACAGACTCATGTCACAATGAAGGGTTAATTACAAAGACCAACAAAGGACTATATAAGTATTACAATCAACAATATCAGTTCATATTCAGGTTCACTTTTGTAAGTAGGGAGGCAGTTAAGAAGAGGAAAAGATGGGGTGAGGGGATAAGCATGGGAAGGGATTGAGGGCAGGAAGAGAGGAAGGGTGACAGGCAAATGTAAATAGTGAGCAAGTAAGTGGGGGGAGACTACATGTAACAGTCGCAATTGCTGAGAGCGGTGATGTGACATTTGAGTTTGTGTTTAAAAGAGTCTGGCTTTGGTTCCCTAAGAATGTCCAGGGGTAAATCATTTATCCATTCTGGGGCTCACAACCTGAAATACCGTTGAGTTTGTGAAGTCTGGCAGAAAGGGGCCTGGTAGGCATGCCTAGAAACACTTCTAGTACTGCACTGATTGGGGAGGTGAGTGAGAAAGAGTTGAGAGGATGGAGGGGGGGTTAAACTCTAGTGTAATTTTCTTTGTGAGAAGGCAGGTTTGATACATACTCCTGCCCTTGAGGTTCAGCCATTTAATAACAGTGTAGAGGTAGCACATATGGGTCCACCTATGAGCACCCGAGACCAGGTGACAGGATTTATTGGGAGCAGTACATATGCTATTGAAGGTTGTCTCAGTTGTAGAGCCATAGATAACCAAGCCATAATCGATTATGGAGAGGATGGAGCTAGTGACAGCAAGTCAAAGTGTCTCAGTGGTCAGGCACTGGGTGTGCCTGAAAAGTATCCTTAGTCTAGAGTTGACTATCTTGGAGACATTGTTTACATGATCACCAAAGGAGAGGGTAGAATCAAGTGTTAGACCTAGGTACTTAAAGGACTGGACCTGTCTGAGGGGGACACCTTTGTCCTTCAGGATGTTCACTCAGGTCTACCTTGTTAATACACTTCAGATACTTAAAGGTCTCTATTATGTCTCCATGTTCCTTTTTGTCCTCAGATGAGTACATATTCGGGCATTTCAGCCTCTGCTTTTATGCATTCCCCTGCTACCCCCTGAATCACTTTTGTGGCCCCTCTCTGTATCACCTGTAGCTGTTTAATGTCCTTTTTGTCACAGGGGTTCCAGAACTGTGTCCAGTACTCTGGTGTGGTCCCATCAAGCATCTGAACAATGGCAGTATGATCTCTTTTCTTCAGCTAATGAAACCCCTCTAATGCATTACAGCATCCTTTTAGCCCTTGCCATTGTTTTACTACATTTTGTAGTGGGTTTCAGGTTGCTCATGATTGTAATCTCCAGATCTTTCTCCTTTTCAGACACTGTGATGGTCACTTCCCCCACCTTGTACTGTACAGTACTCAGCCTTAGTGTTCTTCCTCTCTACATTCATGACTTTGCACTTCTTTGAACTGAGACTCAGTTGCCTCATTATGGACCCTCTTTCCAGCCATTCTCATCCTCCCTGAATTCCCTTATCCCCTCCTCTGTGTCCACTCTCCCAAACCGATTGGTGTCATCTTGGAAGTGGAAAATGTGGCCCTTTATTCCATCCACCATGTCATTTATCAACATGTTGAACAACACTGGTCTGACCACCAACCCCTATGGTACCCCACTGGTAACCTCCAGCATCCCTCAGTGTCCCTCTGATTACTAAGCACTGGCTTCTCCCCACTAACCAGTTTGCTACCCACCTTGTCATTTCATCCCCCCCCCCCTTCTCCCAGGCCTTTTGTCTTCTTCAGTAAATTCTGATTGGGGGGGGCTGAGTCAAAGGTCTTGCTGAAATCCAGGTACAGAATATCTACAGCTTGTCCTCTATCCACCACCTTTGTTACTCAGACAAAAAATACTGCCTGTTGTCTTGGAGTCCAGTTGCCTCCAGGAACTCAGCCAACCTTTCTCTAAGAATGGTTTCTATCAGCTTGCCAAGGATAGATGTTAAACTGACTGGTCTGTAGTTCCCTGTCTCATCCTTTGCCCTGCTCTTATGCATGTACACAACATCAGCTGTTCATCACCCTTGCAGCACCATGCCTGTGTCACAAGAGCTACTGACCATGTCAGCCAGAAAGGTAGCCAGAACTGCTGTCAACTCCCTTAGCAGCTATGGGTGCATATAATTTGGCCTGGGAGATTTATCCAAATGATGGTCCAAAAGTAATTTGAAGACCCTGTTCTCCATGATTGGCTCCTTTCAAATATGACCCCCCCCCCAAAAAAAAAAAATTCTTATCCTACCCTATGGTACTCATCCTGCCTTCTCTTTCGTGAACACTGATCAGAAGTATTCATTCTAAACTTCTACCTTTCCTCTATTTTCCTCCACCCTCTCTGCCTCCTGTTTCAGTTTGACAGCACCTTTTTTGTCCTCCTTTTTTCACTGATGTACCAAAAAAGGTCTTGTTACCATCTTTGACTTCCTCCACTATTCTCAGCTCAGCACCAGCTTTGGTTTGTCTCAAATCCCTAATAGCTGTCCTGAGATTGTGCAGGTAGTTCTCTCTGTTCACTTCCTGCTAGGTTTTCCTGCATTTTTATAGGAAACTCTTTGTTCTCTTACATCACTTACAACTTCCCCTGTGGACCAGATGTTTTCCTTTTGCTTGTTCTTCTCACCCATCTGCTTCAGACATGTGTCTTGACCTCTTGGATCCCATCCCTGATTTCAAACCATTTTTCTTCCACCTCCCTCAGTCCCCTTGAGCTTGACCTGGTATATGCCCAGATGACCCTTCATTTTAGTGAAGTAAGCTCTTTTTAAAGTCCAGAACGTGTTTCAGTGTTCAGGACATCCTTTCTCGTGTTGTTCTGAAACCATACTGACTGGTGAATATTGCTTTTCATGGGTACAGCCACACTGTGTATTACATGGTTGCTGTTTTTCAGTACTAGGTCCAAGACTGCCCAATCCCTTTTTGGCTTAGTTACTCACTGTGTTTGGAGGTCATCTTGGTCTGTATCCAGAAGTAATAGTCTTCTGCTGCTGCCAGCTTTAGGAATACCTCAAACTATATCCTGTAGGTTGAAGTCACCGACTATCACCATCTACCCCTGCAATAAGGTCTTCTTATTCAGACATTCCCACCTCTGATCAGTTTCTTTACTCTGATTTAGAAGCCTATACATCATTCCAACCCTCATCTTTCTCGCTGCTGCTGTTTGAACCTATACTCAGATGGTCCTTGTGCCTTCCCCTCCATATCCTCTTTCATGGCTATAATTACTTCCCTAATATAAAGTACATCCTCTCCCCCTTCCTCATATGCTAGCCTTCCTATTGAGGGTGATCCTGTCATGGAGACATTCCAGTCATTGTACAGGGATGCTCAGGTCATGGAGATTGCCACCAGATTCACATGGCCCACTAAAGCCAGGGCTTGGAGGTCATCCATCTTGTTCCACAGGCTGGTGACATTAATAGACCTTCCTCCCTTATATTTCTATATAACCTCAATTGCTGCACAGAATTTACCCTTGCCTGTCCTACCAGGTCTTAGAAAGATTGAAACATAAAAACATAGAATTCATTTGCAGAAAAAAAACACTTGGCCAACCCTGTGTGCCCATATGGTCCATGGTAGCCTTTTTTTTTGTTAGTTCTATTATTTCCCCTAGGCTCAGGTAGGGAGATATATCCCATATCCATCACCTTTGATCCACCAGCCTGGCATCTCCCTCCAGCTGCCAAGAGTGAGAGGCCCAGTAACTCACCCCCTACAGTGGGACTCCCCAAGGGAAGAAACTGAACTTCACCTTAAATTCCAGAAGAGGCTTGTGTTGGGGTGTCTTTTGGGAGGAGGAGAGAGCTTCACTCTGCTGCTGCTTGTGAGGGCTTTTCTCATAGGTCGCCCCTAGTGATGCAGACATGCAATGATGTCAGAGCATGAGCGTGCATGCTTTAGCAAAAGCCCCGCAGATGTTCACTGTTGTCTCCTCCCCTTTTTTGGGAGGAGGGAGTTCAGAATTGTGTTTAATCATGGTACTTAAGAAGCCAACCATGCCGACTACTTTCTGAAACACAGATTTACATCATAACCCAAGCTAAGGCGTGACTTGGGGAAAAAAAGAAGAGCAGGAAGAGAAAAGAAAACTAAAAAGACAAAATAAAAATCAGGAACTTTATGACCCTTTCAACACTTCAAGGAAGGGGCCCACAGTATTTCATATTTATTTACTTCCTTAATCCCAAAATAGTGCAACCATTCCGATTTTGCACAATTAGTCGTAAGATTTAAAAATTCTGTGAGTGATGGAGAATTTGTATCCTTCATGTGTTGAAAAATAAGCTTCTTTGCACTAATTAAGAGTAATTTAAGCAGATCCTAATGTTGCTGGAAAATCTGAAGCCTATCAAAAATAATAATAAGAAGAATTCCAGAATCGAATGGAACATCTACCCCAATAATTTGTTGTATAAGACCTAAGATCTTTTGCCAAAAGCTTTTAAGTTTTATGCATGTTATAAACATATGTAATAATGTTCCTTCATTTCTTTTGCACCTTTGGCATCTATCTGATATATTTTTTTTACATTTGTTCAGCTTCCTCAGAGAGTAATACATTCTTTGAAACACATCAAACCGAATTTGCCTCAGTCTAATATTCTGAGAATCAGATTATTTATTTATTTATTTGTGTATGTATGTATGTATTTCTTTTGTAACTGGGTGGGTGCACTGATGAAGAGGATCATTTTCAGGCACGGCCCAGGCCATGAAGATGGCACAGTGGGTACATACAATATAAATTACATACCATGTATTACAGGCAGTGACATTATAGAGGCACACAGTGCATAGAGTCAGGCACCACTTGGGACATGTGGAATAGTTCAGTGAGTATAACTGATAAAACTACAATGACATGGAGTACAGTTGTTAACAGCAATGATAAGAGCAACACTATCAGATACATGAGAACAAGATGATGCAGAAAGGTACACAATGCATTGAGTCAGTTTGTGAACATCTGAGATAACATCAGGAATAAGTTGATATGTGATCTCAAAATAATACTTTAAGTGCTAAACAATGGGCAGGAAGGGAAAAAGTACAGAGAAAAGAGGGGTGAGGCTCTTGTACAGCTCTGGGGTAGTGGAGATGAAAAGGGAATGCTGAAAGGGGGGAGTCTCATTATCTGGGCAGACATGAGCATTTAGCTTCCATCAGTAACCAGGCTTTGAGGTGGATTTTAAAGTGAGTTGAGTGTTGTGATACTGGTAGCTTCTTCCACAGGGTGGGGGCTGCGAAAGAAAGGATTTTACTGCCCATGGCAGTGGAGATTCTAGTGGCTTCCAGTGGGGGGACCAATGATTCCGGGAGACACCAGCACACTGTATTGCCCTTAAGGAGGAATGAACATGGGGACATCTGGCCACCTCTCAGGGAGTTATCAATAAGGCAGCCAAGGGCATTGTCATACTGTCCTTGGAGTGGAGCCACCCTAGCAACTGACACAGATCACAGTGATGTGTAGAGTATGTGGACAGGAGCACAAAATGACATATGCTGTTGTAGACTGAATAAGACTGGAGTGCTGAGCAGAAGGCATGTGGGAACTGATGGGGAGCAGTAATCAGTAAGGCAGAGCAGGTTGCCTTGAGCAATGGCAAGGCATGCTCCATGGTCAGGTAATGTTTGTACCGGTAGGCGGCCCCAAGTTTCTGATTTACCCTGTGCACTATATTGCTAGTGTGTTCCATGAAAGAGAGGGAGGGGTCAAAGGTTACATCCAAGTATGAGGTACCACTGAGGTAATCTGCATTGACTGTAATGTGATCCTGCCTCATTCTACCTCAGTATACCCATGTATACCTCAGTACTGAGAAACTGCAGAACCATGAGAAGTTTAGATAGAGCAGCCCAGATGGTGGAGATTAACATGGAGGAGGGAGTGGTCAACAAGGTCAAAGACCTTTGTCAGATCCTCAAATACTACACCTGTGGCCTTCCTCAGGTCCATGTTTCTGAGGACATGGTTGGTGAAGGAGGCCAATGCTAAGATACCTTTTTTAAATTAGTTCCATCCAAAACCCTTATGTTACTACTCTGGTTCTCCTCCTTGACTCTATTAGAAAAGAGAATCCACTGGGTTTTACCCACATTTAACAATAAACACAATTAAAGTAATGAATGTTGAATGATGTCAAAATCTTTCTGCAAAATATTTAATGCTGCTAATGGATCTTTGTTTTGTGAATAAATGATAGTATCGTCAGCGTACAGAGATAGCAGGGGAGATGAGTCTGATAAAAGAGGGGAAAAGACCATTGCTAACAGGGCTGGCCCTGCTGGGGAGGCTCTTCAGAAGTTTTGAAGTTTCTCCAATGTGGATTACCCTAATGTAGAAAAGAGGGGAACAGGGAGTCCCTGCCAGAGAGGGGGACTCAGGCAGGCCACCTGGAGGAGGCCCCACAGGGGAGGAGGATTCAATCAGGCCACCAGGACTAGGTGGCGGGGGGAAAGAAGTTTGCTTAGGTAGTCAGTGAGGTCAGTACATTTTTCATTAAATGCCTCTGCAACCTCAGAGGGGTCAGTCAGAGGACATGAGGGGGAGCTGAGGTGAGTGACAGGGTTCTGGGTGGGGGGGTTAAGCAAAGTACCAATGGAGGCCCAGAAATGATGAGGTTTACTATGGTTGTCACTTTGCAGGTTGCAGTAGTATTTGCATTTCAGGGACTTGGCAGTATGCTTGCAGATGTTATGCATGCACCTATTTTCATTCCAGAGGAGGGCGAAGAGGATGATTTATAAACAACCCATTTTCTATCCATCTCTTTCATCAGGGCAAGTAGTTCTTTGGTGATTCAGTGGTTACAACAACCTCCCACTCTGCGGCTAGTGATTGTGAAGTGCCAGTCCTGGATCAGAAGCAAGGCATCCATGAGATAACCTACAGTAGAGTCATCCCAGGGGCTTTGAGAGTTGTGGCGCTGGAAGCTTTACCTCATGCTATGCCAGCGACCTGGGTTTGGGAATGACCTTGGGTCATCGGGGGTGCCAGCATGGGGGTGGGGGAGTCAGGATTGAGTAGAGCTGGCAGGCTTCTCTCCTTTCCTCTCCTGGGGATGGTGGGTTGTCACCCTCCCATAGTTCCGCTCACACTGGGTGGAGGTCCAGTGGGATAGCATAGGCAGAGGGGACGGCAAGGACAGGAGGGTGGAAGGGTCTGAGCTGGCTCCACGGTGTGCGTGCATGCCTTCACACACACATACGGCATGTGCCAGGGCCTTGAGTGGAGAAGCTACCTACAAAAAAAAGAAAAAAAAACCATAAAAACCTGTATAAAAAAAAAGAAAACCAGTAGCAGGTGCAATATCTGATAGCGAGTAAAAAGCAGGTCAGTTCACAGCTCTGACACCATCAAGGAGACTGGAGATGTCAGGCAGCTGAAATTTCTGAAGGACAGGTATTTGGGTGGGGGTTGGTCTTGGTGAACCAGATACTATAAGTGACGGAGTGACTGCTGATTGAGTCCAACAAAGTTCCTGCCTGAACAACCTTGTCCTCCCTATTAGTAGCCACCCAGTCAAGTAAGGAGTGATTTGGCATATGGGTGTTGTGTCTGGTGGGGATGGAGATGGTTTGCGCTAGGTTGTACAGCATTAGAAGATTAGAGTAGTCAGGTGTCTGGGCACTTAAACAATTAATGTTGAAGTCTCTGAGGAGTATAGTGTCCCTGGAAAGAGATATATGTCCCAGTCCCACTAGGAGGTTCGATAGTCCCATAATGCCCCCGGCTGGTGGGTTGTAGCAGCAACCCAGGTGGAATTGTTTTGAAGAACCCAGGGTTAATTCAGCAAAGAGCCGCTCACTGGGGAATGCAGGGTCAGAGCAGCTGATAGTGGTGGTAGAAAGGGATTCCCTAACATATAGTGCCACTGTGCCATCCTTCCTTTTATTGGGTCAATCTAGGCTTAGCATGGTATAGCCCAGCAGGTGGTACAAGGTGTCAGGAATATATGGTTTCAGCTGTGTTTCCATGAGACCTAGGGTGTGTGGTTTGTATAGGGACTCCCAGGTTTCCAGATCAGGGAATTTGGATGGGAGGCTGCAAATATTTAAGTGAGCTATTTTCAGCCAGAGGAGCTAGCCCAGGAGATGTTGGAATGGTCGATGGGGATATTGGTGGGGCCAGGATTACTTTTGACATCACCTGTAAGTGATAATAGGGAAAATAATGGACAGTAAGGTGGGTGAAAATGGGAGGGAGATAGGGTAAGGGAGTGCAGGAATAAGTCAAGAAGGAGACATTCATGATTAGAAAGAAGAGCAAGCAGTAAGTGGCCCAAGTGGGTTAGTTCACATCTTTCCACTGCAGGGGATGTACAACAGGCTAAATTTTGGGGGTGAATGATGTTAGCTGTTGTTGATCCAGGGCAAGCACATGAGCAATGAAATCAGTCCCTATCAGCAGACCTATTAGAGAGGCAGTCAGTAGGCGGAGCAGGAAAGGCTTCATTTGTGCATGCTATTACAGAACTCATCCTCTAGCACCTAATGGCAGTAGACTGGCCAAGGGGTTAGGGCTCCTTACTGTTGAAGTAGAGGTGGCACAGACCAAGTTCGAGTCCCACAGCCCAACAACAGTGGAGAAACACATGCACTATGATGGGGACAGCACCTCAGGTGGCAGGGGGGAGATAATAAGAGGAGGGAAATGGAATACAGAGGTGGCTAGATGAGAGTATATAGAGGGACTACAGTTGTCATGGTAGTTTCCCTGGGTTTGAGGGAAAGAGTGGTGTTTTGGTGACCTCTAGGGGCTCTGCAGTATAACCTGCAGGTGTAAAAGTGAGGAGATAGGTAGAATACAACACCACGTAATTATAATTTCTAGGTCATGTGATCTCCACACCCTATAAAGATAACACCAGCCAAGGATGGGGTAGCCGCCATGCATGAAGTGGCAGGGTTTAAAATTAGAACACCACACACTGAGAGAGTTCTATTGTGTGGCTGCTGCATACCTCTCCTTAGCTGCAGAAACAGCAATCAACTCAGAGCTCCAGCAGGTGACTGCAGGGGGGACTGAATCTGCACAAGGGTTTACTGCAAATAGAAAGAGAGGGACCACAGATTAAGGACAAAAAGACTTAGGTTATAGGACAAGGGACAAAGGACTGTGTAATCAGGGGGGTGGGAGACAGGGGCTTTTTCCAAAAAAGGAAACTACTGACCCACAAACGAAAAGGAGTAAAACGGCTTTAAAATGGATTTTTCCCACAAATAACCTAAAACTACTGTCCCACAATAAATAACTTGGATATAGTAAAATCAGGAACTAGTACAATTAAGAAAAAATACAAGTTACAATATTTTAAAAAAAGAAACACAAGTTCCAATAATTAATAAAAGACATACAAGGTCGAATAATCCCCTCCAGCTAACAATCTTTTCTCTGCTAGACACGGTACAGTCACTCAGCATTTAACATTCCAATTGGCTGAAATGATGCCAAGTTCAATTCAGATTCAGAAACATCACACACTGTGTGAGTTCTCCTGTGTGGCAGCTGCCTACCTCTCCTTAGCTGCACAAACAGCAGTCGGCTTGGAGGTCAAGCGGGTGACTGCAGGGGGGACCTAATCTACACAAGGATTTTCTCTCCTTTGCTGCAGAAATGGCAGTTGGCTCAGAGCTCCAGTTGGTGACTGGAGTGGGGACTGAATCTGCAGAGGGATTTACTCTCCTTGGCTGTAGAAATGGTGGTGAGCTTGGAGCTCATGTGGTTGACTGCAAGGGGGACTGAATCTACACAGGGCTTTACTGTCCTTATCTGCAGAAACAGAGGTCAGCTCAAAAGTGATGCTTTAATATTCTCCCATTGATTTAAGGTAATGGGGCTTGCTAAGTCTTGGTTCCAAAGTATTTTAAGGGAGTTGAGATCATCCTTGATACCTGATAACAAGTAGGAATATACTTTCCCTATCAATTTCTCTTCTGCATTTAATGTTGTAAAAAATGATTGTAATGGTGAAGCTAAAGGTAACTCCAGATTCCCTATATATTTCTTCAGAATTTCTCAGATAAATAAATATATCAAAGGGACCCTGGTTGTAAATTTAATTTTGCTACTAACTCTTCATGTGAGAGAAATTGTGAAGTCGAGGATGAGAAGAGATTCATCAGAAATAAAAAGTCCTTCCAAAGCCAGTTGCTGGAGATATAAGAGAGTGGCAAATGGGCATTAAAGAATAACACTATGAATTGTGTAATCTTACTTTACAAGCCCCACATTTTGTTTGCCTTTTGCCATGCCTCAGCAGTTGCCTTTGTATATTAAAGAAGGAATGCACTGTCTATATCTAAAGTTAATACAGCCATTATCATTTTCCTGTGGAGCCTATGGTCTCAAAGACTGTCCAAGAAAAAGATTTACTATGTGGTTTGAACCAAAATGTTACAGCCTCTAATTGAGCGGATAGATAACATAAATACATATTTGGCAAGCTCAGTCCCCCTGCCTCCATAGATAATGTTTTTCCATTCTGAGCCTGGCTTTTAGTTAGCCCATACAAACTTCTTCATATGCGTCAAAAATTCATTGAAGAATCTTTTTCCCATCCTGATTGGCAATGCCTGGAATAGAAACTACAGGAAAGGCAAAACTTGATTCTTCCCATAATGGATAATGGCAATAATACCCATGTATCAAGATCCAAATTAATATGTTTTACTAAAGGAGTAAAATTTAATTTGAATAGTTTATTTTGATTTTTATGGTATTACCCTCCCCCAGATGTTTTATACTCCCTTTACGTAACCCTACCTTGTCTGAAATATTTTGTTGCAACATATTAAAGCCCAACAGCATGACTTCAGATTTCTGGATATTAATGTTATACCCAGAAGCTTTGATGAATCTTTCAATCAAATTTAATATATTAGATGCTGACTTCTGAATGTAATTCACATACAAAATAACATCATCAGCATATAATGCTATTTTCTGCCAATCCCTGTCTATTTTTATACCTGCTTCAGGGCTGAGATTTTTTATTGCAATAGCAAAAGGCTCAATAAAGATTGGGAATAATAGGGGGGACAGGGGGCAGCATTGTCTTGTACCTCTTAAGAGTTCTATTAATTTAGAAAAAAAATATTTTTTTTTTCATTTTAGCTGTTGGAAACTTATAGATGTATTCAATACAGAAAAAATTTACCTAAAACTCCAGTTTTTTTAATCATCCTTTTTCAAAAAAAGTCCTGCTCACCCTATCAAATGACTTTTCAGAATCCAGCATGAACAGAGCTGCATCCTCCCGATGTACCTGCTCAAAAATAATCATAGTACATCTAATATTGGCTGACAACCTTCTGCCTTTTTGTAAAACCAGTTTAATCTTAATGAATTATTTAACATATAACTAAGGTTAATCTTTTTGCTAATATTTTTGTAAACATTTTGTAATCTGAACTAAGAAGTGAGATGGGGTAGTAAGAACAGCAATTTTTAGAATTGTTATCTTTTTTGAGCAGGACAGTTATTATAGCCTCATTGAAGAAACAAGGGAGGGCACGGCTCTGCTCAAGCTGAGAAAAGTCTTCAAACAGGCTAGATACTATATCAGCTGAAAATTGCTTATAAAACTCATTCATAAGACTGTCAGGACCTGGGGATTTACTATTTGGTAAATCTGCTATTGTTTCCCTTTGTCTCATCCAATAATATAGGCCTGTTTAGGGCTGCTCTGTCCTCACTTAACAGAGCAGGAAACTGTAAAGTTTCAAAAAATTAATCTATATTTTGCTCTGGAACGTCTTCTTCCGGGGTATATAATTTTTGGTAATAACCATAAAATATAGTATTAATTTCCTTCAGATCCCTTATCATGTTATATCGATCTTTGTTTACACTATAAATTCTGTTTTGCTCCTGTTCACATTTAATTTAATATGTGAGTAGCTTATCTGGCTTATCACTAAAAAAAATAGTAGTTTGACCTCACTCTCTCTTCTCTTAACATAAATAACTTGTCTCAGATCTTCCTCTAAGACTAAAGTGGCATGTTGTAGCTGTGCTAACTTTAATTTATTTTCTAACTCCTTCATCTTATTATTGTATTCTTTTTTTCTTGTGGCTGTTATAGCTCACTAGATGTCCCCCTTATATAAGCTTTTAGGAAGTCCCAAACTATATTCAAATATATCCTACTCTTGGTATTGAGCTTCCAAAAGAAGTTGATTTCCTCTGGTAATTTAGTTCTTAAAACTTCATCTTTTAAGAGAAAAAGATTTAATTTCCACAAAGTTTCTCTCCTGACTCCATTAAATACAAAATGTGTGTATATTGGAGCATGATCAGAAATTTTTTGGGACCATACTTAATGCTTACCGCTGTGTGAAAGGGACTTAGCTACTATCATGTAATCAATTTTTGAATAAGAATTGAATAATGGAGAATAGAAAGAAAAGGTTTATATGTCTTGATATAATTCCCTAAATGTAAATGGGTCTATCAATGCTAATTCTTCCATGAAGCACCTAACCATAGAAACTGCTCTATTTTTTTTTCAGCTCTATGAGGCCTATCTATTTCATATAGAGCCAGATTTAGATCTCCACCAATAATTATGGGGAAGGGATAATTAGATAATTTTACAAAAAACTCTGCAAAGAATTTTGGACCTTCTCCATTTGGAGAGTACACACTGGCAAGAGTGAAATGAAATCGATTGGCAATGACATATCTGCCATTAATATCTGCATATGAATCTATAAACTGTATCTGGAGAGATTTTTTACACAAAATAGCTACACCTCTAGCAAGATTTGTATATGAAGTATATACACCATTACCTTTAAGTAATTTCGATATACAATTGAAGACTTTTTCAATAAAAAAGTGTTTCTTGTAGAATTAGACAATTAACATGATTTTTTGTGCATCATTAATAATTTTACATATTTTATTTTGACTATGGGCGTCCTTCACATTCCAAATCATGCAATGTAAGTTCCACGTGAACTAAGAAAACAAAGATACAGTAAAGCATAAAGATGTGAAAAGGATAAAAACCAAAATAACTCCGGTCACACTGTTCAGGTTACCTAAATCAAGCAGAGATGCAATTAAACTGAACCCTTTTTTCTTACATCAGCTGTGACAGTGAAGTATAACACCTAGTAAAAGAAATACCACTTGTGAATTTTTATGATCACCCACCACCTAACCCAACAAAAAGCCACAACCCACCCTACTCCCCCTTTACCCTAGATCCATTATGCAAACTGAATGTTGCAGTCATGGCCCATGGTACCCACTTTTCATAACACAGAAATGGCTGTGCTCCAAAAATGGGAGCCAACTAAATACGAGTGAAGACATACTCTGGAGAAGAGAAACATGCAAAGCATACAGGAGTGGTAGTCATATAGGCAGTCTTCACCACTTTATGTTCCCCTGTTGTAACTTGCATATTCTTTTCATATATATATATTTTTTTAAATTTACAGCCTAATGGTAATATATATCCATACCACTGGGTACAAATGTGCATCTTAGTGAGAAGCAGATAGTAGATTTTCAGCATTGATATTAGTCCCTGGTGATGACACATTCATGGAAGCTTTCTCTTTCTCCTACTGATTAAAAGTTCTTTCTCCATTTTGATCAGGTTGCTTTGTGCTGGATGCATTTGCCCCAGACATTGAATTTATATATTCATATCTGTCTTTTGCTGCAGTTGCAACAATCAGCTGTGAGCCTTTATCTGCAAGCAAGTATCTCATATGCTTTTTTGCTTCATGAGGGGAATAAAGAATAAAATTGGATCCTTTAAAGAAAATTCATAACTTTGCAGGGGACAGAGAATATTTGATTTGGTGTTCTTGTAGCAGACTGATCATTGATGCAAAGGCTTTTCTATTTGATCAAACATCTGGTCCGAAATCAGGATAAACCTGCAAAGACAGGCCTCTCACAAGAAGGCCCTGTTCTAGTCTTGCTTTTTGTAAAATACGTTCTCTGTCTTGATTCCTTTGTGGTCTAATGTAAACAAACCTTGGTTGCTTTCCTTTGTAGTTTGTGTTAGCCGCTGCCCAATGAGCTCTATCATGCTCTATTCTAGGTGATTTAGCAGATGGACCAATTACCTCAGTAAGGAGCTCTTCAAAAAAGTTTAGTCGGTTTATACCTTCAAGATACTTGGGTATCCATCCAAATTTTAAATTACTCCTCGTGCAATGAGTTTCTAGCTCTTCAACTTTAACTTTTTATTTTTCCATTTCTTTCCATTGTTCTTCCACCTGTAAGATCAGAGGATTTAAAATTTGTTCCCTTGCTTATCATTCTATTTTCCACCTTGTCAATTCAGATTGTCACATTTTCTACTTTATTGGTTAGAGCATTAAGTTCCTCTTTAAAGACATTCAGGGAATTATTAATTTAAGCAAATTCTGCTTCATTTCAGCTAACAGATTACTTTCTGAATCTCCAGACTATGGTGCTGTCACTTTCTCTACTAATTCTTCCCCTTCTGTTTCTTTGAAATCCTGGTGGGATGTTTTAGTATCTGATTTATTGTTATGCTTCCCACCTGCCACAGTCATAGAAATTGATACCTCCCCTCCTTTTTGAGAAGATTGTTCTGAATATTCAGGATTTTGCTCAAGGCAGAGTTAGATTCTTTTAAAGCCTCCTATTCTCTGCTTTGGGGAGCCCTCTTTGCTTTTAGTAATTTCCAAGAGAGACTTCTGATTTAATGTCCTCTGAATCATTGTATCCTCTGCTTCCACTTCCAGTCCCTTTTTAGGCTCAGCAAAATCAATAATTTGTATTTGCTTTTCTATTTTTTCTTTTATTGATTTATTTTCCACCCATTTATTATTATTCATGTTCCCTTTAACTAGCTGGGAAGGTTCTGCTTGGGTTTGTCTCAGAGGGGGTTCAGTTGTTACTTGATTTTTTTTTTTTTGATCAGGTTTGGGCTATCATATCTGGCCTCATCCATTCTATAAAATAGCTTCAGCATTAACCTTGAAGCAGAGGTAGGAGTTGTATTGGTTTTCCTTTAAAGAAGGCATGCAAGACCCTTTAAAATGATCAATTTCAATAGAGTACAGCAAATGTTCCCTCTACTCAGTGGGAGGTTACACACCAGCACCGAAGTTCAAAACAAAGCCATGAAAGGCAAATACCAAACCTTCAAATTCTGGAAACAGACTCTGTCTACAAACACTTCAACTGTTCATGCAGCAAAAAGGTAGAAGAGCTCTTTTAAGTCAATTAATTTGGTGAACCATAAGAAAGAGCTCCCATGGACCTTCAGGCGATTAGGCACTGGTATCATTCTTTAAATTCAGGCCAGAAAAAGCACTAATAAGCACTCAGACCTTACAAAATATACCCAGCAAATTCAATTTTATTAAGGAATATGGAATGCTGCACAAGCTCTTCACAATCCACAAAGCAAAGTAAGCAAATCCAAATTCCCCATTACGAACTTAGGCACCATTCCTGTAACAACCCCAAACAACACAAACTTGGCATGATGACCCCCAGCAGTATTGAAACTTTTTTTTTACTCATCTTTTTCTCTGAGGCAGAACATTTATTTCATGATTCTTTTCCTTAGGATGAAGTCCAGTAGCAAGAGCTAATATAGCTTTTCCAAGATGCTTTTAATACAATTGCTGTCAAGGAACAAAGCCAAAAAGTAAATGCCGAAGCATAACTTCTGTTGCTTTGCATTCTTCTCTCTCCACAAATGTGTTAGTGTGCAGCCATCTTCATTGTCTCCTCCCCTTGCTGTGTGGTCCTGGCTGCCTTGGGGTGTCACTTGTGCTCCAGGCTCCTATGACCTCCCTCCAGGGAAAATGAAGCAGTCCAGGGGATGCTCATTCTACCTCCTCCTGAGTGCCTGCTGATTCTCTGGTCTCAGTTCTGAATCTGAGTCATCAGTGTCAGAAGCAGTAGTGCTACTGCTGTGCCAGTAGTCCAGTGGTCCCTTTCTAGTCTGTCTCCACAGACCCTGGTCTCCAATGACCATTCCTCTTTCCTGCTTATTTACTAATATTCTCTATTTTTCTTTCCTATATGCTCCTCTCCCCTCTCCCAAGCCATCCCAACACCTACCTTATTTCTCCCACCACCCTTCCCACCCTCCTCATACTTATGTCATGAATCCTTCCTACCCAATTTGTCTATATCCTGGGGGGGGAGGGGGGCAGCTGCCAGCATCCTGCTTGGGAAAACTTTAAGTACTTTGCCTCATAGTAGACCCCCTCTTAGTTTTAAATAAATATTGCTTTATTAATTTCCCTAGCTTATTCCTAAGTTTTCTAGCCCTTCCTCTACTTAGGTGTAGCCTGTCCAATGAATACAGGGTTTTCTCCTTTTAGACTCCTCTTCCACAGTTCCCTACATATGAACCTATGAAGGAGCTTGCAGAAAAAGGTAATTTTGGACTATC
This sequence comes from Neoceratodus forsteri, assembly GCA_016271365.2. Taxonomy (NCBI): domain Eukaryota; kingdom Metazoa; phylum Chordata; order Ceratodontiformes; family Ceratodontidae; genus Neoceratodus; species Neoceratodus forsteri. The sequence goes on from CM028131.1 coordinate 539,748,803, forward strand.
TAGTCTGCTCATTTTACTGGGTCAATAGCTAAGCTACTGACCCTGCCCCACCTCCAATCCTACCATTCTTTCCATCTGCCCCTCCCATGACCCTTACTTTTCCCTTATGTCTATCCCAGCCTCTCTTGAAGTTGCCCACCATCTTCAATGAGACCACCTCTTCCAGCACCAGATTCCAACTAGCCACGATCCTCTCTGTGAAGAAGTGTTTTTTAACCTCCCTCCTAAACCTCTCCCCTCCACATTAAGACTGTGTTTCCTCATATTTCAGTTGCCACTTAGCTTAAAGAATCCCCCCAGCCACCATATTTATCCCCTTCAGGTACTTGAAGATCTCAGTCATGTCTCTTTCACCCTCCTCTCCTCCTAGGAGTACATGTTCAGGGCCTCCAAACTGTCTTCATATGCTCTACCCTGCTGACTTGCTATCATCTTCATTGCCCTTCTCTGAACCATTTCCAGGAAGTTAATGTTCTTTTTATGGTGTGGGCACCATACTCCAAATGTGGCCTCACCAGCAACCTGCACAAGGGCAGTATAACCTCCTTTTACCTACTACTGATCCCTCTGGCTATTCATACCAACATTTTATTTGCCCTTGCTGCTTGTTTCCTGCACTGAGTGGAGTGCTTTAGGTTGCTAGTGATCATCCCTCACAGATCCTCACTCCTCCTCTGTTGCATATACCTTGACCCCTCCCAGGAAGTACTCTGTTCTGGGATTCGTGGCATCAATGAGCATAACTTTGCACTTCGTGGCATTGAAGCCAAGCTGCCAAATCCTGGACCACCTCTCAACCTTTCTGAGATTGTCCTGCAGGTCCTGTATCCCTTTGGTTCTGTCCATCCTCCCACAAAGCTTGGTGTCATCCACAAGAAGACACACTGTGCCCTTAATGGCATCCCCAATGTCATTGATGAAGACATTGAACAACACCGGTCAGAGCACCAAGCCCTCTGGGAACCCACTGGTGACCTCCTTGGTGATAGATAACTCCCCATCACCACCACCCTCTGGGTCCTGTTCCTCAGCACGTTTTCTACCCATCTAATCAACCTCAGGGGTTGGACACCATATAAATAAACATGCCTTGCCCTTGCCTTCTCCCCAACTCCAAGATCCGTCATCTTACTGGTCAACCTCTTGAGGTGTACTGAGTCAGAGGCCTTGCTGAAGGTCAGATAAAGGATGTGCATTGCTTGGTCCCTGTCTACTGTCTTAGTGACCCCGCCAATGAAGTCAATCAGATTCATTTCATATGATCTCCATCCCATAAACCTGTGCTGCCTCACATTCTAGAGACCATACTCCTCTAGATACTCTACCAACTTTTTCTTAAGTATGGTCTCCATGAAACTGCATATCATTGAGGTCAGACTGACCGATCTGTAATTCTCTGGGTCAGTGTTTGGACCACTATAATGGAGATGCATCACATGTGCCATTCTCCAGTTCAATGGTACCACACTCAACTCAAGTGAACTATTGAACAGACCTGGAAGTGACCCTCACAAGCTCCTCAGCCAGTTCCCTCAACACCATTGAGTGCATGCCATCTGGGCCCCTTCCTCACTCTATCATCCATTACCACAACATCCGTGCTCCCCCCATGCCTATTCTCCCCCTTGTAGGCACATGTCTGTCTTTCTGCCTGGTGAAGATGGAACAGAAGTATTTGTTCAGTACCTCTGCTTTTCCCCATTCTCCTCCACCCGCTCATCCCCTTTTTGAAGTCTAACAATCCCTTCCTTCTAGTCCCTTTTTCACTTATATAGTGGAAAAATGCCTTCTGCCCCTTCTTAATTCCCTCAGCTATCTGAAGCTATATACAGTTCCTTCTGTGCCTTAGCCTATGGGACTACCTTATATGCCCCACTAGCTAATCTTTGGTAATTTTCCCTGTCCACCTCTCTCCCCTGGTCTTTCTTAATTTTCTATAGGCTAACCTATTGTCCCATACCACCTGGGCAACCTCAGAACTGAACCAGCTGGGTGATTTGGTCCTTGAGTTTTTCTTCTTGAGCCTAATGCACTCCTCTGTGGCAACCTTTATTCCATCGTTAGTGATGGACTACTTTTGGTCCACCCCCATATCTGCTCTGATGTCCTTTAGTGCCTATGTAGCACCTCACCCGAAGTCTGCCCTCCTTAAACCCAGGACTCTGGTCATAGTGGGTATGTGTTCCCTGCCTGTATCCAATCAGAACCAAACTGTGCAATGGTCACTTCCACTCAGGGGCTCCTTGACTATTATTTCTTTTACATGCTCCCCATTCATGAGCACTAGATCAAAGGTTGCCTCCTCCCTGGTGGGTTCTGTGATGCCCTGAGTCAGGAACTCATGCAGTAACCCTTCTAGTATCATCAGACTCCAAGCACATGTTGTTGACTGTATGCTTCAGTCAATCTTGGGTAGGTTGAAGTCCTTCACTATTACCTCCTCTTCTTTATATGCAGCTTCCAATATTTGTGAGCTCAGATCCCTGTCCCTTTCATCTTCCTGGTTGGGTGATCTGTAAACCATCACTAACCTCATCTTTCACCCTCTATTGGACTGTAACTGAATCCACAATGCTTCTGCCTTCTGCCTTCTCCTCCTCCAACTCCTTTCTTGAGCATGTTATATCATCCCTGATATTTATTTATGTATTTATTTAGGTTTTGTTGACTGGGTAAGTGCACTAGACAAATCCTGCCTATTTTCAGGCATGACCCGGGGAAGGGGGATACAGATGAATGCCAACTGACCTTGAACCAGATTAAGCTGTTTTATATATATATATATATATATATATATATATATATATATATATAAATATATATATTTATACATATAAAATATATATATAAACCGCCACCCCCCCCTTCCCTACTACCCTGTTTCTCCTGTATAGTTTATATTGTGGAATCCAGCAGTCACAGTCATGGTGTAGTGTGACCCAAGTTTCAGTTACTGCTGCAATGTCCACCCTCCCTCCAGATAATAGCACCAGCAGTCTGTCCATTTTGTTTCCAAGACTTTGCATGTTCAGAGACACCACCTTCCACGTTGATCTGAGCCTCCTTCCCTTCCATCACTTCTTTATTTCACATGTCTTACCTCTTTGCACTACCTCACAGCAATCCTCTTCTATTGATATGGGGGGATGTCTGTTGACCACCTCCTTCTGGAGACTTTCAGCCTGCAGGTCCACCTCCACTCTCTCAGTAGTTTAAATTCTGTTTATTGGTTATGTACCCTCCCAGTTTGTCCATGAGCACCCTCAAGCCCTCCCCACTAAGGTGTAGCCTGTCCAGAGAAAAGAGAGTTCTGTCTGACTAGACCCTCCAGCCAGCCCCCAATAAAGGTGAGCCCTTCCTTCCTGTGCCATTTCTTCTGCCAGTTGTTAGATTCCTCTGAGATTTTCTTCCTGACTGTGCTTGGTACTGGTTTCGCTTCAGAGAAAAACAGTGATCTTGCATCCTCCCTGCAGATCTTCCCTAATTTCCTGAACCTGACTTGCACTACCTCCACTTCTTCCCCATTTAGGTTATTGCTACCCATGTGTATAACTAAGTTGTTTTCACTCCAACCTCCATTATTATTTCCACAGTTCTTGGGCACACCTTCCCTGCCTTCCTCCCTGGCATGCAAACCACCATCTGTCTTGTATTTGGGTCCCCCTTCCAAACTGCAAGATGAAGAGTGGTTTGCATGCCAGTGGTTTGCAAGCCCTGATCCTTCCACCAGTCTTTGAACCTGTTGTTAAAGTCTATTAACCTCAGCTGCCCAACTAATCTGTCTCTGGGCACTGGCATCACTTCAGAGAATGCTAATAATTTGGCCCCCCCCATGAGTTTTTCCACAAGCACCTTAAACCTGGCCTGAACTACCTTAACCTATTTTTTTGCAAGGTCATTTTTACCCTAAGAAAACTACATGGGGCTTACCCCCTCCTCCTGAGTAAGCAAGTGTATCATTGGTATGATTTGTTTATCCTCATACCTGGGGGGCAAACTATCCTCCCTTTGTGTGGGCCAGTCATTCTCTGCAGCCACTCTGCTCCCCTTACTGTAGAGTCCTCTATAATAAGGACTCTTTCTCCTTTACTCCTGCTTGATGTTCCTTCCCCTCATTATAACATTATGAAGCTCTGACCTGCCCCCACCTGCTACCCTCCTTAGACCTAACCTTGTGTGTCAGGATGGTAAGTTTTTAATTATTGTCTCACCCTCAATAATCTTTGAATGGTTGAGCTGCCCCCAACCCCTTAATACCCCCAGGTTCACTAACTGGTGGCACTGTATTCCCTTGTCCCTTTCCCTTACCCCACTCCTGTCTTGCACTTCCCCATCTCTCCCTGACTTGCCCTGCATCCTTCTCTACTATTTTATTACTCTTCTCTTGACAATTCTTCAGACTACCCCTGATCTCTCCATAGCCTGTGTGTTTGTCCATTTCTCACTTTTCTCCCTCCCTTTCCCACTCCTCTACTTGCATCCCTCTGCCACCTTCCCCTGGTATTCAGAGTTTATTCTGTCTCCTTTCTCCCCCTTTTGTTCTTCCCTACTACTACATGCTTGCCTTTTATCATTATGGCTTTGCTTTCCACTCCATTTTGCTGCACCCCCTATGCCCCTTGACCCCCACTATTCCCCTCCTTCCTGTCAGGTAATTCCCTTCCCAGAATGGTACTGACATTCTGCCTACTTCTCTTTTCCCCCTCCCAGACTGCCCCTTCTCCTCACATCTTAGTCATCACTGGATACTATTTCTTTCTGGAGACCCTAGGTCCTGGTATCAGTTCTTCACTGCTGCCTCTAAAGGCTGTATATTTGCCACATTCACATTAGCCCCACATCTTCCTCCTATTATCTTCCAACCTACCATATTTGACATTTCTGCTCATGCAGCAGTGTAGCCAAAGACACTAATACCCTCTGAGAAGCTAGTGTACTACCAAGTTCTACTCTCTGTGCTCCCAACAGCCTGCTAAGTTCTGCTCTAAGCTGTTACACTTTTACTATCATGGACCTCAGCCTCTCAGATTGTTTCAGAAAATACTGCTACACTGCACCCCTGCAGCTCACAATACCTTCCATTCCTTGCCTGTGCATTGCCATGTATTTCTGACTTCTAATACTCTTTCTGCTAGGTGCTGGGTGACTTTCTGTGGAGCTTCAATCCTTCCACTGGAAGAACCTGTCCAGATGGAAGCAGATCCCTCCAGATTCCCAACATGAAGAGCTCCTTGCAATGTTCTAACTTCACTGGCCACTGACACAGATTTGCAAAAGTGCATTCCTTTTCTGTTTTTTTTTTTTTTTGGCAAATCACTTTATTTTATAAACATTTTTAACACACACATAACACATCTAATACAAACAAACTTGCAAAATTAAATAAGGAAATTAGAATAAAGAAAGGAAATCCCACCACCTCCTTCCCATCCCCAAACCCTCAACCTCCCCCCTAATCTCCCACTAACCCCGACAGCTGTCCGCGTCATCAATGAAATGGCTGAAAAGATGGAAACTTACAACAACACTTGATCATTGGCTAGTGAAAGAGTTAATGTATTCCATGGGTAAGGAGCAATTAACATAAAACTAGATTAAGGAGGAAAGAAGAACTATGGAGTCATAAAGAAATAAGAGAAACCTAGATAGCTAGTTAAACTTTAACCATGGGGACCAGGGGCCCTAAAAAGCTAGTAGCCATATTTTACTTTCAAAAAGAAAACAAGTTACTCAACATTTGGAGAATTTAGCTGAAGCATTATAAAAATTTGAGACTGACCTCTCAGCATTTAATGCGTTCAGAAATTCCTCCCACCACTCTCTAAAAGAAGGAGTCCAATTACCTTGCCAATGATGTAGGATTAGCAATTTTGTCACTAAGGCTACCAAGGTAATTTGGCACTTCTGGGGTCCAATTAAAGAATGGGGAAATTTTCCAAACAGGCAAATTGCTATATTAAAAAAGGGGGATAAGTCATAATACGGAAATATCCAGCCTCTAACATCTTGCCAAAACTTGGCTATCTTGGGGCAGGCCCAGAATTTATGGAAGGTAGTAGCCAGCTGCTCTCCGCAGTCAACACAGGCCGGAGACCCCTGTTTTTTCAATCTATGTAGCTTATCTGGCGAGAGATACAAATTATGCAATAGCTTAAACTGAATCTCTCTCAATCTGTCTTGCTTAACACAAGAGTATATATTCCCCCATATTTCCTTCCAGATTTCCTCAGACCATCCCAAGGCCAAATTAATCTCCCAATAAGGAGGAATCACGGATCTCTTAAGATCAGAGTTAGAGGTGATATACTTATATATTTTAGAAACTGGTTTACCCAACATAACCATGCCACACATAGTCCTGATTAGCTGGCCAGCTATCCCTGACACATTACTCTTACAAACATGAGACCTAATACTTTTATAGATCTGAAAAAGTCGCAAAAAGTCTGCTGGTTGAACTTTGAACTTGTCAACCAGTTCAGGCAAAGAGGAAAGAGTAGTGCCAGAAAAAAAAGACGAGATGCGGGGTTTTGCTGAGTAATTCCGTATGAACCTTATTATGGGCCTATTCCCCACTAGGAAGTTGGGGTTCCTTAAAATGGGTTGGGACAGGTCATTTGTATAAGGAATATGTAATTTTGAATACAGCTGATATATGGCCCTTACGTCCCAGCCCAAAGGAGTATTTCTAAGGTGTCTAGGAGTTTGGACCACGATAAATGTAAACAGGATTCTAGATCTAGATTCGCCAGTTGGAGACCTTCGGTCTAAAGCAAGGCTAAGCAAGAGGAGTCTTCCTCATGCGACCACAAACAAAACTGGCCACATGTATGGCTAAGTAATAGGAATAGAAATCTGGGACTTGAAGACCACCCATTTTTCGGTGAGAGATTAACTTGGCATATGCTCATGAGGAGGTTTGCCTTCCATAAAAAATCTGAGCAGGATTTGTAAAGCAGATTGAAGTAGGACCTGGGAGGTAAATATTCAAATTCAGAGGGGATAAAAATCTTAGGCAAGACCATCATCTTTAATGTGTTAACCCTGCCCGAGAAAGACTGTGAAAGTTTCTTCCACCTCTCAGGTCCTCCCCAATTTCCTTATTAGAGGCTTTAAATTAGCTAGCCAATTCTCTAGGTCTTTGAGATCTGTATGCCCAAATAAGATAATGAGTTTGGCTGCCATTGCAGGCCTAATGAGGAACACCAAGCCTTGTAAAGGTGTGAGGATAATGAATAGACTAAAGTTTTACTTTTGTTGAGCTTATAACCAGTAAATTCACTAAAGTTTGAGATTAGCGAAAGTAGAGCGAGGGAGTGATGCAGTGCTGTTCTTAATATGTAACAACAGATCATCCATAAATGCTGATACTTTAAACTCCAGTTACCAAAACAGATCCCTTGTATCAAGGGTTCCACCTGGATAGCTCTTATCAGGGGTTCTAGATATAAATTAAATAAGTATGGTGACAAAGGGCAGCCTTGGCGGGTGCCTCTCATGAGGGGGAAAGTACTCGAAATCAAATTATTACACTGAACCCTTGCAGATGGTCTGTCATACAAAATATGAATATAATGAATAAATTCTTTTGGAAAACCAAATTTGGCCAATGCTGTAAACATAATGCCCCACTCCACTCTGTCAAAGGCCTTCTCCACATCTAAGGATACAAGAGAGGCCTCATTGTCCGGATCCTCAGACATAGAGATCAAATAGAACAGTTTTCTAAAATGATCTGCTGAGGAACGGCCTGCAACAAAACCAGCTTGCTCCGGACTCAGCAGTCCACTCCACATTGATTTTAATCTATTAGCTAGAATCTTCACGTATATCTTTATATCCACATTTAATAAGGAGATAGGTCTATAATTACTTGCCGAGTCCGGAGATTTGCCCAACTTGAGTAGTAAAATAATCCTTGCTTCAAAGAGAGAACTCTCCTTTACTCCATGGCTATGCCAATAAGCATAGAACTGGTGGAGAAGGGGAATCAATTTACTCTTAAAAGACTTATAAAACAAAGAAGTAAAGCCGTCTGGGCCAGGGGCTTTGTCTGGCTTCAGTGAATCTATGGCACTTGCTATTTCTTCCTTCGAGAAGGGAGCTATTAAAATTTGTATAGACTCCAAGGGTATCTGTGGGAAAAATATCTTGTCCAAAAATTCTCTCATTTTAATTTCACCTTGAACAGTGAGCGATTGGTTAGAGTATAGCTCTTTATAATAGCTATAAAATATATCCAAAATACCCCTGGGATCTATAACAAATTACCGGATGTAGGATGCCTCAAAGCAGCTACCCATTTTCCTCTGATCTCTTCTTTAACTGCCAAGCGAAGGTTACCAGGTTTACTACCCGTCCTATATATGCCGCTTTTAATTTAGAGGTGGAGTTCTCTATTTTTCATTTAGGGCATTTATGTACCAGCTCTGTAAGCTAATTAGCTCTTGCTCCTGATCCTGGGTTCTACTTGACACATCAATAGCTTCTAAAATTGAAATTTTATTTAAACAACTATTAAGTAAGTGTCTAGTTTTGCCTTCCGTTGATGCCATTCTTAAGTTCCCTCTCCATGTCACCTTTAAAGCTGCCCAGACCACAGCTACTGCATTGAGTGACCCCCAGTTCTCTGATATAGTATTGGACATAAATAAGTGAAAGCGAGACAAAATATGGGGATCCCTCAGTAAACTATTATTTAATGACCATGAGTAGGATCTAGGTGGAATGGAAAGAAGGGAAAAACTGAGTTTAATTAGGGAATGGTCTGAGATTACCCTAGGCAAAAATGTAATCCCGTCCACTTCAGCTAAATGGTGTTGACTAACTAAATAATAATCAATTCTAGAATAGGATCTATGTACTGAGAAAAGAAGGTAAAATCTTTAACAGTTGGATTAAGTACTCTCAAGGATCATTTAACCCAATGGCCATTTAAACTCCATCAGGGCCGTTGGGCTGGAGTAGTTTCAAAGTCCTACACCAGGATCGGTCTAAGCCATTGGATTGAACTAAATTCCAATCCCCGAGGATGATGAAAGAATCTTTAAAAGGCATTAAGATTGTGGTTAATTGCACAAAAGGAAGGAGACTCTGCATTGGGACCGTATACTGATCCCAAAACTAAGTCCATCCCCTAATTTATAAACTACAATAAACCTTCCTTCGGGTCAGGAATAATCTCTGAAGATATAAATGGAACCCTTTTGCTACTAAAATCACTACACCCGACTGCCTGTGGAAAACCCTCGCCAAAGACTGACTAACCCACTTTTTTAAAACAATGAAGGCGGTCCAGAGGCACGTGGGTTTTCTTGAAGAAGACTATAGATGGATCTAAGTTAGCCAGGTGAAAGAGTAAACGTTCCTCTTCTGAGTGTCCCCACCCCTTCACATTCCACAAAATAATATTTAGTCGACTAGCCAGCTGAAAGTCTTTCCTCTATTGTAAAAGGATGCGGACAGCTGTCACCCCCAATAACCACCATATAACCACCCTTCCATGCCCTCCTCCCCCTAAACAGAAAAGGAATAACCTCATTGTCTGCCACTAGGGCAGGCCCACAGCCCTAAGCCAACTCCACAGTCTAGGGTCCATAGCACGCCATAGAGGTTGGGTCTCCCCCCTCCGAGTATCGCCAATGTAAGTTTTAAATTGCATGCAAACAGTTCCAGATCCCCGCTACGGAGCCTCTTCGCTGGACCCCTGTTTATCAAGCCCCAACAGTTACGGCTCCCGGGGAAGTTAACTAGGAAATAAAAATAGAACATGAATACCAAACTTGTTAACAAGATAGTCCCCACCTTAACCTTAAGGACTGCACTAATTCAATAAACAAGCTAACGACCAAAATCAGGGGTTAAATACTATAGATTAATTGTTGGGCCAATAACTTAATTGCCTAGGAATAACTTTCCAAAGAAAACAATGCCCATGGAGGCCTAGTGCAAATCAAAGCAGCCCATTCATATCCGTCTTGCAACCCCACTTCTGTAAAAGAAAGTAAAATCTGTCTTGCAAAGAATCCGATTTCTTAACCCCCTTTTCTCAAAATGTTTAAACAGACAACCCACTTGCAACACTACATGTACATAAAATAATTCCCCAGATAAGCAGTGAAACAGCCTCTGGCAGTCCAAGCTATCGAACTGCTAAGTTTAGCCGTAGAAGGAAAAAAAATGACAAGTTCGTGGGGTTCAAAACATTCCAGTGTCCACCAACTGCCAGCTAACAAAACAAATAATAGTCCAGAAAATTCCCCTTGACGAACTGAATGTCTGATAGGTTAGAAGATTCCAATATCTTCATCCCTTTTTAAACAAATCCGGCAAGGAGGTTGATAGAATCTGCAGCGCTTCATCTACCGATTCGAAGCGTTTAGTTCCTTCTTTCAAGGAGATTTCTAATTTGGCAGGATAAAGCATCCGATGGCGAATACCTGCTGCCCAGAGCTTCGAGGTGATGGGTCTGAAGCTTGCACGGGCTTGACACACTTTCCATGTCAAATCAGGAACAAGCCATAATTTCTTGCCTTCCCATTGAAATACTGCCAGCTCCGTGATTCTCTAAAATAAATTCACGATCCAAATAATTTAACAACTTAAAGATCACTGGTCTTGGCGGCTGGGAAGCTAGGGGTTTGGCTCTTAAGCGCGATGGGCCTCTCTATCACATATTCAGGACCATTAGGCGAAGGGCCCACAATTTCTTAAGTAGCTTCTGCATAAAGAGGATTGTGTTGGAGCCTCCTCACCTCCCGGGAGCCCCAAAAGCACAAGATTATTATGCCTGCTCCTTCCTTCCAAGTCATCTAAGCGATCCTCCAGCTTAGATATGCTTTCACTTTCTGTAGTTGCCAGGCCTAATTTTTCCTGTTTCCTCTCAAGTGAGGAAACCCTAGCTTCTGCATCCGTAACTCTCCTGGCCAGCTGTGTCAAAGCAGGTTTGAAATCGGCCACATCTTCCACTAATTTAAATAATGCTTCCTTGATTGTGGCTAAATCATCATAAATTTTGCTTGGTTGTATTTCTTCTTGTTGCGCCATAGGTGAAGAGCTCCGGCGAGGCCGTTTTGCCTCCGACTCTTGTTCGGGGTTTTCCATCGCTCCCCTTTGCAATTAAATTAAATTTAGCTTCAGCTCGCTAGCCCGATGGTTTTATATACAGTTGCGCTGCCGATTCTGTTGAAACGGAGGTCCGAAACTGCTATTTTCACTCGGCGAGATGGAGACCCGAGAAAACGCATCTATCCCCTACGATGCATCACGTGACCTCCCCCTTTTCTGTTTTAATGGTAATAAGTTGTTGCATCATTTCTGTGCATACTGTACAAACATACAAATACACAGTACGTAAGGCCAGCAGAAGAAGGCTGGAAGATTTATTGATGCAGATCACATGTGCATATGCTACATGTTGTTGTGCCCTCTCCTCTGTCAAATTAACCTTCCCCTTGTATCTATTCCACCCTCTTTTAAATCTCTAACTGTACTGTGATTTAGTACTCCCTCTGGCAGTGCATGCCATCCTGTCACCACCATTTTAATGAAGAAGGGCCTTCTGACCTCCTTCCAGTATTTTTCCCCGCTAATTTGCAGTTTTGCCCTCTGGTATTTCAGTTCTCACTTTTACATAAAAGATCATCTATGTTGACCTTGTTAATCCCTTTAGGGATTTGAAAGTCTTGATCATGTCTCCTCTCTCTCTTCTCTATTCCAGTAGGTTTCTGTTCAGGTTCACCAGACTCTGTTCATATGGGATATCCTGCTGCCCCTAAATCATCTTGGTAGCCCTTCTGTGTACTAGCTCTATCTGGTTTATGTCTTTCTTAAGGTAGGGGCTCCAGTACTGCATACAGCACATCAGATGCGGATGCACTATGAACTTGTACAGGGGCAGAATTACCTCTTTTCTCCAATTGGAAAATCCACTTGATATGCAACCCAGCATCCTGTTTGCCTTCCACACCAACTTTTTGCACTGCATTGACTGTTAGAGGCGACTTGTAATTGCTATCCCCAGGTCTTTCTCCCTCTCTGAGATCGAGACATTCACCCCCCCAGACTGTACTCGGCCCTGAGGTTCTTATGCCCTCTGTACAATACCTTGCACTTTTTATCTTTTTTTTTTTAGTTAAGCTTTTTGACCACTGTTGCCACCTCCCACCTACTTGGTGACAGGGGTACATGGTGGAGCTGACATGCAGCTCCAGCCCCTTCCTCGGAGGGGCCCGGTCTCAGGACCTGCACTTTTTATCTCTGAATGCCAACTGCTAGATTCTAGATCACCTTACTAACCTTGCTAGGTCCTCTCTTAGATACCTTATGTCCTCCTCAGGGTCCACCCTTTCACAGAGCTTGGCATCATCTGAGAAGAGACATCTTCTCTTTAATGCCATCATATTGAACAGGATTGATCCAGCACTGATCCCTCTGGAACCCCCCTAGTAACTTCTCTCATACTAGAGTACTCCCCCACTACCACCCTGCACTCTACCCTCTAGCCAGTTTGCCACCTACCTGGTTATTGTCTCTGCTGCCCCCATATCTGCCAGGTTTTTGATCAAGCTCTTGTAGGGGACTGAGTCAAAGGAATTGTTGAAGCCTATGTATAGTAGGTTCATCTCTTGAACCTTGTCTATTGTCCTTGTCACCCAATCAAAGAAGCAGATTAAATTTATTTGGAATGGCCTTTCTGCTATGAACCCATGCTGCTCTCTATCCTGGAGCCTATTTACCTCAATAAACTCAACTGACCTTTCCATTAGGAAGGTTTCCATAATTTTGCCACCATTTGATCTTAAACTGACTGGTCTATAGCTCCCTGACTCAACAATAGGTCCACTCTTGTGCAGGGGCATCACATCGACAGTCCTTCACTAATTTGAAACCACCCCTGTGTCCAGTGAGCAGTTGAACAGACCAGCTGGGGGGACTGCAAGGACTGCTGACAGCTCTCTCAGCACTCTGAGGTGCTGGCTACCGAGCCCTGAGGACTTGTCCACCCTATGGGCCTTGAGCCCTTTGAGGACTCTACTGTCTGTTATTGCTTCCTCCCTCATCACTGCTGCCTCCCCTGTCAAAGTAACATAGAAACATAGAAGATGATGACAGAAAAAGACCAACACTGTGACCCAATGCCTTCCAGGGTTCCATCCCCAAATCAGCCCATCCTTTCCCCTCCCTGTACATGGTGCAGAACTTGCTACTGTTTTCTTTATTCTGTCCCATCCATGGTTGAAGCCTGTCACTGTTTCAGCACCCACCACCTCAGCAGGCAGACTTTTCCATGGTTCAACCACCCTTTCGGTAAAATAATACTTCCACAAGTCCCCCCTGAAGCTATCTCCTTTCAGTTTCCAGCCATGCCCTTGTGTCACTGAGCTGGTGTTCCTGCTAAATAATTCCTGGCAGTTCACTTTATAAATCCCTTTGAGAAACTTGAAGGTCTTTATCATATCTCTCCTGTCCCTTCCAGCTTACTGTGAGTAAATATTTAATACCCTAAGAAGTTCTCCATAGGAATTCCCCGGTAGGCCCTTAACTATCTTTGTCATCCTACACTGTACCGCCTCCAGAATATCTTTATCCTTTCTGAGGTGAGGGCTCCAGAACTGGACACAGTACTCTGCTTGCCACCTCACCAAGGATCTACAGTGGAGTCAGCCATGATAAAGTGCAATAACTTGCAGTAATGACATGTCACAAAATCTTCCATGTCAAAAGGGCTTAATTGCATTACAATGGCCTCTGCAGTAAACTGTAACATTATGTGATATTCTGCAGCACTTCTGTGCTTCATCCTGGCTGTCACATCTGTATGATGGGGTAGTATTAATTCTTTCTTACTACTATCAATGCCTCTCCTTATACACCCTAGCAACCTATTTGCTTTGCTGTAGGCTTTATTGTACTAGCTTGACTTCTTTAGTGTCTCTGATAATTACTCCTTGGTCTCACTCCTCTGCTGTAGTGCTAAGTTTAACTCCATCCAGCCAGTACTCTGTCCTCTGGGTTCTTTTCCCTAGGTGCATTACCTTGCACTTCTAGGCACTGAATTTTAGTTGCCAAACTTTTGACCATTTCTCCATCCTTTGAAGGTCATTTTGTAAATCTGTAACTCCTTTGACACTGTCTACCCTTCCACAGAGGTTAATGTCTGCAAAGAAGCTAATCTTTCCCAAGATTCCTTCACCAGTGTCGCTAATAAACATATTAAAAAGGACTGGGCCTGGGACCGATCCCTGTGGCAACCCCCTGTGACCTCCCACTCTGCCAGTTTATCCCCATTCACAACAACCCACTGCTACCTACCTTTGAGCCAGTTTTTCTCTCATCTGACTATATGCCTTGCTGCCCCCAGATCCTCCATCTTCCTCAGCAAGCGTCTATGAGGCACTGAGTTGAAAGCTTTGATGAAGTCGCAGTATAGTAGGTGAACTGTGTGGCCCCTATCAAGCTCCCTTGTTACCCAGCCAAAGAAGACAATTAGGATGGTCTGACAGGACCTCCCTGCCATAAAAACGTACTACGTAGTATACTATTTTCTCCTGTGGTAGTGGCTCATTCTTTTCCTTCATGAAGACTGAGCAGAAATATTCATTCAGTACCTCCACATTCTCCCTGTTTTCATCCCTACACTTGGTCTCCCTTTTCAGCCTCACTTTTTTCCTCTTTTGTTGTTCTTTTCACCCGGATGTATTGATAGAAGGTCTTATCATCCTCTTTGACCCCCTCTGCTATTCTTCATTGTATCTCTACCTTGGCTTGCTTTACCACCCAGCCAGTTGATTTCAAATGCCCTGAAAATTCTGCCATCTTCTTCCATCTGTCTCTTCTTGTAGTTCCAGTAAGAAGCCATTTTCTCCCTCCCTGCTCTGCCCACCTCCTCTATAAGCCACAGCAGATACTTTCACTTGCTCATTTTATCCTTCTGCTTCAGGTAGGTTGCGGTGACTGCCTGTACCCCCTCTCTAATTACTGCTTATCTATCTCCACACCCATGTACACTCTTAGTTCTCTCAGTCATTTCCCTAGCATCATCCTTAAATATGAAAAATATACCCTTTTGAAGTCAAGAACACGTTTTCATGTTTAGTACTTTACATCCAACTGAAATCATTCAGACTGTTGGTCACTCTTTCCCAAGGGCTCACTGACCCTGATGCTTCTGCTGTGATCACTATTTGTCAGAACTGGGTCCAGGATGGCCCAATGCCTTGTTGGCTACCCCCATGTCAGAAAACCATGCTGGAATGCATCTAGGATCACTTGGCTCCTTCTGCTGCTGGCATGTGGGATGCACCAATCCACATCTGGCATGTTAAAATCTCCCACTGTTATCCCTTCTCCCCTACATCTGTAGCCTTTCTTATTTCATCTCCCTGTTCCTTGTCTGTGATTTCATCCTGACATGGGGATAATAACACTATCCCCTAACCTTATTTTATTCCTCACCCCTGACTGCAGCTGTACCCATAGCATCTCTGTACCCTCCTCCCTATGTCCTCCTTTGTGACATTTATCCCCTCCCTAAAATAGACTGTCACCCCTCCATCTCACTCTTTGCTCTGTCCTTCCTATAGAAGGTTTATCTAGGAACAGACCAGGTGTCAGTGACCACCACCAGATCTGCTCATCTCTGTCATCTTGGCCTGGAAGCTGTTCATTTTATTCCCCAGACTCCTGGCATTCATGGATATCTCTCTACAATCTATGTTTTCTACCCTCTCTCCCTTCCTGACCCCCTTCTTCCTCTGTTTGCCCTACTAGCTTGCTATCCTCCTTGTCTTTTTCTCACTCACTTCTTTGACATCCCCAACTGTGTTCACCCTTCCCTTCATACCTTCCTCCTTTCCCATTTAACATCAGTTTAATTCAATCATCTTTATTGTTTGACAAGTTATGTCGTTACAATATCAATAAAACATACCTATACATCAAATAATAACTTACACACTTTGTTGTTAAAAACATATTCACATACAGAGACATCTTATACAGTTCCATTAAAATGCACTGTATCACTCCATTAATTGCATTAATTTCTTAATTACATTTGACTTCCCAGATAATTTAATTTCATTTATTCATGTGCATTTTTTCATTATCTATCATCTTGAAAAATGATATTACTTTCTTAAGTATGTGTGCTGCCTTACTATTAAGGAGCATCTCCATCATTTCTTCAGGTTTATAATTAAAGTTTCTAATTTATTTCCCAGAAATTTTATTCTGTATTTGTAATATCAAAGACAAATAATTAAAAGATGGACATCATCTCCTCCTTTCCCACAGCAGCATTTGCCGCTGGAACCAGACTCTCTCACTTGGATTAACATTTTTAATCTTGCACTGTTGTTGTATTCAAATCTATATTTAATCAATATTTTCCTGTGTTTTGGTAGCTTGATTATCTGTAAATATTTTTCAAATCCAACATCCTTCTTATTTTTGGCCACCCACTTACTGGTCTTGAATCTTGAGTTTTTTTTCAATTTCTTTTTACCTGAATATGTCCATTATTCTGCTTTTAACTACCAATTTAATATCTATAAATGGTTTTCTTGAGGCATCTGTAATGCTTTGTAACAATCCATATGATTTCAATCATTACTCAATGATCTTTACCAAAGGGAAGGTACATTTGTTTTCTTTACATCTTATTTCCTCCTCTAAGCATTTCCATGGCAATCTATGATACTCCATGCTATAAACTTTTAACCAATAAGAAATAATTCTTTCCTGAATTAGACACTGTAGTGGAAGTTGTCCTAATTTGGCTCTAACTAGCGATGATGGTGCTCCCTGTGGTAACCCTATTAGGTGTTTATAATAAATATTTTACATTTTTTCAACCTTGCCTGTACTATTCAGCCCCCAAATTTCTGTTCCATATAATAGTTGTGATCTTATTTTTACATTTATGACTTTCAACATACTTTTAACCAAGCTTCCTCCATGCCTATATTTAAAACCAAATAGTACTGAGAAAAAAATCCTTACTTTAACTTCTATATCTTTTATGTGTTTATTCCAGGTCAATTCACTTGTTAATATTATCCCTAAATAGCTGAACTTTTTTACTTGTTCTAAATTTTTATTACCTATGTTGTGGATATATATTTTTTGTTGTTATTTCCACATACCATCAGCTTTGTTTTTTTCAACATTAATCACATGGGATGTTTTTAAAATCTCCTGGTGTAGATTTTTTATCATTCATTTTAATCCTAGCATGCTAGTTGAAATAATAACTATGTCATTAGCAAATGCTAAATATGGACAATGGCTAGCTCGTGTTTTAGGCGTATGGTATTCAGGCATGTAAAGTTTCATCAAAATTTGGTTCAAAAATAAATTGAACACATTAGGTGATAAAATGCACCCTTGCCTTACTCTCCACACATTTTTTGATTTTTTTTCTCTTTCTATGTTATACCTTATCAGAATACTTGTGCTTGCTTATAGTAATTGAAAGATATCTAAAATCCCCCTTTCCAGACCAATTTCTTCCAGTGTTTCCCATAATAGTTTCCTATCAACACTGTTGAACACGCCCTTCAGGTTTATAAATAAACAGAATAACTTTAGTTTTTTTATCTTATTGTATTATATATATTAAATGTGATAAGACATAACATTGATCTAACATGGAGTGTCCATACATGAACCCTGCTTGTGTTTCATCAATTTTTTTTGTTAGTTTGAATCCATTCCTCCAAAACCCATTCAACAAGGCTGAAGCCTGGTTCCTGGACCGGAGACTCATAACCAATCTAAAGAAGGCTAAGCTCATGCTTTTCTCACACAATCAAAACATGCACAAGGACAGCTCCCCTTCGGTCCTGTCTAGTACATTACTTCCTCTTGAAAGAGTCAACATCTATAAATACCTAGGCATTACCTTCGACACTGCCATCTCCTTTCATAACCATATGCGCTCCCTTGCATCTGCTATAAACTCATGAGTTGGCCTGCTTTACTGCCACAAAAACTGCCTCCCCCCTGAAATGCTGAGGCTAGCCATCACCTCTTCAGTCCTCTCCCTAGTGGACTATGGCCTACTAGTATATGGCGCAGCAGACAAAACTGTACTCAACAGAATCAAAATGGCTCTAAACAAGACCTGCCGATTACTTTCAGGTGCCAGCAGACTCACCCACACCTGTACACTATATGCACAGGCAGAGTTACTCAACTATGATGAGAGATTGCACTACCAAATGTGTCTATTCACTGAGAAAATAGCTGGCTTAATGTCTATTGGCCTATCTACTGTACTCAGCCCCTCTGTCTCTGTTGTCTCCACCCGGAGCTTCCACAATAGGTCCTTTCAAGTGCTCAGAGACAGGACATCCCTGGCCCAAAGATCATTTCTTTGCTGAACCCCATCCTGGTTCAACTCCCTTCCCTCTGAAATCTCCTCAATACAAAGGATTGGCTCTTTCAAAACTGACTTCAAGTGACATTTGGTCATCACTCACTTTGTAACTGCCCATAATTACTTGGACCCTACCTCACCAAGCACCCCCTCAACTTTACCTATAATTGCTTATGTAAACTAAACTCATGAGATATGTTGTTTCATGCATTTATGCTTAGCTACCACTTTGTATAGGATCATATCTTAAGCTTTATTATGTACATACTTTATAGAAGAAGTTATATTCTCCTTTTATGTCATCACTGAGACTGCTCTGTTCCTGTGATTGTTTGTGCACCTGTCTGTGTACCTGGACAATGAGCCTTGTAAATGAATCCTTGACTCAAAGGTTTGCAATTATGATATCATTAAATACAAAAATTAAAAAAAAGCTCTGGCAAATATTTTTTGATTTGTATCAGTTAGACTAATTGATCTATAACATGCTGGATCCAGCCTATTACCTATTTTGAACAGTGGTATGATTATTGAGTCTCTACATGATTCAGGTATTCTACCTACTGTTACAATTGTGTCAAATAACTTGTTAAGAATATGGGTCCAATAGCTGTTTAAGTTCATAATTGCATCAATAGGTAAGACATCAGGGCTTGGCACCATATACCTTCTAAAGGACTGTATTGAGTTTATTATTTCTTCATACTTAATTTTTTCCTCCCAAAGGGTTCAGGCAACTTGTTTTAGGGTATTTGCATCTTCCTTTTTCTTTAGATTAAAAAAGCTCTTTATAATGATCTACTGTATCCAAGCATCTGGTTCTATATACATGTCCAGGTTATCAGTGAATTCCTCACATTCTTTAACAACTACAGTACAGTATGTTCCAAAATGTCTTACTATCTTTATTATAAACCACTTCTTCTAACTTTCTCCAGTTTTCTAGTCTAAATTTTTATTTTTGTACCACTATTAAGTTATAATATTTCTTACTAATATTATCCAATAATTTCCTATTTTTCTTATGGGGCATTCCTTCACTAACCTAAACTGTTGATCTAATCTTTGTTTAGCTTTTTCACATCTAAGATCATGCCACTTTGCCTTTGATCCCATGTGTATTTTAAATTATTTTTCAACTATTATTGAAATTTCATTTGTTATATTATTGTAATCCTCTATTTTCATTGGTTCTTCTGATGATACCAAATTTTCCATTTTTTGAATTATCCCTCTATCCTTCACCTCTTCAAATACTTTTCTACTATTTATCAGTTTCTATCCTATTCCCTTCCTTTTGTACTTGTATTATTATTCCTCATAGTATTTTATTTATTTGGTATAATTCCATAATTTATGTCTGGTGCCAGCAACAGATGCTCACTTTCCTCTCCATCCCTTACTGTTAAATCAAGACTTTCTCCAATTAAATTGAGACTCACCCATACGTGGTCTATGATGGAGGCACTCCTTCAATTCATGAATGTATGTTTACCCAACCTGTCTCCACCCGTTCGGCTATTAAGCAATGTAAAATTTCCATCAATAAATGATTTGCTAATTTCTTTGCCTCTAACACTACTGTGTGTGTGTCCATTGAATTTCTATCAAGTAATAGATAGTCTGGTGTAATACTCGATATCAGTCTACCTGCATCCATAGATATAATCATTTGCAACCTCAATCTCACATTAAAATCACCTAAAATGACATATTTATTCAAAGGGTTCTTTACAATATCCTCATCAAAAAATTTGCTCAAGCAATTAAGTATCCTGTCTCTTTCATTAACTTTCATTGATGGTGTTATATATACAGCCATTTAACTTATTGTTCCCTCCACTTGGAGGGAAGCCTCAGTGCTTCCTCCTGTTGTGAACCTTTGGTTCTGTACCCCTGGGAGTCCTCCTCCAATTCAGTTTAATTTTTAGCTCTGGGTACCAGTAGCACCTCCAAAAATGTCACTGACTTTGACACTGCCATAACTTTCCTCCCAAGATCCCTAATTTTATTCTGTACTTCCCCTGCCTTACACCACACCAGATTGTTTGTGCCCAAGTGGCAGAGCACATCAGTTCCCCTCTCCTCCCTGCTCAAGTATGTATACCATATGTATAACCCTCTCAGCTTTCATACATGGGAGGCTCACAACAATCCTTCTATGTGGTTCCCCCTCCCCTGGGCCCATCTAACACTGTTTACAATTTAGTACCTTATCACCTGAACTTTGCTAGTTTCCCTTGATTTTGTGCACTCCCTTTGGATACTCTTTTCTTTATATCCTTCCCTCTCAGCTACTTCACTTTGTTCTTCCTGAGCCAACATTCCATCATCATCTCCTTCCTTACTCAGTCCATGCCCCTTCTGTTCCCTGCTGCCCATACTAACTCTCTTGTACTCAGTTCCTTCCCTGCACATTGCCACCCTCCCTTTACTAGTTTAGGGTTTCTCCCTGCTGGCTTATCCCCTTATTGCACCAATTGAGCCCCTTCCTGATACTCCCCCCAATCACCCCCTGCACCCATTTCCTGGATAACTTTAGGTTTCACCTCATGGTCTTCCTGATGCCCCCCCCCACCATTTTCCCCTGAACCCATCCATGATAGCCCAGTTACCTTCCTCTTGAGAGTGAGGTAGCAAGTATTTATTTTTTACAGGCACTCTAACAAGATGTCTGTTTCCTTCACTGCCCTGCTTCCACCAACATCCCCTGCAAACTGTTCTCTATTCTGTACTTTTTGATCAGTACTTCCTTTGAGATAGAGGTAGCCACAGTCCTGGATCCCACAGACCCCCATATGACTGTCCTCACCACACAACCCTGGGCCCTTCTATCCCATTTCTGGCCTACTTACCCCTGCATTCTGTTTCCCTTGTGGCTGGTTTAGTCCCCCTACCTCCTGTCCCCAGTGCACCCTTATAGACCTACCTAATTCCTTCCCCTGACTTATCAGTAACCTGTTTAGTTCTGACCTAAGCATCTGCACCACAACCCTCATTGCTCACAGCCTCATGCACATCATGCAACCCCCAACCTACCAGCATGTGCCTAGGACCCCATCCACATAGTTTAGATCCTACCTCTGCTGGTCTACTCTAGATTGGAAAGAATTCACTCATTCCCTAAACTTGCCCCAGTGGATCTACCCCAGATAGGTAGTAGATTAAAGCATTTAAATCATACCATTAACCAGTTTCTATAGGACTACCCAGATAGGAAACAGTAAAATCCTTTCTTCAGTCCTGTCCATTCTAGCCTACATTGTTACCTGTGCTTATGCTTCACACACTAGTCTCCAGTACTTTACTATCCCCTGATAGTTTCTCAGGTTCCTTTACATCCCCACCTGGTCCCTGTTTGCCAGATTCCTCTGCTTATCTGCAGCATTACTTGTAGACATCCCTTCATACTCCATCCTCCTACTTTGTGGCCCTCATGCTCTGGGGGAATCTCACATGCTCTGGTGAATTGTACACTCTGGAATCAATTGGTCCACCAAGAAATAAGTACTAACAGCAAGTAACCTATCTGCTGTCTGATAATCATCTGCTCCAGCATTCACATACAGACACTCCCTGCTTTAATTAAGCTAATCCATTCTCCCCTCCCATGCTTGTCTCTCCTCCACAGACAGATAAATCCCAACAAACTGTTCATTTTTCAGCTTAGAAAATTTCTGCAAAATACAGGTTACTTACACAACTACTGCAGACAGATGAGGTCAGCCCCCTGTTCTCTGCCACAGCAGCTCCAAAAGAGAATAATCAAAACACATTGAGTTGAAGGCCCCAGTTTAAACAAAATATAGCAAGAGCCGATGCAGCTGCAAAATAATAGTACTGTGGGCAGTGAGAAATGTGTAAACTAGCAATTGTTTCACTAACCACTGAGCCACCTAAATACACTTTCTAATTTTTATGCTGCATACATACTGACTAATACATATACACATACATTTAGTTTTTGTTTATTGGGTAAGTGCAGTAGCCAGTAAATGACTATTTTCAGGCACGACCCGGGAGAGTACAAGGCAATACTTACAGAAGGTGTTACAGGGAATCAATGACATTTGACAATAAAGCTTGTTCTTAGCTATGGAAACAGAGAGGACAATAAACAATAAACAGTAAAGTAAAGTGCCTGACATCAGACATAGGTGGCTAAATTTTAGCTATGTAGGCTCAGGATAACAGTAAAAGAGCATTAGTCAGCACTACATGCAACAGCAGCAGAAGATACAACAGTCAGCAAAACAAATTCTGGTGCAGGTTATAACATGAAGAAGAACAGTCAGAAATTATTACAGAAAGTCATAAAAACAACATGCGGGAATAAAACAGACATCTAAACTAGTCGTAAAGCGGATGGGTCCAGGGAGCACATTTTAGAAAGATGAGAGAAAATTGGGGAGAGGAGAAAGAGAGATGTGATGTAAGGGGTGGTTGGGGGGTTCAACAAGCAGGAGATAATAGATCGTCCAGTGGAATAGGCATGGGGCAGGTTCCTTGGTTAGGTAAGGTAGGATCAAAACAGGTACACTGTTCAGCAGTAGCCAGATAGCGTTGTAGCCCACTTTTAAAGTGATGGTGAGATGTAGATTGCCTTAGCTCCAGTGGCAGCATATTCCACATCTGAAGGGCAGCATGCCCGATAGCCCCGGTGCCTTTGGAGGTGTGGCACCTGGGTACCCTCTGTAGTGATTTGTCAATTGACCTCAATCCTCGGTATAAGGTGATGGGACGTAATAGTTCTGCAAGTGAGGCCAGGGTTTCCAGACTGATTATGGAGTCAGATAGACAACCAAGATGGCATTGTCTGGATGCAGAGGGGGAACATAGAAACATAGACTTTGATGGCAGATAAGGACTGTTTGGCCCATCTAGTCTGCCCATTTCCCTACCTAGAGGATAAGCTGAAGATCCTATTTAACCAACAGTCTATTTCTTCCTACCCTCCACAAAAATTGCCTTATGTCTGTCCCATGCATTCTTGAATTCTCCCACAGTTTTAGACCCCACAACCTCCTCAGGAAGGCTGTTTCATGCATCCACCACCCTCACTGTGAAAAAATACTTCCTCACATTGCCTCTGAGCTGACCCCTCTATCTTCAAATTGTGTCCCCTTGTTCTTGCACATCTCTTTTTCTGAAAGATGCTACCCTATTGGACTTTGTTGATTCCACTGAGGTACTTAAAAGTTTCTATCATGTCCCCCCTCTCCCTCCTTTCCAGTATAAACAGAGTACAGGAAGGAATAATCTTCAAAAGTAAGAGATGCTCCAAGTCAAGGGGTCACAAAATGAAGTTAGAAGGGATAAGGCTCAAAAGAAATGTGAGAAAATATTTTTTCATGGAGATGGTGGTGGATGCCTGGAATAGCCTACCAATGGGGTTGGTAGGGGCTAAAATGGTCACAGAATTTAAGAAGGAGTAGGATAGACACAGGGGTATTCTGGAGGCAAGGGGGGGCTCCAGAGTTCAGTTTAGGCATGGGGCCTCATACTAGAAAGGGATTAATTGGGCATATTGGGTGGCTATGTGACTATCACCCTCTAAACCCAACCTTCCACTAAGCACCCAACACCCTGCACTCCCAGACTCCGGCACACAGCCCCACTCACCTGAACAGGTCCCAATGTGAAGATACACTCTCCTATTGAAGACACATCTTGCTGCTGGAACTGAGGACTGCTATATGAGAAATAAGGTATTTCAATGGGTTTTCAACTGCATTTATCTTATTTCTCATATAGCAGTCACTGGTTCCAGCAGCAAGATGTGTCTTCCATGGGACAGTGGATCTTCATACTGGGATGTGTTCAGGTGACTGAGGGTGCGTGAGGGCATTTGGGGTGTGTGGAGTGGAGGGCACTCAGCGGGAGCTCAGGTTGGGGTTGCAGGGTTGCATCAGCATTGGACCTCTTTTACAGATTAAAAAAAGACATTGAGGGACTGTGTTCTTCTTATCAGGCTCTGACTGACCTTGAAGGGTTGGGGGGGAGTTGCCACTAGGCACCTCATGTAAATCAGCAATGCAATGGATAAGGATGAAACTGATCTAGACAGTGGGGGAATATAGACTAGCAATTTTTGCATGAACCATTAAGCCACCTAACTGCACTTTCTAATTGTGATACACACACACACACACACACACACACACACACGCACACACACACTGACTAATGCATATACACATGTATGTATATCTATTCCAGTATAACATACTGTAGTAGTCCACTGTCTACACACCTTTTTACAGATTAAAAAAATTACACCGAGGGGCCGCTTTCTCCTTTTCAGGCTCTAAGGGACATCGGAGGTTGGGGGGTGCCAATAGACACTTTATTTAAATAATCACTGACATGCATAAGGCTGAAACTAGGTAGCGGGGGAATGTCACCTAGCAAATTCTGTACTAACCACTGAGCCACCTAACTGCACTTTCTAATTTTTGTTGTGATACACACACTGACTACTATATATAACAAAATATTTCAGTATAACATACAGTATAAGTCACATTAAACTGTCCCTCCAGCTCACTGGTTTAGCAATTTTCAATGAGTTGCTTAATGTCTGCACTGCTCACTGTAATGCATTAGTAAAGGTTTGCTCCTAGCTGCTTTTCAGTTTCAGCTTAATGTACTTTGTAGCTCTCTGGAAACTTTTATCAATGCGTGCATGAGCAGTGTACACATTAAAGGGACACTGTCAGTTTTCAGCAGCTATACTGAACTTGTATGACCAGTGTGCCTGTAATAACATCTATGGCAAAATAATCTAGCCATGTGCCCTAGTGTGAGTAACAGTAAGATCTGTTACATAAATTTAAAAAATAAATACTTTGACTTGAACCAAGTGCATTACCTTATTGTTTCTCCAATCTTCTACCACCATATGCCTCTTCTCAATGTGAACATTTATTGGGTGTATGCAAATTTCTCAAACAAGTTTAAGTGATAGTGCGAGCTAAAGAAACATGCTCTTCTGAACATGGAGATCTTTATAAGAATAATGAAGAGTGTTGCAAGTTTTATTTTTACCACACAAAAACAGGACCATTATTCTGAGCATGCATGTTACATCCACAGCAAGGTCATGCACATGCTCAGGATCGCGGTCTTGTTTTTCTAAGTGGTAAAAGTAAGACTTGTAATGCTCTTTTTTGTTCTAACAAAGATTTTTGTCTAACCCAAAACAATATCTAAATGCATTTAGCTAGTGGGGTATGCTAGTTTTGGCCCCTGTCCATGAACATCCACATGTGATCATGTGGTCACACACACGACAGTATAGGAGCAGACAGTCAGGACCACCCTCACAGTGTACAGACACTGACGCACACCACACACACACACTAGGTAAGATATACAATGAGAAAAACATGCACAAACATACTTGTACTGCAACACAAGATGAAACCATATCCAAACACAGCGCCTTACAAACTAATATGAAGCAGCAATGGGTGCACATGGGAACCTCTGCAGAGCCCCCTCCACATACATGCAGTAAACAGTATTACTTGATATAGTTCAGAACTGATGAGTACATTAATTTTCATTTCATTTTTATTTTTTATACTTGTTAACAAGATGAGCACACTGCCCATTTGCCCATGCATCAAGTTAACAAATAAACTACAAAAAACAATGAATACAAAAATAATTGATACAGACACAAAGAACAATATCAAGACATAAAACGAACAATGTAAAGTGCAATATTTTGTTAGGAACAATAATTACAATCATTCAAACTATTCAACCATTTAACAAGCCCATTCTTAAACATTAGAACCATCTTAACATTAACAATTTCAGTTGGGATTCCATTAAAAAATGTTATTGACCTATATATTACTGACCTCTGACTAATAGTTTTCTTATAAAGAGGAATTCTAAATAAGCCCTTTGACTGAAACCTAGTTTCAATATAACTGTTGGGGGGGAATAAGATCCTGAATCACCTGGAGGAGTATGCCTTGTACTCTTTTGTACACAAAAACTCCAAGTTTCAACTTTATCCTATCTAAAAAGGAGGGACAATTTGCTTCTTTTAACAACACACACTGGTGTGTTTTTACTGGAAGACCAGTCATGAAACGTAATATACTATCATAGGTTACCTGTAGTTTCTGCAACATTTTGCCATTTGTTCCACTGTAGAACAAGAGACCATAGTCAAAAGCACTTAATAAAAGACTATGACCAAAAAGTTTATGAGATTCTGGAATAAGAAAGGATTTTATCCTGAATAACATTCCAATTCTTTGATGAATTTTTTTAATAGTCTTAGCTACCTGCAGATCAAATGAACATTGGGAATCCAAAGTTACCCCCAGGTAATCAAAACTATCTACCAGTTCAATTGGGTTCCCCAATAAATCAATAATCTGAACATTTATATCTCTGTGTTTACTAGGACCAGTAAAAAACATACATTTGGTTTTCCCTGAATTCAAAACTAAATGACGAAAAGACAATCAGATTTGAAAAATGTTTAAATCTTGCTGGACTTTAAGTAACGCTTGATCTGGTGTAAGTCCTTCTGAAAAAATTACTGCATCATCAGCGTGCATGGTAAAACTAGACCCTTCACTGGTAGAGAGGGCAGCATTCACAAAAAGGGAAAACAAAAGTGGGCCCAATGTTGAACCTTGTGGTACCCCACAAGAAATCTGATGAGAATCAGAAATAGATTGACCAATAATTGCTTTATGCTCCTTATTTTTGAGATAATCTCCTATCCATGTGACTATATCCTTAGAGAGATAAACTTCATTTAATGCCCTCAACAACAAAACATGATCAACTAAGTCAAAAGCCTTGGTGAGGGCCATGAAAATTGCAGCAACAGAGCATCCCAAATCAAGGGAGCTCGGTATGCTGTTTGTGAACCCCACCAAGGCGGTCTCGTTATTATAAGATTTCCTGAAACCATGTTGACAATTTGACAGTAGATCATAACTTGACAAAAAAAACTGCATTTGATAAAAAACTATTCTTTTAAGAATCTTTGATGGGGTGACAGTAACTGAGATTGGTCTATAATTAGAAACAATATTCTTACTACCAGATTTATGAATGGGTTTGATGACTGCTACTTTCCAGATCTGTGGGAAAATGTTACAACATAGTGAATAATTAAATATTGAGGCAAGGGGAGTAGCCAAAACTTTTATTCCCAATTTAAGTAATCTATAATCAATTCCATCTTGTCCAAATAATGGTTTAGGGCTGTTCTTAAGGACACAGTCAATGACTACTTCAGGGGTCAGAAAATGAAAATAAAAAAGTGGATGATTACCATTAGAATCATCATCCACAACCAAATTTGTATTAGTAAAATATGTTTGATTTTAAAATGTTACTAAATCCCCAAAGTATTCATTAAATAGTTTGGCCATACAAGTGGGATCACTGCATAATTGATCTCCATCCTGGAGAGTAATTGCAGTTGCACCAATATTCTTTCCCAAAAGATTATTAAGCATTTGCAAAGTTTGTTTTTGATTACCAAAGGATAATAATTGCTTGTTTTTTTAAAAAATTCTACTTTTACTTTTCAAATAGCAGCCTTACATCTGTTTCTAAGAATCGTGTAAGTAATCAATAAATTAGGGTATTTATCATTTTTAAAGAGTACAAAGACATATTACAAAATATGCATATAAAATTTGTGATGCAGCATAGGTCAGTGAGTTGCTATACAATATAATGGGGGAGGGTCAATCACAGATGATATTTAGATCTGGAATATCTTTGTGTTGCTAAATAAAACAGACAATGACCCCTAGATTACAGATAAAGCAATGATTAGGTATTTATAATTAAAAACACTATTTATTTAAGGTAAGTCTCTGATTTGTGTAATCTGAAACAGAACTGTCAGTCTCTATGTCAGAATCAGATGCAGCTTGTGCCCCCTCACATTGATTAACACTGGATACTGTGGGCTCAAATTGGTAAGGTTGGATACCTATATCAAAATTTAAATAATATCGTTATATTCCTCTACCTCATACATCATGAATAGTGAACACAGGCACAGTAAAGATTATTGAAATCCAAAGGTAAA
Source organism: Neoceratodus forsteri (assembly GCA_016271365.2). Lineage (NCBI taxonomy): Eukaryota > Metazoa > Chordata > Ceratodontiformes > Ceratodontidae > Neoceratodus > Neoceratodus forsteri. The sequence continues at coordinate 539,777,269 of CM028131.1, forward strand.
AAAAAACACTCTCTGTAAAACATCTAGCTTAGCTGATCTAAGTTTTTAGGAAGAATGTGCATAACTAGCACAGACAAGCAAACTCCTTTTTCAGTACTTTAGTAACAAAATGTCAAAGCATGGTAAGTTTTTAGATGAAAAAGTGCATAGGAACAGTCCATTTCAAAGCTCCACTGTAAAAAAGCAAATAAAAAACTAACTTGAACTGTGTTTAGGGGTCCTCTAACTTATCTTCAGTGAGTGTTGTAACATTATTAAATTTACTACATAAACATTTCATTTTGTGACATTTGACACTATAATCCCAGAGTTCTCTGATTATGTCCTTTTCCAACCAAATTGAAGTTTAGCAGAAAATAGTGCTTTGAAACACAGTTTAGCTGAATGAAAGTGAAGTAATACCACAAAACACCTAATTGTATTTAGTCTGTTAGGAATCAGAAGAGCTCCCTTTTTCAAGGTAAGGTCAAAACTACTGCAGGGCAGTGCCCACTGCAGTCATAAAAAGCAGCCTAGTTGCTGTTCGATAATCATGTGCTCCAACACTCACACAAACAGAAACTCCCTGTTTTAATTAAACTATTCCCTGCTTCCATCCCCTCCCTCCCCACTTGCCTAACACAGCCCTCAGTGCATTTTGAACTTGGCTTGCTAACAAAGATGTTGAACTCTATGATTGTTAGGACCATTTGTTTCCTCATCCTACAGGGTTTGAGTGGGACAGAAGAGTTATTTGAGTGCCACTCCAACAGGTCACTCCAAAGCTCACTGCTCATTTCTGTCTGGTTCTTTTTTAGTCAACACACAGGGACAGAGGTCCCCTTCCATTTAAAGGGCTTGCATGTCTGCCTCGTGGAAGGCCAAAATGTAATCTGGGACTCCACTGATTCAGGGAAAGCAGGTACCAGCGAGCACTCATGGGTGTGAAATTGGAATCTAGTTTATAGACACCTCAAATGTTGTTGTCTGTGAGGGTGTGCACTGCTCTGGGGCACAAAGTTCCAGTCCACTTTGTGATCTGTACTATGTACTCCTGGTTTACCTGTGAAGTTTGTGACTGTAGTCTCTCCCTCACCTGGGAGTGCAATCTGCCTCGGGTCACAACTGTGTGCATCCCACCTCTTAAACTAGTCAGTCATTGGAAATGATGGGATGCCTCAGCACTCCCTCCTGACTGCATCTTGGTGTTCTGGTCCTGTATAGGCAGGAAGGGCTCTCATCATGGTACCTGCAAAACAGCCTTTCAGAACAGTCCAGGCCACAAGAAGTCTGCCAGACTTTTTTTCCCTCTAATTTCTCAGAACTTAAGCACTTCACTTATTGTTTTTCAACTATCTGTGTTGAATGACTTCAATCTCTAGTACTGGGTGGCTCAGTGAGGGCCTTTCCCTCCCATATTGGGGAGCCCTTTTGGGTACTGCATGACCCTCCTCCTATATGGTTGCTGTGCCACAACAATGCTCTTGGGCTCAGTTTCACAGACAAAGCCTTGGTAATCTGGGGTTTTGTTGGCCACGTATAACATGTCCCTATCTGTCTAGTTAGAAGCATTAATGGGCAGACTGGATGGGCCTTGCAGTCCTTATTTGCCATCAGCTTCTATGTTTCTATGTTAAGCACTAGGAACTATTATATTGAGTACCCTGTGGAGTGCCATTTTAAACTGCACACATTTATGCCATATCACTGGGAGGGGGGAGACATTTGTTGAACCAGTATGACCTGTTAGACTTTCCCTAGCTGTAATTGTAGACTACCTTGGGAGCAGTGTTTAATGTGGTCACCATCAGTTACCTAGCTATGCTTGTTTCTTACTTTACATTTGTTTTCTAGTAGTATATTGATGTGTGCACATATGTTCCTTAAACCATCCTCTTGATTATCATCTGCCTTTGACTGTAAGGGATGCTATGTCGGGTGGTAGGTAGCTCAACAGGTAACATGTGGGCAGTTAAAAGTTTGTTAATCTTTTGGTATTTTGACCATTTTGGGGGAAGGTTTTCATCATGTTTGGCGTTACTATTAACTTCTCAAAGGGATGCGTAAAGTGGGAGGGAGGCTATGGGAAGAGAAAAGCTGAGAAAAGTTCCTTCCAGTTTCATTGTTGTTAGGTACAGTTACAGAGGTTGCACACAATAGATGTTCTGACATGCTTCCAAGGGTCAAGTGCATTTTTCTGGCCAGCATCCATCTTCTTAACTTACATCCTAATGATTAATAACATAGTAGTTACTACCTGGAACATTAATGGCCTTGAAAATGTGATTAAGTCGCCAAATATTGTAAGTATGGTAAAGAAATCCATAACACAAGTTTTGCTTAAGCAAGAAAAGAAAACCACATGAGTAGACTCAAATTAGAAAGGATAAGCCTAGGTGGGCAATGGGGGGTTTTCTGCTTCTCAGCAAAGGAGAGAGTGGTGGCCATTTGGCTGTCATGAGGAGTTCATGCCTCAATACTATCCTCAGTTGCTGACCAAGAGGTAGATATGCCCTAACCCAGATTTCTATAACAGTGGGAGGTACCTTCATGGTACAGTAGGTTCAATTTATGCCCTAACATTGAGGACCCTAGCTTCTTTCAGAAGCTGGCATTAGATATGGCATCTTTCCACAGTCTCTGTTTGCTGGGAGGGGACTACAACTGTGTTAGTGATATGGTGATAGACCACTCTAATTGGAAACAAATCCATACCTCCCACAATGTTCATATCCTGGGAGTCTTGGAAACAAATTACAATCTAGTCAATGCATGGAGGCATTGCCACTGAATGGGTAGAGAATGCATTTTTTATTCCCAACAATCATATACTAGACTAGACCATCTCCTTATAAATACCAGTGTCCTCTCTAGGATCTCCAGCATTGAATATTAGGCCATACTAATTTCAGATCATTCCAGCCTTACAATGTCTTTCAGGGTGTGGCCACATCATCCCATCACTGAAGGCTTGACCCTGTCCCCTTGAAGGATCCGGCCTTCAAAACATGTATGTCATGAGCCCCCCTGAATTTCCTGCAATTTTCCAAGAAGGGAGACATGGCTGATGGAATAAGGTGGGCAGGGAATAGACTTTTAAGCCCACAACAAAAATGTAAGCAACAAGGAATTGTTTACCCTCTTCACCAAGATTGTGGCATGCAAAAAAGCACATATGCTTAAAGCCTTAGTCCCATTGTATATGGTCCTTCAAAAGTCAAAATGGTAATACAACTCCTACAGAAACTTGCATATTGAGTGGTCAATTATCTCAACCCATGCGGGAGCATATTTTGATGGGGATAGGTTGGGGAAGTATCTAGCTTGGCAGCTATGCAAACAAGAATGAGATAAATCTATATCCCAGTTAGTGTACCTCAAGGGTACTAATACCTCTGATCCAAGAGAGATGAAGGGGCATTTTGCTTCTTCTATAAGGCCGTATATGCTTCAGGGGTTGCCTCTACAGCTCAACAATTTGACTCATTCTTTGTAAATGATCAACTGCAACCAATAGACTCACTCATTGCAAATGGCTTAGATGCCCCCTTGACTAAGGAAATCATTGTTTGTGCTGTGCAGGGGCTCAAGGGGGGAAAGACCCCAGGCCCCAATTGCCTCCCTATTAATATTTTTTAAGTCTTTTCTACTGAACTTATAGACCCACTGGTGAACATGTTAAGAAAGAGTCTGGTTTCCGGTGTTCTCCCCCCCTCCATGTGGTCCACTACTATCACTGTACTTGCTAAGAAGCATAAGGACCCCTCAATGTGTGCTTGTTACAGGCAAATTCCCCTTCTGATGGCTGACTACAAAATTATTGTCAAGGTTATAACCACCTGCTTAGAACCAGTACTGCCATTATGCATCCAAAGTGACCAGATGGGATATGTTAAAGGGAGGCAGGGCAAGAACAACATTTGTAGAATCCTGAGTATCATTCACCATTGGGCTAAGAAGTCATCTGGGCATGGATCAGCAGCCATTGCCCTCAGTAAGGAAAAAGCTTTTGTTCCTATGGAGTGGGGATATATGTTTGAGGTCTTGAGGTGCTATGGTGTAGGACCCAAAATGAGGGAATTGGTTAAAAGTCTGTATACCTCTGCCACACTCTAAATTGTTGTTAATAACTCACTTACACTGGCCTTTTCCCTTGAATGGGGCATCATACTGGGTTGCCCCTTGTCTCCCCTGCTTTATGTCCTCTCTCTTATGTCCCTTGCAGCTGCCATTTGGCAGTCTCCTGTTACTGAAGGATTTAGAGGAGGGGGAACCATGTACCTCCTATGCCCCCAAGGGGCCTCCTGCTGTCCACACCCTCATGCAGAAATATTGAGCCATATCTGGGCATAGTATTAACTGGTCAAAGACTGAGATTCTACCTGTGGGGAAAAAGCACAGAGCACAACTTTTACCAACAATATGGGCCTCAAAGTGATCAATCAGATAAAATATTTAGGGGTTATTAACCCCACCAAATTAAATTTACTGTACATTAAAAATGTCAAGCCACTACTGCACAAAATATCAGAAGATTGTGAAAGGTTGAAATCCCTAACCCCTCACAATGGGTAAATATTCTTAAAATGTTAATTCTACCAAGTTGTCTATATTTGTATCAATCCCTGCCTGTCCATATCCCACTTGCCCACATCAGACAACTCAGCACCATCTTCCAGAAATGTATTTGGAATGGAAAGAATGCCCTTATTAGGGAAAACCTACTACTGTACATCTACCCCCTAAAATAAGTGGTACAGCATTATCCCATTTCCAACATTACTATTGGCCTCACAATTAACACTTCTTCCAATGGAAGGGGGGGAAATGTCACCACCTGTGTGACATTAGAAGATGAGGATGTGGACTTTGGCCTCAAATTAGAGTGCTTGTCTAGATCCCTGTGGTCATATAATGGTACACCTCTGAACAATCCATTCACAGACACACTGGTGAGGGTCAGGCTCACTACACACAAAGACCTTAAGCTGCCCCAAGGGCCCTCCCCCCTTACGATGATCACCTATGTGATGCACCAGGGATGGTCTTATACAGTGCAATTTCACTGCATGAAGTTAAGCTTGGAAGAAAAGGGTCTGTTTGCCATGGACCAACTAAACACAGGTGGGCGCATTCTGGAGTTTCAAACACTCAGATGCACATAGGTCCTGGATGTTGGGGATCTTTTCCCTTACTTGACAGTAAGAATAAGATTTAGCAACACTCTTGGCCATGCTACTGCTTGGAAACCCCCATCTCCTCTACAGAAACAAACATACTGACCTCAGCCTTGCTCGAGGCCCTTATCAAACTTCTACCGTATGCTTGAACAAACAAATCACTTCTCTTGCTGATACCTGGGCTGTGTGAGAGTGAGATTTTTGTATACCCATTAGCTTCAAAGTCTGGAAAGAAACAGCTCGGAACCTAAATAGCTGCTCTCATAGTAACAATCTGTGGCAGAGCCAGCTAAACTTTATGACTAAGGCATATGTAACCCCGGCCGCCGAGACTCCATGTGATTTTCTCTGACAAACTTTCTATCTGCCCCAAACACTTATGAGAAGAGGGGGACTACCTTCCTATGCCCCTTACTTGCCCCCCACTCATTCTCTTTTAGAGCTCTGTTCATTCTCTTATGTCTGGGGTATTAGGGTACTCTTCTACCAAATCCCCCTGGAGTTACTTCTGGGTACGGACCTGATAGACACTCTGTGGGTGCGGGTCTCTCCCTCTCATCAATGCTACAAAAGTGATTGCCCAAAACTGATTCTCCACTAATCCCCCATTAATCCAGCAGTGGATTCATAATTTGCAACTGTATCTTAAACTTGAGCGAATCCATAGGAGAGCCAATGACTCAACTGAGTTGTTTACTAAGTTATGGAGAGCCCTGTTGAATGCTACTGAGACTGGTTTCTTCCCCATGTGATAGGGGTTGACAATGCCCAGTTAATTATGGCATCCTAAATCTCCCCAGCCTGTTTAACCCTCATTATAGTGAGCAACTTTCCTGAATATAGCCCCTGTCCCTACTGCTAACCCAAGGCTTGAGGTGCTCACCACACAATCCCAACTCTACCATTTAAGTGCCACGAGATATGGGCCCTTAATGAAATTTGAGAAGGGTACCCGCCTGCTTATTTGTGGTGCAAAGTGGTCAGGCCTCTTTCTTATAGGTGGATATGCTTTATCAAATAATGAAATGTCATTCTTATGCTCTTTGCAATGGAATCATTTTTTTATTGCCTGTTCTCATGTCTCATTTTGGTTTTTTATTATTGACTGTACTTAACGTGATGTAAAAGTGTTTTTTTTCTGTTATACTGTACTGTTTATACTTTTTCTCAATAACAATATTTAAAAATAATGTGTCCCCTTCCTGCCACCCTCTAGCACACACCCACCGCCATTATTTCCCTCACAGTCCAAGCAAAGTTTCCTTAAGTCATAGTGCTAGTAAGTAATAATACCCGACAGGGTGGGCATTATTGGGATATAACGGACCGCCCAGGGGTGTAATGAGGCCCGACGCCACAGGCGGAGGGCCTTATAGCCCCTTGAAGGTCCGTTATATCTCATAACGTCCACCCTGGAGGGTATTATTACACTTAGATAATGGGTTAGAGATAGTATTTTTGGGAAGAATATATAAGAAAAAAATTTACATATAAAATAATAATTAAGAACTAAGTAGTAGTAATGTTTGTTGTAAAATAGTTCCAATAGTGTAAAGTGCTGGAATCACCACAGCAGGTCACTGCTGTGTATTTTGTTATGCTGTTTCGAATTAGCATGCCCTCCTGCTTTGTGCTCTCTCTCTCTCTCTCTCTCTCTCTCTCTCACAGACTGACCCCGACTGAAAACCGTTGTCTGAGAATAGGAGACATGCACACTGGTCATTTTTTTTTAACAGGTACTTTAGTTTTCATTTGATATGGGTTAAAAGTTAGGACAAGTCTGTAGATGGGTTTAAAACTGAGCAGATGTTTCACAGGGAGCGTGACAGTGAAGGGAAATGGAACATGGAAGATTGGTATGTTTACCTTACGAGCGGTCAAGCGAGCTGGCAATGTAAGCATTTAAAATCAATGTTTTGGTTTTTTTCCAGTGGTGAGGAGGAATACAGTCAGTTTAGGAGGCTGTATCGGGCTGTCGCTGGCATTTTAGTTTAGTAGTATGATGTGGTTCGGGTTGCGACTGCCGTCTCAGTAACTGGACAATATAATGGCGGCTGGCAAGTTTCTGTTCCAAATGATTGAGCTGGCACTTTTTCTGAGCTGGTCATTGTTAAGAAATAACGGCCCGGTGCCAGGCTCCTTCAGCCAATCAGGAAGCGAGTTTGAATTTACCCATTATCTAATGTATAATAAATTACTCACCCAGTCTGTGCCAAGTCACATAACCACCCACTTAGCCCCACCCCTTCAAATACCCTTACTCCTGAGTTCAAGTAATAACCCCACTAACTACCTACACTGTTATCACCCAGTGTCCCTCCTCTCCCCTAAAGCCCCCAAATTATAATGGTATAGCAGCACCAATAAAATAAAAAAAAGTCCCATAGTGGATTTATTGTGCTCTCTTCTGTGTCCCAAATTCCTGAATAAATGATGATGCCCTCCAATGTTGGGTGCTAGAGGGTAGGTAGAGTCAGGGATTGTTACTTGCAATAAAGAGTAAAGCTAATTGATGGTGTGGGGGGAGGTGGGATGTTATGTGATTTGGTACAGATGGGGAAAGGGATGTATTGTACAAAAGTACTACCACATGACCTATTAAGGAAACCTCTCTTGGGGAGTAGGGAGGGAGCTTGGTCCTAGAGGATGGCAGGGTGGGGAGATGTTACTTTTAATGTTTGTGTGGTAGAAAAGGATGGGAGTGGGTTACATAGTTGGTGTGGGGTGGACTAAATGGCAAATACAAGTGTTTTTTTGTAAGAAAAACACTGTTTTATCTAGATTTTGAAGGCATAATGTTTCTCTGGGTGGAGCAAACATGAAACACCCATCACTGTGCCTGGCGAAACCTCACGTAATGGCACTTCACCACACAGTTTTGCCAGTGAAGTGGCACCATGCATAGTTTTGCTGTGAGAATGTGAGAACTTTGCCTGGTACAATCAGTGAGATGTGCACTCCCCAGAGAGGTGAAGTCAGAAGAACTTCATGAAGTACTTCACAATGTGATAACCCTGACTTTGTCCAGCTTCACCATAAAGTGGGCAAAACATTGAAAATGCATCAAAATGTCTGCATATAGGATGCAGGTGTTTTGGCACATTTGCCATAATGCAGGCTATGTCTAAAATAAGGACTTGTGTATGTGTCATGCATTCTGAAAATCCAGTCAAGACCTTTTGGGAAGGGCTGGACAGTATTAGGACTGGACAGGAGTACTCATTAGAGGACAGGAGGGAAAGGATGGACATGATAGAAACCTACAAATAATTGCAGGGATGTAATAGGGTGGGCTTTTTGGAGTTATTTTTGCTAAGGACTATTACAATCCATGTGTATTTGCTCATTTCTCTTTACCATGCTCCTGCAACTAGTTACTCAAAACAGTTTTGGCCGATGCATTACCTTAACTCAGGCCACCGTTGCACCCCTCACCCCCACACACTGTTCCACAACTATAATTATATATTACCATTAACACTGCAATTTGTGTTTCATTTTGCAAATCTGTGCTCTACTTTCATGTTTTCATTACTTAAATTATTTAATGATTTATTACCGTTAATCCAGTAAATGTTTGTAGTTTTGCAAATTTTTTTCCTCGCGACATCCAGTGTTCTGTATTGTGCACTGCATGTCAGTTTTTGCCACTGAAAATTCTTGCAAATTTGTAGATATAATACCTTGCACAGTCTGATATTCTCTATTTTACTTTGCACTTCTCACTGTGCATTGCTTTTGTCATTTTTTGTTTATTGCATTTCTTCCCACCTTTTTACCACCCTCCCCCATGCTCCAGGGGGTCAAACCTGGAAATGAGCTTTGATTCAGGGTGTCTCTTCCAGTCAACACATTTTAATATAAAATAAAAATAAAAATGGGGAGGATGGGATTCATAAAGGACATCAGAAAAAAATCCTGTAAGCCCCCGTTGAGAGTTTACTAGTTAATTTAATTGTAGCCACAGTGTCTGGTGCTTGGGGCCCTGCCTACTGGCAGGTGGGGCCTAAGCACAAGGAGAACAAAAGTGGTAGGAGGATTGAGAGAGAGTCCCTGGGAAAGAAGAGAGGAGAGGAGAGGCAGCTCATGTGTGGTTTCACCATGAGGGCAAGGTTCGGGGCTGGGGTGCACCGCTTGCCACCCCAGTCCACCACTCTTGAAGACTGTTGGAAGTATGTAGCAGTTGGGAGGCCAAGTTGGTATGCAGAGCCCTTGTACTGGGACCACCTGTGTCACGAAAAGCCAGAGCCTGAGAAGAAAGTAAGTGGCCCACCTCGTGATCTCCGGTACCTTGGTGGGTCAGTGCAGGTGGGTCCCTCATATCCTCATCTGTGGACGTGAATGAGTAAAACCTTGTGCTGGGCGGTTGGGGCAGTGCAGTGGTGGCAGTCCATACTGTAGGGAGCACAGTGGTGGCAGCCTGTCTCCCTTTCCAGTGGCACTGCAGCCGGGCCAGGAGGTGCTGGGGAGCCTATTCTGTCAAAGTCTGGAAAGTGCATGGGTTTCTGGGATTGACAGGGTTAAGAGAGAAAAGCCTTGGGATGGTTAGAGTTGCACTGGCTTTGAATGGAGGGCACTTGGCATTTCTTGTGGACTTTGCTTGCAGTTTCTTCAGACTACCAAGTTAGGAGCTCTAGATTCAAACCACCAGCACTGGGAGGTACAGCTCTTAGTAGAGGTACTCTACATCCTGTGGCTGAAAGTGTAGTGTCTGGCCTGTGAGTTCAATGCCAGTGTATGTGAAAAGAATGTAAGTTGTGCGCTGCAGAGAAGTGGGAGGAGGAATCCTGTGTGTGCCTTTGCTTTCAACCTACTCTTTTTGCTGCTGTCAGGATTGTAGAGCCTGCATGGCTCACAGGGAGCAATGTAGTATGAAAGTGTTTGGGAAATGAAAGTTTGCTGCAGACTGTATTGGGCTTTGAGCCCGTAAGGTTATCCACTGATTAATTTGCACCCCATGCTCTATAGAGTGTCTTAAATTTACAAAATGAAATAAATTTTTTTCTTCTTTTACTTCCGAGTGGACAATGGACTTTTTATGGCCTGTGTTATCGTATTTACCAAGTTTGCCCCCACAGCTGCTGTTATACCCATGCTGCTGAAGAAATGCCTGCACCCCCTGAAGACATGTCATCTGAACCCAGGTAACTAGTTTAAGTTTCTGAGACTGTGTTTCTGTCGGCAAGTGGCCCCCTTCCCCAGATTAACATCAGGCATACCCCTAGACACTGGGAGGGGGGGCTTACAATGTGGGGGCATGTCCAGGATTTTAATGGTCATTTTGGTGGTACAAGAACTGTTCCAGGGCTGTTATCATGGGAGTACAGCAGCTCGGGAGATTTCTTTGCAGCTAGGTGGCATTTTGTACTCGTGAAAGTTTGCGCCTTCAGTTCAGTGCCATTTTCTGCCAATGTGGACTGATTAGCATACATTTAACATATGCAAAACTTTAGGGACATTCTGCCATTGGCTAGAAGCTGGCAGGTCTGGGGCCAAAGGTCAGAGAGTGAGGAGCAAGAGTGCCATTTTGTGTGAAGTCACAGTGAACTGCACCACAAGTGTTTTGAGCCCAAGGACAAATCTGCTCACTAAGGACTCTGTATTTTGAGTAGCAGCAGAAAAGATGCAAAGACTACAGAAAAGAATGGCAGAGGCATCTGGCTGTTTAGAGCAAGATGGTCTATGTTCCCACTTCGCTTCTGACCTGGTTATGGGAGGTGACACAAAAGGGTATTACGCAGGAGAAATGTGTTGTCTGCCACAAAGCTGGAAACCATGTGAAAGTACTGCCAGTCTGTTTAGATTGTGACAGCAGTGGAGTGCCTCCTCCTGTCCCAGCCCACCTGCCTTACCAGCCTGCCTGGAGTTGAACCACCACCTCAGCCATGGTGAGCACAGACACTTCAAGGCTAAAAAATTGGGAATAGTCATCCGAGCTATATAATTGCATGGCCCATATTGCCCAGCTGGACCGCTTATCCCACATAGCTGTTAACAATCTGTCTCAGTATCATCTATGCTGGGACCCCTATATGGCATTCCCCCATGCTGGGGTAGGCTGACTTTCAGCGATAACCTCCTGTTGATCATAATCTGGTAATGAAAGGGTGCAACTGGTAGACCTTAGATTCTTCAGTTTCAAAAATGTAATATTGGATTTGCCTGTAAGTATTTGTCATTAACTAATATGCATGACACCTGCAAAGGATTTAAATTGTACCGTTTAATATAATTTAAGAACATGTTATCTCCTCGTGAGAAATGTCTCAGTGTCTCTGTATAGAGACTTATGTCCTTCATATTCTCAGATACTAGAATATATAACTTAAAGAATGTCATTGCCGAGACATACCTTTTTGTGTTACCCTGTGGCAGTTAATTATGTACAGTCTTAAATATTGATAATTGTACAAAACATAATGATGCAGAGATACAATGCCACATGTGTACCACTCTTACGTAAAGACACCTTATTATATGCTTCCTTTTAAATATTAGTCCTGTCACTATTATTCTTTTTGCAGGTTTGATTAAATAAGATCCTCGCTATGAAGCATAACTGTAATGTATCTTACTTCTAAACTACCAATTAAAAGTATTAACTAAAAAAAAAAATTGGGAATAGTTGGGAACTGCAGCCACTGAGATAGTTTCTGGATAGAAGGGTGCTACTATCTGCCCAGCCTTTCTCCCTTACTGGTGTCTGACCATCCCCATGGCAGAAGGAGTGGCCGTGGGGTGGTAGAAAAGCCAAAGCACAGACAGCCCCCTGCCCATGGTACACTCCCCGTGGTGGTACGTGCCAAGAAGACCACCCAAGGATCTCTCCCCATTGCTGCAGGTGCTGCAGGAGCTGAAAAGCTCAATGTAGAGGTGGAAAAGGTTATCTTGGCAGGAGATAGCAGCAAAATTGAAGACATGGAGGGGATGGATGCTGTGTCCTCTTCCCCGGGTGACCATGCCATTTCCTTTACTTTTGATTATCCTCATTTGGAGCAAGATATTCCAAGGCCTTATTTCTTCCCCAGCTTAAAGTACTGCAATACCATCCCCCAATTGCATCAGGTTGACAAAAATGGAAAAAGGACATGGACACCCACTGTCCATCTTACCCCTGCTACTCCCATTCACCTCAGGAGTTGGCTGCTAAAGGGTACTGCCCCTAGTACCTGTGTGAGGAGCATACCTGAGTGGTCTCAGGCTGAGCACTGGATAAGAAGAAGGCTCCAAAAGGAGTACCCAGGAGAGAACTATCCATACCTGTGTGAGTGTATATAGGACATTATCAAGGAAAGGAAGAAAGATGGGTTCTTCCAAGGAGCCCTGGATAAGGTCAAGCAGAGAAGTAGAGAAAGTGCCCTGGATCTGGGAGGATATGAGCAGGAAGCCATTAGGAAGACCAAACAAATGTATGTCTCAATGATATGGACCTGTGTGACATTGTTTAAGACTTTTGCAATGGTCCAGGATGAAGAGGGACAGAGGACAAAATAATACATCATCAGTGAGGATGCTTTTGGAGAGAAAGTTACCAAGTCAGATCCAAAGTTTGCACCTGTAAAAAAGCTTTCAGCTTAGTGTGCTACTCCTGGTTAAACAAATAAAAAACAAAACAAAAAAAGTTGTACTTTGCCTCAGAACCCCCCCAATTAGTGCTGCTTCCTACCCTAAAAGACTGCCCTGAGAAAGAGCTGTGTATGTCCCAACACCCAAACCCCATGCAGGATTGGCATCGGGTGCACTGGCAGGACTGAAAAATATGGACCGCCACCGCTGGATGCTGGGTGAGATTAACCCCTTTTATTGCTATTTGTTGTTTAAAATGTTTGCAAGTTTAAGGGGTTGACTCCCCCATCAGTTAAAAAGTGTGCTGTTTTGTAGGAAAAAAAAGATGTTCTAGTTAGTAATATTTAGCAGGAGGAGGCTCAACTGGAATATGCCCCTCTTGGACTGATAGTTAGGCCTAATATGTGGGTAAATATGTAAGACTAGTGTGACTGCATGTAAGAGGAATGTAGTGTAATTCTTATGTGTGCGTGTGTGTATGCTAGGTGTGATAGTGGTCATCTGACATGAGAAATGCTGAAAAGTTCAAATACTGTATCTTATGCATTTAAAGTTTGCAGTATTTGCTGTTCCTGTTTAAATGGCTGTGTTTGCTTATTTATTTAATGAAATTTTGGAACATATGCAATGTTAATGAGGGGGTATGCTTTAAGCCTACCTGGCAGCAGCAATCAAAGTTTTTTGCAGTTTGCGTAGTGTGATAGTGGGGCGGGGATGGCACTGCTGCAGTACCTGGCAATTCATCCATGGGAACCAGCTGGTGGGTTGCCATGGGGTCCCTGTAGGTACAGAGTGAATAAGTTAAGATGGTTAGAGTAGTGGTAGTGCCCTGGGTAAGGGAGGCATTGAGTTCCACCATTGCGGCAGTATTCCAGTGGTGCTATCCTGACTTTCAGAGGTGGGGTGGAGTGTGCATATCTCCCCTCTATGAAGTCATGGTGGGTAGCAACTAGTAGGCATTCACCAGGAGATGAACATTTCATGTGGGGGGAAGTGTAAGCCCCCTTTGGAAGCTTACTAGTTAATTTAGTTGTAGCCATAGTATCTGGGGCTTGGGGCCCTGCCTACTGGCAGGGGGGCCTCATCACAAAGGGGATACAAAAGGGAGTTTTTTTTGAATGTAGGAGGACAGAGAGAGAGAGAGTCCCTGGGAAAGATTAGAGGATAGGTGGCCAATGTGTGGCTTCAGCCATGAGGAGCGAGGTTCAGGGCTGGAGTGGGTGGCTTGCTACTCCGGCCAACTGCCTTTGAAGACCAGTGGAATTATGTAGCATTCTGCAGGTTAAGTTGGTGTTTGGAACCCTTGCACTGGAACCACCTGTGTCATGAGGAGCCAGAGCACGAGAAGAAAGTAAGTTGCCCACCTTGTGATATCAAGGCACCTTGGTGGGGAGGTGCAGATGGGTCACTCATATTCTTGTCTGTGGGTGAGAGTGAGTAAAGCCCTGTTCTGGGCCATTGGGGCGGGGCAGTGGTGGCAGTCCATACTGCAGGGAGTACAGTGGCAGCAGCCTCTCTCCCTGTCCGGTTGCATTGCGGCCCGGCCAGGAGGTCCTGGGGAGTTGATTCAGTTGAAGCACATAAAGTGTACGGGTCTCCAGGATTAGGTTTACCAGGGTTAAGAGAGAAATGCTCTGGGATGCTCAGAGCTGCACTGGCTTCGAATAGAGGGGACTTGGCATTTCTTTTGGGCTTTGTTTGCAGTTTGTTCAGACTTGCAAGTTGGGAGCTCCAGATTCAAATCACCAGTGCTAGGAGTAACTGCTCTTAGTACAACAACTCTATATCCTGTAGCTGAAAGTGTTGTGTCTGGCCAATGAGTTTAATGCCAGAGTATGTGAAAAGAAAGTAAGTTGTGTGCTGGAGAGAAGTTGGGAGAAGGAATCCTGTTTGTGGCTTTGCTTCAGGCCTGCTCTTGTTACTTCTGCCAGGATTGCAGAGCCTGCTTAGCTCACAGGGAGCACTGTAGTATAAAAGCTATTGGGAAATGAAGATTTGCAGTAGACTGTATTGGACTCTGCACCCAGAAGGTTAGCTATTTATAAATTTGCACCCCACGCTCCATGGAGTGTCTTTTTTTTTCTTTGGCGCTGCCTGTCCCTTATCATCAGTCCTACCTCTTGGAACCACTGCCCCTGGCTTATTCCCCCAAAGCAGGCCACTGAGATTACCCCATTCCATGGAGACAGGTCCAGGTTACCGGCCACATCACCATGACCAGCAGGGCTCCCTAGCCCCCCCCCATGGGGACGTAGTGTGGGCCATTCAGTGGAACATGGTCTTGGTTGAGGTCGGGTACTTTGGAGGGGGCCGCTGTATCAGGAGGCAGCATTATCCCTGGGGCAGGCAGCATTTTTAGTGGATGCTAATCCCCTCAGGAGGCAGGATGTGCAATGATGTCAGTGGGACAAACCTGACATCCATCCCGCCTCCTCATGTATCAGGTGCTGGTCGCATCAGATCCCTGACATCCATCCCGCCTCCTCATGTATCAGATGCCGGTCACATCAGATCCCACAGCCTCTGACAAGGTCCGCAGTTTTGCACCGGACTCTCAATCACATACCCCCTTCCACCTGGAGAAGGAGAGCAGTCAATGGAATGCTCAGTGCCCTCCCCTCCGCCAGCAGGCCCTCCCACAGCCTGAGTCCGGATCCGAACCCAGGTCGACGGTCCATGGAGTGTCTTAATCAAATCTACAAAATTAAATCAGTTCTCTTCTTTCACTCCTAAGTAATATGGTAGGTTGCATCAATTTTGTACTGACGCCTTGACAAATTATGCTATTTTCAGCTCCACGTACTTAATACAGATTCTTGGACCATTACTTCAAGAGTAAGTGAAATAGACATTCAAGTGTGGCTCAATGAACAGATGGGAGTTAGAGCTTTAAAATGGATACCCATACATTACCTCTAATGATTAATGTTAAAAACTATAGGGTTAAATATCAACCACCACCCCTTAATTTCAAAATATTCCTATATTTAATCTTGTCAAATAGGATTTATTGTGCTTTATAATATAATTTTATGTTGTCTAAAAGGTTATGGATTGTTCTTTGAAATGTATATGTGGCTTCAGAAAGCTGGCTTAAAAATCATGTATCTGACAAAACAATCAACATCCCTGGCTACAACCTACACAGGTGTGACAGGTCGACTAGAAGTGGTGGTATTGCCATGTATGCTAAGGACAAATTCCTAACTACCAACATTGCCCGCACATCAATGCCAAAAGAATTTGAGTGTCTTGCCCTCAAGTTAACCCTATTGCCTACAGTAGCCCTATTGGTAGCTGCATCTTATTGTCCACCTGCTGCTGGTCTGGGTATACTGCCACACCTTCATACTCTCCTGGAAAAAGCGAATACTTCATGCGTCATAATGGGGGATCCAAATCTAAATTGGAATGATGCCTGCTACAATAGGCTTAAGGACTTCTGTGATGAGCACAGGTTAACTCAGATTATTCCTGAGGTCACCCGACCTAATAAAAAAAACCCTGGTCATAGTTTCCTATTGGACCTTATGCTCGTTAACAAGCCACATAACATCTCCCATACAGGGGTCTTCCATAATGATATGAGTGACCACTGCGCTGTCGCCTGTGTCAGGTATTCCTCACACCTCCCTTCCACCTCTACCTTCAAATTAAAGTGCAGTTTGAAACACTTCTGCCTCCCTGCCTTTCTTTTTTTATCAATTTAAAGTTTATTGAAATTATTGTTTTCACAGTATACACATGGCAGATATACATGAAAGATATTACATAGTACATGAGACATCCTGTCCCCATAAATCTTCTCCCAACCCCCATCCCCTGTCCCAACCTGCCTCTCCACCCACATAGAACAACAACCTATCCATGACCAAAACCTCTAATACAATCTACAAGTCCTAAGGTAACATATTGGGCCCACACAACCCTTATGACCAGAGTACTCTTATTGTAAAGAGTATAAAGTGTATAAGGGATCCCAAATTTTCTTGAATTGTCCCATTTTATTCTTAAGACTGGCAATAGTCTTTTCTGTATGAAGATTCGCCAAAAGTTTGGTCAACCTTTCTTTATATGTAATCACCTGTTGGTCAATCCAATGTCTTAAAATTATTTTTTTTTTGACCGACATGGCTATAAGGGTTATGTGGAATTTATGAGCACAAACAGACACCCCAGAAAGATTTCCCAAAATGCACACTTCAGGTGTAAACAGGTCCTTGAGTCCCAACAGTGGGACAGAGAACTGTGTAATAGTAGACCATAGTGGAAGTACTTTTGGACAGGACCAAAATAGATTATATAAAGTCCCTTCTTCCAGTAAGCACCTAGAGCATATTGGGGAAGACTTTAGGCCTGATTTAAATAACCTAGATAGTGTATAATATGCATTATGCAGGATAAACAGCCGCATTAGTCTTAGCCTGTCTTGACTCACGAATTTGTGACAGTTGTATCAAAGCATCGACCAATCTATGACATGATTTGGGAACATAGATTCCTACATCTGCATAGGCCCAAAGCATTCTGGGAATTTCCAATTATGGATTATGCTGTAAATTTCCAAGACAGCTCTGGGACCACCACTAAACTTCGAAAGTTCTTTACCGAAGGGTAAGCAGTTCACAGGCTGCGGATTTCTGCCCAGCACTTTTATTAATTTGATGTCTAAGCTGTATAAGACAAAAATCGTATTTATTCAGGATCTGGAACCTAGCTTTCAGTTCCTCGACTGAGCACCACACATCTCTGTCATTAATAACATTGGTAATTTACATATTTTTTAAACTGGGTAACCAATTTTCAGGAATCACTTTATCATCTATTTGAAATTTGAGATTTCCTACTATAGGCTGATTGAGGTCTTTGCCATGCTCATATTTGAGGTACCAGCAAATCTGTGCATGGATCTTTAGTGAAATTGTAATAATAGAATTCTTGAGCTTTGGAGGCAAAAGACTCTGTTTCATAAAAAATAATCCCTCAGGATTCAGACCACATGAATGAATTAGAGTGAGTTCAGTTTTAAGCCAGGTCGGGGCTGAATGCAGGTTTTCATTAGAAAGCCATCTTAAGTATTTATTAATATGATTGGTCCAGAAATAGAATGCGAGGTGGGGGAGGCATAATTCCCCTTTTAGTTGAGGGGTGGTCATCCTATAATAGGCTATCCTTAGGTGTTTATTATGCCATACAAAATTTGTGAATAAGGACTGTATTTTTTGAAACCAAGACAAAGGGAGCCAAATATTCAACATTGACAGGGGGTAAAAAAGCCTGGGAAAGACGTTCATTTTAATTAAATTTATTCTGCCCCACAAAGAAATTGGGAGTGATGTCCATCTATTAAGATCTTGGGAAATAGTGTGAATTAGGGGGTCAAGATTTAACTTAACCAGTTGTCCAGTGCTTCTGGATAATTCAATACCCAGGTATCGGAGGGAATTATATTTTCAACTGAGCCCTAAGGCCAGACTTTCGGTCTTAAACGCCTTATGATTTAATGGAAAAATTAAGGTTTTACTTATGTTTAATTTATAATTAGATAATCTACTGAACACCTTAATAATTTCTAACATGGGGGGAATGGATAACCTGGGATTAGAAAGTTGGAGAAGCAGATCATCTGCATAAGTTAAACTTTCACTTCACTTGGATAAAGCGGGATCCCATGTACTTGCTGAGAATTTTGCAATTTGCAGATTAATGGTTCCAGGTAGATGTTAAATAATAATGGGGATAAGAGGCACCCTTGTCTCCCTGCCTTTCTGACATATTTTAGGAATATCACGTGGCAGGATTTCTAGCTCGCACCTTCTGTGATTGAAGCCTTCTGCATCTTTCAGGATCTGTTAACAAGGGTAATAAACAAATATTCTCCCTTAAGAAAGGTCAAATCCAGAAAACGGGCACCTGACTGGTTCAGTATGACACTGAAAAGGGCTCTGCAGTGCAGAGACACCCTATGGAAAAGAACAAGGAAGATGCAGTCTGAATCAGACTGGCTCTCCTTTCGGGTAGCCAGGATGGCCTGCACTAAACTGGTCAGGGATGAAAAATCATGGTTCTTTCAGTTCGCCCTTGACAAAAACAAAATCTGCTCTGCCTAGTTTTGGCAACTCCTGAGAGAGGTCAAAGGACACTCACCTGCCACCCCAATCATGGCCAAAATTGTTGTGAATAATAATTCCTATACAGACAGATCTGAGATCCTCAATCAACTCAATAACCATTTTGCTACTGCTGGCCTTGCATTTGATGCCTCTTCTGTTAGCAAACTGTGTGCCCCAAATGCCACCAGTGTAGGTACTAGCCAAGCCCCTGTCCCCTGTACCGGCCAACCTCCCTTCAATTTCTAGCCAGTATCCTTTAAACGGTTGGAGGACCTTCTCCTCTCTTTGGATACCAAAAAGAGTGCTGGTGCAGATTCATTACAATCCTTCTTTCTAAAAACAGGATTCTATTATTTAACAGCATGAATCACTCACCTATTTAATAACACACTTATGAAAGGGGAGCTACCACTTAGCTGGAAAATTGCACATATTGTCCCCTTGTTCAAGTTGGGAGATCGCACAGACTTGAATAATTACAGGCCAATCTCTATTCTTCCAGTACTGTCCACGCTACTAGAAAAAAATCATCAATTCACAACTGAGGGAGTACTTGGAATGCAAAAACATCCTCAACCCAGCCCAATCAGGGTTTAGATCGAAGCACAACACCATGTTGGCTCTAACCAAAGTGTCTAGCGATTGGCTAAAAGCCCAGGCAGCAAATAGCACAGCTATGCACTCTTCCTTGATTTCAGCAAAGCATTCGACATGGTTCATCACTCCATCCTGCTTGATACTCTGGATAGCATTGGCCTCACCACTACTGCAGTAAAGTGGTTCAATTGCTACCTCACAAGAAGAAGACAACAAATTAAAACACAAGGGGAACTGTCCCCACTTAAAGTTCTGCCCCGAGACATGCCACAAGGTTCCATCTTAGGGTCTATCCTCTTCGCACTCTACATTAACCACATTGATTCTGGCATCCTTGCAGGAAATGTTCACCTTTTCACAGATGACACAGTCCTTTATACAGCCAGTCCCTCACTAGACACTGTTCATAAGGAGCTGCAGCAAGACTTTATCACCCTCCAATATAACCTGTTAAGCCTTAAGCTTTTGCTCAAAAAAAAAAGCCATGCCTTTCTCCCCACACCCACCTGACAATATGGGGACATCTGGCCTCCCCAGATTACCACCCTCTTTGGTGAACCTTTGAAAATTGTGGATAAATTTAAATATCTGGTAGTCTGGTTGGATAACAAACTCTGTTTCAGCGCACGTCTGTGTGAGTTATCAAAAAACTTATGAAAGTGCCTTGGCATATTCTTCTACATAAGACATCTTCTGACTCTTGAAGCCAGGAAGCGGCTGGTTCAAACAACCTTTCTACCTCTGCTTGATTATGTGGATTTTCTTTACAGCCACTGCCCCCAGTATGCACTTCAGAAGCTTGATAGACTCTACCTTTCTTGCCTTGAGATTTATACTCGATATGTCATTCCAGGCTCATCACTGCCTGCTGGATCAGGCAATTGGTTGGCTATCCCTCCTTTTGAGGAGGCAAATAAATGCCCTCATGTGGAACCTCAGGTGCTCTCCAACAAACTCCCACCCTATATCAGTAACCTGTTCAAGTGGTCAACAGGCGTATACGGCCTATGGAATTCCTCCTTTGTTCTCCTCAAGTTTCCATGAACAAGGACTTGCCATGGTGCAGCTGCCATCAGCTCCTTCCTACCATCACTTTGGAATAATTTTCAGAAAGTTCTTAAACTCTCCCACCTGCCCAGCCTTTATGAATTCAAACAACTGCTTTTTAGATGACTGAAAACTCTGTGCAACTGTTTCAGATAACCTTTTACACATAACCTGTACACAGCTTTAGCTCATGGACCCGTGAGCGGATTAATTGCTACTGGACAAATCGTCGAGGACTAGATGTCATGGACTACTGGTCATGCGGTCTAAAAGGCGCCAGTCAAAATGTCGAAATTAAATCTAGTCACTAGTAACAAAGGGCAAATTGTATTCATCGAAATAAGGACAAATACTCGCAATAAGATCAATTTCAATAACTTTATTCAGGCAAATCAATAATAACTCACTCATATTGGTTTCTGAATTTGATTGGGAACCGAAGCAGATGATGTTTTTTTTTATTTCTGGTTAAGTGTCCAATATATATGTCCTCAAAATAGTCCATGAGGCACAGTACATCCTCATAGTCTGCAATCCTGCAACATTTAGAAGACCACTTCAACGCGGTGTTCAGGCACAAAGGCCAGTGCCAGAATACACTGTACCTTATGCGTGAAAGTCTCGTCCTATATCTACCAGCATCCCCTCCTGCTTTACTCTCGTCCACATAGCTTGACCTAAGTGGAAATTGCAGCCTAAAAGCTCTGCATTTGATAGCATTTCTTTTAATACACTGACAGCTGCTAGTTCAAAGTCTGTCATGACCATCATGACATTGCTTGCACTTAGTTTTGTGCCAAGCACTTCTTCCAAGTTCAGAAAGTACTTTCTGTATACGGTCTCACTTCGCCCAGGTAGAAGAGCATATATACATGGCCTGTTGACACTATCCACTAGTGCATGAATAGTGTACAACTGATCGACATCTCTTGGTGCAACCGCAAATGTTCCATTGTAGAACCAGAGCTTTGCCTGTTTAAGCACTGCAAGATCAGAGTCACTGGCAAATATCAGCATTTTGTCATCATTGACTCTAAGAAAGGGTACCTCACTTACAGTGAGTTCATACTGCAGCACATCAACAACATTGTGCCCTCCATGCTGCTGTTGTCGGTGAACATCTCACCACAGTGTCTCTTGGGAGGGCAGTAGATGGGCATGGGTGACAGAAACTTATTGCAACCCCTGGTGTACAACATTTCTTGTCGGCTCCTCTGACTCTGCAGTGCACTGTTTCATGACAGCTTGAGCCACTAACACCTCTACTCGTCCATGAATGGGTGCATGATTGTGGCCAGAGGGAGGTAGTGTTATAGTGTCACCAAAGGTATGGAGACGTGCACGGCAAGTTCTCAGTTCGAATCTCCAAAATATTTTGCCATTTGCTCCGTCCTTCTCCTTGATGTATAGAAAATTGTCCAGGGCAAGCTTCTGTTTCCCTTTCTGTATTGGCACATATTCCATTACAAGCTGTTGTTTGAATGCACAAAGAAAGAATCATAGTGACTCACAATATTTATAAACCAGGAAGTGGTGCTGATTTATTCAAGATGAAACTGGGAATAGGTTCCAGTGAATACAGGATTGAGGGGATTGCACTGTGTCTCTTTAAGTTTATGCAGATGTTGGGGCAGAAATCATTGATGCACAAACGGAAAATGCAGGAAGTGAAGGAGTTTCAATGGTATTACATACTGTATTGTTACTCTTCATTGGGTAAGTTAACCTATGGTACCATAAAGTGTTTTATCGAAAGTACACTGAATCACTGGCCATGTCACAATGTTTTCATCGCGGGATGCATCTATAATGTGTATCGTATTGTCCACGGCTTAAAATCCATCGACTGATTGTCTTACCGACGTAAAGACCATGACGTCTTAACCGTGACGATTAATACTGCAGCATTTTGACCGTATGCCCATGGACCACCATGGCCTTCCTATTTCCCCTGTAAGCCTGCAGCTCCTTAGGGTAACTACCCCTCCCCAAGATCATTCCTTCCCTGTGGCAACCCCCCTAGGGGACTCAAACATAGCAGGGTTGCCCCTCCTTCCCCTTATGTGTTTTTCTATCCCCCTCCCCGCTGTATCCTATGTACCGTTTCCATCCTCTCTTGCCTCTCTCCTTTACTGTCCCCAAATATGCTGCAATTAATTATTTGTGCAAGTATATAGTCTTTGCTATCTAAGATTTACTCCTGATATCATCTTATTTTTTTCTATAATTATACTGTTTTCCCATCTGTTATGTTTCTTTTTGTTGTTGTAAACTGTAAATGAAAATTGTTCTGTGTGTCTAGGACCATCTTGAAATGAGCTTGCTTAATGATGTAACTGCCTGGTTAAATAAAGTTTGATTGATTGATTGGTTGCAAAGTTTTAAGGTAATATTATAGGATAAATTGTTAAAAGGGAAGACCATTAATAGACAAAATTTTAGTATGTTTTTACTTTTTGAGTTCTTCACGCCATATCTTCTGTGCTTATATATGTGTGGCATATGTATGTGTGTACAGTATATGTGTATATATATGTTATACACTAACACAACATTTATTTTTATTTCAAACTCTTCAAGGATGTCCCTAAACTTTTCTGTCAAGCGGAAACATGGAGAAGAAAATCCTAGCACCCTGCAGTGTGTAGTGCATTTCCTTGCGCTGACAAAAAGAGACTCTAAAGTAACTCCTCTGAGTGGCAAACATTACTGCACACTTATAGAAAGCAAAGATATTCAAACCCAGTCAGGAGATTGAAAATTGTCATGATAAGCAGTGTGCACCAATTCCAGTGCCTATGACCCTGCCAGGCATGGCTGCTATAGACAATGCTCTCAAAAGTTCACAGAAGAGAGTATCAGAAAATCTGGAGAGCATGCAGACGCTGGTGAACGTAGCTCACTTCATCATCTCAGCGGTGGTGTTCCTTGTGCCTCATCATCTAGAGTGTTATTTCCTGATACATGTGGAATCTGTAACAGATATGTAATCAAAGTAAAGGGGATGAAGTAATATTCAATGGCATATGGACATAACATTGCGGTTTTTACTGGTTGTGGTCATTATGTTGTGGGCAAATCAGAGAATAGACATGCCATCTCTGGTGTAGCGGTTGCAGATAAAATATAAGTTACTCGACCAAATCACTGGCGATGGCAAAACTAACGGTCAGTGTGACGTTTTATATTTCGTTACCCAAACCAAAAAATCTACCACAGAGCACCCCACAGAACCAAATGACAGGATGAATGGGGAGTATGTGTGTCAGTCACTGTCTGGGGCTTCAGGTAAGGTCAGCCTCTCATGTTCTGGTCATGTTTTTTCCCTTTTGATTTTGCAAATATGTATCACAGAACATCATGCCTTGCTCCTGCAGCTTCTGGCTAGTATGCTGTGCTAGTTGTGTTTGATTTGATATCACAGAACATCGTGCCCTGCTCCTGCAGCTTTTGGCCAGGATGCTGTGCTAGTTGCTGCAGTTGTGTTCAGAAAAAAAGAGCTAGAATCAATGCCAACAACAGTTGCTGACAGACTAGGGGCTGACAACCCCACACCAGATGAAGGAATGTCATCCTAGAAGTTGATCTACAGTTCGGTCTAAAGAAGGGCCCTTCAGCACCAATGCTGATTGTTTGTCACAGTCAGTGGAACAGACTCTAGTAGCAGCAGGTTGGCTGGATGGGCAGTGGCTGACAGGGAAACTGCTGAGTGCCGCAGACTTTATCAGAATTTATCAGAAGCAAATGCCATACTAGTTGCACTAACTTGGTCAAATCAGCATTTGTATGTGTGGTGCTTTAAGTAAGGTCAGCAGTTAGTCTGACAACATTGTTCACTGGCGACATAATGAAATGTCGGCAACTGCAGCTATCGGCAAAAATTTAGGATGCTATTTGTCCCCTTGACAATATGTCTGTGGCATATTGACCATGACATTTTGTCCAGGTACAAATTAGCTGTTCATGATATTAAGCTGCTATCATTACCAAAACATCTGAAGCCACGATAAAACAGGTGGCAGAGCTACATGATGACCAAGGTACGCTCACAAAAATTAAGACAGAAGACCTCATTGCAAGGGAGTTTTGTAAACATGACAAGTGCTACCTATATTGTACAGTAATCACAAGGGACAGGATCCCAGATGATCAGAATAAAAGTGATGATGAGGATGACAATGAGCAGTAAGATGGAACTGGGTTTGAGGCCATTTGTAGTTTAATTGAAGACAATGTGCTTAAAAGACATCAAGCTATTTCAAAGAAGGCGTTAAATGAAATCTTGGGCATCAGAGTAGGAGATTGCTGATACTGTTATAAACTTAGAAACCTGCTGAAAAAGAAATATGGGGATTCACTTTTATTTTTAACAGCTGATCCTCAAAAACTACTAGTTGTAATCAGTATTGAATCATTAACCGGTGGTGCATCAGTCACATAGCTTTTGAGAACGGATGATTGTTTGTTAAGGTCAGTGGAACAGACTCTAGTAGCAGTAGGTTGGCTGGATGGGCAGTGGCTGACAGGGAAACTTACTTGGCCAACTTCAGTTCTCTGGACTCTCCACTGAATCTGTTACTTGGTTCAAAAACTACCTCAAAAACTGGTCTCAACGTGTAAAAATTGTGAATCTGCTCTCCGACACCAAACCTGTCAGCTCTGTTGTTCCACAGAGCTTTATTCTTGGCCCTCTCCTTTTCAGCTTTTTCCTTAACACCCTCCCTGATTCCTGCACTGAACAAATCATACTGTACACCGATGATGCAGTAATCCTTGCATCCCAACAGGACATGAATCAATTGCAATAAAATCTCCAGTAGGGTTTCACTACAGTTGAGAACTGGTTCATAAAGCATAAACTGATCCTTAACCAGAAAAAAAATGAAATCATAATTTTCAGCAGCACTCACAATAAGCTTAAGAATCACCTCCTCACCATCAACACCATACAAGGTGGTCCTCTGGAACAGGTCCAAACTTTCAAATACCTTGGGATCACCCTTGACTCACACCTCTCGTATATGGCCCACATTAATAATGTTGACAAAGTTGCAACTCCCACCTGAGCTTGCTTTTCTGACACAGATGACACCTTACCCCCAAAGCACTGGCAGCTGTTGTCCAGAGCTCCATCATTACCACTATTGACTATGTACTTATAATCTATGGCTCAGCCACTGCTCCCGCACTCAAATGTGTAACTACCTCCCTCAACAAGGCTTGCTGGCTCATCACTGGCACTCAATGCCTTACTCACACCTGTGGCCTCTATTCTCAAACCAGTTGGCTGCAACTAGACAATCGAATAAAATATCAAACCTGTATGGTGGCAAAGAAAGTTTTAATGGGTCTTGCACCTCATGGAGTATGTTCCCTCCTACAATCCAGAAACAGCAGCCGCAGCACCAGGGGGTCTAAACTGCAGCTTTTTCAAATCCTCTGCTGCCGTACTACTCAAGGTCAAAGATCCTTTGCCTACAGAGCCCCTAGCTGGATGAGTGGACTCTCTAGTGACATTACCATCACCACCATCTCACTTGGCACTTTTAAATCCAGACTCCGCTAGTCACTCGTTGCCTCTAGCACCTGTGAATTCCTTGGATAATAACTGAACTCCCATCACCTATACCTGCCTTGGCCATATGCAGACCCCCCCCACCAGTTGGGTGGTGGACACTGTGCCTGTTGCGCTTACAGACACCTGGCCCCTCTCTGCTAATCTGTGATTCTTTGACAATGCTTTCCAGGTGGCACCCCCCCTCATCCTGACACCACCCCAGCCCTCCTCCATCTTCACCCCTGAACCCCACCCCTGACCACCACTCACTTTTGAAATTCCCAACTTCTTTTCCACTACCTTGCCATTACTTGTTCTTTCTTAGTATATGTATCAATAAGTGATTTTATGTCATACTGCCATTCATGTTGCCCTGTTGTAACCTATGACATGGAGCCTTTGTAAAAGAGCCCTGGCTGAAAAGTATTTGTTATCCTAGACTGAAATAAATAAATAAATAAAATAAAACAATCAAGTCATCAAGCATGCTGCTTCCTTGTTGTGTGAACATATCTTAAGATGTCTAGAGACAGCACCTTCAGTACCATGGCCACCAACAGTGGATATGCTCCTGAGTAAAGAACGGCAGCCCCCAGTCAGCCCCCAGTGAAAGTGCAATCATTTTTTTCACATGCAGTAAAATCCCCCAAACATACGGAAAGTGAACAAATCTCCAAGTTGTCAAAGTCCTACTCAGAAGACCTAATTCATGATGTCATGCATGGCACATTTCTCACTATAAAACATGCACTTGTTGGAGTTGGGCTGCACAATATGACTGGACAAAAAATGCCCATGAACATCCTGTTTCATTTAGTAAATAGTCACAGTTATGACCAGGTGTGTGAAATTGAAACTGGTTTAATGGAACTTTCTCAGCATTTTCAAGAGCAAGGTCTGTTAGTGCCACTTCAGCCAAAGTCAGTCTTCTGTTGTCTTAACAGTTTTCTGGATGGACAACTTTGATCAGATCATTAAAACAGTAACTGGACATGGGACACTACACAATACACATGGTGTTGCATACCAAGAAGAATCTGAAGGTTCCTTTCTCTGAGAAGATTCTATTGAAATTCCTCACTCAAAAAGGACAATTGTATCTAACAAAAAAGAATTAGGACATCAACAGGTGAATTCAAAGAAGGAGCCAACCACATTTGGCATTATGCCCAAGTCTACTGTGCAAACATCAGTGGTAAATATTGGGCAAGGCAAAGCTAATGATGTGGAAACTCAGTTGGGAAGCACACAAGGAGGATTATCTTATTCCAAGGTTTACTGGTTAGCTTACACTACTTTGTAACAATTATTCAAGTTCACCAAAGAAAATAGTTATCATATATCTTCCACCCATGCACAGACCCATCACTGATTATGCCACTGTAGTTGAATACCCGACACAAAAAGAAGAAATAGCTCAGCAATTAAATACTCCCTATGTTCACCTGACACTTGATGTTGGAGCAGCAGCAAAGGCATGTCATGTGTGGAATTTCCCTGATCATTTCCACAATGTCATAATTCATTTGAGAGATTTCCACCAATTCCTTAAACTTTTTTGTCATTGTAGGACTAGTTGGTGGCAGCCACTTTGAAGAAATACTATTTCATGCTGGTCTTTGTGCCTCTGGCAGCATAAGTGGAATTTTGCATGGAAAGTATTAAAATCGGGCATGGACTCTACATGAACATTTTGAAGGTGTCTTAGAGTGATTGCTTCAGATCAGATTTCTAGAGTATTCAACAGAATTGAAGGCCACACCTGCAGTATTGCTTGACCCAATCAGATCATCAACTTAACACATAGACTTCTATAAACTGCTACAGGAAGATGAGATTGTCACTTTCCAGGTTAAGTATGAGGACTTCAGGCAGCAGATTAATCATGGTGAGCTGGGGAAACCCCCACAGCTATGGATATAGTGATATAGGAATGAAAGGGCAGACTCAATGGACTATTAGTCTTTTTTGTCTTTTATTGTCCATGTAGCAATGTATTTATGTCTGCAGCTCTGAGTCTTAGGGACTGAAGAGAGTCACATCAGCACATCTGTGACATAAGCTGTGAAAAAAAAACAAGAAAAACTTTTCTAATGTTGCCTATACTAGAATCCAGATGAAACATTTTGTTATCCAGTAGCATTCACTGAATGCAAATGTCATATAGGGGAATTCTGTGCAGATGTCTATCAGGTTCTAGCTGCTGAAAGACAGTCACACAAATCCCATAGATAGTACAGTGATAACTTGCAGGCTTAAGAACAAAATCATCCCCACAAGTGTTAAGCGGTTAAGTTGTGTTTCTATTAAGGGCAAACTCAACATGGCAAGTGCTTAAAAGTAAATCTAACATCAAGAAGAGATGCAATTCAAGTTGTATTGTTATTTTGGCGCTGATCACATTCAAGCCAATTAGATTTTTTTAAGTGCAAAAACAATTATTTCACAAATGAAAATAACTCAGTGTTTGGGGGATTGGTTGAGTTCAGGGGTCAGAATTTGGTTAAGAGTTTGAGAGTGTAGGTGAATGGAGTTGTATCTAAAACATCCTGTTCAGTTCCCAGGTGTGGAAAGATGGAAGTAAACAAACAGGCAGAGGGAGTTTATTCAAACTCCAAAACTGGTAGAGCACATGAGCAACGATCAGCTCTTGGTGTCAGGAAGTCAGTATTGATGCAGAAGCCACTGTCTGCTCCCAGAACAAGAGACAGTTCACAAAATTGTTGATAGTCACTTCTCCAAACCACTGGATGATGCACCAATAGCTCCTATAAGCAGACTAGAGCATGCTGGAGGGGAATAGCTACTTGTAGGGGCAAAAAAAGTGGTGGGATTCAAAAAAGCATGGGAAAGCATAATGGAGTCAATAAGGAAAAGGTAAGTTGGTGGCAGAGAAAATGCCATAGAGCTGGAGGGGTCTACAGTGTAAACAATGCAACAGAAAAGGGAAGACTGGATGGGCCACATTGCCCTTATCTGCCGTCAGTTTCTATGTTTCTCTGTTTCAATATTTGTGCTAGAATGCAAAATCAGGAATAGGGTAAACAGAGCTAGGAGCTGGGGTATAATGGACCAGAGCATGGTATGCATAGATGTTGCTTGTGATAGCTTGCAGAGGTAGAGGTGGGACAGACAGAGTCCAGGGCCCAAAAAGTATGATGCAGTACTGCCATCCCTTTGACTCAGTTGGACTATGCTGTTAGGCATGTGCTAGTCTGCAGGATCAGACACACTATGATCATGATCCAGGGGATATGAAGTACAGTATTGCAGGTTTTGTTGCAGCACAGCAGGTTTATGAAATAGCTATATCACTAGCAATACACTACTTTGGACTGAATGTACTAATGATAAGAAATAACCACTCATTACACTGATCTGAAGATATATAAATATGTATTTGAGAAGGCGACATTGAGTAACCTGGGGCATGGAAAGAGTGGCTGCCAGTGCTGACAAACACATTGCTTCATTCTTACTGGACTCTGACATAGTAACAAAGAAATGTTAGATCAGGAGGGACTTCAAGGTCCATCATACCCCACTATTCATTTCTTCAGAAACTGATCTGAACATATATGTATGGTGTGCAAACATGTGCTATATTAATTAAAATTTTGTTAGAAAACAAATTCAGTGAAAGACTATAAAAAGAGCATTAACAAAGCTGTCATCGGCGATCCCTCGATTCGAGGATGATCTCTATCTTGGTTCACGGATGGTTCCTGAGGTGGCTCAGTAATCAAATCCTAGAGCCACAGATTCATCTGCAGAAATTGCAGATGTTTTCATGTGGGAGAGCTGCCCACTGGCTAGGGTTTCTTTCCCTTTCCTTCCTACACTCTCTCTTTTCGGCTTCAAGAGCAAGGTGTTTCTCTTCAAAGCAGGCCCCTGCTTAATGGAGGTTCTGGTGCATTGAGATCGGTTGGTGGCCAGCTCCTCCCAGCTCATGATGTCCATATCTGTTTTCTTGAGACATGCCTTCAGTGTGTCTTTGTAGCATTTCCTTTGACCACCACGGGATCTCTGGTCGTGACTGAGCTGGGAGCATAAAAGTTTTTTGGGGAGTCAAGAGTCGGGCATCCATACACAGTGTCCAGTCCAGTGTTATTGATGTCTGAGGGTCATTGCCTCAATGCTGGTGACATTGGCCTCAGCGAGAACACTGACGTTAGTGTGGTGGTCTTCCCACTTAATGCGGAGGATTTTCCAGAGTCATCATTGGTGGTACCTCTCCAGGCTCTTTAGATGATGTCAGTAAGTTACCCAAGTTTCACATCCATAAAGAAGGGTAGGTATGATAACTGAACTGTATACCTGGATCTTGGTGTCCTTTCATATGTCACAGTCAGTGAAGATGCACCAAAGCAGTTTTCTAAATGAGGCACTAGTGCAATGGATCCTGTGCTGAATCTCATCATTGATGTTCACTGTTAGGGAGAGGTGGCTACTGAGGTAAGGGAAGTGCTCAACTGTCTCCAGGGTCTGTCCCTCGATGGTGAATTGTGGAGGGTCATTTACAAGGCCTTGAGCAGGCTGATATGGCACCTTGGTCTTCTTGATGTTAAATGAGAATGCCAGACTTTGGTAAGCTACTGCAAAGAGATCTAGCACAGACTGGAGGTCACTCCTGGTGTGTGCAAGGATGGCACAGTCATCAGCGTACTGGAGGTCAATGACAGATGCCTTGCAAATTTTGGTCTTTGAACAGAGACATCCAATATTAAACAGCCCTCCATCTATTCTGTATTCAATGTCAATTCCAGTGGAAATGTGGCCTTTGGTGAGGACTAGGATGCCTACTAGAAAGACAGAGAACAAGGTTGGAGCAATGACACACCCTTGCTTGACCCCAGTTTGGATGATGAACGGTTCTATCTTTGAACCATTATGGAGAACACTGACATTCATCTGGTCATGCAGAAGCCTCAGGACCTTGATGAATTTTGTAGGGCAGCCAAATCTGGCCAGCACCTTCCACAAGGCTTCACGATTGATGGAGTCAAAGGCATTTGTCAGGTCAATGAAAGCCATGTACAGGTCCTGATGTTGTTCCCGACACTTTCTTGGATCTGCCTGGCAGTGAAGATAATGTCAGTTGTCCTGCGAGATGGTCTGAATCCACACTGAGATTCTGGCAGGACTTCTTCAGCAATGGGAAGGAGACGGTTCAGAAGAATACAGGCTAGGATTTTCCCTGCGGTGGAGAGTAAATCAATGCCTCGATAATTTCCACACACCGACTTGTCTCCCTTCTTGAAGATGGTAACAATGTTGGCATTCCTCAAGTCCTCTGGAATCTCCTCATTGTTCCAAATTCAGAGCATGAGTTTGTGGAGCTTTAGTACCAGTTCCTCACCCCCAGCCTTGTAGACTTCAGCCGGTATGCCATCTGGTCCTCAGCTTTGTTGTTTTTGGCCAGCTTGATGGCATGTCTTACTTCTTCAGTAGTAGGAGGGTTGGTGAGAGATTCTCTTTCAGGATGTTGGGGACAGAAATGATAGTGGCATCTGTCACAGATGACTCACAGTTCAGAAGTGTCTCAAAATGCTCCTTCCATCTAGCTTGAAAGTCTTCATTTCCTTTTAGGAGTGTCAAGCCATCTTGAGATTGAGGGAGTTGGACCATGGGAGCTTGAACCATAAATGGCCCTTGTAGCCTGGAAGAAACTCCGCATGTCATGTTTGTCAATATAGAGCTTGATCTCCTTGGCCTTGTCTTGCCACCATTTATTTTTGATGTCTTGGATCTTCCTTTGAGCTTCTGCCTTGATCTGCTGGCATGACTCTTTCTTTTTTTGGCATGAGATGTCATCTTGCCATGTGCAGTGAGCTCTTCTTTTCCAGTTGAGCAGGTCTTGAATCTCAGTATCATTTTCATCAAACCAATCCTGGTGGTGCCGGGTGACATAGCCAATAGATTCAGCACATGCCGAGTGGATGGCGGTCTTGACCTCCTTCCAGTATCTGTCAATGTTATCATTAGCAGCGGGCATGGCAGAAAGCCTTGCTTGGAGATGTTGCTGGAAGTCCTCTTGAACCACTGGATCTTGAAGGGATTTGGTGTTGAATTATGGAATAGTGTTAAAGTACTGTACCCCCACACACAAAAGTAGAAGCAAGAATAAAATTGTGGCACATTGCTATCACTTCACTGTAACTTTGTCCCAAAAGAGCAAAGCTCAACTGGTTTAATATGGAGGTAGTCCAGGCAGATAACAGTAAGAATGCTGCCTTCAAGAAGTATAAACACAGCCAGAGAGATGAATACAGGGAGGAAAATGGTACTATAACAAGGAAGCAGGCAGGGCAGTATGACTGGCCAAGGCCAAGAGATAGTTGCAGCTGGCAGAAGGGGTGAAAATGGGTGAGAAAGCTTTCTTTTAGTAGATCAGGGTGAAGCAGGCTATCAATGATGGGATAGTTAGGTTAAAAAGTGAGTGTGGGGGTTGACGGAGGATAGTGAAGAGAAAGCAGAAGTACTTAACAAGTACTTATCTTCAGTCTTCACTAAGGAGAAAGATAGTTCAGAACCCCATGAGAAGAAAGGGGAAGGAAATAAGGTTGGAGGCACCACAGATGGGGAGAGTGAAATTGACAGGGTGAGAAAAGACTTAAAGGCCCTGAAGGCAGACAAGTCACCAGGACTGGATAGTATACACTTGATGGTGCTAAGGCAGTTGGCGGAAGTGCTGGGGGGATCCCGTTGTGGACCTGTTTAATATCTCTCTGGTGACAAGGGAAGTCTGACCTCAATCATGGGGAAGCTTGAGTAAGTGACATCAAAAGAAAGACTGGTCAGCCTTCTGGAAGACAGTGGGCTCCAAGATGAGAGGCAGCATAGGTTCACGTCAAGCCAGCCCTGCAAGACCAGCCTGACTGATTTCTTTGACTGTGTAACTAGGGTAGTGAACAGGGGCCAGGCAGTGGTCATCCTGTATCTAGAGATCAGTAAGGCCTTTGACTCTGTTCCCCTAGGAGATTAATCAAGAAGATGGAGGGCCTGGGGGCTGGGGAAAAACTGGCTATGTGGGTAAGCAACTGGCTGCAAGATGCAAGATAGAAGTCAGAGGATAGTGGTGGGGGAGGTTCTCAGAGGATAGACCACTGACTAGCTGAGTCTAACAGGGCTCAGTGCTCCATTTGGTGTTATTTAACACCTTCATCAACAACATTGCAGATGGAATAAAAAAGTAAGATATGCGTGTTTGCAGATTACACAAACCTCTGTGTGAGAGTAGATATGGAAGAGAGGAAACAAGACCTCAGGGAAGACTTGGCCAAACTGGAGAGGTGGTTAGGTATTTGGCAATTAGTAATTAATGCCAGAACATGTAAGGTAAAGCAACTGGGGGAGAAGAACCCGGAGGCCAAATACTGGCTAGGAGTTGTGCAAGTTACCAAGTTAAAAGAGGAGAAGGATTGAAGTGTGATCATCACAAGTGACCTAAATCTCTCAGCACACTGCAGGCAAGCAGCAGCCAAAGCGAATTGGATGCTGGGTTGTATAGCCAGGGGTGTAACCAGCAGAAGAGCAGATATCATTCTACCATTGTACAGATCACTGTTCCAGCCACATCTGTAGTGCAGTTTGTAGTATTCAAGCCATTAACTAAAGAAAGACATAAAACTGCTGGAAATGGTCTAAAGAAGTGCAGCCAAGACGATCCAGGGACAGCAAGGCAGGCCATATGAGAAAAGAATCACAGAGCTGAACATGTACTCCTTGGAGGACAGAAGAGAGAGGGATAACATGATCATAACCTTCAAATATTTAAAGGTTTCAACAAAGGCAGCTCTGGGGATCTCTTCAACCTTAGTGGCAACAGGACTACTAAGGGGCACTGACTCAACCAGGTGGGGAGACGATTCAAGAGGGAAATGAGGAGACACTTTTTCATGGAAAGGTGGTAGTGGTGAAATGGAAAGAGTTGCCAAAGTAATTTGTCTCTGAGAAGACTGTGAACAGCTTCAAGAGAGGCTGGGACAGAGTACTGAAGACAGTTGTTGGTGGGGGGGCATTGATGGCAGGGAGAAGTGGATAATGAGGAGGGGGCAGATCCCTCATTTCATACTCAGTGAGGTGGTCTGTAAACTTGAGCAGACATGACAGACTGCTGTGTCCCAATCATATGTTCGTATGTAAGTCTAATTTGATTTATAGGAGTGGGAGGGGCCCAACCATCTGATAGTCATTTTTTTATCCTTTTAGCAATGCTGATATTTTCTGGTATTAGCTTGAAGGATCTGTTTGAGACCCTTATCTTGCATGGTGCAACTATGCTTGCAAAGAAACACTTTTCTGCCCGTAGAAGTACTCATCCTGTCATGGTCATTTCATACCTTTTTAATATTTCTGTTGACCTCCCTTTAATGTCTGTTCTGTGTAAATTAATTGCCTACCAGGAGAACAATTTTTTGTAATCAAAAAGAGCATTACAAAGCATGGCTAGATAAAAGGCTTTGTGCCTAATATGCCCTCTAACCAGACTGGATTTTACAAACCACACAAATTGCAGGCCCACTTACCAGGTGACCAATTATTTTATCACAGGTCAACATACAGTAACATTCCAATGGTAATTCATACAGCCAAATTGGATTTCAAGACAGCAGTGACCCAACAGCTCCAATGCTTCAAGGATGCTTGGCTTCTTCATAACATGGGCACTGCATGACTCCGTCTTATCAGTTTGACTTCAAAAGGGTTTACAAGCTAACCTATAAAAATGTAAGACATCCTCTAGATTTTATCATTTTCAAATTATACATCACAGTATTGCAACTATGGCATATAGTCACCATTTTATGTTTACAGAAGTAGAGATGTGCGAAGCTAGAAAAATTCACTTCATGGATTAATTTGTGAATTCTCCTCATTTTGCAAATTAATATACCATGCAAAGTCTGAACTTCACAGTGAGGTGAAAACTCAGCCAAGATGTGAAGTCACAACTTTGCCAATGGATTTAGGGAACTCTGGCAGTGGAGTTCAAACTCTGCATTTTACAGAGTTTTTTTTTTCTAGTGTCTAGTGTGCCCCCAGATCTTTGCTCCACATAGAATAAAATTCCCTGGTGTCTAGTGGGTCCCCCCTGCAAACTGTCGGCCCAATGTAAAATTTAATTCTCTGGTGTCTAGTTGCTCCTCCATGGCTGATTGCAGGACCAATGAAAATTATATTCCTGGTGTCTAGTTGTCCCCCATTGATCAAGACACGTTGAATAAATTATATTTTCCCACATCCAGTGTATCCCCATCCCGATCCCCTATCACCAAAGGTTGTCCATCCCCTGGTGTCTAGCAGAGCAGCCCACCCTGACAAGTAGTGCCCCACCACCATGGTCCTCCCCTTCCCAACCCTGAGCAGGTGACTGGCACAGCCCTCTGCTTTCCACGACTGCTGGCTGCCTGACTGATCTGTCAGTGAATGAGCGCATACGTGTATAGGCACATATTCATTAATTGCCAGCTCCTGCTCATTCGTTTAACTTTTTTAGCTCTGTCAGCAGTGCAGACAAGAGTGGAGGGCTGTTATGGTCACCGGCACGGGGTGGGGATGGGGGAGAACAGTGTGGTAGACCCTTGGTCGACCATGCAGATCCCCCACATCCCTACCCCCCAGCAGCGACTAGAACAGCCCTCTGCTCTTATCTGCACCACCAGCAGGCTGAATGAATGAGCATGAGCTGGCCTGTCAATGAATGATCATGTGCTCATACAAGTATGAACTCATTCATTGACAACACAGTTGGGCAGCCAGCCATGGTGAAGAGCAGAGAGCAGTGCTGGTCACCCATTCAAGGTCAGGGTGGGGGGAGTGGTGTGGAGGGGAACTACCTGCCAGAGTGGGTGGTTGTGGAGTCCACTAGACATCAGGGAATTAATAATCTTTGAAGATAGGGAGGGGGTCCACTAGACAACAAGGAAATATAATTTTATTCAACTTTGGGCTGACAATCGGCATGCGGGGTTGGCTAGACACCAGAGAATTTAATTTTACATTTCGCT
Organism: Neoceratodus forsteri; assembly: GCA_016271365.2. Lineage (NCBI taxonomy): Eukaryota > Metazoa > Chordata > Ceratodontiformes > Ceratodontidae > Neoceratodus > Neoceratodus forsteri. The sequence goes on from CM028131.1 coordinate 539,813,318, forward strand.
GGTGATCATGGGGTTGGGGGGACACTAGACACCAGGGAATTTAATTTGACATCAGGCTGGTGATCATTTTTGGGGGGACCACTAGACACCAAGGAATTTGATTTTACATTTGGACAGTGATCAGCGGGGGAGCACTAGACACCATGGAGTTTTATTTTATGTCAGGCTGGTGTTCAGGGTGGGGGGGGACAATTACACACACCAGGAACAGATTGGGCCAGTGATCAGTGGGGCAGCCATTTTTTACTTCACCATACTTTTGTTTTTTTTAAGTGCAATTTGCACTTAAAAAAACAAACAAAAGCAAGGTAGAGTTACAAATAGCGAATTTCCTTTTAAACAGGAAAACTTCATGAAATGATCCATGGAGCCGAATTTGGTGACTTTGTTGGAAATTCACTGGTGAATTCAAACTTCATTGCATCTCTATATAGAACACATCTACAACTTGAACCTGCTTCAGCCACTTACAGGAACATGTTCCCTTTAATTCAAATAAGGGTAGGAGCAACAAACTTCAGCAGTTTTACAAAATTGCCCACCTACAGTATTTTGAGAATAACTATGCTGCAGTGTACATACTGCATGAGTGCAATACCCCCTATACCCCCTATAAACCATCTCTAGTCAGTGCTGATATGGCTGTGGCGAGCAAGCTCTTACCTGTACAGGTAGCAAAGCTGCGGCAGCACGGCTCCCAAAGCAGTGGTGCTACTGTAGCAGTGGAAGCATAGATCATGGAGTGGTGGCAGTGGCATTGGAGGGCCAGTCACAGTGGCTTGCCACTTGCAAGATGGCAGCAGGGGTAACAGTGAGCATGCGTGATACTCGCACATGTGCAGTTCTACCAGAAGTGCACTTGCAAAGTAGTGCACTTTGGGGGGGGGGGCAACCATGCTGCAGAGGGGAGCTCCATCATGGAGGACAGTGCCTATTGCATCAGTGCTGCCATGATGTTGCCACATCAGTATAGGAGAACACAAGGTCACGCTCCACAGATGACCCTCTGTTCTCCTACAGTGATAGCCAAACATCTGCGGAGCTCTACCATGCAGCCATAAAAATAGGTTTTCCACCTTGATTAAAGGCATTATTTTGGAATTACTGGCAGCATGATCTGAGGTGAAGCAGTACTGAACTGTGAGTGATTGCTATGTGGCCTTCCACTGTTGCCATTATACTAAGAAACACACTAACATACTCTAAAACAAGCAAGCAAATGACTGGAAACATTCTAAAAAAGTTATTGAATGGACACCCAATAAACTCTCTCTTCCAACTTTGAGAGGTTTGCACAGTTCTATTATACACCTAGCACTGCAAGTTTGAAACAATAGCATTTCACTCTACCTCTTACCAAAAGTTGCTGATGTTAAGCAGTTTTGCATAGTATTGATCTTCTATCAAGGTCTGATGGATCTAATTGCGGATTAGCAACATAGAATTAATTAGAACTCTAGTTAACTAAGATAAAATGGAATTTACTTGGAAGACTTCTCCAACTTTTGATTTATTGTAGCTACTATTTTAATCAGATATACAGAGTTTTTATGCTGATTCAGAGTAGTGACTTTGCTTTGTCAAAGATAAGGACACGGTTGTCAGTGGAAATAAGACAATTCCCCAGCTCGACTACCCTGTGTGATTTAATCTTTTGTTTGAAGTTCCTCTACTTTGAATGTGAATTTAAATTACTTTGCAGTACACCACACCACCTTTAGAAATCATTTCCAAAATTTACATTTATCTATTTATTACTATTTTCTATCTTAATTACTATTTTGTATCTCACTTGGGGGCATGAAAAGAAGCCACATAGAAATGAAAGTTCTTCCATTTTTTAGTCCACAGAACACGGCAGCCCTTTTCGAACTCTTCTAAGCTCAGGTGCAGAAAAATATTTATTGCAAAAATTGTGTTCTTTAGGATGGTTGAACAATGAGTAAAATGTCAGGAAATCCCAAAAGTTAGGATGTTTAGTCAGTCAGTCAACCATAATGCACCTGTTCTTTCAAATCCTGCAGGTACTGTTGCTTTACCAAACTGTATGTTTTTTCCAAACTACCTACTGTATGAAACTACTAGAGTAACTTGCATACAGGGAACAGAAACAGGGTAATTTACCTGAAAAAAAAAACAAATTCTGATTTCCTGAATTTTTACACTTCGTCCAGCACCTTAGTAATACCATAACAGTTTTTGCAATAAACGTCAAAACTTTTTTTATAGAAGGCAGGCCATATGTTATTTAGTGACCTGCCCAACTGCAGAAGCATGTGATTATTTACAAAAGAAGAATAAAACCCAATACAAGAATGAATGGAAGAACAATAAACAAATTTTGAAGATAAAATCATTGCTCCAGAAAGGTCAAACAGATGTATTTTTAAAGCCATCCTCAACTGCCTAACCATGGGTTGCTACCATAGAACAGCTGGTAGAACATTCCAACAGACTAGAACAGCCATGGTGAATGCCCTGACCTCAGATGATTTTGTTCAGGACTAGTGCATGTAAATGTATAGGGTTACACAAAGTATCGCTATGTTGGGCAACCATTCATATAGTGAAGTGCCAGCTTCAACATGTGAAGACTACAAGAAGTCGCATTTCACCTCAAAAGTATCATTTGGCATAGCACTTCACCCATCAAAGACTCTATGAGGTGACACTTTTCCCATGAAGTGCCACTTCATGGATTGCTTGCAGCCAGTTGGTTCAGCAGTTTTCCTACTTCCACCACCCTCCTAATGTCCTACCATTCTAATCTCCCCACCCAGCCCAATCTGGTTGAGTTTTCAAAGAAAATGCTCCCCTTTTCCCATCAACAAAACAAAAGCACCCACTACCACCCCACCCGCCACCTCCCCCCAACATCTCGGTAGTGACATGTAGAGGTATGGTAGATAACAGGCTAAACTCCCCACCCACCTGCTCAACACCATATCTACTTTCAAGCCCCTTGTTACCCAAAGTGAAATATATTCTTCGGACTGGTGTCAGCAGTGTGGTTTCATCATAGTATGGAGGGATGCATTACCCGGAGTGGAGCTGAGGATAGTCATGATGAGCCTGGCATCTGGCACAGACTCTCCTCCCACCACATCGGCCATCTGCCATTTCAATGAATGGGAGCATGCCTTCACAGTATGACTATGAGTTCACACTCCCATCTAACCTGACGGCCAGCCAAGGTGATAAGAGGAAGGTCTGTTCCAGTCATCAAAATCCCCCTGCTCCCCTCCAGGTGCTGTGCCCCTCCAGATCATGATGAATGCACATTATTGACACCATTTCGGGGGCATGGGGGGTGGTGGGTGGAACAGGTGCTGAGTACATGGGTGTGGTGGGGAAGGGGGTCTAGCCTCATTACTCTATCTTTTGTCATGTGGCCTCTGGAGATGGGATGGGGTGGATGACGGTGATGTGGTGGTGAGTGCTTCTTGTCAGTGAAGGAGGTGGGAAGGAGGCAGGTATTTTTGGTGCACACAGGTAATGCTGGCTGTGGTAGGAGGATGGTAGGAAATTCAAGATGATGGGGGAAGGATTCATGGATTTTTTTAAACCAACTTTACACTACAAATTGCTGGTGAAGAACCAACTTCACTAGAGCTATGCAAAGTGTAATGTATAGCAATTCAACAACAATTTGCAAGCAAAGTAAAAATTCACAACACTCCTAATCAGGATCAAGGCATAGCAATTCCTTAAGGTTCAGCTGCGTTCAGGGCAGTTTATTGGGTGTATTATGAGGGGGTCAGAAAGGCAGCATGGATCCAATCCATTCAAGTCTATATATCTAATTATAAAATGGTAAAAGAGAATGTAGAAACCTTATTGGTTAAAAAAGGCATCCAAGTATTTAAAAGCTCATTACAGATAGTACACTTCATTGCATCTTGACAAAATCCTTTTGCACTGAACAGTAGCATACACAGCTGAATTTTAGCTTGAGTGCTCCTCCAGTCTCTCTCTCTCTCTCTCTCTCTCTCTCTCTCTCTCTCTCCCTCCCTTTCTTATCAAAGCCTTTTTTATCTGAACTCACTCTCTTACATTTAAGTTTGCAGTCATCAGTACTCAACATACAGAATATGCCACACCTCTGTTAAAGGGGACTATTTAATACAATCTGTATCTATGAAATAGCATTAATTTATTGATTTAATAACATTCATTTTTTGACTGCATTCAAATAATCTTGTTTCTACATATTTCTTTAAACTATAACCTCAAGATGCATGTCTACAAATGGAATAAATCCAACCGGGCAGTACTTTAAAGGATTTCCAGAGTTGTAAGGTCATGCTGGGGTGTGCATTAAAATACTTTAAAATACAGCCTGTTGTAACTTATTCCTTCTGTAAATACATCTTGAATGTAATTAGCTTCCTAACAGGCAGACCCTGTAATTCAAGTAACACAGGTATGATAGATGGCCTATGTCATGTGTTGGTTATAAGCCTGGCTGTAGTACTTTGCTCCAGCTGCAGGTGGCACACCAACCACCCAGATGTCCCAGGTATAACCTGTTAAATACAGATTCAAAATGTTATTTAGCAAGTACATGCACCAACATAGCAAGGTTATATTCCACATCTTAAAGCTTTAACCTAGTGATGTTCTCAATTGATAGAAGCCACACTTCAAGTCTGTTGCTTCCTGGGATTTCAAGAACAACCAACTGTTGATGGTGACTCTTAGATTGCTAGCTATATCCATGATTCTCAGTGGAACTCCAAAATGCCCCACTAATGATTGCCCTGGCAACACGACTCCATTCCTGATGCCATCGTATATCTCCTTCCATTTCAGTGACTGGCCAAGGAGGCGAGAAGAGGGACTTTTCCCCTTGGTGGTGGTGGTAGCTGGCTGAAGTGGTGAGAGGAGTGTCTCTGCCACATGTTAGCCTCATCATGACTATCCTCCAACTCCACTCCAGGTACTACATCCCTCCAGACCATGATGAAAGGAAGGTATGCCTTTCTATAGATGACACCAACATCTGCAATAGGGTGGACACCCCAAAGGAGGTAGAGAGAATGTAGAGAGACCTGGGAAAGCTAGAGAAGTAGTCAAGGGTATGGCAGCTGGGTCTCAATGTGAAACAATGCAAAGTCATGTACCTAAGGCACAGAAACCCAGAGGCAGAGTGTAATATGGGGGAGAGGTATTGATGGTCACCAAATAAGAAAGAGACCTGAGACTATTCATATATGATGACTTCAAGGTGCTAGGGCAGCGTGACAAGGCAGTAGATAGGACCATTTGGATGCTGGGCTTCATAGGGAGGGATATCACAAACAGAATGAGGGAGGTGGTGTTGCAACTGTATAGATCATTGGTGTGATCCTACCTCGAGTGCTGTGTCTAGTTCTGGAACCCACATGTCAAGAAGGACATAGACAGGGTGGAGGCTGCCCAGAGGAGGGCAACTACAATGTTTCAGGGGCTCCATCATAAGCTCTATGAGGACAGACTAAGGAATCTCAATATGTACACCCTGGAAGAGTCGAGGGAGAGGAGGATATGATAGAGACCCATAAATACCTCATGGAGTTGAACAAGTACATGAGAACCAGGGGACATGCAATTTAGCTGGAAGGGGAAAATTTACGGAAGATGTGAGGAAGTACTCTTTCACTGAAAGTGTGGTGGCTGCCTGGAATGGTATTCCAATGGAGATAGTGGGGGTACAAACAGTGATGGGTTTCAAACATGCATGGAATAATAATAATAATTCATTTATTTATAAAGCACTTTTCAACATACCAAGGAGCTGAACACATTAAAACCAAAACATCAAATATAACTCAGAAATAGATATAAATAAAATCATATCATAATAACATCAGGTATTAAACTCAATTAATAAAATATAAAATAAGATCTCAGCACAATAAAATTAACTTAACCATCCAAGAAGGCCATTTGCAACAGATGGGTCTTCAAATTATTCTTGAATTCCTCCACAGAGGTGCACTCCCATAACTGGCGTGGTAGAGAATTCCAAAGAGTGGGTGCAGCATAAGAAAATGCTCTGCTGTCAGAAGATTTTAAACTCACTCTTGGAATCTCTAACAACCCCTTATTGGTAGAGCGGAGCAATCGGCCTGGGTAGTAAGGCACCAGGAGTTCTTTCAGATAGGCTGGACCCTGATCGTGAAGGGCTTTAAAAGTCAATAAAATAACTTTAAAGGTGATCCGCCACCATATAGGAAGCCAGTGCAGTTCACGCAGCACCAGGGTAATATGACAGGACCTACTTGTCCCAGTCAGAACCCGGGCTTCAGCATTCTGCACCAGCTGTAGGCGACAGATTTCAACCCCAGAAAGCCCAAAGTATAGGGTGTTGCAGTACCCGAAACGCGAGGACACAAAGTCGTGGACCAACGTTGGCAAAGAATCATATGGAACAAGCTGCCTAAGCCTGACGATATTCCTAAAATGGTAAAAGGAAATCCTGACAATGGCAGACACTTGAGACTGTAAGGTCAGCCTGTCGTCTACGACAATCCAAAGGCTACGCACCCTTTCAGGGTTGGAAGTGACATGCCGCCAAGAAAAATTCCAGAGGGCGTGCCATCACATGACCTCTCTAGCTGACCACCCGGGTCCACAACCAGAATCTATGTCTACTCTGAGTTCAACTTTAACCAGCTAGAATCCATCCAACCCTGCATTTCTTCCAGACAGTTGTTAAACACTGCGAGAGCTCCATCCTGGTCGGGTGCAAAAGACAGGTATAGCTGGGTATCATCTGCATAGCAGTGAAACCTCAGCCCATACCTTCTTATAATGTCTCCGAGGGGCAGCATATACACTGCAGATAACATGGGTGACAGCACGGAACCCTGAGGCACCCCGCACAACAAAGGAGTTGAACCAGAGGAAAAAACTCCCGACACAACTGTTTGTGATCTCCCTGTGAGAAATGAGGTGAACCATTGTAAAACAGTTCCCGACATTCCACAAATTTGCCTTAGGCATGCTATCAACACCAGGTGATGCACAGTGTCAAAAGCTGATGAGAGATCAAGGAGAACCAGAATGGAATGTCTCTTCTGAGCTCTTGCCCTCAGAAGATCATTAAGCACACTAACCAGTGCAGTCTTGATACTATGTCTTTTACGAAAACTGGATTGGAAGGATCCGTAGATATTATGGATGGTTAAATGGTCTTCTAATTGGGCTGCTACTACCTTCTCAATAACCTTCCCAATAAAGGGAAGGTTAGAGATAGGTCTATAGTTTGAGAAACAGTCTGGGCCCAAGGTAGCTTTCTTTAAGAGAAGCGTCACCACCGCCTCTTTCAGGGAGCTAGGAAACTCACCTGACTCCAGGGAGCAGCAGACTATTTGCACCAGGACTGGACCGATGATATCATTACAACCCAAAATTAGGGGAGTTGGTTCAGGATCCAAACTACAGCTTGTGGGATGCACATGATGGATGATCCTCATAATATCCACGAACTCAGGTCGACCTAAGGAACTCCAAGAAAATTGGGGTACTGAGAACTCACACTGTTCTACGACATCACCCTTAGAGATTGCCAGGCACAAGTCCACCCTGATGTCAGCCACTTTAGTTGCAAAGTAACGAGCGAGCTCCTCTCATTCTAATTGTGAAAAGGCTTTTCGAACTTGCAGACAGGCTGGGTTGCATAGTCTGTCTACAGTCCAAAACTGATGAGCTGGTCAATTCCGAGCAACTGCAATCTCCCTGGACAGGAATTCTGCCTTCTTATGGGTGCTTGCAGATTGATAGATAGAATAATGTTCCATCAGTCTAAGGCGGTCGACCTCAAGGGCGGACTTGCACCAACATCGCTCTAACATTCGCCCCTGTCTCCGCATCTCCCTCAATGTCCCATCGAACCAAGGGGACCTGGGGTGAAGGGATAGGGGGCACTCATGAACAGGAGCAATAAGATCCAGGGCTGCTGTAAGGCCACATTATAGGCCAAAACCAGCATCTCTGGATTACCGATTGCCAACACAAGGGATGATAGGTCAAGGACCGCCGCAAGGCCTTGGGAAGTAATATTCTGTAATGGGCAGTGCCTGACCATTTCCACAGGGGAAGGCCTTTTCAAGGGGGTGCCAAAATTGAACCTCATGGTGTAGTGGTCTGACCAGGTGACTGGTTCCACCCCCACGTTGGATGCATCAATCCCTAAGAGGAAGACTAAGTTCAGAGAGTGCCAAGATTTATGAGTAGCAATGGAAATTACCTGTGTAAGACCTAAAGAAGACATTAATTGGAGGAAGTGATTACCAAATTGTGAGACTTCATCATCGACCCAGGTGTTGAAGTCAACTAGAACCATCAATCTGGGTGGCTCAAAAGACAAGTTGATGAGGAAGTCTGCTACTTCCTGTAAGAAGCGTTTCCCATCTCCGGATGGATGGTAGATGAGAACAATTCGAACGCCTACACCTGCTACAACTGTGCACTCAAAGGACTCAGCCTCACCCACTACTACATTCATGAGGCCCAATTCAGTCTTGAAACAGACTGCAACCCCCCCTACAGTCCAATCTCAGGTGGTGTATCACCAAGTACCCGGCCGGAGTCATGGCCTCTACTATGGGGCCTGAGTTTTCATCCAGCCAGGTCTCAGTGATGCAAACCAAGTCAGCCGAGCCAACAAGATTGGCAATAATGGCGGTCTTATTCCTAACAGACCTAGTATTGCATAACACTGCCTGAGTTGGACAAACTTCAGAGGCTGTCAGACCTATCTGCCTACTAAATTCAGTAGTGCCCTTGGGGTATGAGCACCAGACATGGTAAACCACGATCTGGTTCCATTTTGCCCCAGGGCACCTTCTGGACTTAATAACCCCTATATGATGGCCCCCCTCATTCATCCTCCTCTATTCTCACACACTACCCTCCTCACTCTCCTACAAACAATCCCCAATGCTCTAAAGCACTGGTAAGTATCACATTGTAGGGGAGGAGTATAAAAAGGGTAGAGGGTGTGAAGAGAGGAGGATGAATAACACACCACCGTGGGGACTGAGGGCCAGCACATGTCACTGCTTAAACAAAACTATAAATCCCAAACACAAAATAATCAATCTTAACAACATAAAATTTACCAAATAATCCCAAATGTAGCCTACATAAATAAACAAAATCAAATAAACAAAAAAACCTCACCTCACAGAAAACCGAGTCTGGACTGGAATGAAGACTCACAAATAAAATAAAATAAAGTAAAAACAAACAAAAATTAAAAATATATAAATAAATATAAATATAAATGTAAGGGTTCTCTCACCACCCCAACAACCAAAAAGAAATAGAAGAAAATGAATTACCCCCAGCTCTCTCACAGCCAGGTAGAGAGAAGGAAAAAATACCTTAGCACTCTCACTGCAAGATATAGAATAATAACAAATCAAAAACAATTTAAACTTTAAACAAATAAATAATGTTTCTTTTCCCCCCAAGTCTTCTCACGACCCAAGGAGAGGGTACAGTCCAAATTAAATTAATGGACACAAGGTCCTCTCACCACCTCGAATGTCCAAAAATAAAAAGTCTTCAAATTGCCAGGCACAGAAATGGATTAATCTGCAGGCTTAAAGCCAGCAAAACACAGATTATTCCAGAGGATATCCAAAATCCAAGTCCAAAAATCAAGCATGTCACGAATTGAATAAGGTCCTTTACCCCCAGCCGGGCAACCACACATGAAAAAAGTGGACCAATACAACACCCAAAATCAGGCCACAACAGTGGCCCAACTTGGGGGTCTAGGGGGCAGAGACCCCCAGTCAATTCCTTGACTAAAGGCTCCCAAATGCCCGCTTCGTACCACAAATCAGGTGAGGCCCAGCAGGAGGATACAACCCAAATTGATGTTAAGGAAAAGTCACAGGCTTCCTTGAATAATCTTCATAAAAATCACAGCCCCAGGAATCAGCAAACAGTATTATTATTCTTCAGCTCAAATTCAACGTAGAGACAAAGTACCTCAGTCCAGGGGAAAAAGCAGCATCCTGGAAAAATCCTCGAGACTATGAGCCCTTAATCCTCTCTGCGTCCACCTCCGTGTCAGCCCCAGCAATGGAGCACCAGCCACAAGGACGCCCTGTCTTCTCTGTTTGTCCCAGTCAAATCCCAGCGGGGCCGAAAAGAAATTAAAGAACTCCACACTCCACTGCACAAATAGATACAAGTGAATTTTAGTTCAGAAACAGGGGGAGGTATCCAGAGATCAGGTAGGATCTGTGATGAAAGTATAGGTAGGGAAACAAAAAGGGGCACACTAAGTTGGCCAAGCGGTCATTATCTGCTGACAAATTTTATATTTCTATGTTTCTTTTTCTATGTGACACCTTCCTCCTTATACGAATATATGCCAAGTGCCTTCTGGTGCCCAGTGGCACTACTCCATCTCCCTGTCCCATACCGATCTGTCCTTAGTATCTAAGTAAATCCTCTCCATCACACCATCACATGACAAAATCTTCCCAGTGCCCAATGAAACCCTGTTCTCTCACAACATCTCATGTCAACCAATTCCTGTTGTCTTGTGGTACCCCCTCTCAAAACCCTGTGCCAAATTCTCCCTGGTGTCTAGTGGTATACTCCTATCACCCAATCCTGCACAAAACACATGTAAATACTACCTCAATGAGAACATGAGTGGTTTACTGCCAGATTGTGCTGCTTCTTGTCTGAGCAACTTTGAGACAAACTCACAAAAATGAGTAGAGTACATGATCTGGTGACCAAAGGAAGTAATACATTTATTGTCAGCTTCAAGCTCATACAAGGCTCCAGATATCATCTTAACTCCTCAGTGCTTCTTACTATGGAGGCACTTCTAATGTACTTAAAGTGTCCACACTGTAGAAAGCAGTCCTTCATGTCTAGAGTAACATCCCACACTATAAAATCCCATGTTAAAACCTTCGAGTCCAGTGGCACTGTCTCCAACTCTTCGTCTCATGCCAAGTGTCCCATGGTAATAACAGCACCACCTTCCAGTCCCCATTCTGAATTAAGACTGTATGGTGTTCAGTGCCACTTTTACCCCATCCAATTAATGTCAACTCTTTATGGCATCTAGAGGTGCCAACTATAGACATGTTTGTCACTCACAGAACAGCCATCACTGTTATCCTCTCACTGTCTCAGCTCGCTGTTGTCTGATTAAAGATAGCATTAAACCACTACTATACTGGTCAGTATTACCTTGAATATTACATACTGTATTACCTTAACTATCTCTTATTCTCTTCTGATTCTTTCACAGGCAACAAAGCAAGAGAATAGCTTGCTACAGGAGAGCTGCAATGTTTACAATGTGATTAAATGTATAATATAATGGCATAAAAGTCTAAAAATAACACCATTTCTCCTGAAATAGGCTACATCAGAAAATCAAAATCTGAAGAGGATTAAAAATGCATTTCTATGAAAAGGATATACAATGGGGACCAGAGTGATTATTTATCTTCATTAGAGCTGTTTGTCCTAGGGTAACCTCACGAGTGATGTAAGCTAGGGGTGAGGTGCCCAAAGTCAAAGTAGCTTCTATTGTATATTTAATTTATACAATAGGGAAAGTTATGTTAGTGGTGGTCGATTTGATTCAAAATGTTTATTTATGTTTTTTTTAATAGACATTATGAAGACTTTTTGGTTATGTGCCCAGTATTATTGCACCTGTTGTAGTGGTTGCTAGGGGTTGGTAGGGATGCATAGCATCTGTCTGATGTCATGATGTTCAGCTGACTTGTTTAAATGGCCAAGCATGATTAAAATTAAACGAATTGAGCTTGCAATGACAGCCAGGCTCAATGTGAGCAAGTGAGTTGCAGTAGTTCTGGCATCAGCTACGTTGAACTGTAGTTGATATTGAGGACTTGAGGGTGCATTGCTTAAAAAAAGAATTGCTGCCTGGGGGATTTAAAATTCATTGGGACAGAAACACTGAAACATAGACAATGATGGCAGGGCCTACTGTTACCCCAGAGTCCTAGCTGTTCCCATCTTCCACTCCCTCCCCACTCTCTTTCCTCATTCTGTCACCCACAAGCAACCACTATACCCTTCATTCTCTCTAATCATGCTTCAATCCACTAACAGTTTTCACATCCACCAGTTTGGCTGGAAGACTGTTCCATGGCTTCACCACCATTTCTGTAAAGTTGTACTTCCTCACATCCCTCCTGAACCCCTGTCCTGTTAGTTTCCACTTATGTCCATATGACCATGAGTTAGTATCCAAGCTAAATATTTCCCTATAGATCATCTTGTTAATTCCTTTAAGAAACTTGAAGGTCTGTATCATATCACCCTTTTCCCTTCTGGTCTCCAGTGAGAACATGTTTGGTGCCTTGAGATATTCCTCATAGGACCTACCCTGCTGACATTGAATTATGTTTGTTACTCTGTGCTGTACTGTCTCTAGCCTCTCCTGATCCTTCCTAAGGTGAGGACTCCTGAACTGGTGACAGTGCTCCATGTGTGGCCCCACGGAGAATCTCTATTGGGGAAGTATTAATTTTCCATTTCTGCTACCAGTACCCCTCCCAATACATCATAGCATTTTACCTGCCTTGCTTTAAGCCCTGTTGCACAGACTCGATTGCTTTAGGGAATTGTTAATGATAATTTCAGGGTCTCGTTCCTCGGTCATAGTACTGTCTCACATTCCCATCCAGTACTCCATCCTAGGATGCTTGTTCCCTAGGTGCATTATCTTGCACTTTTTTACACTGAATTCAGCTGTCAAACCCTTGACCAGTCCAATAACTTTTGTAAGTCTTTCTGCATTTCCCTTATTAGCTCATCACTATCCATTCTCCCACAGAGCTTCATGTCATCTGTGAAGAAACACAGCATGCTCCAGATTCCCTCACTAATGTCATTGATGAACGTGTTGAAGAGGACCAGATCCAGGATAGATCCCTGTGGAACCCCATTTGTAACCTTCCTTTCTTCTGATATAATCACATTGACCACAACCCTGTGCTGCCTCCCCTTAAGCCAGTTACCTAACTAGTTTGCTAACACTTTAGCTGCCTCCAGATCCTCCATCTTATTCAGCAAAAGTCTATGAGGTACTGAGTCAAAAGCCTTGCTGAAGTTGAAGTAAAGCAAATCCAGTATGGCCCCTATTTATTTCCCTCATCACCAAGTCACAGAAAAATAAGGTTGGTTTGACAAGACTTCCCTGCCACAAATCTATGCTGTTTACTGCCCTGGAGATCATTGCCCTCTGGATGTGTGAGTGAGTGGCTGGATGTGCGAGCAGGTGGATACATAGCTGGATGTGCAAGCAGCTGTCTCAGCTGGCTGTTGTGTGATTAAATATAGTGTTGAACCACTGTTATACTGGTCAGTATTACCTTACATACTATATTACTTTAACTATCGCTTATGCTCTTCTGTTTTTTCACAGACAAACAAAGCAACGGAAGGGCTTCCTACACGGGAGACTAAAATATTTACAATGTAATTAAAGGTATAATATAAAGGTATAGTAGGCTAAAAATGGCACCATTTCTCCCGAAAAAGGTTAAATTTGAAAAAGAAAATCTGGAAAAAGATTAAAAATGCATTTTGAAAAAAGGGATATGCTATGCAATGGGGATGAGAGTGAATATTTATCTTCATTAGAGCAGTTTGACCTTGGGTAACCTTGTGAGTGATGTAATCCACGACTGAGTTGTCCAAAGTCACAGTAGTTTCTAGTCCATATTTTGCATTTCCTTATCACTGATGGAGAATGCAGAAGAGCGGAACTGCCTTGACTCCGGGACCTGCAGCTCTTCTCCTAAAGCTTTTGGGCTTTTTTGAATTTATTACAGGTATGCCACCATTGCCTCATCATTTTCAGAGCTTTTGATATCAGAGCTATGTGGGTTAGAGAGCTGCCTTCTGTGTCTTATCTCTCCCTTCCAGTTTACAGAGAAAACTTACAGCTACCAGAGGGAATTGCTGACTGCTGACCTAGGGAGTAGGGCAGTGAGAGGGAACACGGAGATGCCAGACATCAAGGAGGCTGTATGGGCTAGAAGCATTAAAGTGTTCCCCAGAATGAAAAAAGGAACTTCAAATGGAGTCTACAGGCAACATACAGATTGCTGATTGTTGTTTTATTTTTTTTAAGTTGCTTTTTTCTTATTTAAAAACTGCAAGTTATCCCCAGTTAGGAGGATGCCCGTTGAAGGGCTGCCCACTGGGAGTTGGATGAGTAGAGGCATTGTTGCTCGGGGTGGGTTTTTCTCCAGGTAAAAAGGAGACACTTTTATTTCTATCTGAATTTTCTTGTTTCTTTTAATTTTTATTTTGAATTGTACTGGTTTAAGTCCATGTCACTGGGGGCTTGGATTGATCCTACACTGGGCACACCTATCAAACTGGTTAATGGATCAGTTATCATTTCCACATGCTCACTGCATTTCAATGTGATTCATGATGGCTGCCTTTAAAATAAGGTGTCCTGATTTAAGCATTAACATCTGCAGCTAGCTTCAGCTTGCAATCAGCTCCGAGGTCTAGAGCAGAGATATACTGTACTTGTTCTAGTGTTGGAAAACCTTGCCAGTTAGCTTATTTGAAAAGCAATGCCTCTTTTAGAAGCAAGATCTGCCAGGGCAATTGTCTTAACACCAAAATCATTAGAAGTTCACAGTTTATTTCAATTAAAGTAACAAGATGCTATGTAAGTATTGTTCTGACAATTCTTGTACCTAGGTATAACAAATAACTACTGCTCAGACTAAAATATGCTTTATTAAAAGCATTTGCTTTAGCAAAATTTTGTATATTTGTCACTCTACACTATCATTTTTGAGTCTGAGCTGTGCACTAATTTGGGAACCAAGGGGCGTGTGAGGCTATATGGATTGGGAGTGAGATAGACTATTAATTTTACTTCAATGTGCATGTATCATGTCATTTAGTTTGTAGAACCTCTTGAGTCAATAACTGGCTAGTGCATATTGGATCCACTGAGGACCAAGGAGATACAGACTCTCGTATCTGCAATCACAGCCCTGCAGATGATACAGTAACAGCTCACAACTATTTTGACAGTGCTGGTTGAGACTTGGATTGCTGCACCTTTTAATCCTTGTACCTGAAGGCTGAATGTTGAAAGCTTGCTCAAAGGTTACATAATTCAGATGGATATTTTTTTCTTGTGCTGATTTTAAAATCAAAATAGTTGAAAATTGTTGAAATTGCAGTGGTATCTTGAAACAGTAGCAAGCAAAGTGCAACAGATAGTTAGAATACGTTGTTCACTAAAAATTCAGGAAAAAGCACCTAAATTTGAGAATATCATTGGAAGCAAGTCTTAAGTTTACATTAATGTTTTTACTTTTTCCTATTTATATTATTGTACAATTATTTGTCAATATTTATTTTTGTAAAATTTCTTGTACGCTATAGCCTGTTTTTGCACCTCACATTGATTGAACTTCATTAGAGTTAAACACCTTTTAAAGAATCCCTGGGTGGGATATTCAAAGTAGTTGCACATGGCACAACAGGGTTGCACCATGCGTAGCCGACCAATGAGACCCAGCATGAAATTCAAATGGATGAGCTGCACTGTGCAACCCCTGATGTGCTGGGGTGCAACTGCACTGCATGCAACGCAAGTGCGGGGGGGCATGCCCATGCATATGCCACACATCCCGATATTCAGCCAGGATGTGCAGCACATAAGCAGGCACAACCCCACCTTGGACCACTCAGGGGGGCACAATGTTGTGCCAGCTCAAACAGGGAACAAGTCGGGAACTGGCCACCTGACCTCCCTAAACACTGCCCCATGCCCCATGCCCAGGGAGCATTGTGCCCTCCACTCCATCGCCCGACTAGGGCATCAGTAATGGACCTCCCTGGTGATCCAGTGGACCAATCCCCATAGCCCGATCATGGGCATGTATTAAAATATCCCTAGTGGTCCAGTGGACCACTATCCCCTGCCCAATCATGGGCATGTGTTAAAAATATCCCTGGTGGTCCAGTGGACCACTATCCCCTGCCAGATCATGGGCATGTAATGGAATAATCCCTGGTGGTCCAGTGGACCAATCACTTTTGCCCATTCGTGGGCGTTTGTCAAACTTCCTGGTGGTCCAGTGGTACCCCCCTCCCCACCTGCCCACTTAGTCACCCACCACCCTGCACCCCCTCCGGTCAGCGGCGGGCATGCAGCTCCCTGCCCACAAGCCACCCGACCACCCGTTGACTGACAGAGTACAGTAGGGCTGTACACCTATTTGTTCACTGTGTGGTCCAATGGGCATGCAGACCATACTGTACTACACAGTCCTGATACGTGAATGAACACTCATTCACATTTTGGAACAGTGTAGTATTGTATGGTCGGCACATCCATTGGTCCACACAGTCAGTCAGCGGGCAGCCGGGTGGCTTGCAGGCAGGGAGCTGCCATCTGCCACTGACTGGGGCCGGTGCATGGTGCCGGTGGACTAAGTTGGCAGGTGGGGAGGGATGTTGCCACTGCACCACCAGGGAGTTTGACAAATGCCCACAAGCTGATGAAGGTGATCGGTTCACTGAACCACCAGGGATTTTGCTAATACATGCCCCTGATTGGGCAGGGGATAGCGGTCCTCTGGACCACTAGGGATATTTTTAATACATGCCTGTGATCGGGCGATGGGGGTCGGTCCACTGGTCCACCAGGAAGTTGTTATCCATATGCCTATGATCAGGCGAAGGGGTAGGGTCCACTGGACCACCAGGGTGTTATTAAACATATGCCCATGAATGAGCATTCAGGTGCAGAGCCTGCCAAGGGGCAGCAGGGAATTGGTTCCTGACGGCTGCAGCCTGGCAGGATGCCAGGTGCAAGTCACCGGGATCGGTGCACCACATGCAAATGCGGCCATAATGACATGCAAATGGTCCCATTTGCACCTTGCATACATAATGGTCTCATTTGTATGCTCACAGCTAAATATCACTGTTGCTTCACCTAGCGCAACTGCACTTGCACTGGCGCAGCCCCCTACTCCACTGCTGCCACTTGTACTGGTGCAGTGCCACTGCACTGTGTGCTGTGGGTGTGACCTAAGTGCCATATTCAATGGTGCTGAGCCATGGCGCAGCACCATTGAATATCACCCAGACCATGCCCTGGCTCATCCCAGTTGTGCTGCACCCAGGCTTGTGCTCCTGCCTAGTGCAGTCTGAATATCCCACCCTCAGTGTTTTTAGTGTAATATGAAACTATTATTATCTTCATAGCACCTTACTTATGTAAAGTGAAACAGGAGATTTTACTTAAGTGATCATACATTACAGTATCTTCAAAAGGTCTTAGAACATGAAGTGAGACTTAACTGTGTGGTAAGAACCTGTTGGTGAAATAAGTAATCAAGGAAATGGCAGTGACTACTAGGGTTAAAAAGGAAACTTTAAAAGACATGGAGTCCCCAGTGTTAGAAGCCCAAACAAATCCCATAAAAAAAAGAAAAAAAGAGATGAGGCTTGAAACACAGGGTAAGACGCATAATGAGGATTGCAGTGACACAGAATACGAAAAAGACAAGATGAATATAAAGATGACCAATGCAAGTCAAAGCAAATCTTAATAAATATATATTTGTACATATCCACCGCAGAAATACTAAAAGGGATAACAGAAAAGGCGCACTTTGAATTAAAAGATGACAAGAACAATGGGGAATTACTTTCAGGGTGTGATAAATCACCAACAGGTGAATTTGTAAAATCAATTCAGAATTCATCGCTGCCAGTCAATGTGAATAGGAGGCTTAAGCCAAAAAAGGAATATTTGGTCAAGTAAACCCAATCTCTTTCTTGTACTGAGATGAAAAATGAAAAAAAATGCACATTTTTGGCCCCCAACACTAGCAGAATTTGAATTTGAACATTTTTCTGTGGTTATTACAAAAATTGATTGTACTATCTCCTCACCACAGAAATCTCAAAAACTAAACTTATCTATCTCTGACAATGACACAGAAACTGGATTTCATATTGGGCCTCAAATGGATAAAGCCACCTCAGAATTAGTCAAAAACTATCCTATTCCTTTTACACCTAAGTTAATATAGCTGTAAGTGACAATAACATGGCAAATGTACTATTCTTGGAACAGCAATATATTTTTTAGAGATTCAGTAACCACAGTTAAAACTACATTGGCCCATCATTCAAATTGAACTTGGAGACCGAAGTCCCAATACATACTGTGGGCAGATGAAAGAAGGAGGGTGAATTCTGAGACCTGTCTGTGAAGTTAGGGGACTGCCTGGAGATCTGGTGCCTTGTTTGGCCTGGAGCTGCCTATTGCCAGGAGCAAGTAGCCAAGAATTATAGCAGCTGGAAGACTGAGACCACTGGGTTGTTGTGAACCATCAGGTGAAGGAACTCAGAGCGATGACTATGAGTGGAACAGTGGTCAGTTGGACCAGTTGGCCCTGATGTGGGTTATGGAGTGCAGCCTTTTTTCCATGGGGGGTCAGTGGGTGCAAACCAGAGGGTGAACATCACCTGAATGCCTGGAGCTGTGGGAGATAGCCAGACGAGGGTTGGGCAGTCCCAGCAGCTGTCATGGAGAAATCAGCTGTGCTCTGGGGACTGCTTTGGGGTCAGGTCTGGACCTGGCAAATCTGAATTATCGAATGCTCTCTGGTTGGATTTTGGCTCCTGAGTAGAAGTTTTTTTGAATGAAGTGTTGCTGACTGTTTGGATCCCAGGAAGTTTTTGGTGACTAAATATAAATCATTCAATTATCTTTGGATTGCCAGTGAAAGTGCTTATTTTTCTGCCTTTAATATCTACAGAACACTGTGAATGTGGTAGTGACAGTTTTGCAGTTTTGGGACAGATATTGGAGGTCAGGGAGAGGTGAGAGCCCCCCTACCAACATCAAACTTTCCCAGGAATTAAATAGGTTGACTCTATGGACATTATTTAAGTTAATCTACATTGCCATTAATCATTTAAATTAGTGTTCTTTATGACTTTATAGAAACTCTGTGATCATACAGATTATACTTTACTGTAGTTTTGTGGACCGACAGTGAACTATTTTATGGAAGCGACTTTAGTTCATATTTGATATTTTCTTTGGGGTGTATTTTGGGTGGGGGGGTTCATTTTTATTGTGGAGGGGAGGGACCGTTTTGTTATTATTCTTTTGAGCATTTTATTTTTTAAGATATGTGCCAGGGAAAGAACTTGGGAAGGTACAGCTACTCTTCGGCTTTCCTTCAGAATCTTGGTCCATTTGAGCTCTTATTACTCTCTTTAGAGATCTATGGGAGATGTCGGGCTCTAGGAATTGCTCAGGAGGTTCCAGAGGGGGGGACTGGTCCAGGTGGCTGCCAGAGAGTCACAGATATGGGTGGTGAAGCCAAGGAGTTGCCCTGGGGTGAAATGGCCACTGGAGAGGGGTCTTCCCTGTTTAGTGCACATACCCAAGGGACCCACAGAAATTAGTGGGTAGGTAACTGCTCCAGCAATCCCCCTCATCCTACTAGGGCTGTGTTATGCAATGACAGGTCAGTGAGGAACAGGACTACCATAATGGTGGATTTGATTACCTCAGTAGACCTGGCTTACATCATGGAGACCTGGCTGGTTGAAAATACCGCTCCCATCTTTGAGGCAGCAGTGCCACCTGGGTACTCTGTGATACACAGCCTGAGGAAGGATCACAGAGGTGGGGTGGGTGGCCATTTATCTTAAATCTGACTGGGTCTCATGGTGCTACCTATGGGTCTCACTGAGTGCTTTGAATGTGTCACCTCATGGGGGGTTCTGGCACGGGTTACAGGATCCTTCTGCTGTATCACCCCCCAGGTAGGGAGGGTGAATTTTTGAGGAAGATAGGGGAGCTTGTCACTGGCCTGGTGCTGGAGTCCCTGAGATGGTTAATTATCTGGGACTTCAATGCCTGGGTAGATGACTGGCTCTCCAGATTTGGTAAAGATCTCCTACGGAGCATGGAGGAGCTGGACCTGGAGTAAAATGTTACTTCAGTGACCCACTCACATGGCCACACACTGTGATCTGGTGTTTTCATTAGGTCTTGAGACCACTGACCTTAGTGTTGATCCAGTAGTTTGGACGGATCACAGCACTGTGAGGTTCAGGTTTGGGGTCCCTTGCGAGATGCCCTTGCCTCTGTGGAAATGGTCTGGTACCACCCTTTGCAGGGTTTGCCCCCATCAGGGCTATTGGCAGTGCTGGACCTATGAAATGTGAGGACTGCTTGTGTGATTGGAACAGAGGAGGTAGTGGCAGCATATAATGGTGCCATAACGGCTGCCTTTGATTCAATCACAACCATACATGTCCGACCCTCATCTACTCATAAGAGACCTCCGTGGTTTGATGGGGAACTCAGGGAATTAAAGATTAGGGTCAGAGGTTAGAGAGATGGT
Source organism: Neoceratodus forsteri (assembly GCA_016271365.2). Taxonomy (NCBI): domain Eukaryota; kingdom Metazoa; phylum Chordata; order Ceratodontiformes; family Ceratodontidae; genus Neoceratodus; species Neoceratodus forsteri. The sequence goes on from CM028131.1 coordinate 539,833,747, forward strand.
GGAGGAGATCTGGCCTGATGGAGGACAAATTGGACCTGCTGTCCCATTATATAGATTATCAGGGGACACTCTCCTGTAAGAAGGCAGAATTTTTGTCAAGGGAGATTGCTGCAGCAAGGAACAGACCAGCTCAGCTCTTCCACATAGTGGATGGGTTATTACATCCTGCCTGCCTCCATGTGGGAGGAACAGGTTCAAGCACTAGGTGCGAGGAGATTGTTCTGTTTTTTGCCGACAAAGTGTCTGCTATCCAAACTGAGATCTCCTCCGCTGTCACTCAAAGGGATTGTGGGGTCCACTATGAGGTGTTGCAGAACACTCCTCCTGTCTGGGCTGAGTTTGATCCAGTTGCGGTGGAGGAGGTGGTGAGGGTTGTTTTGACACTAACCCCAAAATATTGTGATCTAGACCCAGATCCAACACATCTTTTGGTTAGATGCATGGACCTGATTGCACCTGTTGTTGCCAGGATTGTCCAGAGTTCCTTGAGGAATGGGGTCTTCCCATTGACCCTGAAAGAGGCCTTGGTTAGATCCCTATTAAAGAAATCCTCATTGGACCCGGACTGTCTTGACAAAAACAAGCCTGTCTCTAACCTCCTATTTTTAGGAAAGGTTATAGAAAAAGTGGTGGCAAGTCAGCTTGGGGAACATCTTACTTCTTCCTCCACCTATGAGATTTTCCAGTCTGGATTTAGGGCTGAGCATAGTATGGAGACTGCCCTGGTGAAGGTGCTTAATGATCTCCTAATGGTGAGAGACAGAAGAGATTGTTCCATCTTGGTCCTCCGGTACCTCTTAGCAGGGTTTGACACTGTGAACCATGAGGTGCTACTTGACCGACTGCGGCTCTGGTGTGGTCTGTCCGGTAAGGTTATCAAATGGTTCATTTCATACCTACAAGGTAGAGTGCAGAGGGTAGTGAATGGGTTGGCCTCATCTAGCCTGAAGCTTCTTACCTGTTGGGTTCCGCAGGGGTCGGTCTTGTCACCCTTATTGTTCACAGTGTACATGCTGCCATTGGGAGACATTATCAGGTGGTACACACTGGGTTTTCACTACTATGCAGATGATACCCAGCAATACCTGTCCTGTGCACCAAGTAACCAGATGGTGGACTCTGTATTTTACAGCTGCCTGTCTGAGATCCAGACTTGGATGTCCCATAACTGACTGAGACTCAACCCAGACAAGACAGAGGTGCTGGTGGTGAACCCAGGTCATCATGAGGGGGGAGGGGGGTTTGTGGAGACCACCTAATCTTTTTTTTTTAATTTTAACTCTTTATTGATTTTAGTACCGAATATACAACATCATGTGACATCACAAGGGAAAAGGTACATATAAATAAGAGAAAAGAAAAAAAACAAGAAAAAAGATAGGAGAAAAAGCAAAGACAAGGAAAACTCCCCACCCGAGACCACCTAATCTTGTACTGGGGGGGGTGCTGCTGACCCAATCTGAATGGGTGAAGAATCTGGGTGTGATCCTAGACAGTGGCTTGACACTTTATGCTCAGATATCAGCCATTGTTAAGAGTGGATTTTATCATCTGAGGAACATTGCCCAGATTTGGAACTTGTTACTCCCGGAGGAACTACTAGTTCATGCTTTTGCAACATCCAGACTGGATTACTGCAATGCCCTGTACCTAGGGCTATCTGGAGGTAACCTCCACTGACTGCTACTCTTGCAGAATGTGGCAGCAATATTAATGATGGGTGTGCTTGAGTATGATCGTATCACACCAGCCCTCAGTGAACTGCACTGGCAGCCGGTTAGGTGGAGGATTACCTTCAAGGTCGGGTTACTGACCTATAAAGCCCTACATGAAGGGTGGCAGGCTTGTGCCTCACCACCCATGCCGAGCTCTCTTTTCCACTGAGGGTTGTCTCCTGGATATTCCTAGGCTAAGGTTGCGCCACTCTGGTGATCGAGCGTTCTCGGTGGCTGCACCTACTCTATGGAACCTACTACCTAAACAGCTACGGGAGGCAACCTGAGTGGATACCTTCAAAAAAGGTTTAAAAACTTCTTTATTTAAACAGGCTTTTAATTTTTAGATAATTGAGTTTACTGGGATTGATTAGATAGATAGTTTTATTTATTGTGTCTGATCGGATATTAGTGCTGATTTTAATTGTATTTTTGTATACTTATAAAATTGTTGTATGTATTGATTGTGAAGAGCTCCAAGTCCTTGGAAAGGAGTGTTATACAAATAACGTATCTATCTATTGATCTATCATGAAGCTTTGATTAAGAATTTATTTACAAAATTAGTAAAAACTGAGTTAGAGTCATTGGTGAATTCTGTGGAGATTGGTCCATTGAACGAGTCTGAGAACTTGATAAATTCAACCTCAAATTCCTTACATCAAGTTTCACCACTGCCAAAATGGGAATAACTAGTTAAAAAATAGGAAGAGAAAAGGAGGAAAGGAAAGAGAACAAAAAAAAAAACAAAACAACATGTCAAAAAACAAAAAGGGTGAGACAACTAAAAATGAGAAAATGGAGTCTAAGCAAAGTAGAGAGGGTATAAGGAAGCAAGTGGGTGGATTAAACAATATTGAAGTCAGTGAGGAGTCTGGGCTGCCAGTATGTTTCTCAGAAGAGTTAATAAAAAGAACCCAAATTAAAACATGAGCAGACAGGAAGCTGGAAAATGGACAAAAACACCCAAAAAGGACAAATTGTAACACTTCAATGGACTTTCCCCAAACCAAATCTAAAGGATTTATGCCATATTCAAATGAATCTTCTCAGGATACACACAGTTTACAAGAAAAATACAAGTCTCCTGAAGGATATTGGTTATCAAGCAATGAGGCAGTTATAGCTATTTGCATAATCGTTTGGAATAAGAATGAGTCTCCAGAGATACTCTTTGATATATTAACACAATTATTAGACTTTGAATTATCTATTCCAAATGGTAGAAATAATTTGATTCATGTAAAAAGAGATGTATCAATGCCAAAAGATTTTAAAGATTAAATAACCACAGTTAAAACTACTTTGGCTCATCATGCAGCTTTCATTAGGAATGCTACTGACAGATATGGACATTTCAAAATGGGTATGGACAGAGATGTTTACATTGGACTATATGGGTCTAATGGCCAATGCACCAATCACAATAATAAACTTTCTGGGAGAAAATAAGGAGATTTTTTTCCAGTATAAATTCATTTTCAAGTATGACCTAGATAACCAGTTATAAAAAAATAAAACTAATAATCCTGTTAGTGTAGACAAAAATGGTCAGTATCCTTTTACATTACATGGACCAGAACATTCACAGCTGGATGGCTCAGAGGCTGTGTCAAACAATGCGCTTGTAGTGTATACTGTAAGCTGTCATTGACAGTTCAGTCCGCGGGCAACCGTGGAGGTGTGAGGAGGGCTTTGCTGCTCTTTGAAAGGCAGCCAATACTGAGTGGGGGGAGATGGGTGGTATGTGCTTAAACGAGTCAGTGGGGGGGTTGGGAGGATGACTACTCTATGGAAAAGTTTTTTCTTTTATTACTGGGTGGGTAATCAGGTAATCTGGGATGGGGAGGGAACACTATGCTATGGAAACATTTTTCTTTTATTGCTGAGTAGGTAATTGGGTGATCGAGGGTGGAGAGGAACCACTACTATACAGAAAAGTTTTTATTCTAATAACTGGTGGGTAATCAGGTGATTGGGGATGGGAAGGGACCACTACTCTAAAAAACAGCTTTTATTGTATTACCTGGTGGGTAATCGGGTGATCGGGGACCTGGGAAGGAGTGGGGGTTGCAGTACTTCTGATAACCACTAGAGTTGTGTGAATTACCACCAAGGTTTTTCAGCAGTAATTTGCTCTACTCAAGGACCTTCAAAAAGGCCCTTGCATGGAGTAAATCTTTTGTGAATGGGATTGCGAGGATATACAATTCCCTGTCCTCTCTCTCTTTTTTTTTTAATTTGGCTCAGAGTGTGGGTATTTTGATCATTTTTTTATAATCACTCCTCAAAGTTTCTCATCATTGCCAAAAACCTTCCTTTCCTACAGTCTGCTGTCCCACCCTAGTCTTATTACTCATCTAATATTTAACATCAGAGCACTTATAAACAGTTGCCAAATTTCACAAAAAAAAATTTGTTTTTGATTTTACAAAAGGCTCTTTCAAGTTTACTTAAATCTAACATTAAGCTGAGCCATTCCTGATAATCCTGTGGATTCACATCCTTCCAATGTAAAAGAATAGCTTTTTGTACCACTATTATGATTAAGTTTATCGATATGTTTCGAGTTTCTGGAGGATCTTCTTCTGACCAGAAACCAAAAATTATAATTACAGGATTGAAAGGAAAATCTCATCCAAGAACCTTACTTAAAATCAGGAAAACATTTTGCCAGAGATCTTTCAATTTAGAGCAAACAGCCAACATATGCCTTAAGGTGCCTCTCTCACTCCCACATCTTTAACATAAATCAAATGTGATGACTCTCATTTTATTTAAACTAGCTGGACTTAGATATGTACAATGTAGATTTGTTTTAATCTATTATTCTTTATTTTGAATTCTTCCAAATTCACAAATTTTGCCAGTCTTCCTCTATTATGAGTTCCATTTTAACTTTTTCCCAAGCTTTTCTTAAGGTTTCCATAGCTGTTAGTTTAACATTTTGTATAAGGCATCTATAAAAAAACTGTGATATTATAATTAGTTATATTTGTATTAAATAACTTTTCTTCTAACGTAGTTAAAGATGGAATATGCATAGAATTACTATTTTTTAAACAGAAATGCTTGACCTGAAAATATGGATACCTTGCATTAGTAGACCAAATTTCCATTTCAGTAAATCAAAAACCATAAACTAATCACATTCAAACAGATTCTGTATTTTTTGTATCCTTTTATCATGTAATTCTTTTTTCAATAAGCCTGTTGTCATTAAAGGTGTTAGTCTTGAAACTGGCTTTAAATCTCCTACTACTTTCTGTGCCATATTCCAGATATTATTAATCAATTTAGTTGTTGACAGTACCTGCCAGTAATGACTGGATTTTATTCAAACTGACCACAATATCTTGTGTGAATTCTTCAAATGGTATTCTGGATCACTCCATATTAAAACAAGCAGGGCCAGATATTCAAAACTTAGCCCCGAGGCAAAATTAACACTGCACAGTGTGCAAAAATAGCCCAGAACCATTTGCACACTATATTCAAAGGAATAGCCTTGGGGCTAAATGAGTTGAATATAGCATGCAAACAGGGCATTGAGTGCAGTGCAAAAATAGCCAGGCAAATATGGCAGCTCTGAATATAGCAACTGGGCAGTGCAAACTACAACAGCAGCCCAGTGAATACAGACATGGAGTAAGGCAAAAGTGAACTATGTGGCCAATGTTTGTGCTAGCAAAGAAGTGGATTCACAAAAACTGCAAACAACAGTTTAGATCAAATACTGCAGAACTGTGCTATGGTTCTGACAGTTTTGCACAGGGTAAACTCATTTGCCCAGCGCTAACATGTTTGCCCAACACTAACACGTTTGCCCGGTGCAAAATTTTGCTATAATCAAGTGATATGCGAATGAGCCTACTTAGGCAATCTGTTGGCAAACAGCCACAGTAGCATGTTATTATTGCTTGATTTGCATGCATTACCATGTGGATTGCCCAGCGCTATTGCAGGGTGCACACTGCTCCACCTATAGGTTAGACTGGAACTACAGGTCAATTGCTGCAGGCTGAATCTCCACAGAGCACCACCTGTATGTCAGACTGGCTTAACATGTCAGTAGCTTCAGGCTATGTCTGTACACAGCAGCAGAGTCTACTGTGCCCCAGGGGACTAGCACCACAGCCATGAGTGTTGGTGCTGCAAGCCATGGACATATTGTTGTCCCTGCTACAGTGCATAGCAGATGTTACAGTACCATAGTGGCCGGTTTTGTCAGGGACACAGATATGCCTATGATGAGACAGACATCAATGACTGCTGCTCTCCACACAGTGACAGGACCAGCTGGCAGGTGTGTTCTGCTAGTGGACACCACTGTCATTCTGTCCTGTGACCCACACATGCTGCATGACTGGCATGAGATACTCTCAGTAACATCTGATATGGGATACTCACAGTAACATACACATGGCTGGCCATGTGTGCCTTGGTGTCTCTGCAGATGTGAGTTATATGCCCTCGGGCAGGGGTGACACATATCATCAGACATGCACACTGTTGTCAGGCTATTCCCAACACTGGAACATGTGCACTGTGTGGATGTCCCCAGCCTTGTGACAAAATCTATTATGTGGTACAGCCTGGCCACTTGAGCACCCTCCCCTCAACACCCTCCAGTTCCCCAGTGCTGCATGTGTTTGCTGGAGTGTGTTGGTATACCAAATGTGGGGACTGGAGGTGTGTGCAATACAGTTGCACTGCCAGTTATTTAATATTTTTATATTTATCACTGTGTTGACCAGGTAGGCACATTGGGCAAATGCCCATATCAGGAATGACCCGGAACCACTACATGTGTGGACAAGATTGATGCAGAGTACAATACATACATGCAACATACTGTATAACACACAATTCACATATAGAAACGTAATGCACATTACATACAATCACAAATAGTGTGTTGCCACAAGTGGGGTTTTAGCTCCATCTTATAATGTGCATGATTGTTAGCTTCCAAGCAATGTTGAGGCATTGTATTCCATAGTTTGCATGCCTGTGCATATGGAGTGGCCCTGAGTGGCTGTCCACCCTTGCTGCATCCTCATTGGCTGCATACAGCCTTGTTCACTACTGCTACTGTGTCCACACACATCCATCCTTGGTTTGCCCCTAGTTAAGACTACCTTTTCGTAGGTGGTAATTTGCACTGCACTACATGTTGCGCTAATGCATGTTGCAAAGTGTTATAGTTCTGAATATACCATTGCACCTGTATGCATGTCCTCGACCCTCACTTTGCACCATGAATACATTATCTTTTAGCATCAGTGCTAACACATTGCACAAGCGCTATCTGGCCTTTTGAAAATATTGTAGCAATCCGACGCAAATGTGGTGCAATTGCAGTGCTATCGGTTTGCATCTGGCTCAAAGTTTTAAATATCTGGCCCGCAGTTTCTCTACCCTCTTTTTTATTTCATATAAAAGTACATTCTAACAGTGCTGCAATATAGTAAAACCAGAAATTTGGCATTCCTAAACCTCCTTTGTCTTTAGATAATTGGAGTTTTGAGAAAGCAATCCTGTAAGTTTTCTGGTTCCACAGTACAGTATGCCCTGCAAGCCCATTGGTCCACACTGTGGACCAATGGGCTTACAGACAAGACTGTAAGCTGTCATTTGGTGGGTGGCCAGGCAGTATGTGGGTGGGATGCAGCCACCCACCGATGACATGGAGGGAGCTGGGTGGGCAGGGGGTCCTGTGCAGGTGGGAGGGGTGAGGGGTGCCACTGGACCACCAGGGCATGTCTTATATGTCATGCCAGCCGATCAGAGCTATGGGAGGGGTGGGGGACCACTAGACTGCCAGGGCATTATGCAGTAGCCCCTCGCTGTTACGGACTCCAGTATTACTAATCTATTAGCTATTATGAACTCTCATCATGGCTCCCATGAACGTCAATCATGACATCACTGTTTACAACTTGTCCTCATCTCTCTTTTCTCCTCAGACTGGAAACATGTTATTATTTACAGTTTTTATTTAAAGTGATGGGAGGAGTGGACATTGGAGTAGATAACTAGGTCTTATACAAATGAGCGGGGCCAGTGGCAGTTGTTACAGGTGTCGGAAGCAGCAGTGGCAAGCCTACTGATGATGGATCCCCAGCAGCACTTCTCTGTACCTCTGGCTAACCCCCTCACTGTACCCTTCCCTCACCCTCCTCTCCTCACTCTGAGCTGGCAACGCTCACTGTCATATGCAGACACAATAGTCGGGGCACCAGTCAGAATGTGCTGTAAGCGTGATCACATTAGTGTGTCACAGCTGGCAGTATGACGGTATAAGCGAGACCTCAACAGCTCTGTGCCATGATCGTCTTTGAACTTCAGCACACATAGCAGTTTATGTCATGCTCTGTATGCTGACACCATCTGTACTTTATTTAATATGTCCCATGATTGTGGCTACGGGCGGAGGGGGGGGTGCCACTGAACTACCAGGAATTGCCATCTATTCAGATTTACTGCAATCATGGTTACGGGGCAGGGGGTGTCCCAGGAGCTGGAGCATTCCTAGTCCTCCCTGTCTGTGGAATGCACTGGCACATTATAAATGCCCATGCACATTCTGTGCTATTCTCAAGGGTGATGCACCATGGCACATCACCTTTGAATATCCCCCTGTCTGACCCCTGGCGTATCTCGGTTGAGCTGCACTGCCACTTGCACCATTTCCCGGTGCAGTCTGAATATTGGGCCCCTTGAAAATACAGAGGCTTATTCCTGGTTTAATTCCAGTTGCCATTCTGAGCTCAAAGCATCATTCACTGTGAATGTAATTTTTCCCATGGAAGCCTCAGTAATTATTTGGAATGATGCTTATGTTTCACGAGTGTCATATCGCTTCCTTTTTCTGAGGGCCTCCACAACTTCTTGTGGAGTAAAAAAAAAAAAATCATTATTTGCTCATCTAAATTAACACGTAATTTTGCTGGATATAGGATGTACCTTCTTTCCTCCAAGTGTCCCTAATTTGATGAAAGGCTTTCCATTTTGTAAATACAGATAGTGGTAAATCAGGAAAAGCTTGTAATCCAAGTCCATTATAGTGAAGACCCTTTTTGACCCTTGCTTTTTGTAATATTTTCTCCCGATCTTGATATTTTAGTGGTCACATACATAAATCTGGGTCTAAAATCTTGTCTAGGGCCAAAAGCCCTATGTGATCGATCTATTTCAATCCTCTATTTCGAAATTTTAAACCTAGTATTTTGGCAAATCTCTCTTTGCAAAACTGTAAAGGGTCAGACCCCATAATACCCTCTGGGAGGTTACCAACCTTTAAATTCTCTCTTCTAGAACTTGTTTCAAGGTCTTACACTTTTGATATCAAAGCCTCTAATTCATTATTTACATCTGTAAGGCCCAAGGATACTTTAGGGACTTGATCCTCCAAAGTGTTGACTTTTAAGTCACATGCATCTGCTCTGATTGCTAGAGCCTCCAGCTTTCCCACTGCTTCAGTGAATTTTTTATCCAGTGTCAAAATAGATGCATTGACATTACCAAATCCATTTCAATTCCATGTAGAATTTTTTGTTGTGACTCTTCAAACTTATCAGATACTGCAAAACAAAATGGTTATATTAAATGCATGCTAAAAATAGAAAAAAGAGTTAAAAATCTACGTTTCGACTGTAGGTCTTCTTCAGGAAATACCGTGTAGCAGAATTTGTTCGCACCCACTAATATTAGCTCTAACAGCTGGCTGAACTTATTCGTGGCTGAAAATGTTCATGGATGATCCCAATACTGAACACAGCACTTTACTTGAATAGCAAAGCATAAGCAGTCAACCTGCAAATTGCAATCTGTGTTTGTTACTGTGTGACTGCAGCTGTTAATCACAGCAATCAGCAGGTGACCTACAGTAACCTGTAACCAGTATCAACAGTAACCTTCTAAAATGCAGTTCAAGAATTCAAGAAGCTCACAATAAATATCAGGATGGTCCAATTGGTATGTGCTGTAAAATTGTTGTGCAGCCATCTAGAGTATTTCCTATGTTTTTGTTCTCTGTTTTGTTTCTTTCTCACATCCACTGTCTGCATAGCAACCGGGCGATTGAGCAGAGTTAGCAGATCGAGGTGTTACTTCCATTTCTCTGACTCCCTACTTTTTCTTTTTTTTTGCACTATGCTTTTTATTTTACCGTGGATATTATTTAAAGAAAGCAAAACACATGTCTTAAATACTGGTGTTGCTACTGTGTTTCTGTTTCTGTCTCCTCCCCCCCCCCACCCCGGTACATAGTATACAAGGAGAATGGCTTCAGGAAATTTTAGCGATCCTTTTATATTAGCACATTTTTCAAAAAGGCGAAGATAGCGAATATAAAAGGAAAGTGAATATTTCCAGCTATACAGTATCTAAAAGAGAAAAAAGCAAAGTTAGTGTAGAGGGGAGGTAAAATGAGTGATAAATATATGTGGGGAAAGAGAAAAGGAGAGGTTTAGGGAGAAGAAGCAATAAAAGGCAAGATTAACAGCTGGTAGCCACGAGGGCTACGAGTCACCTGCCCTCCCAGCAAGTGAAGCCTGGGTCGCGAGGGTCATGAGTCGCTGGACTGCATGCATTGACAACTCCCCCCAGAAGCCGCAACTTCAAGCAGCAAGCTGGTAGCCGCGAGGGCTACGAGTCGCCTGCCCTCCCAGCAAGTGAAGCCTGGGTCGCGAGGGTCATGAGTCGCTGGACTGCATGCATTGACAACTCCCCCCAGAAGCCGCAACTTCAAGCAGCAAGCTGGTAGCCGCGAGGGCTACGAGTCGCCTGCCCTCCCAGCAAGTGAAGCCTGGGTCGCGAGGGTCGTGGGTCGCTGGACTGCATGCATTGACGACCCCCCCCAGAAGCCGCAACTTCAAGCAGCAAGCTGGTAGCCACGATGGCTATGAGCCGCCTGCCCTCCCAGCAAGTGAAGCCTGGGTTGCGAGGGTTGTGGGTCGCTGGACTGCAGCCATTGTGGCCCCGAGCGCAACTTCAAGCAGCAAGCTGGTAGCCGCGAAGGCTACGGTGGCCTGCCCTCCCCTTAAGTGAAGCCTGGGTCGGCGAGGGGTAGGTGGGTCGCTGGACTGCATGCATTGAGGACCCCTCGAAGCCGCAACTTCAAGCAGCAAGCTGGTAGCCGCGAGGGCTATGGGTCGCCTGCCACTCCCAGCAAGTGAAGCCAGGGTCGCGAGGGTCGTGGGTCGCTGGACTGCATGCATTGACGACCCCCCCAGAAGCCGCAACTTCAAGCAGCAAGATGGTAGCCACGATGGCTATGAGCCGCCTGCCCTCCCAGCAAGTGAAGCCTGGGTCGCGAGGGTCGTGGGTCGCTGGACTGCATGCATTGATGACCCCCCCCCGAAGCCGCAAATTCAAACAGCAAGCGGGTAGTCGCGAGGGCTACGAGTCGCCTTCCCTCCCAGCAAGTGAAGCCTGGGTCGCGAGGGTCATGGGTCGCTGGACTGCATGCATTGATGACCCCCTCCACCCAGAAGCCGCAACTTCAAGCAGCAAGTTACGGGAACACTGCGCAAGGATTGCTGAGCCCGCTGATCTCGGTTGGCATGAGGACCTGGCCCGCTGGCGCTGGCATCCTATTTTGAATTTTGGCACCTCCAAATTCAAAGGCCACAGCCTACAGCATAGACTAACGACCCAGCATGCAAGCTGCAGGCCTAGTTTTTTTACTCCTGCTGTAGTGATGCTAAATCAGTCTACCTGCTTTTAGACCAGAACTGCAAACAATATCTATCGCAGTGTTAAATCATTATCTGTTATTACCTGCTAAACTAGACCAGAGCTACTAGCAATTTCAGCCACAGTATTTGATCGTGTACTGCTCTTTACCTGCTATATTAGACTAGAGCTACTAGCAATTTTCAGCCATAGTGCTAGATTGAAAACTGTTTTCTACCTGCCATATTAGCAATTTTCTGCCACAGTGCTAGATCGTAAACTGCAGTAGTTAGACTTTACACTTCCTAGCAGGACTTGCACTTCAGTCGATTAGCTGTCATCCTCCATTTTACTGCTTAAAGATTGCAATTTGCTTAATCTGCCTGTGCCTCATTCTACTTACCTGCTTTTCGTCACGCCTTCCCTCTCAGTCCTTATTTAACCTGCTTTCTCTTCCTTTGTCCACAGCTGGTAGCAGCGAGGGCTATGAGTCGCATGCCCTCCCAGCAAGTGAAGCCTGGGTCACGAGGGTCATGGGTCGCTGGACTGCATGCATTGACAAACCCCCCCCCCAGAAGCCGCAACTTCAAGCAGCAAGGTACAGGAACACTGCGCAAGGATTGCTGAGCCAGCTAATCTCGGTCCGCATGAGGTCCTGGCCCGATGGCACTGGCGTCCTATTTTGAATTTTAGCGCCTCCAAATTCAAAGGCCACAGTATACAGCATAGCCTAATGACCCAGATTGCTTGCTGCAGGTCTAGTTTTTTACTCCTGCTGTAGTGATGCTAAATCAGTTTACCTGCTTTTAGACCAGTACTGCAAACAATATCTATCGCAGTGTTAAATTATTATCTGTTATTACCCGCTAAACTAGACCAGGGCTACTAGCAATTTCAGCCACAGTACTTGATCATGTACTGCTCTTTACCTGCTATATTAGACTAGAGCTACCAGCAATTAGATCGTGTACTGCTCTTTACCTGCTATTTTAGACTAGAGCTACTAGCAATTTTCAGCCACAGTGCTAGATCGAAAACTGTTTACTACCTGCCATATTTGCAATTTTCTGCCACAGTGGTAGATCGTAAACTGCAGTAGTTAGACTTTACACTTCCTAGCAGGACTTGCACTTCAGTCGATTAGTTGCCATCCTCCATTTTACTGCTTAAAGATTCCAATTTACTTAATCTGCCTGTGCCTCATTCTACTTGCCTGCTTTTCACCATGCCTTCCCTCTCAGTCCTTATTTAATCTGCGTTCTCTTCCTTTGTCCATAGCTGGTAGTCATGAGGGCTATGAGTCACCTGCCCTCCCAGGAAGTGAAGCCTGGGTCGCTAAGGTGCGTCATTCACTGGACTACATGCATTGATGACCCCCAAGCTTCGCCAACTAGAAAACGGCAAGGTGCGGAACACTGCTCAGGATTGCTGAGCCAGCTGGTCTCGGTCCGCATGAGGTCCTGGCTCGCTGGCGCTGGCGCCCTATTTTGAATTTTAGCACTTCCAAATTCAAAGGCCACACCTACAGCATAGCCTAACGACCCAGATTGCTAGCTGCAGGCCTAGTTTTACTCCTGCTTTAGTGATGCTAAATCAGTTTACCTGCTTTTAGACCAGAACTGCAAACAATATCTATCGCAGTGTTAAATTATTATCTGTTATTATCTGCTAAACTAGACCAGAGCTAATAGCAATTTCAGCAACAGTATTTGATCATGTGCTCCTCTTTACCTGCTATATTAGACTAGCGCTACTAGCAATTAGATCGTGTACTGCTCTTTACATGCTATTTTAGACTAGAGCTACTAGCAATTTTAAGCCACAGTGCTAGATCGTAAACTGCAGTAGTTAGACTTTACACTTCCTAGAAGGACTTGCACTTCAGTCGATTAGCTGCCATCCTCCATTTTACTGTTTAAAGATTTCAATTTGCGTAATCTGCCTGTGCCTCATTCTACTTACCTGCTTTTCACCACGCCTCCTCCCCTTCCAGTCCTTATTTAACCTGCGTTCTCTTCCTTTGTATACAGCTGGTAGCCGTGAGGGCTACGAGTTGCCTGCCCACCCAGCAAGTGAAGTCTGGGTCGCGAGGGTTGTGGGTCGCTGGACTGCATGCATTGATGACCCCCCTCCCCAGAAGCCGCAACTTCAAGCAGCAAGGTACGGGGAACACTGCGCAAGGATTTCTGAGCCCGCTGATCTCGGTCCGCATGAGGTCCTGGTCCGCTGGAGCTGGCATCCTATTTTGAATTTTAGCACCTCCAAATTCAAAGGCCACAGCCTACAGCATAGCCTAACGACCCAGATTGCTTGCTGCAGGCCTAGTTTTTTTACTCCTGCTGTAGTGATGCTAAATCAGTTTATCTGCTTTTAGACCAGAACTGCAAACAATATCTATCGCGATTGTTAAATTATTATCTGTTATTACCTGCTAAACTAGACCAGAGCTACTAGCAATTTCAGCAACAGTATTTGATCATGTACTGCTCTTTACCTGCTATTTTAGACTAGAGCTACCAGCAATTAGATCTGTACTGCTGTTTACCTGCTATTTTAGACTAGAGCTACTTGCAATTTTCAGCCACAGTGCTAGATCGAAAACTGTTTTCTACCTGCCATATTTGCAATTTTCTGCCAGTGGTAGATCGTAAACTGCAGTAGTTAGACTTTACACTTCCTAGCAGGACTTGCACTTCAGTCGATTAGCTGCCATCCTCCATTTTACTGCTTAAAGATTGCAATTTGCTTAATCTGCCTGTGCCTCATTCTACTTACCTGCTTTTCCTCCTTCCTCCAGTCCTTATTTAACCTCGTTTCTCTTCCTTTGTCCATAGCTGGTAGTCATGAGGGCTATGAGTCACCTGCCCTCCCAGGAAGTGAAGCCTGGGTCGCTAGGGTCGTCATTCACTGGACTACATGCATTGATGACCCCCCCCAGAAGCCGCAACTTCAAGCAGCAAGGTACGGGAACACTGCTCAAGGATTGCTGAGCCCGCTGATCTCGGTCCGCATGAGGTCCTGGCTCGCTGGCGCTGGAGTCCTATTTTGAATTTTAGCACTTCCAAATTCAAAGGCCACACCTACAGCATAGCCTAACGACCCAGATTGCTAGCTGCAGGCCTAGTTTTTTTACTCCTGCTTTAGTGATGCTAAATCAGTTTACCTGCTTTTAGACCAGAACTGCAAACAATATCTATCGCAGTGTTAAATTATTATCTGTTATTATCTGCTAAACTAGACCAGAGCTAATAGCAATTTCAGCAACAGTATTTGATCATGTGCTCCTCTTTACCTGCTATATTAGACTAGCGCTACTAGCAATTAGATCGTGTACTGCTCTTTACATGCTATTTTAGACTAGAGCTACTAGCAATTTTAAGCCACAGTGCTAGATCGTAAACTGCAGTAGTTAGACTTTACACTTCCTAGAAGGACTTGCACTTCAGTCGATTAGCTGCCATCCTCCATTTTACTGTTTAAAGATTTCAATTTGCGTAATCTGCCTGTGCCTCATTCTACTTACCTGCTTTTCACCACGCCTCCCCTTCCAGTCCTTATTTAACCTGCGTTCTCTTCCTTTGTATACAGCTGGTAGCCGTGAGGGCTACGAGTTGCCTGCCCACCCAGCAAGTGAAGTCTGGGTCAGGAGGGTTGTGGGTCGCTGGACTGCATGCATTGATGACCCCCCTCCCCAGAAGCCGCAACTTCAAGCAGCAAGGTACGGGAACACTGCGCAAGGATTGCTGAGCCCGCAGATCTTGGTGGGCATGAGGTCCTGGTTAGTGTGTCCTGATTTGAATTTTGGCCTCCAAATTCAAAGTCCACAGCCTACAGCATAGCCTAATGACCCAGATTGCTAGCTGCAGGCCTACTTTTTTTACTCCTGCGGTAGTGATGCTAAATCATTTTATCTGCTTTTAGACCAGAACTGCAAACAATATCTATCACAGTGTTAAATCATTATCTGTTATTACCTGCTAAACCAGACCAGAGCTACTAGCAATTTCAGCCGCAGTATTTGATCGTGTACTGCAATTTACCTTCTATATTAGACTAGAGCTACTAGCAATTAGATCGTGTACTGCTCTTTACCTGCAATTTTAGACTAGAGCTACTTGCAATTTTCAGCCGCAGTGCTAGATCGAAAACTGTTTTCTACCTGCCATATTAGCAATTTTCTGCCACAGTGCTAGATCGTAAACTGCAGTAGTTAGACTTTACACTTCCTAGCAGGACTTGCACTTCAGTCGATTAGCTGCCATCCTCCATTTTACTGCTTAAAGATTGCAATTTGCTTAATCTGCCTGTACCTTATTCTACTTACCTGCTTTTCGCCACGCCTTCCCTTTCAGTCCTTATTTAACCTGCGTTCTCTTCCTTTGTCCACAGCTGGTAGCCGCGAGAGCTACGAGTTGCCTGCCCTCCCAGCAAGTGAAGCCTGGGATGTGAGGGTCGTGGGTCGCTGGACTGCATGCATTGACGACTCCCCCCCAGCCGCAACTTCAAGCAGCAAGGTACGGAACACTGCGCAAGGATTTCTGAGCCCGCTGATCTCGGTCCGCATGAGGTCCTGGCCCGCTGGCGCTGGCGTCCTATTCTGAATTTTAGCGCCTCCAAATTCAAAGGCCACAGCCAACAGCATAGCCTAACGACCCAGATTGCTTGCTGCAGGCCTAGTTTTTTTACTCCTGCTGTAGTGATGCTAAATCAGTTTATCTGCTTTTAGACCAGAACTGCAAACAATATCTATCGCAGTGTTAAATTGTTATCTGCTATTACCTGCTAAACTAGACCAGAGCTACTAGCAATTTCAGCCACAGTATTTGATCGTGTACTGCTCTTTACCTGCTATTTTAGACTAGAGCTACTAGCAATTTTCAGCCACAGTGCTAGATTGAAAACTGTTTTCTACCTGCCATATTTGCAAATTTTCTGCCACAGTGCTAGGTCATAAACTGCAGTAGTTAGACTTTACACTTCCTAGCAGGACTTGCACTTCAGTCGATTAGCTGCCATCCTCCATTTTACTACTTAAAGATTGCAATTTGCTTATTCTGCCTGTGCCTCATGCTACTTACCTGCTTTTCGCCACGCCTTCCCTCCCAGTCCTTATTTAACCTGCGTTCTCTTCCTTTGTCCACAGCTGGTAGCTTCGAGGGCTACGAGTCGCCTGCCCTCCCAGCAAGTGAAGCCTGGGACGCGAGGGTCGTGGGTCGCTGGACTGCATGCATTGATGACCCCTTTCCCCCAGAAGCCGCAACTTCAAGCAGCAAGGAACAGGAACACTGCGCAAGGATTGCTGAGCCCCCTGATGTCGGTCCGCTATGGAGGTCCTGGCCTGCATACGCTGATTTGAATTTGGCTCCTCCCAATTCAAAGGCCACAGCCTACAGCATAGCCTAACGACCCAGATTGCTAGCTGCAGGCCTAGTTTTTTTTACTCCTGCTGTAGTGATGCTAAATCAGTTTACCTGCTTTTAGACCAGAACTGCAAACAATATCTATCGCAGTTTTAAATTATTATGTTATTACCTGCTAAACTAGAAAAGAGTAACTAGCAATTTCAGCCACAGTATTTGATCGTGTACTGCTCATTACCTGCTATATTAGACTAGAGCTACTAGCAATTAGATCGTGTACTGCTCTTTACCTGCTATTTTAGACTAGAGCTACTAGCAATTTTCAGTAACAGTGCTAGATCGAAAACTGTTTTCTACCTGCCATATTAGCAATTTTCTGCCTCAGTGCTAGATCGTAAACTGCAGTAGTTAGACTTTAGACTTCCTAGCAGGACTTGCACTTCAGTCGATTAGCTGCCATCCTCCATTTTACTGCTTAAAGATTGCAATTTGCTTAATCTGCCTGTGCCTGATTCTACTTACCTGCTTTTTGCCACACCTTCCCTCTCTGTCCTTATTTAACCTGCTTTCTCTTCCTTTGTCCACAGCTGGTAGCCGCGAGGGCTAGGAGTCGCCTGCCCTCCCAGCAAGTGAAGCCTGGGTCGTGAGCGTCGTGGGTCGCTGGACTGCATGCATTGACGACCCCCCCCGAAGCCGCAACTTCAAGCAGCAAGGTACAGGAAAACTGCGCAAGAATTGCTGAGCCCGCTGATCTCGGTCCGCATGAGGTCCTGGCTCGCTGGTGCTGGCGTCCTATTTTGAATTTTAGCGCCTCCAAATTCAAAGGCCACAGCCTACAGCATAGCCTAATGTCCCAGATTGCTAGCTGCAGGACTAGTTTTTTTACTCCTGCTGTAGTGATGCTAAATCAGTTTACCTGCTTTTAGACCAGAACTGCAAACAATATCTATTGCAGTGTTAAATTATTATCTGTTATTACCCGCTAAACTAGACCAGAGTAACTAGCAATTTCAGCCACAGTATTTGATCGTGTGCTGCTCTTTACCTGCTATATTAGACTAGAGCTACTAGCAATTAGATCATGTACTGCTCTTTACCTGCTATTTTAGACTAGAGTTACTAGCAATTTTCAGCCACAGTGCTAGATCGAAAACTGCAGTAGTTAGACTTTACACTTCCTAGCAGGACTTGCACTTCGGTCAATTAGTTGCCATCCTCCATTTTACTGCTTAAAGATTGCAATTTGCTTAATCTGCCTGTGCCTAATTCTACTTACCTGCTTTTCGCCACGCCTTCCCTCTCAGTCCTTATTTAACCTGCGTTCTCTTCCTTTGTCCACAGCTGGTAGCCGCGAGGGCAACGAGTCGCCTGCCCTCCCAGCAAGTGAAGCCTGGGTCGCGAGGGTCATGGGTCGCTGGAGTGCATGCATTGACGACCCCCCTCCCCCAGAAGCCGCAACTTCAAGCAGCAAGGTACGGGAACACTGCTCAAGGATTGCTGAGCCCGCTGATCTCGGTCCGCATGAGGTCCTGGTCCGCTGGAGCTGGCATCCTATTTTGAATTTTAGCACCTCCAAATTAAAGGCCACCGCCACAGCATAGCCTAACGACCCAGATTGCTAGCTGCAGGCCTAGTTTTTTACTCCTGCTGTAGTGATGCTAAATCAGTTTACCTGCTTTTAAACCAGAACTGCAAACAATATCTATCGCATTGTTAAATTATTATCTGTTATTACCTGCTAAACTAGACCAGAGCTACTAGCAATTTCAGCAACAGTATTTGATCATGTACTGCTCTTTACCTGCTATTTTAGACTAGAGCTACCAGCAATTAGATCGTGTACTGCTGTTTACCTGCTATTTTAGACTAGAGCTACTTGCAATTTTCAGCCACAGTGCTAGATCGAAACTGTTTTCTACCTGCCATATTTGCAATTTTCTGCCATAGTGCTAGATCGTAAACTGCAGTAGTTAGACTTTACACTTCCTAGCAGGACTTGCACTTCAGTCGATTAGCTGCCATCCTCCATTTTACTGCTTAAAGATTGCAATTTCTTAATCTGCCTGTGCCTCATTCTACTTACCTGCTTTTCGCCACTCCTTCCCTCCCAGTCCTTATTTAACCTGCGTTCTCTTCCTTTGTCCATAGCTGGTAGTCACGAGGGCTATGAGTCACCTGCCCTCCCAGGAAGTGAAGCCTGGGTCGCTAGGGTCGTCAGTCACTGGACTGCATGCATTGATGACCCCCCCTCCCCCAGAAGCCGCAACTTCAAGCAGCAAGGTACGGGAACACTGCTCAAGGATTGCTGAGCCCGCTGATCTCGGTCCGCATGAGGTCCTGGCTCGCTGGCGCTGGCGTCCTATTTTGAATTTTAGCACCTCCAAATTCAAAGGCCACAGCCTACAGCATAGCCTAACGACTCAGATTGCTAGCTGCAGGCCTAGTTTTTACTCCTGCTGTAGTGATGCTAAATCAGTTTACCTGCTTTTAGACCAGAACTGCAAACAATATCTATCACAGTGTTAAATTATTATCTGTTATTACCTGCTAAACTAGACCAGAGCTACTAGCAATTTCAGCAACAGTATTTGATCATGTGCTGCTCTTTACCTGCTATATTAGACTAGGGCTACTAGCAATTAGATCGTGTACTGCTCTTTACCTGCTATTTTAGACTAGAGCTACTAGCAATTTTCAGCCACAGTGCTAGATCGAAAACTGCAGTAGTTAGACTTTACACTTCCTAGCAGGACTTGCACTTCAGTCGATTAGCTGCCATCCTCCATTTTACTGCTTAAAGATTGCAATTTGCTTAATCTGCCTCTTCCTGATTCTACTTACCTGCTTTTCGCCACGCCTTCCCTCTCAGTCCTTATTTAACCTGTGTTCTCTTCCTTTGTCCACAGCTGGTAGCCGCGAGGGCTACGAGTCACCTGCCCTCCCAGCAAGTGAAGCCTGGTTCGCGAGGGTCATGGGTCACTGGAGTGCATGCATTGATGACCCCCCTCCCCAGAAGCCGCAACTTCAAGCAGCAAGGTACGGGAACACTGCTCAAGGATTGCTGAGCCCGTTGATCTCGGTCGGTGTGAGGTCCTGGCCTGCTTGTCGCTGATTTGAATTTTGGCGCCCAAATTCAACAGCCACAGCCTACAGCTTAGCCTAAGAACCCAGATTGCTAGCTGCAGGCCTAGTTTTTTACTCCTGCTGTAGTGTTGCTAAATCAGTTTACCTGCTTTTAGACCAGAACTGCAAACAATATCTATCGTAGTGTTAAATTATTATCTGTTATTACCTGCTAAACTAGACCAGAGCTACTAGCAATTTCAGCCACAGTATTTGATCGTGTACTGCTGTTTACCTGCTATTTTAGACTAGAGCTACTAGCAATTTTCAGCCACAGTGCTAGATCGTAAACTGCAGTAGTTAGACTTTACACTTCCTAGCAGGACTTGCACTTCAGTCGATTAGCTGCCATCCTCCATTTTACTGCTTAAAGATTGCAATTTGCTTAATCTGCCTGTGCCTGAGTAGTATAAGTTCATATATCTCGTCAAATGTTAAATTTCAGCCAATCAGCACCTGCCACGTCATTTGACAGTTGGGCGTGGCCTAAAATGGACCAATCAGAATCGCCCCTTGTTAAACCGGAATTCCCTCCCTAAAATGCGCTAGCCCCGCCCACTTCTGGCAGAAGTGATGCAACCTCAAACCCGTGTCCCGCCCCTTGCGCAGGAAATGACATACGTTCGATCCTGTGTTCCACCCCTGCCGCAGGAAATGACCCACACTAAAACCCTGGAAGTGACATAACACCGCCATTTTGTAAGCGTCTTATGCCCCTCATTCTCGTACACTCCTCGAACCCTGCCACCCACCATTTTGTAAGCGTCCTGCTCCCCTCCTTCTCGTACACTACTTGATCCCCTGCCAGACCATCCTGGCTGGAACCCGGAGTCCCACCATGCTAGCTTGAACTCCTGCATCCCTCCTTTCTCTGCACCCTCACCAGCCTGGCTCGAACCCCTATCCCCTTCTCCTGCACCCCACCATCCTGGCTCGAACCCCTGTCCCCTTTCTCCTGCACCCCCACCATCCCTGGCTCGAACCCTGTACCTCTTCACCACCGTGCTCCTTCCACCCCAAAAAATCAGTTAGTGTTTATGTAGTGGTATGTGCCCCCTGTAGGCCTGGTGTATAACTGCAGGGACATGTGTGTGTTTTTTGATTAGGATATTTTCAGAAAGAAGTATCTAGGAGGAACCTGATCATGCAGAGGTTTCACAGATCTGTGTGGAGACCCCCACCCTGAGGGAAATTCATCTGCCTGTGTGAGTACCCCTTTTTCTGTTTTTGTAACAATATACAAAATTATTTAATTTGCATCTGTAGGACTGTGTCAAACTTGCATCAAAAGGATAGCTTTATGTATACGCATGTAACATTTATAAGCTAAAATGGGGACCTCTGTGTAAATAAGATGGTTCAGCAGTTTTCTCTGGATAGCATTGCAACAATCGCAAAACTAATTATTTATACTTTTATCATGAATTAAAAAGAATAAAATATATCAGAAAAAGGAATACACATACCTATATTTCACCCCTCAGCTCTGTGTAGTATCAAGGAGAAGGCTGAAATGAAATGTGTGAGCGATATTTATAATGTTTTGAAAAAGGGGGTGGGGGCTACCACAGATGTGCCTCTGACACGTTACCATGTATAGTATGATGGGGTGTGGTGATGGTTTTACCAAGGGGCAGTCCATCTTGCTAAGCATTATATAAACCCTGCATTTGAAGCCAGAAGGCACAGCTTTTGAGAGATTTCTCAGATTCTGTTTTATAGACTTGGTCAGATTATCAAAAACATCAAGCAAGAAGATGGCAAGCGCTTCTCATTTCAACATCCCTTTAATAGGTCAGATTTTCATACCACCTAATGAAAAGTCTGGAGATGAAAAACCAAGCAAGAAGATGGCAGAGCGCAGCGCTTCTCAATTCAACATCCCTGTAACAGACCAGATTGTCACAACACCTAATGAAAAGTCTGGAGATGAAAAGTCAAGCAAGAAGATAGCTGTTGGGGCCCCACAACCCAAGCCAACGTATGTGTACTATGTGAGGTGTGAAAAAGAATGTCCCACACAAGTCTTGTTGAGTGGAAGAGTGTCTGACATAAAAAAGAAACTCGCTGAACAGTTTGGTGAATCAGAAAATCCTAAATCTGACTGTCCTTCTGAAGAGACACCACTGCAAGACCTTGAAGAGTTGCTGTGGGGTGAATCTGATGCCGAAAAAGAAGTTACTATGAAACCAAAAACAGAGAGTGACAAGAAGGGGGAGCCAGAGAAAATGGTCAGTGAGACACTGCCAAAAAAAGCATCAGAGAAAGTTGTGAAAAAGAAATGCAAGACACAGTCAAGAGGGGCCTCTGACCAAGAGGGTGATGATGATAATGAAGCCACAAGCAGTCAAGCCCAGGCTAAGAAAGTGAAAGATGAGAAATGAAGAAGAAGAAGAAAAGAGTTGCCTTGATGAGGTAAATGCATTTTAACATTTAAAATGTAACATTTAAAAATGTGAGTGGTGACATGTGTACATGGTGTAACTGAGGGAGATGAGTTAGCAGTATAACTAAATCTTACCCATAATGAGTCAGAGGACCAATGCTGTTTTCTGTTTTACTTTAATAGACTGAAGGATTTGCGATGGAGCAGCAGTCATATTCGGACAGCATGGATTCTCGACTTTCCACAAATCTACTGTTCGACTATCTTTGCTGTGTGAAAGATACAAATGTGGTTGTTAATGAGATGTGTGAGAACCAGTATGTTAGAAATACAGAGAGTGATAGAATGTTTCAAAATGTCACAGAACAGGCTGTGATCACTACACAACCCTCTTCTTCTACTGAGATTAGACAGGGGACCTCATGTGAAAACCAGGCCTCAGTAGTAAACCCCCAAAACTGACAACGATATGTATTGTAAGTACGTTATGTATCATACCATCTGTGTCGTAATTGCTTCAGTGATACAGAGGGTGATACATTGTGAATTGGTCGATTCCTGTCCTGGGTGTGAGATAGATGATCCGAGTCAGAAAAACCATTCATGTGTCCTTGACGACTTAAGCTCTAAAGAAGCATACAGAAATGTTTCTGTAGCCATACATATAGGGCAGCTCATGCCCGTGATCTTGGCAATTGCTATGAAGCATCAGGGGTTAAATATGACCAATTGTACCCTGGAAACTATAAGTCATGTTTTAAATGGTGTGAGAAAAGCCGATAACCCCATGTGGTTAGTTATGCAAATGTTACAGCAGACAGACAGTGAAATTAAAAAGATGCCAGCCGTCTCTGTCAGCAAAGTTCCTTTAAAAATTTCTAAAAAGAAATTCAGGAACCCTGTTTATATTGTAAAAAATTATCCCACCCTGCCCCACCCCAAATTGTTACATGGAAACATTTCAGTACCAAAATGTGTCATATTTTATTTTTGCAGATAATCATGCAGGATGCAAGTACAGAGAGAATCCAAAGGCTTATGTATCTGATCCTAAGCCATTACTGTCATCCATCACTGTTTGGTTCACCTCAATATGACATTTGCCTTTGTGAGATACATGCAGCCTCTGAACTGATGATGTTTGCCCTTCCAGAAGTATGGGAGGATACAGATAAATATATAAAGGAATCTGTGTTACCACTTGTAGAAAATGTTAAAGTGATTGCCGATATATTCGTGGAAGACGATGAATGTCTTTGTGGCCTTTATATCATGATCGTCATAGTCATGTGTGTGTGTACTACAAAGCAGAAAAGACCTTGTGATATTGTACGTGTTGTTAACCTGGCTTCTCTGCTTGCTGAAATGATCCACTGGTCAAAAAAAGGACCCTTTAAAAATTATATAAGGAAATTAAGGAACACTGTTTATGTTGTTAAAACATTTACCCCCAAACTGTTACTTGTTACCATTTTAATATTGTTCATATTGTTACCCTGGCTTTTAACACTTGCTAAACCACCCATGCATGAGAGGCCACTAAAACATAGTGCTGTATGTTTTTTTCCAGAGTATACAACGATGGGAAACACCCTGTCAGTGCATCCAGAGGCTTATTTACCAACTAGTCAGACACAAAGCTTAACAACCTGGTTTAAATCTACCTACAGGACAAGCACCGTCTGTACTTTTAGAGACATGCCAAGGTCTTTTTGATGGTCTCCCAGAGGGACCCCAAAAGGAAACTGTGGATTATTTTAAGGATGAGGGGGCTACTCTTGAGGAAGCAATGTTTAAAATTGCTATAGAGTTTATGCATAATCCTTATGATGTAATACACTTTTGTGGTTTTATCTGTACTGCTGTTGACTTTTTAGTGTTTAGTTTGCAGAACGGGGTGTCTGAGTCTGACATCATAAATTTTGCTTCTTTTATCGCTTTTGTTGTGTTTCATAAACCAGATTTAGCATATGCTTTTCCTAAATAGTGTATTATAATGTACTTTCAGATGGAACATACTGGCATGCTCCCAATATTCCAGACAGTCTTGATGTCTACAATGTACCGTGTGATAAAGGACATTTTAAAGGAACCTATATAATTTGGAAAACAGCCTGCATTAAATGTCTGCTCTGAAGATGCTGCTGCTTCACTGGCAGAAAACACACTGACTCTGATTAAAGAGTTGCCACCCCCTTGTATGGAGACTCTATGTTGACGTAATGGAAAACAGTAACCGTAGAGCAGTATGCAAGGTGAACGTCATTTTAGATGTTACAGAATGTCTTAAAAATCAGGCTTGTTATTTTGAGTGGTGTATGGCATATGTGTGTATGTATTGTGCATACCTCATCACTAAGGGGGAAGTGGACGATGCCAATGCTTGTGTAAAACATGCAGCTCAAAAGTTGCTGTTTCTGGGTATTGTGAAGCGTGTAAAAATTGAAGAGTAGAAAAACAAGATATTATATAATCCGTTGCATGCTTGCCATGTGTTATGCCTTTTGTATGTAGCAGCTATATGCATTAGTTTATGTATTATAAAGTATATAAAGTAAATATTCAAATACTGTTATGACGTGTGTATTTATAAATAAAATATAATCATGCATTGCACTTTGTGGTTGTCATAGTGTTTTTCAAAGAACAAAAAGAGCACATACTTCATTTTACTGGTGACAAGAGTTTTGCTAGCTAGCAGATGTGTCAGGGTGTTGACGAAAGAAGATGAATGATCACCTGTTCCAGAATATATATTTTAATGCAAAAAAAGTGGGTAGTTTCACAGGGGTGACTCAGCTGTATAAGGCTGCAAAAAAACTTGATAAAGAGGTCACCAGGAAAGGTGTTGCAGAATGGCTTGCGAAGCAGGACCCCTATTCATTACACAAAGCAGCCAGAGTCCGATTTAAGAGAAATCCTGTCATTGTTTCTGACATAGATAGACAATGGCAACTGATTTAGTGGATATGAGTCAATATGCAAAGTACAGTAATGGGTTAATGTCACATACTGACGGCATCAATGTGCTGTCCAAGCATGCCTGGGTAGTAACTTAAAAGACAAATCAGGCAAGGCAGTGAAGCAAGCCTTTAAAACTATTTTTAAAAAGTGGACGACACCTCAGAAGTTGCAGACTGATCAGGGTAAAGAGTTTCTAAATGCTTCCTTAAGAACCTATTAAAACAAAATAAAATACACCATTTTGTGACGAATAATGAAGTTAAGGCCAGCATTGTAGAAAGATTTAATAGGACACTGAAGTCATGCATGTGGCCTTACTTTACAGCCCAGAATACTTGGAAATATACAGATGTGTTGTCAGACCTGGTGCACAGCTATAACCATACTTATCACAGAAGCATTAAACACAGACCTGTGGATGTTAACCCTTCCAATGCCCTGGGTGTATGGAAGATCCTATACGGTAATTCTGTTCTTGGCAAAAAACAAAAGGGTACCCTTCAGAAAGATGATCACGTGAGACTATCTAAGCTAAAAGGGTGTTTGAAAAGGATATGAACAGGCTACACAGATGAGATATTTATTGTGACGGAGGTCTTAAAGACACAGAGACCCACCTATAAGCTAAAGACTATCAGGGGAAGACATTAAAGGTACTTTTTACGCAGAGGAGCTGCAAAAAATTGAACCTGATGAGGACCGTGTGTACAGGGTGCAGAAAATCCTGAAGGAGAAAAAGCGTGGCAGAAAAACTTGGTATCTGGTAAAGTGGAGAGGGTGGCCCGATAAATTTAATAGCTGGGTTGAGGCAACACAGGTTCGGGACATTAGAAGCAGATAAGGCTTAAAATGCTCAAAAATGGATTTTATATCACATTGCCCAGCAATGCATCGCACAACATTTTCCAAAACAATACTATCTCCACTTTTACTGTAAAGTTACCACAAACGCTGAACTACCTGGTGAATGGGAAGTGGCTTAGCAGAAATTCAGTACCCTCATACCTGGGACAATGTGCCTGCACAGAAAACAGGTCAGTATGCTCTATCAGCCTCTAAACGTAGCCCACAGTAAAACACCACCAACTGGACCCTTTACTGAGTCAGCAGCATTTAAAATCCCATCAGGCTATTATCCTAACATGGCTGGTGTTATTTCTCAAATTAATAAAAGCATATTTGAAGTAAATGAACTGCCAGTGGTTTTGGAACAACAAACCGTCGGGAGAGAAATAAGCATTGACAGTGACATCAAATGTATTTTGTTTATGCATGGGCAGTTACAGTACCTTTTGGGTTTTAGCAGACTCGAGGTAGGTGTAGGAAAGAATCTAGCAAAGAACCCTCCAGATATTAATGGGGGTTTTTACACATTATATATATACACTGACATTATCACACATGAAATAGTGGGTGACAGTCTAGTGCCTTTGCTGAGATGTGTACCCATCAGAGGCCAAGACAATGAGATAGTGACTGTGACCTATAATAAACCCCATTATCAAACAGTTAGTAAACATCAGATAGATACAGTCACTATTGAAATAAAGAATGATCAAAATGAACCTGTACCATTTCAATTTGGAAAGGTGATCGTGAAGTTGCATTTTCGCCCCCAGAGAGTGCTCTAAAATTTAACAAGGATGGTGATTGTTTGACATTATGGGGACCCTGCCTTGTACA
This sequence comes from Neoceratodus forsteri, assembly GCA_016271365.2. NCBI lineage: Eukaryota > Metazoa > Chordata > Ceratodontiformes > Ceratodontidae > Neoceratodus > Neoceratodus forsteri. The sequence goes on from CM028131.1 coordinate 539,860,659, forward strand.
GAAGCTATTACAAGGCACAGGCAGGATACGGTCTGCCCGGCTTTCATGGACTTCCTACTATGTATGGTTCTGGTATAGGAGGGATATTTCATAGTCTGTTCAGAAAAGCAGTTCCATTTTTAAGAAGGGGTTTGAAATTGCAAACCACATCTACAGACAGCAGCTAAAATCTTGCAAAAGATGTTGTGGGGCATGTGACTAGTGCTGTCACTCAAAAGATGTCAGGGTGATAAGCCTACTCAAGGGTGGTCTCAGGGCTGATTGTATTCAAGAGAGGTAAAAGAGAAGCGCAGAGTACACCCTTTCGCTTCTCATCGGCCCCCAGCTACTTTAAAAGAGGTGTTTCAAAATGCAAAACTTCACATAAAAGAAAACGCTCAAAGGCAAAAAGGATCTTCGAGGGGTCGTAAAAAAAGCAGAGACCTGTTCTAAAAAACATGGCTTTCGTGCACTGTGGGTCTGAAGAATGCACAAAATCAGAACTTGACTTGTTTGCCGTTTCCCCCACACAGACAAGCATTGAAAAAAGCATTTATGTAGAGATACCACCTCTGGCTGCCCTTTCAGAAAACTCACCGATTGAATTTTATATAGCAGGGACTGGTGAAGACTATTTGGATCTAAACAACATTCTTCTTTACCTGGTTTGCAAAATCACTGAAGCGGATGGTAGTGATATACCTGCAGCGGCCAAAGTGTGCCTTATAAACTACCCAGTGGCAACCATTTTCAGTCAGCTGGATGTGACTGTCGGTGATCGGCTCATCAGTCAGAGCAATAACTGTTACCCCTACAGGGCTGTCATAGAATCTGTGCTGAACTTCAGTGAAGAGACCCTTTCTACACAATTTACTGCAGGGTTATTTTACAAAGACACCCCGGGGAAACATGAAATCACAGACAGAGATGGTGACAATGTAGGTTTTAATAAAAGACGCTCCTTCACACATCTCAGTAGAGGGGTAGAACTGCTGGGACACTTGTACACAGACTTGTTTTTTCAAGAGAAACTGATGCTGAATGGCGTGGATATTAAAATTAAACTGACACGTAACAGGGACAGCTTTTGCCTGATGAGTGGAGATGCTGAGCCTTATAAGCTAAAAAGTCATGGCTGCCTCTCTGTTTGTCAAAGGGTTAAGTGACCCCAGAGTCGTCTGGGACACTCAGAAGCCCTGCTGACCTCAATGCTAAATACCCTATAGACAGAGTGGGTATGAAAGTGTTCAGCCTCCCTGCAGGCAGCAGTGTCTGCAACCAAGATAATTTGTTTTTGGGACAGTTACCAAAAATGATGGTCATGGGATTTGTTGACAATGATGCTTTTAGTGGTTCCTATACTAAAAACCCCTTTAACTTTGAGCATTATAACATTAATTTTGTGGCTTTGTATCTGGACGGTGAACAAATCCCCGCTAAACCTCTGCAGCCCTATTTTAGAAATGGGAATGCTGTGAGAGAATATTTTAATCTGGTACTAGCGGCGGGGAAATCTATGAAAGATCACCCGCTTTTAGTTAACCGTCAGGAATTTACCCAAGGGTACACCCTGTTTGCCTTTGATCTCACTCCGGACCAAGAATGTGCTGATCATTATTCTTTAATTAAAACTGGGAACCTCAGAGCTGAGATCAGATTTGCAGAAGCCCTTCCACAAACAGTTAATCTCATTATCTATGCAGTGTTTGATAATGTCATTGAAATAAACCAGAGAAGAAATGTCATTTTTGATTATATGTGATAAACCATAAAAATGAACACAAAGCAGCTGGAAAAAATTGTAACCAATGACACCCACATCCGTGACTGTTTTCTGGGCGTGTTTCCCTGTGATCTGCTACCCAAGGAGAGACTGAGAAACCTTCCTGCAGCACTAGTCATCAATACTGCCCCCCATGACCTCCCTGGACAGCACTGGTTAGCCATATACATTTCAGAAAATGGGACTGGGGAGTTCTTCTACAGCTACGGTTTTCATCCTGACAATCATGCACAAACTATTGGGTTTTTTTTAAACAGAAATGCAAACAACATTTTGTACCAAGACACACAGTTACAAGATACCTTTTCTACCACCTGTGGATTTCACTGCATATTTTTCTACACCACAGATGCAAAGGACTTTCTTATGATCAGATTTTAAAATGTACTTAATGATTTGCTGAAAATGATGCCATGGTAACTAGTTTTGTACGTCACTTTTCAGACATCTAAACATGTCAGGGCATGTATCAGTGAGGTGGCAACATGTTCAGACTTGTTTGTCTTGTAATGAATTTAAATATAAACCGCTTGTAATTTTATTCAAAACGTGTCACTTATAAAATCATATATAAACACTCATAATTGTGTGTCTCTGTTTGCTGTGTTTAAACTTGGGGGAGCACCTGTTTAAACTGTGGGGGCTGTGTTTAATGTTTTCAGATATGCAATGTCTTCAATAATGACAAAAATATATAAAATATAAAGGTGTTTATTGTAAAAAAACGGCCAACAAAATACAACATACATCAGTGGTAACATCATGGATAAGATGTGCAATGTCTTCAATAATGACAAATATATAAAATATAAAGGCATTTATTGTAAAAACTACCAATAAAATACAACATGCATCAGTGGTAACATCATAGATAAGATATAATAAACAAAAGCATCTCCTGTTAAAAATGCACACTATATATACCATAGCACTGAGGTAGAATTATAAGCACCTCTTCTAAAACATGTTAACTTATTTAACTATGAGGTAGCTAACATGCATCAATATAAACACTTTTTGTAAAAACAGGATTACATATTCAATATGAGGTAAATGGCTAACATAGGTTGTACACAGCAGTCACTGAGGTAGGATTACATATTTAATATTAGGTAAATGCTCAACATAGACTGTAAACAACAGTCACTGAGGTATCTAACATTCATACATAGAGATTGCATTTTAAGTTTTACATAGTGAGCCACGCAGGTTTCTTAAAAGACTTTTGTCTTTTGGGCGTCACTGACCATTGGCTAACTGGAGATGGCTGTGGCTGTTTTGCACCAGCTACCGATTTCAGCCTTTCCACATAGCTCCTGTTTGCTGAGTGAGCAAACACTGAGGTGGGTATGTTAGACTCAGCCATTGCTTTGACAAAACATCCCAGCCCTTTGGCTTTCTGTGGTCAGGGGATTGCGTGAGTGACTATAGCCCTCTTACTAAATTGACCATGTGAGACCCAGAAACAACAGTGCCTTTATACATTAATTCACCCTTATCACTCCAAACACAATATCCTTGTTCTTTTGCCATATGCTTTAACAAAGTTCAGCATTGGTTTTAGACCGATGAAAACACTACTTAAAATGTCTTTTTCCATAGTACTAGGTACAGAAGCTGTCTCTGCTGACCGCGAGGGTGGTCAGACATTGATTCATTTTCAGGCATGAGTAATGTCAAACTGGTTTTAGCTTGTTCTCCTTGTCTTACCAAAGTCAGATAGCGCTGTAACACAGCAGAGTACATTTTTGCTTTGTCTATAGTCTGATAAATCAGTCCGGGACAGTATAGCTCTTATGTCAGTGTCCAAACTGTTAGTGCAACTTTTCTCATATCCTGATCAGGGTAATTAGTTTTAATGTGATCCATCTGTTGCTGAGGTACCAAATACATTTCTGTGTAAAATCCATTATCTGTTAGCCAGCAGGCCTGTGATCAAAGGGGATGGCAATTCCTAGCAGCTGCTCCTATAAAGCCACCAGTCTGATTAACTATTTTCTTTTTCCTTTTAAGGTTATTTGTTTATCGCTAAAGTTTTAATGACTCTCTGTTTTTTTTTTTCAGCACACCTAACTGCTTTGCTGACAGTGGAATATTTCCTCTGAGAGTGTTTAAGGTATCTCAGCTATAGCTGATATCAGATCATCAGAGGCTGAACATAAAATAGCTTTTCTTAAGCTCGAGGCCCTTTTACTAGTAACTTTAAAACAGACAGATTTCTCTGCAGTCTTTTAGACATAATGACAATACAGTATCAAATATTTTTAGAAGCAGAATATGTTTTTTTCATGACATATGCCACAGGCCAGTCAGGGGGAAACACACCACTATGCAGTCTATATTCATCTGGTGTATTGGATCTTAAATCAACCAGTAAATAGCCATGAGGCTTTCTTGTGGCATCTTCAAAAGCTTCTAAGAAAAATTTTGTCTGACCAGGATACATTTGTCTAGCTAGTGTTGTGATCTGAAGCTTGTCTCTGGGGTTTTTAAACAAAATCATGTATTTGGCATTTAGTGTGATGGTCCTGCTTTTTTTACCTTGACAGAACACATTCTGGACAATTAAAAATATTGTCAATTGTTTATGATGACTGTACTTGGTAAACCCATATTCCACTTCACTATTTTGACAGGCAGAGTCCATCAAATCATCTATAACGACAAAATTTACCTTTCCAGGTGGTAAGAGATCATTGTCAGCTAGTGACATCGGTAGCCCCTCCACAAATTTAATCTGTGGGAACTTTAACAGCAATTCATTATACAAAGGTTGCCAACAGCTATAGAACCAGACAATATTTTCAGGCTTGTGTGATAAAGTGGCATCAGCATGTTCCAACAACTGTTTTATAAAGAGGCTCTTCCCACTATTAGAGGGGCCAGCCAGCAGACAAGTAAAGGGATGCTGCAACCTGATATCCATTTTTCACAATCAGTATCCGTAAGGAAATGTTTTAAAATTGTCTTGTAAAACTCGCTTGTCATAAACTACTCTCTGGGTCTTGACAGCGTTTTGTTTCAAGGACCACTGCTTTTATTCCTAACAATGCTGGGTTGACTCACGGTATCTTTAGAGATCTGTGACCCCAGAGTAGTCAAAGACCAGGTCCTTCAGACTTTCAAATTAATGTGTTTACTGCTTGGCTACATTAAGGGTAAACCCTTTCACTTTAAGAACAACCTCACCACTGGACAGCCTGTCCCGTAAGTTTTGGGCCTGCAGAAATGAACTCTGTAATGTGTTCATCAGCAGGAACTTCACTGGTCAGCTCCCCTAAATAATCGCCCAGAGGTGGGGCCCAGTCACCCGGTCTGGACACAAAAATGACAGAGTCTGTGTCGTGGTAAAGGCACCTGTCCTGTAACCTATCTAGCAGGTTGTAGAGTTCGATTCTGGCATATGCTGTTGTAAAACTAGCTATAAATATGTTGATATTATTGGAATTTGTGTAATGATCGCTGGTATATTTTAAGCTTAAACATGCTGTTTCATCATTGATGAAAAAGCATGATGAGATATCATGATACGGAACAAAAACATATTGAAATAATTGCTGTGGGTCTGTTACTATGCTCGTTGTCAGTAAATTAGCTCTCTGCCCAAATTTGCCCCAAAGAGAATTTAAAAACAGTTTAGATATCTGTCTCCTTACAGGGTTAACAGCTATGGCTGCAGGGTTCAAATGTACATTTTCCCTTTCAAAATACTGTTGTATGTACCTGACTTTATCCTCTTCAGTTTTGACCCATGAAGGGAAACCAGATGCCTCTTGCTTGCTTTTAGATGCAGCTTGTTGTAATCTGCAAAAGCTCTGTGCATGACTCTTTAAAATGCCAAACTTCATAAATTTTAATGATTTTGTAGCCTTTTCCAGTGCCAGGTTTAGTTCTACAGTACAGTAGGTACCTGTAAGTGACAGTTGCTCATCATCATGTGCGCATGATGTTGTTTGAGAGAATCTATTTTCAAGCGCATGCACGACATAATGTAAACACAAGTTTTTTACCAATCCTGGATGGCAGCACTGGAAAGAAAAGACCTCTAGGGGGTAAGACTTTTACTTTTGCTAAACCAAAGTACTGAGTGAGGTCATCAAAATTGTCATAAATGATGTCAGGATGACCGACTGGATACTGTTTGGTTTTGTTAACAAAAGGGTAGAGGCTGGTAAAATCATAATAGTGTATTTTCTCATCAGGCTGCGTCTTATAGTACAGACAAATGGCATTTGTTCTCCCCCCAAACAGTGACTGCCTAGGTTTGAGTGGCTGTGGTAGCTGCCTGTCCCTCAAGAAATTATTCAAACCCTGATCTGTAGTCAGCATTGCTTTCCATTCATGTTCCCACAATACTCTAATGGCAAAACCCTGTCTTTTTAGAAAATGAAATTTGTGCATGGTCCTATTGAATAACTGTTCAAAACTAGTCCCTGTCATGTGGTTTCTATCTTTCTCACAGTAACAGATGTTGCAGCCATGAAAAAAACAACCATTAAATTCAAATGCTGTGGGTATTCCATTTATGAATGAATAGCCATCCAAAAAGTACGGACCCACCTTAAATTCACCACCCCTTAGCGCATGCTGAATAGAAATGTTTTCTTTCTCAGATATGTACATAAGCCACTGAATAGCAGGTGTGGAGTATCTCTTCAATTGTCTGTGGTAGTTGTCTGGGGGGAGAACAGCAACAGTGCATTCTTTCAAGAATAGAAATCTGTACATCGCCATAGAAACTGAGGCTATGGTGACGTACTGGAAGGGGTCTAAGGATACTATTTCATACTCCACTGTATCACCGTCTGACTGTTTTAAAATACTTTTCGTAGTCATCTCCAGTACTTCATTTCTAAATTTGACACAGGCTTTTCGAAGAATTTCAACATCTAACTAACAATAGTAGGGAAGCTCTCTTTTCAGATTAAATTCTCTATGTCTGTTAGCTAGGTACCATTGCAAAAACTCTTGCTTTTCTGCAGGCAACATATATTCAGAACCATAAAACTGAGCATCGGGCAGGGGGCCTACATAATTTTCATTAGCCTTGGTGTTAAAAAATTGGGGGAAGTAACCTTTAGCAATCTCATTCTCAAATCCAAGGGCTGCAGGGATATTTGCTAGTTTAAAAGGAAGAAAACAATGGCTGTCAATAAATCTGATGTGTAGGGATGTCACTGTGACACAGAGTACTTTTCCTCCTTGTGTGAGCAATTTAATATCAATTCTTTCCTTGACTAGCTGGCTAATGATAAAGTAACTGTCATAGCCTTTGACATTGTGTGCTATAAATGTGTAGTGTCTAAATGGGGCATCAATAAAATGTGCTACAAAATCTTTTATGCAATCTTCACCTTGAATTCCAGGACCTCTTCCTATCTAATTGCTTAGCATACACAAAATTTGGTATATGCACCCCGTTTCTTGTGTGGCTTCAAATCAAACACTATATATTTCTCAGTGATTTTTACGTCTGTGAGTGGTGACATGTAACACAGATGCTTGTCTGCTGTCATGAAAGAACCACATCTGCTACACTGAATCAATTTACATGTATGAGATCCCTTGTAAAAACAAAACATTGTTCACACAGTTTCATGGATTTACAAGACCCTGTATCCCATCAGCTCTAGCTAAATGTCTTTCTAGGCATGCTGAAGACCTACAAATCTTCTTACATTTGTAACAAGATACTGTGCCAATTTCCTTTTCGAGACAACACAGGTCGAATCAAACTTTGCACTGTTGTGCACAGATATGATTTCCTTATGGCTGTAGGCTACATCACAATATTCGCAGAGGTACCGTGCGCCTATGAATTTTTTTACATTAGTGATGCCATAGAAATGGTTTTCATGTAATAATACAAACAGTGTTTTAGGAAATCTTTCTGGACCTGTTGAAAATGTTTGCCAGTTTCCTTCATTATGATATAAAATCTTAATTTTGACTCCTAAAAAACGTTCAAACTGGGGCACATCACTAAAAGTGACAGGGGTTTGGTCTGACAAACCTAGCTCAGCGTGCAATATTTTAGCCTTGTTCAACAACTGACTGTCACTCATATGTGGATTTAAGAGTGCGAAGACCACCGAAACACAAACTATTGTCTCTGTTATTTAAATCAATCAGGTATCGTCTCTTTTTTTGTAAAATCCTGCTATAAAAGATGGAGCTCAGTGTCCGTCTCCCCCCCACCCCCAAACCATGGTGGTTCCTGATAGTTGTTACCACGAGATGTATAGTGTCATCAGCAATTACTTCAGTATTGCTCTGTAGCATATCAGCTATCTGATCTAAGAAGGTTGCAGCATTTAGTTCATTTGGTCTTGTCTTTCTTGAGAACAAGGGGTGATTCAAAGAAGCAGCATTTAATCTTACCTGTATAAAATCCCCATATTGTGTTTTTCTCTTCACACTGTCTAACAAACTTTCTATAGCCTGGTGCATTGCAGCAATAGCCTCTGTAAAAGATTTTATTTTATCTAGATTTATAAACTTATATCTTTGATGAAATTCTGTAGCATTAAAGTTTTTTAAAATTCGTTCATATTCCTGTACAGCTTCTAAATACACTGTAGGAGGCACCCTGTTAGCCTGATCATCATCATGATGGTTTTTTAATTCAGACTGCAGACCATTAGTAACAGCCTATGTTGTAATATTTTTCTGGCAAGCTTTACTTTTCTTATCAACTTTTCTCGGATTGTTTTATTTTTTACGCAGATTTTTCTTTTTTGACCCCATTTGTTATTTTTTTTCATTTTGTTAGTGATGCAACCCTTTGTACTCAGTTTGTGAGAGCTTCTGTGCTTTCGCTTTGTAAGTTGATCTTTGTTTTTGGCCACTTTTTCCTCCAAACCCCTGTACTTTTCATACATGTTGGCCGCACTTGCCATCACCTTCCTTTCCTTGCATGAGAATTTAGATACACACACTAAACCAAGCACACTGTTCAGTAAAGTAGCTGAACTTTTAAAAAGCTCAGATTTAAGCAGCTCATGATCGTAATCCTCACTAGATAATCTACCCTCAATTACCAAGGCATTAAACAAACTATCAGTTGTTTTAAAAATACAGGCTTTCCCAATATTGATCATGTCAATGTCCCTTTCTTGAAATCTTTGGTCAGAAACTCTTGTGCTGCTGCTCCTAGATGGCTGTACAATGTTTATTGGCACATTTGGTTCATTTACAACAGCAGAGACTCTTGAGCCGATGCTCGTAGATGGCTGTATATCTTGTTCAGTTATGCTATACGTATTCTGGTCACTGACACCAGCAGAAACTCTTGAATGCCTTTGAAAAACATCACTTTCATGTAATGATCTATTTTTCCCTCTCTCCCTTGCAGGATTTCTCTGTGCAGCTGTTTAAAAGCAGAAAATATAACCCTGTCACTACTTTCAGTATTTTAAAACTTTTATAAGACATAATTTAAACTCTAAAACCTGCAGCATCAACTGTTTCAAAACAGAAAAATACACCACTGTCACTACTTTCAGTATTTTTAAAACTTTTATAAGACAAAATTTAAACTCTAAAACCTGCAGCATCTACTAGTTCTAGTTAAAAATACACACCTTCTGTAGTGGTAACCTGTGGACTAGCCAGCCTCTCCCTTGCAGGATTTCTCTGTGCAGCTGTTTAAAAGCAGAAAATATAACCCTGTCACTACTTTCAGTATTTTAAAACTTTTATAAGACATAATTTAAACTCTAAAACATGCAGCATCTACTATTTCTAGTTAAAAATACACACCTTCTGTAGTGGTAGCCTGTGGATTAGCCAAACGTGCAAATGTTTGAATAAGGTCTTCATCAGGAGTCCACGAGTCCATGGCTACTTGTTGAATATTTTTAAAATTTTTTAGCTCAAGAAGTAGTTGTGGCAGTCTCTCTCTATCCTTTAGTCTTTAGCTTTCAAACTCTTGAAATACTTATATAAAAATGACTCAGACCACCCCACCCCAAAAAGTATGTAGCTGTGAGTAAAACAACATCTGGTACTGTCCATCAAACCACCACCCCCCACCACCCTTTCTCGAAGGGGGAAATATATAAGTCCAACACAGCTCCTTGCAGGCTTCGTTTTACCTCCCTGTGACAGCTGAAAGGCATTAAGAAATGTCTTTGTGACAAACGTTTGGTCACAGTTTAATTAAAAGGTATGTAGACTGCTTCTTTAAGTCCAAATAAGCTTATACATAGTTAGCTTTTTAAAATGTATAATGAAAATCTTGTCTTTTTTAAAACACCTGTGTCCTTTAAAAAGTTAATCATGTGAAACACCTGTTTTTTCATTTACACAGTGGAGAGTTCAAAAAAGAAATGCCATATTACTGACACGCTGGTCACAGTCTAAAACAGCTGCTTTTTATCAATCTTAAAACACAAAGAGGCACAGTTTATAATAACGACTGTTGAGGGTCATCTTAAGTTATGTTTTTAAAAGTCAAATGGAAATTTTGTCTTTTTTAATACAGCTGCATCCTTTAAATTAGTAATAAGAGGCACAGTTTATGATAACGGCTGTTGAGGGCCATCTTAAGTTATGTTTTTAAAAGTCAAATGGAAATTTTGTCTATTTTAAAACAGCTGCATCCTTTAAATTAGTAATTCATTACATTCTGTCTTTTCTTTGTAACATATCATTTATTTGCCTATTTAGTTAAGCTTAAGATTAATACTTTTGAGCCCTGAGCTCTTTTACAAAGGTCCCAAGTCAGATACATTACAGAAACATACAGGTAATGGTTACAAACCTACTACATGACTTTTTAATTTTTTCCAAAAGACCATTAATATTTTAAACATCCATACAAGACATTGCTTTTCCTACGTGTCTAATGAGGGACACACACACACACACACACACACAGTGTGTATTTTTTTGCAACAACTCTAAGCAAAGCTGTAGATACATTTTAAGACTGTGTGCTTTAAAATTATTTTTGAAAGAGAAACATTATCATTTTACATTCTGTCTTTTCTATGTAACATATCATTTTTTCAAAACATTGTAAATATCACACACACATTTCATCCTTCTCCTTGATACTACACAGAGCTGAGGGGGTGAACTATAGGTATGTGTATTCCTTTTTTCTGATATATTTTTATTCTTTTTTATTCATGATAAAAGTAAAAATAATTAGTTTTTTGTGATTGTTGCAATGCTATCCAGAGAAAACTGCTGAACCATCTTATTTACACAGAGGTCCCCCCATTTTAGCTTATAAATGTTACATGCGTATACATAAAGCTATCCTTTTGATGCAAGTTTGACACAGTCCTACAGATGCAAGTTAAATAATTTTGTATATTGTTACAAAAACAGAAAAAGGGGTACTCACACAGGCAGATGAATTTCCCTCGGGGTTGGGGGTCTCCACTCAGATCTGTGAAACCTCTGCATGATCAGGTTCCTCCTAGATACTTCTTTCTGAAAATATCCTAATCAAAACACACACATGTCCCTGCAGTTATACACCAGGCCTACAGGGGCACATACCACTACATAAACACTAACTGATTTTTTGGGGTGGAAGGAGCACGGTGGTGAAGAGGGACAGGGGTTCAAGCCAGGATGGTGGGGGTGCAGGAGAAAGGGGGGACGGATTCGAGCCAGGATGGTGGGGGTGCAGGAGAAAGGAGGGGCGCAGGAGTTCAAGCTAGCATGGTGGGACTCGGGTTCCAGCCAGGATGATCTGGCAGGGGATCGAGGAGTGCACGGAGGAGGGGCGCAGGATGCTTACAAAATGGTGGGTGGCAGGGTTCGGGAAAGTCACGAGAATGGGGGCGTATAGCGCTTACAAAATGGTGGTGTTATGTCACTTCCAGGGTTTTAGTGTGGGTCATTTCCTGCATAGAGGCGGGGACACAGGTTGAGCGTATGTCAATTCCTCGCAAGGGGCGGGACACGGGTTTGAGGTTGCATTACTTCTGCCAGAAGTGGGCGGGGCTAGCGCATTTTAGGGAGGAACTTCCGGTTTAACAAGGGGCGATTCTGATTGGTCCATTTTAGGCCACGCCCACCTGTCAAATGACATCGCACGCGCTGATTGGCTGAAATTTAACATTTGACGAGATATATGAACTTAAACTACTTGCCTGATTCTACTTACCTGCCTTTCGCCATGCCTTCCCTCGCTGTCCTTATTTAACCTGCTTTCTCTTCCTTTGTCCACAGCTGGTAGCCACGAGGGCTAGGAGTTGCCTGCCCTCCCAGCAAGTGAAGCCTGGGTCGTGAGCGTCGTGGGTCACTGGACTGCATGCATTGTGACCCCGAGCCGCAAATTCAAGCAGCAAGGTACAGGAACACTGCGCAAGGATTGCTGAGCCCACTGATCTCGGTCCGCATGAGGTCCTGGCTCGCTGGCGCTGGCGTCCTATTTTGAATTTTAGCACCTCCAAATTCAAAGGCCACAGCCTACAGCATAGCCTAATGACCCAGATTGCTAGCTGCAGGCCTAGTTTTTTTACTCCTGCTGTAGTGATGCTAAATCAGTTTACCTGCTTTTAGACCAGAACTGCAAACAATATCTATCGCAGTGTTAAATTATTATCTGCTATTACCTGCTAAACTAGACCAGAGCTACTAGCAATTTCAGCCACAGTATTTGATCATGTACTGCTCTTTACCTGCTATATTAGACTAGAGCTAGAAGCAATTAGATCGTGTACTGCTGTTTACCTGCTATTTTAGACTAGAGCTACTAGCAATTTTCAGCCACAGTGCTAGATCGAAAACTGTTTTCTACCTGCCATATTTGCAATTTTCTGCCACAGTGCTAGATCATAAACTGCAGTAGTTAGACTTTACACTTCCTCGCAGGACTTGCACTTCAGTCAATTAGCTGCCATCCTCCATTTTACTGCTTAAAGATTGCAATTTACTTAATCTGCCTGTGCCTCATTCTACTTACCTGCTTTTCACCACGCCTTCCCTCCCAGTCCTTATTTAACCTGCGTTCTCTTCCTTTGTCCATAGCTGGTAGTCACGAGGGCTATGAGTCACCTGCCCTCCCAGGAAGTGAAGCCTGGGTCGCTAGGGTCATGGGTCACTGGACTGCATGCATTGATGACCCCCCTCCCCCAGAAGCCGCAACTTCAAGCAGCAAGGTACAGGAACACTGCATAAGGATTGCTGAGCCCGCTGATGTCGGTCGGCGTGAGGTTCTGTCCCGCTGGCGCTGATTTGAATTTTGGCGCCTCCAAATTCAAAGGCCACAGCCTACAGCATAGCCTAACAACCCAGATTGCTAGCTGCAGGCCTAGTTTTTTTACTCCTGCTGTAGTGATGCTAAATCAGTTTACTTGCTTTTAGACCAGAACTGCAAACAATATCTATCGCAGTGTTAAATCATTATCTGTTATTACCTGCTAAACTAGACCAGAGCTACTAGCAATTTCAGCCACAGTATTTGATCGTATACTGCTCTTTACCTGCTATATTAGACTAGAGCTACTAGCAATTAGATCGTGTACTGCTCTTTACCTGCTATTTTAGACTAGAGCTACTAGCAATTTTCAGCCACAGTGCTAGATCGAAAACTGTTTTCTACCTGCCATATTTGCAATTTTCTGCCACAGTGCTAGATCGTAAACTGCAGTAGTTAGACTTTACACTTCCTCGCAGGACTTGCACTTCAGTCGATTAGCTGCCATCCTCCATTTTACTGCTTAAAGACTGCAATTTGCTTAATCTGCCTGTGCCACATTCTACTTACCTGCTTTTCGCCACGTCTTCCCTCTCAGTCCTTATTTAACCTGCTTTCTCTTCCTTTGTCAACAGCTGGTAGCCGCGAGGGCTACGAGTTGCCTGCCCTCCCAGCAAGTGAAGCCTGGGTAGCGAGGGTCGTGGGTCGCTGGACTGCATGCATTGATGACCCCTTCCCCCAGAAGCCGCAACTTCAAGCAGCAAGGTACGGGAACACTGCGCAAGGATTGCTGAGCCCGCTGATGTCGGTCCGCATGAGGTCCTGGCCTGCTGGCGCTGATTTGAATTTTGGCGCCTCCAAATTCAAAGGCCACAGCCTACAGCATAGCCTAACAACCCAGATTGCTAGCTGCAGGCCTAGTTTTTTTACTCCTGCTGTAGTGATGCTAAATCAGTTTACCTGCTTTTAGACCAGAACTGCAAACAATATCTATCGCATTGTTAAATTATTATCTGTTATTACCTGCTAAACTAGACCAGAGCTACTAGCAATTTCAGCCACAGTATTTGATCATGTACTGCTCTTTACCTGCTATATTAGACTAGAGCTACTAGCAATTAGATCGTGTACTGCTCTTTACCTGCTATTTTAGACTAGAGCTACTAGCAATTTTCAGCCACAGTGCTAGATTGAAAACTGTTTTCTATCTGCCATATTTGCAATTTTCTGCCACAGTGCTAGATCGTAAACTGCAGTAGTTAGACTTTACACTTCCTCGCAGGACTTGCACTTTAGTTGATTATCTGCCATCCTCCATTTTACTGCTTAAAGATTGCAAATTGCTTAATCTTGCTGTGCCTCATTCTACTACTTGCTTTGCACCACGCCTTCCCTCCCAGTCCTTATTTAACCTGCGTTCTCTTCCTTTGTCCACAGCTGGTAGCTGTGAGGGCTACGAGTCGCCTGCCCTCCCAGCAAGTGAAGCCTGGGTCGCGAGGGTCGTGGGTCGCTGGACTGCATGCATTGATGACCCCCCTCCCCCAGAAGCAGCAACTTCAAGCAGCAAGGTACGGGAACACTGCGCAATGATTTGTGAGCCCGCTGATCTCGGTCAGCATGAGGTCCTGGCCCCGCTGGCTCTTTGCGCCATCTCCCCACCGCCCCCACCAAAACCCTTGGTTGACTCTTACTTTTATAGTCTTAATCATGTGATGCGGATGAAAAAACAGTCTGCCCACTTTCCCACTAGCAGGTAATCTCCTCTCGCCACTAGTGGCCGCTATAAACAGATTGTCTATTTACACTGCAAACACAGGTACGCATAACCTGAGTGTCTACTTACACTGCATACACTGTTATACATAACAAAATTAAAATGATGCTCCTCGCTCTCTCTCTCTCTGTCTGCTTGCTTTCCCACTAGCCTCCCTCCCCCCTGCCTCTCGCCCGTTCAGGCAACCACTGCCCGAGCATCACTATATGGTCAAAAATGCTGAGCCAACTAGCTCTACCATTCTCCCTATGTAAGCTATTTCCAGCCCCCCCTTAACTGGTCTATCGGGGCGACCATTCTTCCCCCTTCTCATACCCTTGGTCTATCAGTTCTGAGCAGCCTCAAGGCTGATGTTCTCAGCACAACCCCTAGCTATCACAACTCCAAATGTAGAGCCTGGGCTACCCGGCACATGCTTGTCCATCTCTTTACTCTCCTACTACTTCTAGCCGGGGATGTAGAATCTTACCCCGGTCCTGCCCCTCCCATGACCCCAGCACCCCTGGCCCTTCCAAAGGGACTGAAAATCCTTCAACAAAACATTTGCAGCATACTTAACAAAACCCATGTGCTTCATTTCTCACTCCAAACACTTTGCCCTGATATCCTGATACTCTCGGAAACCTGGCTCAAACCCCACCATCCTGACTCCTCTGTTTCTATCCCTGGGTACTCCCTAACTCGGCAGGACCGCATGGGAAATAAAAAGGGTGGAGGCATAGCCATGTTCATTTCTACCAAACACCGATTCACCCCTGTTCACCTCCCCCCACCCTCCCCTTTAATTGAGTCCCTCACTGTTAAACTCTCACTGCCTCACACTGCCCCGATCTTCATAGCTGGTATCTACTGTGCCCCTAATACCCCTGCACCTAGTATTTTAGACCATCTGACCAAACTAAAATCCGCGCCGCCGCTACAGGGGAGCTATACGTCCTAGGTGACTTCAATCTCAACTGGCTTGCTACAGATTGCGCCAAGCTACGCGCCAATGTTAATGCCCTGAACTTCACACAACAAATTTCCCAACCCACCAGAATGAACCTAAAAACCCTCAACCACTCCCTCCTGGACTGGGCCCTGACCACTCACCCCCATAGAGCGATAGGAGCAGGACTTCTCTCTAACTCCCTAAGTGATCACCACATGGTCTATGTGGTCCGGAAAGTGCACAAGCCCCCCCAAACCTCCCTCACGGACCCTTCTAGCCAGATCCTTCAAGTCACTAGCACTCACACCACTCCTGCTGGATCTGTCTATGGCTGACTGGTCTTTCATCCCTCAGGCTCCCTCGATCGATGCTGCACTAGAAAGCTTCAAAAACATGTTCCTGAGGGTCTGAGATCAACATGCGCCACTAATAAAAACCAGAGTTAGTGTTCCCACCTACCCTGGCTATCCACTGAAATCATATGTCAAAGCTGCTCCAGGGACCTGGCCTGGAAAAAACACAAAACTACCAGCACCCTCCAAGACCTACAAACTTACCGTGCCCTATGTAACTCCTGTACCAAGGCAATTCGACTAGCCAAACAGAAATACTTTGCATCGGCCCTATGCGCAAATCAGAACCACCCTTCCCTCTTCTGGAAAACCATAAAATCTCTTCTAACCTCGCCAACCCAACCACCTGCCCCTGTCCTGACAATCAGCAGCCGGGCCAACACTGACCCACTTGAAGTAGCCGCAGCCTTCAACATTCACTTTACCAATAGTGCAGCTTCCCTGGTAAATAGTCTCCCCCCTCCCCACCCCTGAGAACTCCCCCTCCCAGCCCACAGCCTCCCTCCTCCCACATCTCTTTCTCCTTCTGACCTGTCACTCTGGCCGAAGTCTACCAAGCTCTGTGCAACCTTAACTCTACGAAGGGCATTTGCTCCAATGGCTTGAACTCCAGACTACTCCAGCTGTCAGAGCCTGCAATAGCCGCTCCTCTAGCCGACTTGTTCAACCTCTCCTTCTCGACCTCCTCAATACCCTCCGCCTGGAAAATGGCTACTATCATCCCTCTGCCAAAGGGGGGTGACCCCGCCTCGCCTGGGAATTACCGCCCCATCTCCCTCCTTCCAACTCTGGCTAAGATACATGAACAACTTGCCCTGGACCAACTCTCCCAGTTCCTAGCTGATACTGCTTTCTTCATCCCATACCAATCTGGATTCCATAAATCTCATTCCACCACTACCTCCCTACTAAGAGTAACAAACGATATCCTCTCAGGTATGGATAATGAGCATATCATGACAGCTATATTTATTGATCTGGCCAAAGCCTTTGATACCGTCTCACACTCTCTCCTTATAGATAAGCTAAAGGCCTCCGGCCTCTCCACCCATGCCACTAACAGGTTTCGGGCTTACTTGAGTGACAGACTTCAAGCGGGGAAAATTGGCTCCCAACTATCTGCTCCTATCCCCATCACCACAGGTGTCCCTCAAGGGTCAGTCCTGGGCCCAATCCTATTCTCGGTTTTCCTTAATGAACTCCCACTAGCCTGCTCCCACTCATCTATCCAGATGTACGCAGACGATACAGTAATATACAACACTGGCCCCTCCATAGCAACAGTACATGGCCACCTTCAACAGGACTTCAATGCTGTACAACTCTGGCTCTCTACAAACCAGCTGTTCCTAAATGCAAAAAAGACTGTCTCGCTAACTTTCGGCTCGAAGCCTCGTCTCTTCCAGCTCGCTGAGCACCCCCCCTTTCGTAACCCTGGACCACTCTCCCTTAGAATCCCGTACCTCCTTCCGTTATCTAGGTGTTTGGCTCAACCAAAACCTAGATTTCTCTACTCCTGTGGAATTCTTGCACAAAAAACTTAATCCCAAACTAGGGCCCCCACCGCAACAAAGGCTGCCTGTCCACCACGGTCAGGTGGGAACTCGCTAAAAAAATGATTCTTCCGATCTTTGACTACGGGGATGTGATCTATGGCACCGCCGCACCGTCCACTCTGTCCAGCCTGGACACCCTTTTCCACTCCTTCTGCCATTTCATACTGGATTGTCCAAAACTAACCCACCACTGCGACCTTTATAGTGCCCTGTCCCTCCCCTCACTTGCTGACCTCCGGCTAATCCACTGCTCCAAAGTTGCCACTAAATTCTGGTCCCACTCTCTCCCCCCATACCTGGCCGCATCTCTAACTTCTCAGCCCCCACGGCGTACTCGCTTCGGCACTCAGATGCTAGACTATTCCACATCCCTCTTATGCGCACCTCCATGAGCCAAGCAGCACTAAGCTACCATATACCAAAACTCTGGAATGACTCACCAGCAGATATCCACCATTACTACACTCTCAGACACCTCAACACCCGCCTCTCAGAGCATTTCCTCTCGGTCTGCTCTTGCTCCTGCCCTGCCCTCTAAGAGGCTTCAATTTGCCTACCTTAACTTCCTGATGGCCTACCAACCAGCCTAAAATTGCATCTTATAACTAACCGGCTAGTTAGCTACACTTCCACTTAGTGCGCCTTCCCTCTCTTCCAATCCTTCCTCCTAATCTAGCTCAATAATCTATGATGGCACTCTTCTCTCTTATACCTAAGATTTATCTTCCTGTTGCACTTTATCTGGATATAAGCACAAGCCTACCTTAGCTACCTACTGTATAGGCTCCACAACATTGCCTCCTCATTTGTAATTGAATGTCTGTATAATTACTGTTCCTTCCCTCATGCCCCCCCTTGTTTCCCCCAGGTCACATCTGGAAATGAGTGGTCCTCCGCTCAGTATGCCTGCCTGGTTAAACTCTTGAATAAATAAATAAATAAATAAATAAGAGAGAATTTGTGAAACAAAAAGGTGTTGATGGGATAGATAAAGCAAAATAGGAGTGAAAGAGCTAGTGAAGTCCCCAGGTGGGGACTGATTAACTGGGCTTAGTAAGAAGGCTGAAAGGTGACAAATGTGGGGGAAGGAGACAGAGCTGGAGTCTTATGGTGGAAATGAAAAAGAAATTAAATGTGTACAGACACAAACAAACTTTAGGGAAAATAAGGGGTGGCTGAAAGATGTTAGTGGAAAATAAGTCTATCATTTAAACCAGAGGGCTGCTGGGAGCCAAGGCAGATGATCAGCTTGGCTTCCATATTTTTTTCTATGGTCAGAATCCCAGAAGCCCTGCTGAGGACACAAACAGAAAGGTCATTGACACTGTGGTCACTGGAGATAAAGTGGGATATAATGGGTTTAGCAGTTTCACCATTCCTGACTGCTCTTTAATGTTCCCTGAAATGGTCAGCAAGGCACCTACCAGTCTCTCCGATGTAAATAGCTGTACACTTTGTGCAAAGAATACAATATATCACATTAGTGGAGGTGCATGAGAACTCCTTGGTCATGTGAAAAACACCTGCCGGACCCTGAATTTCAGTCACATTGGAAACAAATTTGCAGGTGTAGCAGTGAGTCCTGTTGCAAGGTTTGGTGCCTGGTAGGAAGGAACTGGTAGGAGTAGGTAGGCTGCTTTTAACCAGGAGACTCTGCAGGTTAGGTGGCCAGTGGCAGGAAGTAATAGGCAGTTCTGTAAAGGAAGCCCCAATGTTAGGGTCAGTTTGCAAAATGGGAAAGATACTGGTGATGATCCTGTGAAGAGAATGTGTGCTCTGATGGAAAGGAAGCACTAGTGGAATTTGCCATTGTTCTTGCGTGACAGTATCCTTCCTGTGAGGGGTCAAGGTTATGGGGCATGTTACTGACCCGGGAGAGTGCTCTGTCCACTGTGCTTTTAGGGTATCCCCTGTTGATAAAAAAATGGTGCATTATTTGGTTCTGCTCAGCAAAATCATCCTCTTCACTGCATAACCTGCGAAGTCTAAGAAACTGTGAATAAGGCAGGCCATTCTTGACATGTTTAGGATGGAAGGAGCTGTGGAGGAGGAAACTGTGAGAGTTAGTGGGTTTATAATAAACGGATGTCTTCAGACCAGTGTTCTGGTCTGGCAGTTGGATATCCAGAAAAGGCAGTGTAGAGGAGAATACTTCAACAGTGTATTGAAGGGAAGGATGGGCCATGGTAAACTTGTCAAGGAAGACTTGGAGGGTCTCCCTGGAACAGGAGGTGGCCCCCACACAGTCATCTATGTAGCATTTGCAGAGTTCAGGCACAGTCCCTGTGAATGAGAAAACAATGTTCCTCCACCCAACCCACAAACAGATTAGCAAAGCTGGGGCCCATCTTGGTACCCAAGGCAACTCCACTGACCTGCTGAAAAAAAAAACTATAATTGAAAGAAAAAGCATTGAGTGTAAGAACAAGTTCTGCCAGATGAGTTAATGTGTGTGTGGACTACCCATTTATTCAAGAAATGCTGCAAAGCTCTCAGACCATTATCATGGGGGATCACTGTGTAAAGAGATTTCATGTCCATGGTGAAGATGAGTTGATGAGAGCAACTGAATCTGAACCTGTCAAATAACTGGAGAGCATAGGTAGTGTCTTTAACATAGGAGGGCAGGGACCCAATGAGGGGTCTCATGAGGCTATCCAAAAATGCAAGATGTGGGATGTGGGGCAGGAGCAGGCAGACACAATAGGACAACCAGGGTTACCTGTTTTGTGTATTTTGGGAAGGAGATAAAACCTGGATGTCTGGGGATGCTGAACTATGAGTCTCTTAGCTGAAGTAGGGATCTCTTTGTTTTCAGTAGCAGAGGTGATAGTGGTGGTGACCTCAGTCTTACAGTCAGCAGTGGGGTCCTGTGGAAGAGAAGAATAAAACCTGGTGTTGGGGAGTTGCTGTGTGGCTTCAGTGATGTATAGCTTCTTTTACCAAACTACAACAGCACCTCCCTTATCATCTGGTTAGATAATGTAATTCCTACATTGCAGAGATCTGAGGGCTTCAAACTCACCAGATGTCAGGTTGGAATGGTTGTGCCTGCAATGAAGACTGAAGTTAGTGGTGTTTTCCATGCATCAGATACTGCCACTCATTTCAGTGTTGGCCTCTGCCCTTTCTGTAATAGGTGATTCCATTATAACAGGGCTAGTCTGTGAATTAACTTGATTTTGTATCACCTTTTCCTGATTATTTTGCCTGTTCAGAATCATTGTCATTTGTCAGAAGCCTTATCAAATTTATCAGGCTTTTCTTGTTTTTCTTGCTTATCCAATTTGTCCTGGTTCTCCATAATTTTAGTTGACCTTGTTTTTGGTAAGGACGTCATCTCTTTAATTTGTAAAATTTCTCTGCTACAGACTGAGGAATCCAAAAACCATTTTATTGGCTGCTGTGCCCAGTCCCCAAACCCCAAAGCTGTATTACTTTTCATCTTTCAGACAGGTTAGCTTTTTTTTGGGGGAGGGGGAGGCAGAGAGGCTGCTTCATTGTGTGTTTCAGGTAATTTACCAAACTGAAAAATAAACTCACTTCCTGACTTCGGAACACATTCCCATTCCAGAACTGTTGACTCTAGATATTTTTCCTTTGCTGGCTCTATCTTGTTCAAGCCCATTCCGGCATTCCATCTTTTTGTAAAAGGTAAAATGCATATCTTTCAGGACCAAACTACCTGGATTTGTTACGTGCAGCTGGACCAGCTGTTGAAGATTGTCCGCCACCCAGATGTCTCCTTTCACCTGCTTTCATTTCTGAATTCCTTGCTTGGGTTTCAGCATTGTCCTCACATGCCATGCTTCAGTGTTCTTGCTGTCTTTTATCTCTCTAGCCCTTCTGAATTGTTTGGACATGCCCTAGCATTCTCAAAATACACATACAGAAAACAGGGAAAGAAGTTTAAATCTCTCAATTTCTGGACATGAATCCACTGAATTAGAGTGGATGTAACTCACTGTGCACAGGCAAAAGATGAATCGGACATCTTACAGAGACTCCACCTCCAGGTATCACCCCCTCATTTGAATTGCGGCCCCCCTTACTACTTTGCCTTGGCACAAACCCCATTCATGGGGGCAAACTGGGCTTTGTGAATATCAGCTGCTTACAAAGCCCAGTTTGCCTCAGACAAACTGGGTTTGTGCCCAGGCAAAGCTTTGTGAATTCTGCCTATTGTGTTGAAAAACCTGCCCAAGAAACCCAGTTTTCTTTAATGAAGACAATATGCAACATTCTGACTATTGTTTTACACATAAAATTGGAATATAAGGGGGTGAAATGGGTAAAAAGAGAAAAAGGTTACACCAATCAATGTCAACTTATTTTTGCTGTTAGAGACATCATTTTAAACAAACGACTTCTATCTGAAGTCCACAGATTGGATAGACTGGCAATCCTGTTATATGATTGGCACAAAAACCAGGGGTCCGATATTCAGAACTTAGCCATGGGGCAAACTGTGCACTGCCTAGCATGCCAAGATAGCCTGGAACCATTTGCATGCTATAGTCAAAGGAATAGCCCAGGGGCTAAATCAATTGAATGTAGCATGCAAACAAAGGCATGCAAACAGGGCTGAAAGTGCAGTGCAAAAATAGCCCAGCAAATAAGACAGCTCTGAATATAGCAATGGGACAGTGCAAACTGCAACAGCAGCCCAGTGCACACAGAGGTGAATTAAGGCAGAGTTGCAGTAGGTGGCCAATGTGGGTGATAGCAATGAAGTGGTGAATAACAATTTAAAACAACATTGCAGGCCAAACACAGCAGAACTGTGCTACGGTTTGCCAGGTTTGCCTGGGGCTAACACATTAGCCCAGTGAAAACACTTTAGCTAGGGTTGGCACCTAGCCAAAGACTGGGTTGTGCACACAGCTCCACCTGACTGTCAGACATGAACAAAAGTTCAGTAGGTGCAGGCTAGGTGTGTACACAGTAGTAGAGAGATGTGCCTCAGGGGACTAGCACCACAAGCATGGGTGGTGGTGGTGTTGCATGCCATAGACCTAGTGTTTTCACTGCTACACCACATAACAGATGCTACAGTAACATAGTGGCACTGTGTGTCAGGTGTCAATGATTGCTTCTAGCCACACAGTGAAAGGTCCAGCTGGCAGGTGTAGTCTGACAGTGGACACCACTGCCATGCTGTCCTGTGCCCCATACCATGCACTGTGCCAATGGCATGGTGTTCACACAGTAACAAACACATGGCTGGCCATGTGTATCATGGTGTCTGTACAGGTCTGCATTATGTGCCCCGGAGGGGGCAGACACATACTGTCAGACTGGCACACAAATGTCAAGGCCATTCCCATCACTGTAACATGTGCACCATATGGATGGCACCAGCCTTGTGGCTGTACCTACTATGTGGTGCCACCTGGCCACCTGTACACCCTCTCATCAACACCTTCCATTCCTCCAGTGCTGCACGTGAGTGTTGGAATGTGTAGGTTTACCCCAGTGTGGGGGCTAGAGGTGTGTGCTGCATGGACACACTGCCATGGTGTCGACTGTACACTGGGGCACCCACAAATGCCAGGCAGAGTTGGGTCCAGTGCCAGATGACAGCGACGTTAGCGGTACCTTCTGCATGCAGCATGTTTTGTTAATGGCATGTGGAGTGGCTCAGTGTGATTGCCTGCCATCTCTGCCCCCTGATTGGCTACAGTCATTGGACTTGAACCTCAATGTACTGATAAAGTTGCAAGATGCCACTGCTGAACATAAGTGGTACAGGTGGCACCTTGTGTCAGAAACAGCCCCCTGAGCAACCCACAAAAGCAGCCTGCATCAACCGCAGGCTGCCTGTCTCAAATGGAGCTTGCACCACCCGTGTACCCAGAAATGGGCTGCAGATGGACACAAGGAGGCATATGGCAGATGCAGGCTGCCACATACCTGAATGTTGGATTCTCAAATCCCAACTATAGGGAGAATGACTAAGTACTCTTAGACCTGCCAGGGCTGAACCAATGATACACAGAAAGATTCCTCAGGGAGAGTTTGACACAGTGTGCTAATGTGCGGCAGTAGATGTCCACCCCCATCACCAGTGTCACAATAAGTAGTAATAGTAATATAACCTGGTGGTCTAGTGGCCCTCCCTCCCCAAACCATGATGCCACATGACATGTATCTATTAGTAGAATCTGATGGTCTAGTGGGCTTCCCCGATCCCCAATGCCAGAAAACATGTATCTTTTAATAGAACCTGGTGGTCAAATGGCCCTCCCCAGTTCCCTCTCCCCAACACAGGTAGTCAGTAACAAATTACATTGTCTCTGGTAGCCTAGTGCCCCCCCAAGCCCTGATTCCCAACACAGTTTGTAAATAACAAAGTACATTTTCTCTGGTAGTCTAGAGGCCCCTAATCCCTATCCCAATCCCTGACACAGTGTGTAAGTAACAAAGCTCATTTTCCTTAGCAGTCTAGTGGCCCCCTCAGTCCCAATCCCTGACAAAGTGTGTAATTAACAAATTAACAAAGTTAATTTTCCCTGGTAGTCTGGTGGCCCACCCAGACCCGATCCCCAACACATGTTGTGAATAAGAAATACATTTTCCCAGTAGTCTAGTGCCCCCCTGCCCCCTTCTCCCATAATGAATGTGGAGTTATCCCTGGTGGTCCACTGGACTGCAACAGCCCTGATCCCCAGAAGCCTGTGACTCCCAAATGTCTTGTAGTCTTGTGGACCCCAACACAGCTCCTACCAACAGCTCCCCATCCAATAACCGAGCCGGTGACAGGCTCAGCCTACTTCTGAGCTCTGCGACCAGCCAATGACTGAGTTCATTCAGAGCTCAGTAGGTGGCTGACTGTGGAGGTGAGTGGTGGGCTGAACCAGTCACTGTGTTGGTTATGAGAATGCGGGAGCGAGGTTATAGGCACTGTGGGGTGGATGGGGGGTCCACTAGACCACCAGGAATTTGGGAATTGCAAGATTCAGGGGATCAGGGCTACTGCGGTCCACTGGACCACCAAGGATAATTCCACATTTATTATGGGAGATTGAGGCAGAGGCACTAGACTACCAGGAAAATGTGTTTCTGAAACCCAACATGCATCAGGGATCAGGTCTGGGGGGGGCACTAGACTACCAGGGAAAATTAACTTTGTTAACTACAGTGTCAGGGATCGGGATTGGTGCTTGTGGGGCCAGTAAGTTACCCAGGAAATTAACTTTATTAATTACATACTGTGTTGTGGATCAGGGATCAGGGCTGGGGAGGCCACTAGATTACCAGAGAAAATGAACTTCGTTAATTACACACTGTGTTGGGGATCAGGGATCAGGGCTGGGGGGGGCACTAGACTACCAGAGAAAATGAACTTTGTTAATTACTCATTGTGTCTGAGGATTGGTGATCTGGGCTAGGGGGGCAATAGGTTACCAATGAAAATGTACGTTGTTATTAACAAATTGTGTTGTGGATAGGGGATCCAGTCAGGGGGAGTGGCACTAGACTACCATGGACAATGTAATTTGTTACTGACAACATGTGTTAGGGATCGAGGAGAACCACAAGACTATCAGTTCATATTACTGTATCTGTGCTCAGTAGAGCATCAACGAGGGCCACTAGACCACTAGGTTATATTTCTTGCTACACTTATTGTGGCTTTGGGGATTGGGGAGTACCACTAGACCATGTATGCCCGCAGCTAAGAATACCCTTTCAAAGGTGGTAATTCACACCATGCTACATGTAGTGCTAATGCCCATTTGCGGTGCTATACTTTTGAATATAGCAGTGCAACTGTATGCATGTCCCTGCCCCTCACTTGTTCCCGTGCATATATTATCTTTTTGTGCTGGTGCTAATATGTTGTGCCAGTACTACTTGGACTTTCAAATATTGGAGCTGGGTGCAAATGCTGCTCAGTTCTAGTACAAATGGTTTGCACCCGGTGCAAAGCTTGAATATCTGGCCCCAGATTCAAAAGCAGGCTTTACAAAATAATTCAAATCACTGCAGTCAGGAACATTTTATTTTACAGCAAAAAGTACCTCTGGAAAATGTCACCCACTTTAATATTGCAAATCTAAAAAAGCTTTCGGTGTTTAGCTAACCTTGGCCAGGATTACTTAATGAGAATTCACAAACTTCCGACCTGAATACTTTTTTTTTATTTCAAGTTGATTAATTTTCTTCATAGGTACACAGCATAAGTGTTATACATGAAATGGATACAGACATAGACTTAAAAATTCCCCCCTCCCTCCTCATCTCTCCCCCCCCCCACATTGGTGCCAATAGCATTTAGTACCAAAGCTGGTGTACAGCATTCTGAATTTCTCTGGGTTTAGCTGGTTATAAAACTGTCTCTGGCATTATAGGGTATACAAGACATGTAAACTTTCCCACCTCTTTCTGTAAACTCCCATGCAGTTAGTGAGGCTAGCTATCATTTTCTCAATCCATAAATTATAGAGGAGTTCTTGCAACTATTCTGTGTAGGAAGATTGAAGAGAGTCCTTCCAATTCTTTAGGACCACTTTCTTGACTGACATAGCAATCATCATGATATGAAGTTTTTGATCATAGATGGAAAACCTGTAAAATCCCTAACAGGCAAACTTCCAGAGTAAAGTAATCCTGTAAGCCAAGTAGGGGATATATCCTGGTTCTAATGAGGTCCCATAATGGGGTGATGGTGTCACATTCCTAAAACAAATGGAACAAAGTACCCAAGCTGTCATTGCATCTGTTACATGTTGGGGTCTCTGCCCTACCCATTCTATGCAGTTTATGTGGAGTCAAACACATATCATTGAGGAATTGCATCTGCATTAATCTTAATCTGTCTTGTGTAATGAATTTATGACAGGTTTCCCAAATCTTTGGCCATCTAGAGGATGAGTTGGGGTATAGATTGTTCCAGGAGTTGGGAATGCCATCCACTTTTGGGAAGACCAGTGGGTAAAGAAAGGTGTACAATGAGGAGACAGCATGTGGTGCTAAGGCCAAGATTCTTCCTGTGGGGGCTATCCGAACTCTCTTTGTTTCCATAGTATGCTATGAACATATGACAGATCTGATAAATTTGAAATGCCCATTTGTTGGCTAGACCAAATTTTGCCAGTAGATCATAGGTGGTCACCCATTCCTGGATTTGGTTGCGGAAATCTCGGACCACACAATGCTGCATATGTGGAATCCAGTTACCTGGAATTAGATTTCCACCCAATCGAAAATTGGGATATTGAAAGACAGGTTGGGAGAGATCATAGATGTTGTCATATTTAAGGTAGCACATAGTTGTGTGTGTGTGTGTGCAGATCAAATGTCCAACTGGGTTGTGACGTAGAATAGAGGGCAGCTTTTTGTATTTCAAGAAAAGTAAGGCTGCTGGATTTATCCCAGCTGAGGCAATTAGTTCTTTTTCTATTGTGAGCCAAGAGGGAATGTAGTTTGATGAGTCTGAGGCAACCGAAGGTACTGCTAAGCGAAGATATTTACTTAGGTAACTGGTCCAGTGGTATAAACTAAAGTGAGGTAGTTTTAGTCCTCCTAAATGTTTGGGGGTGGCCAGTTTGTGAAATGTTCAACTTGGGGGCTTGCCATTCCAGAGAAAATCTGTTAAACTGGAGTGGATGTACTTAAACCAGGTTTTGGGAAGCCATAAGTTTAAAAGATTTAGGGGATAAAAGAGACATGGAAGGACATTGATTTTAATGATGTTCACACATCGCCATAGGGTCAGCGGATGATCCTGCCATCATTTTAAATCTTGTTGTACTTTTTTATATAGATCATCTAAGTTCAGTTTATGCAACTGGGCATCACTAGTTGAGAGGTATAATCCTAGATATTTTAAGGATTTAGGAGCCCAATTGAGTCCCAACTCCAGAATTTCCTGTTTATGCACCTTAAGGTTTAGTGGGAAAACTAATGATTTCTCTGTATTAATCTTATAATTGGAAAGGGAGCCATATTTCTGAATTGAGTGTAACAGTTTATACGGAAGGTTTGATTTGGGTAATGTGTAGCAAGATGTCATCTGCATACACTGTTATTTTATACCTAGTTGAGCCTAATTTTATACCATGTATCCCAGGGGATTCCTGAATGGAAGCTAAAAGGGGCTCTAAGTATAAATTGAATAATAGGGGCTGACCTGGAGACTTCTGCTGAAATTCAGAAGGAAAACTAATAGAATGTCCTGTTATCTTGAAATATAGAAGGTTACTCAAAAGTATTCTTGATCCTTATTTTAAATAATTTTTGACAGAATAGGTTATAATATGTCTACAGGAAACCTGGGTGGCAGAAGATCTATACCTGGAAGTTTAGACTTGCATTTCTTCAAAAGTCAGAAAGCTAGTTAAACCAGGTAGACCCATAGGGGGACTTGTAACTGTTGTTAAAATTATGAAAATCATTGTAATAAAATCATTTAAAATACCTATACCAAACGTAATTATTACTTTAGTACAATGGAGTGATGACTTTCTGTATGTTTTAACTGATATATTTTAACACAAAATACTGAATAATATAATGCTGAGATTTGGGTGAATTTAGATGTCACATTACAGGAGGCTATATAATCACAACCTGATGCAGGATTGTAGGTGGTGGGTGATTTCAACAATAGACCAGGTAACTTGTTTCCAGATGTAGAGGTACATATAGGTGATTCATTGCTGGCAAGGACATCCATGACAAGATTGTAAGTGGAAGTGGCAGAAGACTCCTACATTTATTGGAGAGAATGTATCTAACGATACTAAATGGTACACTTGAAGCAGAACATTAATCTTGTTAAACTTACAGTATGTGACTTCTATGGGAGCTTATACTATATGTTTGCATTGCTGCCTTGGCAAATACATGACTATGCTGAATTCCAGATTGTATTAAGATCTGAGAGTGACCATTTTCCTATTATACTTAGATTGAATGCTCACTAACGTACTGGTAAACAGGATCCTATATATAGTGGTCCACAAATAGATGTTAGGAACCATAGAAGAGTTATGTTTTCACCTCATATTGAGTTAGATATATTGAAAACTATGTCTGAAGCTGAAAATTGTAAGGAGGAATCTACCCTCACTGCCAGGTCTTTGGTAAGAGAGAATTCTTAAAACAATCAAGAAATATGTAGGACCTTCCTTCCAGAACTGATTATAGAAATTATAATTCAAGGCTATTATGATTCAAAAGTTTTGTAAGATATAGTCCTTCAAAAGAAAACTATTCCCTTTTGAACAAATACAGAAAGAAATATAAACAAGCATTTGTCAATGCCAAATGTTGTCTTGCTGGCATTGGCATTGGTAGTACAGGAGTTAGAGAGAGATGCATAATAGGAATGGCAGTGAAGTATGGAATTGACACAAACCCCACCCCAACCTGCAGAGACTGACAGGTATTGAGGTGTGCCTTTGGTCATTGGCCATAATGCTCATGCCATTTCACCTCACCCTACCCTGCAGACACCAAGTGTCACATTGTGCATTGGGGTCTTTGGGCCTTATGCTCACCTCATTCCATAAGGAAATATACTGAAATGGGTGCAGTATAGGAGAATGGGGTGAACTTTGGGGCCAAAGAGCCCAAGGCACACCTCGATGCCTGTCACTGGCTGCAGGGTGGGGGTGGGGGTGGAATAGCATGAGCGTTTCAGGTGACAATCCCAAGTCACAACTCTGACACCTGTCAGTCTCTACAGGGTTGGGTGTTACTGTTGAAAACTCTAACACCCTGGGAGTTTATTGGTATTTGCACTCCAAATTTTCAACATGGGCTTTTTGTGACCCCACCACATGAACAGTGGCACTACCAGTTCATTAGCCAAAAGGTAATTTAGCAGTGACTGCGCCATTTGGTGCCACAAGAGTGAAAACACATTTTGGCCAGGATGTGAAAAATGACAATTATATAGTTCATGAGGAGGTGTTAAAAAAAATGGCAATGTTAAAAAATCTGGAGTGAAAATATGAAATATTGGTGAAGTCATGAGTGTGCTTATAAAATGTGCAATGCACATCCATAACGCAATTATTTTGGGCATTTGTTTAACCAAATTTTCAACATAGGCATTTTGGGACTTCCACTCATGAACAGTGACACTGCAGTTTTGTTAATGTGTCCCGAACATTGATTCCCCACAGCGACCGTGCCATTGTGTGCCACATGTGTGAAAACACATTCCAGGCAGGATGTGAAAAATGATAGCTGTACTGCTCATAAGGAGTTGTAAAAAATGGCAATGTTGAAAATCTGGAGTGAAAATATGAACAATTGGTGAAGTCACGAGCACGCATAGAACTGCGCAACGTACACCCGTAATGCAATTATTTGGGGGATTTTCTTAACCAGATTTTCAACATAGGCATTTTGAGACCTCTGCTCATGAACAGTGTCACTGTGATTTTGTTACTCTGTCCAAAATGTTGATTTCCCACATCGAATGCTCCATTGTGTACCACATGTGTGAAATCACATTTTGGGCAGGATGTGAAAAATTACAGCTATACTGTTCATAAGGAGAGGTGTAAAAATGGCAATGTTGAAAATCTGGAGTGAAAATATAAAAAATTGGCAAAGTTGCAGGCATGTGTGGAAATGCACAATCCATGCTTGTAACAGTCATTTTTTGGAATTTTTTCACCAAATTTGCTACATAGGTTTTATGGGAACCCTCCTCATGAACAGTGGCACTGTCATTTCATTAATCTGTCCCAAAAGATGATTCCACTCAGTGACCTCAAAGTGACCTTTCAGGACCAATTAATGAAATTACATTGACTGTGTTCATGAGGTGGGGTCCCAAACCCCCATGTTGAAAATTTGGGACCAAAACTCTCCAAAATGGCTGAGATATCCACCTAAATTGAAACCCCCATTCAGTGTCATTTTAGGACTTACTGTCATTTCTTCAGTTTGCAGTCAGCATTTGAAGAGTGCAGACATGTTCCAGGTCCACTGAAGATCATTGCTCCTGACTTCTACAGGTAGGTATGGGTGAAGGGGGTGTGGGGTGGTGGGGTGTGCAGACGGAGAGTGTGGGTTGGGGAAGGGGGCCCGGTGGCAATGACGAGAGACCGTTTTCTTGTTTTTCAGGTTAAAAAACTAAAAATGCACCGTGAGTCCATTTTATTTTTACAGGGAAACCTGGATGTCAGCACACTGGGGTGGGCTTCCAGTGTGCCACACTGCTGGGGGGGTCAATACTGACCTGGGGATTGGGCACCCCGAAGTGAGAAGATATGTGAGGGGGTGCATCCGACATCGGTACTGAGCATAGTGGTGTCAGAAACACCGCAGCAGGGTTTGACACACTGGGATGGGCTCCCAGTGTGCCACATTAAAGGATGTTTCAGGGGAATTAAGCACCCTGCTGTCACCAGGTGGGGGGGGTTCACCAGTGTGATTGATATCATGCTTACAGTACAAGTGCCTTCAGGCACTCAACACTCACAGCCTGTGCGGAGCTTAGGCTGTGGCCTGCATTGCATGGCTGGGAGAAACTTTCCAGTTGGAGACCATGGGATGTGGAGGAGGCAGATGAGGAAAGCGACTCCTCCCACCATTCAGGCAGGGACTGGGGAGGTGGGGAGGTGGAGAGGCTATAAGGTTTGCTCTCCTGCTGCCACCAGCACCACCATGTAGATTGAAATATTTCACCAAGAAAGTCATGTAGCAGAGTTGTGTCATCTGTGCCGCTGCATGACGAGCTCGTCTCTGATTGCAGTGGCAAATTTCTTTCAAGTTGGTGGCACTTTGCATTAAGCTTGTGTCACTGCTAGAATACTTGCTAATTGGAGAATGAGGGACGCACCTTCTAAAGCATGCCTTGCATTTGTCAAAACTGACACACCTCTGCATTTCTCCTACTACCATCTCCTACTGCTACAAAATGTTGCTTGCATGTGTGCAAGACCACATCAAAAATGTTACTAGTACAGCAACAGATATTTAAGCAATAATGAATAACAGGGTGTGGTATATCATGGGATATCATCACACCTCGGGTGGTCGGGCATGAGGCTGCAGGATAAGTGCATCCAACAGCCAAGAAGTGATGATATCCCATGGTATACCACACCCTGGAGTGCATTACTGCTATTATGAACGGGATTCATATTTGTTTTAATTAAAAAATAATAAAAAAAGTTTTTAAAATGTTTTAGTAATGCCTTTTTAAAGTGTAGTAATATATTAAAACAAGAAAATCCGTTTAGGTTTATTGTGGATTTTGCTGTGAGCAGCAGGTGGCATTGTTATAATTGATGTACTCTGTGAAGTGAATCAGGCTGACTCTGTGTACTGCAGTGACTTTTTTTTTGTTAAGTTACAGTGACCTGTGGAGGGGATGAGGCTCTTATAATAGAGCAGAATTGCATTGTCATCTGAAGTATAAGGTGAGGCAGTAACACCACAAATGTGGCTGGTTCATGTGTGAATGGTCAGTCGTTGTTTGAATGCACCTGGAGGAATTTGCTGGGAGTAAGGAAGCTGGTGGTTGGAGGTTTTTTGAAGCTGTGAGTATGTAGCCCGATATCATCACAGCTTCAAAAATCTCTCAGCCAATCAGTTTACTCGACTCTCGGCAACCAGTTCATAATTCAAATTATAAAATGGCAGGGTAAAATCCAGTAATCTGATTGGCTCTTATTTATGTGTAAAATATGGTTTACACAAGGTTAAAAAAAAAGGACTGCTCAGTAGTGAAGAGTGTGGAACCTAGATCAATGTGCATTTGGAACACAGGCATTTCAGTTAGACCCCTACAGCCAGAACTGATCTTCCCACCACAAACAAGGCTGCTACCTTTACACTGTAAAAAAAAAAAAAACTTCAGCTGGGCCCTAAAAATAAAACTACCTTAAATAAAAATTAAAACAAATTAATATAATGTTGGTTCCTTGATTATCACACTCTCCTTACAAATATAAACAAATTAGAAACATTAAGTAGTGTTTATATAGTAGTTTTCACTACAACTGTTTCTTTGCTGACAATGAAAAATCCCATTTTTGTCTACCTGCTCATTAGAGAATTGACTTCTTCTTGCCCTGGCAGTGAGATAATTGGATCTCTGGCTGTAACAAAGGCCTTTGTTGTCTGTGTATAGAATATTAGAAGAGAAACATTCTGCCCATGGAACTGAGCAGAATTTTGAATCCATGTATTCCATGGTAAACATTCAGTGATAAACATTCCATATCTTGAATGTGGAGAAAAACAGAAAAAAAAACAGGATGAAGAAAGTAGGCAATAATACAATGACATCATCAATGATATCACTTGCAGTGAGCAGAAGGATTAATTTAACACAAATGCACATAGGTAAATCTATTGTTTCAACATGTAAACATGATTTTCCCAACAGTAAAAAGTAAAAAAAAAAAAAAAGTAGGCAATTTTATAAGCGCAATAAGGCACTCAGGGATGTGTGTAAAACATATTATAATGTATGGGAGAACGCTGTTAATGGCAGAAAATCATCTTTTGCTAGTGTTGTTATACCATCGATGTGACGTTGCTGTGTTGTTAACCCATCGATGTAACGTCACATCGATGGCATAACAAATTGGAACCAACAGGCATTGTCATCTCCAAGGCAGCACGGCAGTCCGCACGCTGTCAAAAGCTGTTAAAAGAAACAAACAGTCACAAAGCCCAAATGCTGTAGCCCTATCTAAATAATGGCAGCGGCTGTATTTGGGCCACAGAAATGGAAATTAATTTGCACAATCTCAGACTTCTCTGACAGCGACTCCTGAAAGGTCAGTAGATAATTATTAAATCTGAACCTCTCACCTTCTCATGGCTTAGAAACTTTTAGCTGCCTGTTTAATTGTTACTGAGTAAATACCTGACTTCTTAATGCCTTTTTTGTTGTCTTTTCTCCTCTCCTGTCCTGTCTTATCAAAGGCAATCTCTGTGAGGCAAAACATCCGCACAGTAATGACGCAGTCTAACAAATGCTGTACGGCAACTCTGCTTGGTCGTAACTGTCACATGTTTACCTGTCACAAAATAACGGAACTGATCACCCCCCCCCATAGCTTATTGTTTTCATGAGCGTGTGTGCTTTTCTTTGGTAAATATACTGTTTACTAGTAAACAGTAAATTGTTTCAATAAATAAAATTTATTTTTTGAGCAAATGAAACCGACTATCTCATTGTGATCCTAGTAAGGTAAGAGGCTGTTTTTTTTTATTCAGAGTCCCGCCTATGCTTGAAAATGTGCCAAAAACCGATGCCCATACACTATAAAAGACAATGTATGGGCATCAGTGGTCAACCACACTATGCTGGTGCCTCGTGGTTTACCTTGGCAACTTTAGTTTAACCTCTCGAGCTGCGCTCTCGAGGTTAACTAAAGCTGCCAAGGTAACCACTCGGCACTAGCATAGTGTGGTTAACCACTGATGCCCATACTTTATCCTGTATTTACAGCATGTCCAGTGGCTGAAGTCATTTGGCTTTTGGCCTCGTGCCTTAATACGCCCCTGGCCATGCTGCAAAATATGTTTTACACACACCCCTTCATGTCTTATTGCTTACTTAAACAATGGTCACACATGTTGCATGTCATAAGATCAGGTGACAACAAGACTTTTTTTTTTATTTACCATTTTTCCCGGAGAGCCTTTCCGTCTTGTCTCTGCCCTGGTTACAGCCCCACGAAGCTCCCACCAGCTTCCAAGTGCCACCACTCCCGGTTACCCCTGGCTTACCACCCAGAGAGTGGGGACCGGTCCCCTCAATTCCAGTGCTGAGGGACTAGTATCTGGTTGGGAGTGCAGTGGCAGGGGCTAATTGAAGCCCAGGGGAGGGCTTCATATAGACAGAGGCTCTCCCCTCCATTTTGTAGTTTTTCCTCTGAGATGAGGACATGCAATGATGTTCAGCATCTTCCCCCCCTCCCTTGAGTGTGAGCAGTGGTGCTGTGGGACCCCCGGCCTCCGCTAGGGGTCCTTCACACACTGGACACTTCCACACCTTCCCCCCAGAGAAGGAAAGTTGTCCATATGATGCTCAATCCTTCTCCCCCTGGCCTGCGCTTCGGCAACTCGAGTCCGTTCTCGAGCCCGGGTCACTGGCATCGCAAGTGGAAATCCAACTGCTGCGCCGGTGGGCCAGCTTTCAACAAGACATTTTGATTGATGGTAGCCAAAGGAAAAGGAAACTATGCTAATAATATTGTAGCACATATTTCGCCCTTGGATTGGGTTCATCATTATCATAAGATTTTTTTTGATGGGAAAATCGAAACTATGCATACACATTTTTGACAAACTAAATGATATTTCATGTCCACTAACTATAACTCCAGAAGAAATAGCTATCACTATTAAATTAACCAAACTATGTAAGGCCCCAGATCCTGACAACGTACCTCCCTTTCTATAAAAGGCCAAAATTGAATGGTGGAGCAGTCTTTTAGCTATACTGTTCAATAAATTGAGGAAAATTATATACCATATGTGTGAAAAGATACTATTAAAGTCCCAATTTATAAAAAGGGGGATCCAAACCAGCCCAAGAATTATAGAACTATCAGCCTCATTGATACTTTTGGGAAGATTGTTGCAAGAACTTTATTGATTATAAGATTAAGTTCATGGATTGATAATCAAAATATCATGAACATTTACCAAGCAGGCTTTAGAAAAGCTTATTCCACAATAGACCAGTGTTTCATATTACATCACATTTTGGAAAACTATTCTATTAAAAAAAGATTGTCCATTTACCGGCATTTGTGGGTTTAAAGGTGCATTTGATAGTGTAAACAGGGCTTTATTATGGGGAAAAACTCTTCAAATTAAAGATAAACCAATACTATACTGAGAGTTAAAATACATATAATTAATGATAATTTCTCTACAGTGCAATATAACTTAGAAGTTAACAATTCTAACCTTTTAGGTCCAACAACGAAGTACAGCAAGACTGTATACTTGCACCTCTTTTGTTTAATCTTTTTGTAAATGATCTTCCAACTTAATTTTTGGCTTGTGCAACCCATTCCTCATCAGTTAGAGGTATTCCTGTCCCAGCACTGATGTTCAC
Organism: Neoceratodus forsteri; assembly: GCA_016271365.2. Taxonomy (NCBI): domain Eukaryota; kingdom Metazoa; phylum Chordata; order Ceratodontiformes; family Ceratodontidae; genus Neoceratodus; species Neoceratodus forsteri. The sequence continues at coordinate 539,896,251 of CM028131.1, forward strand.
AGACAATCTAGTCTTAATTACATCTCTGTCTGAATCTGTTACATTAATAGTGTGCCAAGAGAAGTGCAGCCTAATGTCCAGTTGGTTTTACAATGATACACCTCTAGAGGCAGTCACGAACTACCACTGCTTGAGGTACCATTTTTCAAATAAATATCACTCAACTTATTATATAAATTATACTTTTAATAAGCTTACTCATGCCAAAAATATCCTACAAAGGTCCAGTGCTAAATATGGCAGACATTCTGTGACTTCTACTCTAAAAGCAGCAGAAATTAAGTTGAACCAAGTTGCCCATTATGCCCCAGAAGTTTGGTATGATAAAAATTTTGATCAACTTGAAAATACATTTGTCCAGCTATATAGAATAATTTGACAGGTTCCTAAATCTATGTCTTCAGCAATAGTATGAGCTGAGTTAGGTCATGTCAAAATGAGTTATTTGGTCCTGTCTTCAAAATTGCGTATTGGATTAAATGTAAGGTGGCAGACTCAAACAGGTTGACTGAAAAGTGTTTAGAGGAAATAATAATTTGGATAAAAAATAATTCCACCTCCATTTAGTTGAAAGACATCTTAGACACTTTGAAAATCAAAACCGGAATATCTATGTACAGACTCTCTTAAAACATAGTTATATCTTATGATTTACATTAAACTTATTAAAAACAAACTTAAGCTATTATGACTCATATATGGAGAAAATTAAATCTTTAAAATTACATAAATGCTATTCACATAACAAAATAAATAATATTCTAGAGTCATATTTATAGTTGCTCACCGAGAAAAAAGATCCAGCAATTTTCACCAAATTCAGACAAGAATTATATCCATCAAAAGATCTTGCAATATAAGCTGGCCCAGTGGCACTGAGGGTTGAGGAGCTGGAAACCACACCTCGCGCCACGCCAGCGACCCAGGTTCGGGAGCGAGCCCAGGTGCTGGGGGTCACCATGGGAGGGAGATGGACTGAGCATCTGTAGGACAGCTCTCCACTCCCTGGGGAGGGATCCAGGGTCTTCCCGGTGCAGTAGAGACCCCCCATGGAGACCAATGGTACTACTAGCAAAGGAACAAGAATCGGAGACAAGCGTGGTGGGCATCTATGGGGCAACCATGTGCTGACACCATTGCATGACTGTGCTCGGGGGGCATGTACACAAAAAGAGATAAATCCTTTGTGCCTGGATAGGTGACTGCTCCTCTCTGGGCCACCGCCACATGCCAACTCCGGACCTTGTCTCTGCCTCTCTCCCCTCCTCCTCCCCGGCCGGCACTAGAGTGTAGATAGAGCACTGGATGGAGTGGTGTCCCTGCCCCAGAGGGCTCAGAGTTGGGGACTCCTGGTCGGAGGAGGGGCAGCATTCCCTCTGAGAATGCACGGGATCAGGTCAGCGGTAGAGAGTTCTAGGTCACAAGGAGAATAAATAGAGTTGAAAAAAAAATCTTGCAATATATTTAGACCAAAAATAAAACACCTGATTTTAACCTATACTGTGATTGTGGCCAAAATTCACTCGGAACTCTTCCTCACATATTTCTTTATTGTCCAGAATTTAATAAAATAAGATGTTTTCTTCTGGAACAATATTTTTCAAGTACAGTATTGTCAGAAGATGATATTGTTAGAATTCTCATGAATCCAACAATTGATTCAGTTGCAAAGGGTGTGATGAAGTACATCAAGCAAGTATAATAAATAAATCACCACCAAAACAAAAACAGAAATTGAGAAATATTTTATAAAATGTTCTCCATAGGTGAGACAGCTTTTTATGATTCTTTTGGAGCCATTACAAAAATATGACTTTTTGGTATACTACAAATTACAAGCTTGATTACATCAGGGCTTCCCCTGGGTGGCGATGTCTTGTTTGTATGTCACAATCTTTTTTAAGGAAATTACATTTTCTAAAGTCTCTCCCTGTGGTGCATGTTAAGGATCAACAAAGTGCATTTTTATGTACCTGTTCTACCTAAGAGTACTGTCCCTTTGTCCATCTATTAATCTACAGTAATCATTACTTTTGTCTTATATTACATTTTTATATGTATATAATTCTCCACCTGTTGTCCTACATTGTATATCTCCTATCTATGTAATTGTGTATTGTATATGTATATGACTCAGTACCTCCTTGTGAATGAGCTTGCTCAACGGGGTTTTTCCTGCAATAAACTTGAAAACATTTTGATGTTTTCTTAAAATTGGTGTCTGGATTTAAAGAAAGACACTTTATCACTGTCTCTGTTGTATAGAATGTATAACTTACAATTACTGTAATTAAATTGTGCACTTAGGAATAGGTTCAATCTACATTGGGGCTTTTTAAAATATATGTGTATTTCAATGTTTTTTAAAAGGCTCTACAAAGTCAACCAATAAAGACTGATTGATTGATTGATTGCATATTTCATTTATGCAATAGCGAACCTTATGTTAGTGGTGGTAGATTTGACTTAAAGGAACACTGTCAACCTTTTTGGCATCATACTTTTTTTAGGTAAAACCCCACATTTTGATTGCTTACTTTTTCTAAAAGCTATTGATGCTTCTGGCTGTTTCATCTGCCTCCTTGCTTAAGGAACCAAAATGTATGGTAATGTATAGCTATGTCCAAATGTGTTTTGCTTCAAATCATTGAAATACGCTTAGTGCACACTTTCTAAACATTAGAAACACAATCAAAGAGTGCAGCAACCCATGATACAATAGCCTCCTCTATTCCCACTGCATAATGAATGGCTAGATTGTATTGGTGGTGTTTCTGAGTCCAGGAAAGATGCAGTGGGAGCTGGTTAAGAAATGTAAACAAGCATGTTTTGGTGTGATAACACCAGTATGGTGGACAGTCAGTTTTTTGCCTATTAAAAGAAAAAAAAAGATCTGAATCAAACTACCAACTGCATTAACAGTCTATATAGAATGTGGACAATCAAAAAATGTATTTTTTAAACTAGGGACACTTTAAGGCCTATGGGGGTTGACAGTGTCTCTTTAAAATGAATATTTATGTTTTTTTAAAATAGAAGTTGTGTGGACTTTTTGGTTCTGTGACCAATATTATTGCATGTGTTGTAGTGATTGCCAAGCACTGGTAGGGATGCTTAGCATCTGTCTGATGTCTTGATGCTTAGATGTCTTCTTTTTTTGGTTGAACATGATGGAGCTTAAAAAAATTGAGCTCAAAATGGTAGCCACACTTATTAAGAGCAAGTGAGTGGCAGGAGTTCAGATCCATTGAGTTGTATCTAGCATTAATGATTTTGGGATGCTTTGTATAAAAAAAAAAGAAGTGCTGCCTGGGGGATTTAAAATTCCTTTGGATAGAAACACAGATACATAAACAATGATGGCAGGATCTACTGTTCCTCCAGTATCCTAGCTGTTCCAGTCTTCCCTCTTCACTCTCCTTATTCATTCGGTCACATGTGAGCAACCGTTATACCCCTTATTCTCACCTAACTGTTCTTGAATCCACTAATGGTTTTCACATCCACCACTTTGGGTGGCAGACTGCTCCATGGCTTCACCACCATTTCTGTAAATGAATACTTCCTCACATCCCTCCTGAACCACCGTCCTGTTAGTTTCCACTAATGTCTATATGACCATGAGTAAGTAGTCAAGATGATTTCCCTGCAGTTCATCTTGTTAATTCCTTTTAGCAACTTGAAGATCTTTATCATATCTCCCCTCTCCTTTCTGGTCTCCAGCAAGTACATGTTTGGTGCCTTGCGATATTCCTCATAGGACCTACCCTGCTGACCCTGAATTATTTTTGTTACTCTGTGATGTACTGTCTCCAGCCTTTCCTTATTCTTGCTAAGGTGAGGACTCCTGAACTGAGCACAGCATCCCAGGTGTGGCCTCATCAATAATCTATATATGGGAAATATTCTCTCTCTCCCTTTCTGTTATCAATACCCTTTGCAATACATCATAGCATCTTGCTTGACTTGCTATAAGCCATGCTGCACAGACTCGATTGCTTTAGGGAATTGCTCATGATAACTCCAGGATCTCATTCCTCAGTCATAGTATTATGTCTTACCCTCTCATCCACTACTCCATCCTGGGTTTCATGTTCCCTAGGTACATTATATAGCACTTTTTGGACCGATCACATGATGGCAGCCTAACTGTAGACAGCAAGCTCCTACCACTCCATTCTACTCCTGCGAAAACCCACTGCTAAACCACTTAATCAGAGGAAGATTTATCATCTATATTGCTGAATAAGTACATAAAGACCTACTGGTGCCTGCAGCTTCTTAAAAAATGGAAGTATATATGCACAAGACGCCACAGCGGCATTCTCCACTGCTGTCTCCTGAGAAAGACAAAGCTCCTGAGTGGCCTAAACAGCAATCCACAAAGGCGACTACTGGGCCTACGCCGCTTACAGAAGAAAGATTCTTGGAAATAATACAGCCAATACAGGATTCAATTTCTAGCATTAATGATGAACTACATCATAATAAAACCACAACTGATTCTCTCACAGTAAGAGTTGGAGATTCTGAAGCTCGACTCTCTTCTGTGGGGGAAAAAAGCAAGAAAGAATGGCACTCGATCATACTATTACTACTAGGAGAGTCAAAAAAACTAAAGGAAAAACTAGAGGACTTAGAGGGCAGAAACTGAAGAAATAATCTTTTAGTTGTTGGAATCCTGGAGCTAGAAGAAGGCATTTCCCCGATTCTTTTCCTACAAAAGCTCTGCGAGAAAATTGCAGACCCCTCACCTAAAGGGCCCAATTATGTGATCGAAAGACCCCACCGGGCACTTCGTCCACCACCACCATCTGGATCCCCACCTTGGCCTCTTATTTTCAAGCTGCTCAACTTTCTGGATAAGTAGCACATCTTGGCCAAAGTAAAAACACTTCAGGAGGTACAGCGGGAAGGCAAAAAATATTGTATTATGCAAGATTTGCCACAGTCCATTCGTATTAAACAGGCGGAATTGCACCCACTTGTGTCCAAATTAATTGCCACACGGAAACCATTTCAAATGAAATATCTTGCAATACTTCAAGTTAAAATTGGAGACCAATGGCAAACTTATGACACACAAGACCAAGCTTTGCATGAGCTAAAGAAAGCACTGCCTGACTTGTTTGGGTGATTTCACTGTTTGGACTTAAGAGGATTAGACAATGAGAAATGAAGCTGGGAGTTCACTAGTGTAGCTGCTGAATGATGCTGAATGCTTCAAGTATTAAAACTGGGAAGAATCAGAGTTTGTTTATCATCCTGTGTGGTCCCACTCACTTCTAAACCCATCCAGATGAACAGTTTGGGCTGACAGATGTAGTAAAGACAGTCTGATTCTTGTCATCACAGTGTAATAGCAGAATTTACTTCAGATAAGTGCTTGGAACACCTTTATACTTTTATTTCTGACTTTGGGAACTATGGCCTCCTCCGAATACCATTAGAGAAGATTTATTTGGCTTGAACTCCTGTAATCTGACATGGTGCCTTGCCTCACTTGTGTATATGTTATTTGCTTCCATTAGTCACTCATTATTTTTGATGTTATTAGCTTTCTCAAAGCTCTTCTTTTATCATGAGGGGTAAAAGCAAAAAAGTGGAAATACATGTCAATTAGTAAATTTTGCCTATTCGCTTATTATTAATGATTTGTTTTTTAGTGTGCAAGAGAAATGCAATTTCTACATTTACCTAAATTGCCTTTAAAGTTAAATGTTAGTTAGATGGCATACTAGAATCCATTAACAAGGATTACCTCTTAGTTATGCAGCGGGGAGTGGGAGGGAATGGGCAGGTGTTCAATACTTTTGGGCTTGCGTTGCAATATCACTTGACAGAATGAATAAGTTAGTGCAGTTAAAAGAACTGGGGACAGTTATTAAATTTACTTTGAAAGGTTTTCTGGGGAGGATTGGAGGGGAAAGGGGAACTCTGTTACTATCTTACTGGACTAAAATAGGTACCATGTGTTCAGATATCCAAATATTTAGATCCATCTTTCCCCTTTTAGTATTCGTGTCACTGACTTACTAATCACAAATATGTGGTCTGTGTACTATAGTGTGTGGGAACATTAAAGGAGCCAGAGATAGATGTAAAAGGCAAGTCATCCTAAAACACCTGCTGCATTTTAAGCACTGGTATTGCATGTTTGCAGGAAACACACCTCAAAAGGGAATATATTTCACTGTAGTGTAAAGGTTGGGTTGGACAAGCTTTTGGTGCAGGAGGGTCTACTAACTGGGGGTGGTGTAGCCATACTAATCAACAAAAATGTCCCCTTTAAATTACAGCAAGAGATATGGGATCCTAATGGATGCTATCTGCTAATTCATGGGTCCTTATACTCTCATCACATCCTGCTAGGCTCCATATATGGTCCTAATGTTCTGGACCTGGTACTCAGCAACTCACCTGGCACTACTTTTCTAGGTGGAGATTGGAATATCACCCCTCAACTCCAGTTGGATAGATCAGACCCTAAAAGGTCTGACTTATCGCCAGCACAAAGAACCTTAAAAGATCTTCTATCTGGAGTGGGACTAATAGATGTTTGGAGAGTTTTGAATCACTCAGAAAAGCAATATACCTTATTTTCCTCCCCCATCACACCTGTTCATGAATAGACTACCTCTTAGTTAGCTCCCATATTATACCTGGTGTATTGGATGCAAATATACACCCACGTGCTATTTCGGATCACTCCCCTGTTTCTCTTACTTACATCCTCGGCCCAGGAATTAGGAGGGACTCCCTGTGGAGCCTAAATGATCAACTACTCCAAATCCCTCATATTAAGACTCATCTCAAGATCTTCATCTCCTGTTTTCTGGAAACTAACTTGGGATCAATCTCGCAAATTGACGTTGTCTGGTCTGCTCTAACATGTGCTTTAAGGGGGAATGCATCCACTTAGCGTCCACTAAATTTAAACAATTTAAATCACAAATTGAGGATCTCCTCCACTCAATTAAGTCACTTGAAAGGGATATTAATTGCCATTCATTGGACAAGGATTGGATTACACTACATAACTTGCATGCCCAATTTTTAGATCTGATGTCTCAAAAAGCAGAACTTTCCTTAAAAAGAACCAAGCTCAGATAGCTGGAAACTGGAGAAAGGGCTGTTAAATGTCTTGCCATTCAAATCAAGCTGGCAGAAATGGCACGGTCCATATCAGGTTTATACCTAACTAAAAATGGCCCCATAACAACAGACCCGAGAGAAATTGCTTCAGGATTCAGACAGTATTTTCAAAATTTATATACTGTCTCAGAAGAGGAAGTCCCATCAGAACAGGATATTCAGAATTATTTTGACCTCCTAACTCATCCTAAAATATCTCCAAATGAAACCTCCTTACTAAGAAACCACATTGAGGAAATGGAAGTTAAACTAGCAATCCAACAACTCCCTTCTGACAAGTCTCCGGACCAGATGGCATCTCGACTAATTTATACAAATTATGCAATTCAGAGCTTTCCTCACTCCTGATGAAAGTTTTTAATTCATGGTTTGAGAATGGACTCTCTGACCACTCCCATTTTGAGGCCCTCATTACTCTTATCCCCAAACCTGGTCAAGATCCCCATCATCCAGAAGACTACCGTTCTGTATCACTGCTCAATGTGGATATTAAAATATTGGCCAAAATACTTGCCAACCATTTAGGGCCCCTAATGAACAAGCTTGTAAGTAGTGAGTAAGTGGGCTTCATGTCAGGTAGATCCTCTAGTGAACACTTGTGATGATTGCTACACCTTCTCTCCTTAACCAATAATTTGGATTCTCAAGCTGCTTTTATTACACTAGTTGCAGAAAAAGCTTTCAATCGTGTTTCTAGGGACTTCCTCTTTACAGCTCTATCTTGTTTTGGTTTACCACACTCATTTATTAAGTGGATTAAATTGCTTTATACATCTCCAACAGCCCATGCTTGGAGCAACAGCATTCTTTCTAGTTCATTCCCACTACATCGAGGCACCAGACAAGGTTGTCCCCTCTCTCCACTCCTTTCTAATTTATACTTAGAACCCCTTATTCAGAGATTAGTCGCATCTCCAAATCTCCATGGAATCATTGTGGGGACACAACAACATCTCCTGTCAGCTTATGCTGATGATTTATTATTACACTTGGAAAACCCTGAGACTGGCATACCAGTCCTCATAGAAGAAATCAATTCCTTTGCAAAAGTCTCCTACTATAAGCTTAATCTTTCTAAAACTAGTGTTTTCCCAATGAATGGCAAACTGATGCCATCTGATATACAAGAATTTGGTTTGAAATGGGAGCCGAAGTCCCTAACTTATCTGGGTATCAAAGTCTCTAGAGAAGTCCCCACAATGGTGAAAGAAAACTTCACCAATTTATGTAACATAATAAAAACAGATCTTGATATATGGAGTGCACTGCCAATCTCTTTATGGGGAAGGATTAGCACAGTCAAAGTGAATGTGCTACCCCTAATTCTTTATCCCTTAAGCATGCTGGGCTTCTTCATCCCCAAATCATGGTTCCTCTCTCTGCAAAAGCTAATAAACCAATATATATATATATATGGAATGGGAAAAGTGTTAGAAGAGCCTATTATAAACCTACTGTACCAAAATCACAAGGTGACCTCTCTCTCCCCCCCATCCTTTTTTACCTACTATGAAGCAAGACACAACAGCAAATTAGCATACTGGGTACATACACCGGGAGAGGGAAACGCAGGATCATACTCCCTTCTTTGGTTAGACATTGAGAAGATGGTAGCTCTCAATAACTCCTGCTTGCTTTCAGTTTGATTTATTCTCTCTGAAACATATCCTTCGAAAACTCTGGAAAACTCCAATAGGATGGTCTTTAAGAGCGCTACATCAGGTACAGCAACATTTGAACTTAGACTGGCATAACTCTCTGGATGAACCATTACTAAATAACTCCCATTTCCAAATCCAGAATAGACCTATTTCCTCAGAATACTGGACTTCCTTGAAAGGGGCCCGGCTTACAGATATTGCTCCCAATGGTAAAGCCCTCTCTTATCTCCAATCTCAATCAAACCTCCATAATACAACTGGAAATTCCTTTAAATACTGGCAGGTTAGACACACAGTGGTCTCCTTTCTAAATAATATATCAATACCCGTTCCCCCCAGAGTTGAGCTATCCTGCCTTTTACATATAGCTGACCAACTACACTCGGTTTCCAAAGTTTATAAAGAATTGCAGTCCTTAGATACCCAGCTACCCAAAGGTATTTGTTATTAATGGGCTGATAAACTTTCTCTCAAGGAGGAAGCTGAAATCTGGCAACACATGTGGATCAACTCATACAGATATGTTAAACAAGATCGACTATATCTAGTCCAATATAACATCATGCATAACCTATACTTTACTCTGGTAAAACTCCACAAGCTTGGAAAACTTAACTCTCCACAGTGTCACCGATGTCTTGGAGCACATGGAGATCTATATCATATGTTATGGACTTGTCCAAAAGCCCAGGTATTCTGGCAATCCATTAAAAAATCATTATATCACCGATTGGGACTAGAACCATTATTTTTGTCAGAGATCTGTTTGCTCAATTGCTTTCCTTCAGGAATAATTAACTTAAGAAAAGCCTATCAAGCTTTAATAACCAGTGTAGCTAAACTTGTAATAATGAAACATTGGATGGATGACTCTATACCCAGCGTGTTAGAATGGCATAAAGAAATGCTCCTGGCTGTCCAACTAGAAAAACACATACAGTAGCTATGATGCATAATAGACTGCAGTTTTATCTGGATAAATGGGGTGCTCTTGATGCTTTATTAGTTGCATGGAAACCCTGGATTTTCATGTCACATTATCAATGTTTAGTGTGTCAACAACAATAGATTCATACACTTGGTACTAAATAGGGAGGGAATAAGTTAAGATTTTCTATATAGGGATTTTAATTTTTAATTTTTATTATAATTTAGTATATAATGTTTTAGCATACAGTCTCATAGCTTGACTCTAGTTTATGTTTCTGTAACTCAGACTGGTTTTTGAAATCCATTTCTGTACCACGTATAAAACTTGAATAAAGTATATTGAATTAAAAAAATAGCACTTTTTGACATTGAATTTCAACTGTCAAACCCTTGACTACCCCAATAACTTTTGTAAGTCTCTCTGTATTTCCATTATTCACTTATCACTATCCAGGCTTCCATAGAGCTACATGTCATCTGTGAAGAGACACATCATGCTACAGATTCCCTCACCAACATCATTGATAAACATGTTGAAGAGGACCAGACCCAGGATAGATTGCTGTGGAACCCCACTTGTAACCTTCCTCTCTTCTGACATAACCCCATTGACCACAACCCTGTGATGCCTCCCCTTAAGCCATTTACTTATCCAGTTTGCTATAACTTTACCTGCCTCCAGATCCTCCTTCTTCTTCAGCAAATGTCCATGAGTTACTGACATGAAAGCATTGCTGAAGTTGAAGTATAGCAAATCGACAGTGTGGACCCTGTCTACTGAATTTCCCTCATCACCAAGTCACAGAACAATCAGATTGGTTTGATAAATCTCCCTGCCACAAATCAATGCTGTTTATTACACTGGAGATCATTGCTCTCCAGATGTATGAGTGGGCAGCTGGATGTGTGAGTGGGTGGATACGTGGCTTGATGTGCAAGCAGGTGGGTCTGTGAGTGGGCAGGCAACTTGGCAGAAACAGAAAGCCGAGTTTTAAAAAGCAAAAGTTGTGTTCTTTTTGGTTAAAATGTTTGGAGAGGAACTGGCATTTGCTTAGTAAAGCTTGCAGAAAAGGAGGTGGAGGACAGGAAAGAACTATAATGTGGAGACTGGAGAGGAGCTAGGTGAGTGACTGCTGAAAGTGAAATGCTTGTGAATGAATAAGTTCTGACTAATAGGGAGAAGTGGATGATGTGGCAGCTACAGTACTGAGATAAATGAAACTGTTTAGATACATCCATATGTCTCACTACTTACTATTTTGCAGTAAGATAAATTAATCTAAACTGATTAGTGTTCATGCCTGTTACATAAATATATGTATTCATTGCAAATAAAAGTGCATTGATGCACCAGTTATAGTTCAACCTAATGCAACAAAAGCAGGGAAACATGGTGTTAGGGTTTCCATCCATAAATCCCAACCTCCAAAGCAGAAACAGGACAATACCACATAAGCAACCATAGACAGACACTGTCAGGTAAGACAAACAACATACAACTGTTTCCAGATGATACAAATGCAGTAGCACTGATGTTGTACCTTTGTAGACTTGTATCATTGGCTGCATAAGTACAAACTTCATATGGGCCTGTGCTTATGCAGCCACTTCTCTGTGTAAATGTTGTACTGTGAGCATGAGTGTGTGTGGCTGCATAATCATAGGCCCCATGGGGGCCTGCCCTTCTGTAGAGAGAAGGCCCCATGGAGTCTATGCCACTGCAGGTATAGGTGCAGCAGTGTCAGCCAGGATGCAATGCATTAGTGCTGCAGCATATCACACAAAGGCTGCAGAATGCAGGGAGCATTTTAATTCAATGTCAATTAAGCATTTTCTTACTGCAGCATTTGGTAAAATTTCATTTACTGCAAGTTATTGCATTGCATTATGGTTGACACTATTGTGCAAGGTGTCTGGCTAGATAGCATGATCTGTTAGTGCATTCTTTTCTATGTGCATATGTGTAACTGAAAAAACTGCTACCCCCTTGAAGAACTCTAGATCTGTTGCTGACACCAGTATACCCACATTTCAACAGCACTTCTCTCTGCATGGCCTACTGAAGCTGGAAGTCAGTGTGTATGTTTTACACCTGTGGCTGAACAGATGCAGACCCTCAGGGGCCTGCACGTCTGCATACAGAAGTAGTGTTGCAACTATGGTATCATGGATTTTGAGGCACAGGCACTTCTGCAGCCAGAGGTCAGAGTGTATATGTTACAGCTGTGACTGCAGAAGCAAAGGACCATCATGTGTGTGTATGTCTTCAGTGTGCATGAGTACCTGAGGCTACAGAGGAAATTGCCCCTTAAGAGCATGCACTTATGTAGACAAAACAACTCTTATAATTTGGGTATTTTGGATTTGTTTCTGTTGCTGCAGGGGCCTTGGATTCTGCACATAGAAGCAGTATTGGGATTTGACTATCATGGATTTGTATCTGCAGTAACAAGTGAGTGTGTATGTCATATGGTGTGCATACAATGGATACAAATCCACAAAGGAAGCACATCTGTGCTACCACATTTGTGTTATCTGGAAGCAGTTGCAGATTATCTATCTTACCCACACTGGTGCATTAATGCAGTTTTTTGCAATGAATGCCCTTTCTTTTTGAGATAGTGGAATTGTATCCTCATTCACAGAGGTCTCTTGTGAGAACAGATCTATCTGGCTGTGCAAGTGCAACACCCTTCAGGCCCAGTGGTTCAAAGTAGCTAGAGATCCAGAAGTGCAGGGCTCTCTGGTTCCTGTATGAAGTGAGAGGTCCATCTGGGCATGAAAGTGCAGGACTCTCTGAGCTTTGCACTTCTATTCAGCTATAGATACAGATGTGCAGGGCCCTTCCTTCATAACTTTGTTTTTTTTTTATATTTGATCCCAAATTTTCAACAGTCTTCCTATGAACCAGTCAGGTGACATTTTTCAAATCCTACCTAAAAGGAGATTTCATAGAATGACTGCAAAATCATCTTCTGGGAAATATCTGACAAGTTCACCTCCCCGTCTCATGAAGTGTGGTCAGAAAAAGGCCATGTTGAAAATTTGCAGTAAAAATCTTATAAATTGGATTTGTTATAAACAAAGGATTTTCTCTGTATAAAGACAAAGTTATTTCAAGAGCAGATATTCTTCTTTTGTGTAGTCTCACAAAAGAAGATCACAAAAGATGAAATTTCATGAAAGCAGATCACAAAAGAAGAATCTCTCCTCATCCAAGAAGAAATTCTTTTTTTGTGAGGTTATTTCGATACAAAGGAAGATCACAAAACAAGAAACTTCACAAAAGATTATCACAATGGAAGATCATGAAAGAAAAAATCTCATAAAAGATCACGAGAGAAGATTATACATGAAAATCAAGAAAGAAGAAATCTCATAAATGAAGATCATGAAAGAAGAATCTTTCCTGAAGAAAGACAAAATCTTCTTTCATGAGCTTATTTTGATACAAGAGACAATCACAAAACAACAAATCTCTCAAAAGAAAGATCTCAAAAAATTATCACAAAACAAGATATTTCATCTTTTGTGAGATTAAGTTTTTCTTTTGTAAGTGGATAATCTTCTTTCATAAGACTCATGAAAGAAGAATTTTAGCTAATGGAAGAAGAATCAGGAGCCCTCACTAAGCATTACACCTAGGATTTATGATGTTCCTTAACCATACTTCAGGTCATTTTTTGACAAACAAACTTCATAATTGAAATAAATAAGTCACATTTTGCTAGATTCATGTGTTTTTTTTTCTCCAAGGCATCATTTTTATGGGTTTTCAATTTTTTTTTGAAAACATGAAAAAAGCATGGTGGCCAAACAAAAGAAACATTTTTCTCTCTAAAGAAGAAAATCCATTCAGTAAAGAAGATTTTTCTTTGGGGAACTAGAATCCTTCTTTCACGCTAGACATACATATGAAAGACCCTACCAAGTATGATTAGAATTTAAATTTAAAATCCTTATAACTCACAGATCAATTAATATTTTTTTTCACCAAACCAAAAAAAAAGGCTTCTTTGTAGGGCAAACCTCTATCTATCTATCTATCTATCTATCTATCTATCTATCTATCTATCCATTCTTTGCAAAAAACTTCATTAATTAATCAGTTAGGGTTGATATCAAACTATAAAAAGGATGGAAATATGACGTTACGGTTTCCAACCCTAACTCCCCACCCCCACCCTGCACACACCAACAGGCATCAGAGGTGTGCTTTGGGGTCCTCAGCCATAATGCTCCCACAGGAAAATAAGGCTACAATTACACTATCTCAAAAAGAAAGGAAATTCTTTGCAAAAAAAATACATTGTATTTCCCTCCTTTTTATGGTTTGATATCAATCCTAACTGTTGCATTAACGTAGTCTTTTACAAAGAATGTCCTTACTTTTTGAGATAGTGTAATTGCAGCATTATTGTAGCCTTATTTTCCTGTGGGATAACAGGGCCCTTTGGGCTCTGTGCTCCCACCCATCTGTAGGTTTTGAGATAGAATAATTGTATTTTTATTTGCTTGTGGGAGTGCAGGGTCCCTCTTCTGGCCCTGTGCTCCCATCCCTCCATAGATTTGTATATGTATGTCCCTATGCAAGGGCCCTGTACTTCCATTTATAGGACAACAGTGACCAAATTGCCAGCATAGCCATCTTATTATCCATCCTCATATGCCTGGTACAGAACATTTTTGAACCCATGCCAAACCGTAATTCTGCACAACTGCAACACCATTCAGGCTATCAGGCCCCAGAGTATGGCTTTCAAAGGTTCCTACTGAGTAGATTGGGAACAGTCAGGAATATCATTAAAGGAGTAATAGTCTAGGATAGACTGTCTAAGCCATTGTAAAGTCTTGTCTTGTTGCAAAAGTGATGTATTAAAGCTCCATTTATTGCATCAACTGGCTATTTAGCCCCAGGCCTGTGAGAGGACAACAGGAGCATGGTCATATAAAAGTATGTTCCCTTGAGAGATTCCCCAAATCTGCAAAATGAAATCAGCAGGCACGAAGATGACATCAATGTGGCTGTAAGAGTCATGGGAGGGGGTGACACATAAAATCTATGTCCGTAGGATAGATAGTTCTCCATATTTCAAAGTGGCCATTGTCTCATAGTAAAGTCATCACTTAAATGGACAGGGCAGTCTCATATTGAGGTCCAGTGCCAATCCTGTCAAGGGAAGGGTCTAGTGCCAAACTGAGATCTCTTCCAATTAAAATGGAGATGGCAGTCTCATGTAGACTACTAAAGCTTTGTTAACAGTGGAGGGGGCAGGGGAGTGGGGCAAGAAAGTGACCATCCAGAAGGAGAGCTATAGGAGAGAATTGAAAAAGCAGCCTAATTTGCTTTAAGGTCTTCTGTATTTGTTCTTTTAAGTGCCCTGAGCTTTTAGGCTCCATGGCAATCTTGTTTCATTTTGGCAGTTTGATAGTGTGGTGGGTCCTTAGCTGACATAGGAGGGTCACAGATTTAGCTCATTTTGCTGGAAGGGCATAGATTATACTGTCAGTGAATATTGTGGGCTTGCTAGGTCAGAGAGGCTCTATTTTTATTGTTCATTTATATTTGTCCATGGGAAGCATCTTACCTATTTATTTATTTATCGAAACTGTTTCACCAGGAAAGGCACACTGAGCAACAAGATGTTCATCTCCCAGTGCAACCTGGAGGAGGGGGTACAAGGGGGTTGGATAACACACAGGTTATCAAGTGAGCAAATAACAGAGGCAAATAGCAGCATAGGGATACACTTGCAATAAACTACAAGCAACACACATGGAGTACATTGGATATTGTAAGAAGCATATAACAATTACCTGACATGTATCAGCAATACAATGGAAAAAATTTAGCACACAGTATTATGCAGGTATAAACAACAGGAGACGAAGAACACATGCTGGTACAGGACAAAAAGGCACAGGACAAAAGTGCATAGGTTGGAGCTATATGCCAGCATTTGTAGCAAAGCTAAGGCTGCTGGTCAGGCAGTGGGGAGGGGAGCAATTGGTGCATGGCCGGTTCAGGTACAGGAGCACATTGTGGTGAGGAAGTTAGCTAGAGTGGTAGAAAGAGAGTAGGCAGAGGAGAATGCTGAATTTGAGTTGGGAGATCATTCCATAGTTTGGGTGTGAGAAGGCGGCTTGACCAGCTATGGTCTTGTGCCTAGGGATTGATAGTTGGCGGTAGTCACAGGATCTAAGATATTAGGCAGGGAAGGGGGCAGCTGAGAGCATGGTGGACAGGTAGGAAGGGATGGTGCCAAGCCATAGGTTAGAGACATATTTAGCACAGTGTGAAATGTGGCGGTTTCCGAGGGACGGTAATGCCAAGGATCGGTAGAGGTCGCAGTGGTGGGTAAGGGGTGAGGCATCGAGAACAAAGCGGGAGAAGGCATTAAAAAGTGTCTCCAGCTTAGATAGGGTAGACTTAGGGGCTGTACCGTATTCAATGTCACAGTAATCAAAGGAGGGAAGTATCATCTTCTGGACCAGTTCACGTCGGACGGGAGGAAGGAGGCTACTGTGGTTCCTATACAGTGTACCGAGCATAGGGAGTAGTTTTTTTGAAATAGCATCGATGTGGTCTGAGAAGGAAAGATGGTGGTTGAGCCATATCTCTAAGTAATGGAATGAGGAGACATCTTCAAATGTTTGACCATCCAGGGTGTAGAAATAGGGAAGGGATGGGAGACTGGACAGGTGTTGTCGTGTGCCAAAAGTCATCATGACAGTTTTTTTAGCATTTAGGAAGAGCTGGTGAGAGCTGAACCATTGCTGTACTTTGTTGACGTCTGCTGGGAGGTTAGTTTGTACCGCTTCAGGGTCGGAGTCTGAGGAGAAGAGTACAGTATCATCTGCATACATGTGGATTGAGGTAGTAGGGCAGATGAGCGGTAAGTCATTTAGGAATATAGAGAACAGTATGGGTCCCAAAACCAACCCTTGGGGGACACCGGTAGTTAAGGGAAGGGGGGATAAGATAGCATTAGTGACTCTAAAGGACTGAGTTCTGCCAGAGTGGTAAGATCTGAACTAGTTGGTGACAGCAACAGAGAGGCCTGATTCAGTGAGACAAGGAAGCAAAATAGAGTGGGAGACGGTGTTGAAGGCTTTCACAAGGTCGATGAATACGGCTGAGGTGATCAGCCCACTATCCATACCAGTCAGGATGGAGTCGGTAAGCCTTATCAGGGAGGAGAAGGTGGAGTGTCTCTTCCTGAAATCTGACTGGTAGAGCATGAAGAAATTAGAGTCGGTGAGGAAGGAAGTAAGTTGGGTAAGCACAAGGTGCTCTTGTAGTTTTGCTAGTGCTGGGAGGAGGGAAATAGGGCAGTAGTTGGAGGGGGAGGTGGGGGTACCTCCTTTAGGGAGGGGGATGACAGTGGCATGCTTCCATGCTTGGGGGACGGCAGTGGCGGCAAAGGATTGGTTTAAGAATTTGGCAAGCGGAGTTGCTATGGCAGTGGCGGAGAGTTAGAGGAGTTTAGGGTCCAAGCCATCTGGGGATTTGCCTTTTGTAGGGTTGAGAGAAAGTAGTGCATCTAGGGCATCCGCTGCAGAGATGTCATTGAAGGAAAAGGAGCGAGGCCTAGTCAGGTTCTTTACATCTATAGAGGGTGCGAGAGATGCAGGGTTTGGCAGGGCAGAGAGGAGAGTGGCAGCACAAGTGGAGAATTATATGCTGAACTCAGTAGCGACTCCTGTTGGCTCAGTGAGAGTGGAGTTGTTAACATTTAGAATTGGAGTGGGATTGGCAGCTGGTTGGGTGAAGAGGGAGTGAATGGGGTTATTTAGTGAATTTAGAGGGGTTATTTAGGTTGGACTGTAGGGAGCTGCTGAAGTATTCTGCTTTAGCTAGGCGAGTGGCTCTGGTGGACTTGTTTCGGAGCATGCGGTATGTGGAGAGATATTGTGGAAGGTGTGAGGATTTATGCATTTTCCAGGCTTTGTCATAGGCTGTTTGACATGCAATTAGTTCTTGGGTGATCCACGGCAGGTGGTTGCCTCATACCCTTGTACGGCCCAGCGTGGCATGTTTGTCCCAGATGCTGAGGAAAGTGTCTTTAAAGTGGAGAAAGGCATCATCAATGGAGTCCATAGTAGGGGCGGGCTCCCAGTTTGCTAATGCAAGGTCGTCTAACACAGGGGCAAGATTGAGGGATTTGAAGGAGATTTGGACTAGAAATTTAAGGAGGGTGGATTTTGCATACTAAAAAAGTAACATGGTGGTCACTGAAGGAGTAAAGAAGAATACCGGAATTTATTTATTTATTTAGTTTTTATTGACCGGGTAAGTGCACTAGACAAATCCTGCCTGTTTTCAGGCATGACCCGGGGAAGGGGGATACAGATGAAAGTCAACTGACCTTGAACCAGATGAAACTCTTGGTGGTATTTTTAGTGAATGAGGGAAATTTGGCAAGGACACTGGGGAAATGCCCCTACTCTTTTCGATAAGTGCCATGGGACCTTTAACATCCACCTGAACTACCACCAATCCAGGTAGATTAGACCTCAGTTTAACGTCTCATCCGAAAGATGGCACCTCAGAAGTGCAGCACCCCTCTCATGCTGCACTACAGTGTCAATACTGGGATATTAACCCAAGTGCCAGATGTGAGAACTGAACCCACAGCCCTCTGATCTCCCAGCCTCAGAGGCGAGTGTGCTACCTACTGAGCCACTGACACTATGGACATTATGACCCGGTGAGGATGTGTGGTAAGAGCCCAGTTGAGGAGTGAGTGGTTACCAGATTTTAGGTTAGCCGGGTGGGCTCTGTAATGATTTAAGAGAGGATTAGTGCAGAAATTTCAGTCCTGGTTTTGTTGAGGGCAGGAGCTAGCCAGTTGTGGTTTAGATCACCCATAATATAAAGTTCCCCTGTCGGGAATAGGCGGGAGATTTGCTTGAGGAGGTTGGTGACAGCAGAAACTGGTGTGCCAGGTCAGGAGTATATTCCTGTAATGTAGATTGATAGTGAGAAGGGGAGCGTCAGGTGGAGTAAAATTAATTCATAGATTTTAGGTTTGGACTTGGCTAGGATAACGGAATAGTGCAAGTCCGAGTTGGCATAGATAGTAACTCTGCCGCCTCTTGTGACTCTGTCCTGGTGGGCCAATGTGTAGCCTGGGATGGTGACAGAGGAGTTGGTAATGTTTTTGTTGAGCCAGGTTTCAGACAAGGTGAGGATATCTGGAGCATAGTGGGCAGCAAGTAGCTGGAGGGAGTCAAGTTTATGGACTAGGCTTCTTATATTTAAGTACAGGAGGCGTAGGCCATGTGGGAGCAGGTCTCCAGGGAGAAGTGAGGAAGTATCCGATGTAGGAGGGGGGCTTGCAGAGATTGAGAGGGGTGTGAAGTTTGGGGGCCGGGGTTTTGGTGGATGTCACCTGCGGCATGGAGCAGGAGCATGAGAGATATAGGTAGTAGGCGAATAGATGTATGTGACTGATGGTGCATGGACTTCTCTTAGTTAGTAGGCTTGGGTGATTATTTGGAGCTGGGCAATTGGGGAGTAGATGAAAAGTAAGCCAGGAGAGTGATGGGACGAAGAGGAATGGGCTGGGGCATGTGGCTGAGTGAATCTAGGCTTGGGTGAAAGGGAGAGTGGACACCGGAGTGGAGGAGTGGGAAAGCCCAGTGAGGTTAGGCAGGAAGGGGGGGCATGGGAGAAGTGGGTGGCATGTTGGAGAGGAGGGGAGGGAGGGAGAAGAAAACATGGATGAGCAGTGGCAGGAAACCTAGTAGTAGGGCCATGGCACAGTTCTAGCATTAAAAGGCCCCTAACTGTTGTGGCAACTTAGAGGGGACTGGGATAGAAGGCCAGGGAAATGAGTTGTTCCTGTGGGAGGATGGGGGACCAGTGATAATTAAGGCCTTGATAACCAATGAGGGAGTAAGTGGGATTGAGGAACTTTGTTAGCCAATGAGGGAGTGATATAGGTTGTGAGACTACTAACCAATGAGAGAGTCAGTGGGACTGGGGGCGGGCAATAGTGTGTACTTAAAGAGTGGAGGGGCAAGGGTGGAGGGAGGCTGAAAATACCCTTAACAATAACAGTTGCACATTAAAATTGGCTGAAAATTGAGTGCCAGGAAGAAAAAGCAGGGGATAGAGTCCTGGCCAATCGGAGCAGGTTAGCTGGAAGCGCCCGTGATCCAATTGGTTGCACGGTCCCTGTACCTTTCTGTGAGTTGCTGGCAGGTGTCCTGGTCTCAGCCCGGCGGCTGGCTGGGTGCCGTCTGACCATGGGGGAGCGAAAGCAGTCCTGTTTAAGGGCAGGCAGCTGAGGAATAGAAAAAAAAAGCAGGAGCTTAAGTAGCGATTTAGGCAGGGGTAGACAGCTTAGCTAGGCAGAATTAGCAAGACAAAAGAAGAGGTTTTCTTTTAGGTGCTAAGGCAGTTAGCTTGGTCTGGGGGGGTGGGGTAGCAGGAGCAAAGGAAACACAAGGAGAGCTGTGACCACTTTAACTCATCAGCAGTATTAACATCATCAGTACAGTTGAAAACCCCCTTATAACAGTAACAATTGCACATTAAAATTGGCTGAAAATTGAGCACCAGGTGGCAAAAGCAGGGGATAGAGTCCTGGCCAGTCAGAGCGGGTTAGCTGGACGACTGCGCGGTCACCGTACCTTTCCACAAGTTGCTGGTGGGCATCCTGGTCTCGGCCGGTGGCTTGCTGGGTGCCGTCCAACCGTGTGGGAGCTGAAGCAGCCCTGTTCAAGGGCAGACAGCTATCTGCGAGTTGCTGGCGGGCATTCTGGTCTCAGACGGCGGCTGGCTGGGTGCCGTCAGACCATGGGGGAGCTGGAGCAGCCCTGTTTGAGGGCAGTCAGCTTTCTGTGAGTTGCTGGTGGGCGTCCTGGTCTCAATCGGCGGCTGGCTGGGTGCTGCCCGATTGTTGGGGAGCTGGATTAGCCTTGTTCAAGGGCAGACAACTGAGCTCCATAGGTGTAGGATGTCTGGTGAAACTCTGAAGGTTTACCTGCACCAGAGGTAAATTATATTGTAAAACTGTGGTTGTTTGCTTCTTTTTTGCTTATTTTTTTCCCTTAGCAGCTTAGGAGCTCCCTCTTCTTTAAGGGCTGGGAGCAGAAGTCACAGAGACCAGAAGCACAGTAAAGCTAGCTGATTGTTTTATTTTTTTATCTAATTTCTTCTCTTTCATTTGCACTCAGGATAGTCCCTTCCCCCATCCCCCCTCCCCAGGGTTCCCCTGCCTTTATATGCTTCCAACATGGATTAACTTCATATGGTCACAGGAGAGTAGGGCTGGGCACAGTAGATAACCTACCTCTCATATGGGCAAAGATAAACTCAGGGTGAGCAATGTAAGAGTCCAAGAACAGGACAGATGAGGGGGGGAGAGAGAGAGAGAGAGAGAGAGACAGAGGAAGGGCATAGAGAGAGTTAGGAAAGAAATAGGGGAAGGAAGAAAGAGATAGGAGGATAACAGAAAAAAAGATTAAGGTGGGGACATTGGCAGAACAGGAGAAGGAGGATGCATGGAGTGGTGCAGTGCAGTGGATGCGGGGCTGCTGTCTTGAGGAGGATATTCTGGGAACTGTGGTGCTGTCCCATATGCAGGCACCTGTGAGGGCAGAGGGCATAGGCTGCCATTCTCTGAGCTGAGCTGGTTGTGTTGCTGGTGGTCTTTGTCTCACCCAGGGGCTACCAAGTCCATTGCCACTACTGCAATGGATTCCCAGGCAGAGGGATGGCTGGAATACGGTGGGCTCAGGGGGGGTGAGGGAGGGGTGGCAGATGCACACCCCCACCCTGTCAGACTTCAGAACTCCTATGCTGTACTGGAGGAGTGAAAAGGTCCCACAAGGGAACCCGAGGTTGCAACCAGGAAAGGTGAGTGGGACCTCCAAGAGGGAGTCCCATGGGCAGGAGGTAGAGGACCCCAAAGGAAGAAAAAAATACTCCTGGTGGGGGACTAAATCCATGGGTCGGGGGAGCATGGGGAGCCAGTGGCAAGGGGGATGTTATGATAGAAGATGGGTTAGCAGATATTGGAATGGGGAGGAAGAGCAGATGGGGAAAGGTAAGAGGAGGGAACCAGGCAGACCGGGCAGTGCTGTGTGAGAGGAGAGAGAAGGGCCAAAGGATAGAGGATAAGGAAGGTTCAGGGGAGGCACAGAGGTCCATAGGCAGGGAAGTAGGGTATGGGGTTTGAGTTTGGGGACAAAGGTTTAACCAGCTGCAGGAGGGTGAAAAGTATATGGGAGGGTGGGTCATTATCCCAGGGGCCTCAATACTTAAGGGTATAAGATGGGGAGACAGGGGAGCCAGAACAAGCAGCACTTGGGTGGAGTGTATGCCTGGCATAATGGCAGGTAAAGTGGGTCAGTATATCAACAGATGTGTGGAGAGGGTGGGGCAGAAACCACACATTGTGGTGCACCTCGGCATGGATGACCTGATGGGGTGAAGGGTAGTATATGTGCAGGAAAGTTTCAAGGAAGTATGAGGACTATGAAGTAAGGAGGGAAGGTTGGTAACTTTCTCTGAAACCCTCCCAGTACCAAGAGCTAGTACAGCCAAGAAGCAGCGAATCACAGAGTTCAACAAATGGCTGGGGGAAAGGTGTCAGTCCATGGGGTATGGTCCAGTGAGGGAATGAGGTGAGAAGTGGGAGAATAAGGACCTGTACACTTGGGATCAGTTGCACCTTAGCAAGGAAGGCTCACAGGTTCTAAAGCAGAAGATGTGGGAGTTCATTCAAGCTAAGTACGATTTAAACTAGGAAATGGGGGGGACGAAAGGTAGAGCAATCTCCAGGAGAGGGGGTCCTTTGGGCCTCCCCCGAAACCTAGGCAAGAGCAGCAATTGAATAGGAGAGTGGATGGGGGACTGGAAGGGCGCTTAGGGAATAGGACCACAGTGGAGGGTGGTATTATTGAATGCTAGGAGCCTGGGAAACAAGACAGCAGAATTGCAGGCAATGATGGCAGAAGGGGAGATGGACATAGCTGCCATCACTGAGACATGGGCAAACCAATACCATGAATGCAGCCTAGCTATTCCAGGATTCAAACTATACCCTAGGGACAGAGAAAAAGGTAAATGGGGCAGAGGAGTGGCCATCTATGCTATGGAAGGGATAATGTGTAACAGGGAGGAGGTGGAGGAGGGCAGAGTGGAAGCCTTATTGGTGCAACTCCACAGCTCAAAGGCTAGAAAGGTTAGGTTGGGGGTTGTATCAATTGGGAGCTGGGAGAACAGTTAAGGAGGCTTAGTGGCAAAGGTAGCACTGTGGTGGTTGGGGGCTTTAACGTGCCAGAGGTAGATTGGAACATCCCGGCTATCTCATGTACCAGGCAGCAGATCCTCCTGGAGGCCTTCCAGGATAGCTTCCTGACACAGAAGGTAACAGAGGTAACTAGGGAGGGGAACATTCTGGACTGGTGCTGACAGACAGCAAACATGTCCAAGGCATTGGGGTGGAGGACCTCCTGGTGGGAAGCAACCACTGCATGGTATCGTTCTCCCTCAATCTAGGAAAGGAGGCAGCCACAACAAAGACTAAGGTCCTGGACTTTAAAACGGCTGACTTTGGTAGGATGGGAAGTATACAGGAAGGGCACATAGCTAACATCCACCCATACATGGATGCCAAGCTAAAATTGACAATCATCAAGTTGGGCCTGGCTGAGGCCACTAGTGAATGTGTAAAGAGCCAGAGCAAGAAAACTGGGATCAGGAAGCCAAGCTGGATGAATAGAGAGATTGAGGACAGGGTGAGGGAAAGAGGGTTACCTTTGAAGCTATAAAAGATCTAACTGCAAAGAGGACAGGGAGGTATATGTGAGGAAATCTAGGGAAGTGAGTAGAAAAGTAAGGGCAGCCAAGACATCGAGAGAACTGAGGCTAGCATAGGGGATCAGAGAAGGGTAAAAGGATTTCTTCAGGTATATTCAGGAGAATAGAAAGAGCAAAGATCAGATTGCTAGGATCAGGAATGGCAGTGGATGGACAGAAAAGGGGGAAGAGCAAGCAGAAGTTCTCAATGAGAACTTCTGTTCAGTATTTCCCAGGGGTAGAGAGAAGGGTACATGCCTCAAGGGAAGATGGAGTGGGAGTAGGTTACGAATGGGGAGATCACACTGGGTAGAGTGATGAGGGCCTTAAGTCCCTGAGAGTGGACAAGGCACCTTGGCTAGATGGAGTTCATCCTACAGTTCTGAAAGTGCTGGCTGAAGTCCTGGAGGGGCCACTGGCTGACTTATTCAACATCTCCATTGATACAGGGTCGGTACCCAGGGACTGGAGGATGACACATGTAGTGCCCCTCTGTAAGAGTGAGCCCAGGGATGAACCAGGGAAGTACAGACTGGTGAACCTTACTGCCATTGTAGGAAAGCTAATAGAGACTATCTTCAAAGAAAGGCAGGTGAAATTTCTGGAGGATAATGGTCTCCAGGACAGCAAGCAGCATGGGTTTGTCTCAGGCAGGTCCTGCCAGACAAACCTGGTTAACTTTTCTGATTGGGTGATATGGGCACTGGATAGGGGCCATGTGGTGGAAGTACTTTACCTGGACTTCTGCAAGGCCTTTGACTTGGTGCCTCATGGAAGGCTAACAAGCAAGTTGGGCAACCTAGGAGCAGGAAGGAAATTGGTTAGATGGGTCATAAGCTGGTTACAGGATAGGTAACAAATGGTAGTTGTGGGGGGGTGAACTATCGGACACCAGAGATGTAACAAGTGGGGTCCCTCAGGGCTCGGTGCTGGGACCAGTGCTGTTTAACATTTTCATTGCTGACATATCAGATGGGATAAAAGTAAGATCAGCCTCTTCGATGACAACACTAAGATCTGTGCGGTAGTGGATGGAGGGAAGCAGTAAAGTACTCCAGGAGGATTTAGCATGACTGGGGGGCTGGTGAAACACATGGCAACTGGGATTTAACTCCAAGAAGTGTAAAGTTATGCAACTGGGGGCCAGAAATCCTGGGAATAGTTATCGGTCGGGGGGGAGTGCAGTTATCCTCATCAACAGAGAAGAAGGATCTGGGAGTATTGGTAACAGGAGAAATGAACCACTCAGCCCAGTGCAGGAGGGCAGCAGCCATGGCCAATAGAATGCTGGGATGCATCACAAGGGGAATCACCTCTAGGAGAGGGGAAGTCATCCTGCCCCTGTACAGGTCCCTGGTGAGGCCACACTTGGAGTACTGGTGCCCTTACTTAAAAAAGGACATCAAGCTTCTGGAAGGGGTACAGCACATTGCAACGCAAATGATGTTGGGATTGGGAGATAAACCATATGAAGAGAGACAGAGAGAGATCCATATGTACTCCCTGGAGGATAGACAGGAGGGAGGTGATATGATTGAGCCCTCCACATACCTGAAGAGCATAAACAGAGTAAACTCAGAGAGTATGTTCAAGTTAAAAGGAAGGAGGGAAAACCAGGGGACACAGCTTGAAATCTGAAGGAGGAAGATTCAGGAGGGAAATGAGGGAACATTATTCACAGAAAGGGTGGTTACGGGGTGCAATATGTTGCTGGAGGAGGTGGTATCACTGAGGTCAGTGAGCAGCTTCAAGAGGGGGTGTGACAGGATCAAAGGGAGGGTCCAAACTGAGAGTGGACAGGGGTGTGTGTGCGAAAGAAGCAGGAAGAAATGCAAAGTAGGGGGCCAAGGGTAGGGGGGGACAGATAAGTATAAATGATTGAAGTGCTGCACACTTGAGCAGACTAGATAGACCAGAAGTCCTGTATCTGCAGGCAATTTCATATGTTTGTTTGTATTTCAGAAAGAACGGATTGGTAAAAGGCAAGGTAGAGTATATTATGGACATACTGTAGATGCTACCCACCACAATTGGGTTGCCCTGGTAGGTACCAGAAAGACCCATCACAATTGGGTTGCCCTGGTAGATACCAGAAAGAAGCAGAAACCTACCCTTTGTGTCTTTGTACTCAGAGGATATGCCCAGTTGGGTACCAGGTAAATATAGTATCACAATTACAGCTGTACAAAAACTGCATAGTACAAAGCAGGAAAACATTCAGAGTGACGGGGTACAGCAGTGTACAGAATTACCGCTACTCCTGTCACAGACTGCAAAGTAGAGGAATGGCTCAAGAAGGCTGTGCTACTGTGCCTAGTCGAGCCACTTGTGCGGTGGAGTGGCTAGGGCACCAACACATTGTGCAGTTGGGAGACCTGGGACCGTGGTTCTGTTCCCCCCCAGGTCTCCCGTACTGCAACTTTTGCCAGTGTGTTTTTTAATAAAACTTTCACCCTTCTGAGTTTCTCACCCATCCCCAAAGTCCCCCAAATTTTTGTTATTTAAGTTTCAGAGGTGTAGTTGAGTGAAGCCCCTGCAAAAAAACATACAAACCACCCAATGGCTGCAATGTGCTTGATGTGCAGAACATGTCAGTGTTTTCCCCGACTCTGTTTTTCTGCCGTGTTGTTTTGCTGTGACATTTTCAGCTGCATGGTTTTGGCATACGGCATTATGACCCCATCCTGCCCAGCTGTGGGTCTTTTCTGCACAGGATGGCCACTGAATGCTTTTTGAGATGGATGAGCATTGTGATAATATTGTCTGACCCACATGCATCCCAAGCACCCAGAGTCCCCATCCAGCAAGTGTGCTTCCTGCAGGAGGGCAATATCACACTGCATGTCATTTAAAGATTGCAACACTTTCCTGCATTTGTAGGGCAATTGAGGCCCCTAACATTCCAGGAAATAATTTTCAAGTTATTGGCAGAGGCCATAGCAAGCAACTTTACATACACAGTTTCATTTCATTTTATTTTATATTGAAGAATCTGTGAGCACAAAGTTCCCATTTTCCCAAACGTCCAGTGACATTGACAATACAAAAAATGATTACAAAATACAAATTAGACATTGTGCAAACCATACGTACAAAAATACATAGTCATGATAAGCAACAACAAAGTCAATTAAAATAGTTACAAACAACCTCAGAAGATAATTTTAGTTCAAGCAAACCCTTAAAACCTACCACTCTACAACAATCAGTAATACTACTAGATGATTGATTATACAGTCTAGTAGTTTTAAACTATATAGAATTTTGTGCAAAGTTAGCTCTAAATCAAGGTAGTTTAAACAGATGTCTAATACTAGATCTTGTGACAATTGGAGACACAATAGTAGGGAACAAACTAACCACACTATTTGGGGTAAGCCCTATTTTAATCCTATGCAAAAAAGTCAAAGATCTAAAGTTAAAGAAAGCACCAAGTGGTAAACATCCAGATTTCTCATATAAGAAACAATGATGTACCATCCTTGGCAGACAAGTAACAAAACGTAATATACTGTGATAGGTAATTGTTAATTTATTCACCATCTTCACAGAAGATTAAGAATAAATAGTGGGACCATAAGTCAATAATAAAAAAAAAAATGTTTGTCAAGAGGGTCCTTGTCTCAGGATTAAGAAATTTCTTAATGAGAAACAACACGCCTAAGCGCTGATATAATCTACCTGTCAAGGAAATAATGTGCTGGTCAAAAATTAAATGCTGCTCTAGCACCAGACCCAGATACTTAAAACTGTAAACCCTTTCAATAGAGTTACCAAATTTATCATTTAACTTAAAAACATAATTACTTTGGTTCCTAGTACCAGAAAAAATAATGAACTTTGTTTTAGCAGAATAAAGTATTAACTGTTGAGAAATAAACCATGAGTGTAGGGCTTCAGAGTCTCTGTGAAGATTGACTTGAAGCTTATTATCATCAGAACCAGTGGAAAATAATATGGCATCATCCACAAATAATATAATTTCTGTATTAGTACAAATATCAGTTAAAAAATTAATAAACAGAGAAAATAATAGGGGTCCTAGAATGGACCCCTGAGGAACCCCATATTTTAGTACATTTTCCTGAGACAAGGAACCATTGATTATGGTTCTCTGCCTTCTGTCACTTAAGTAATGTCCAATCCACCCAATAACTTCATCCAAGAAATTAACCCTACCCATCAGTCCCTTTAGAACATTGTGATCAACAAGATCAAATGCCTTGGTGAGGTCCACAAATTCCGCAGCCACCTTGCCACCTTCATCCAAGGCAACCCGAGCGGGGCCAGTTTGATTAGAACTAGGTTCCAGCACATCCCCCCACCATCCAAACCCCACCCTTCCCAAACCACAGCAACAACTATACAATGCACCCAGCCACACTAGGGTGTAGGCCTGCATGAACAGCATGTGCTGTCCATAGACACCCAACTGCATACAGTAAAAGTCAGTAAGAGATCCTTCCCTTTCCAATGGGTTTCCTTGGGAAAATATTAACAGAACTAATACCAAAGAAAAACTATCACACTCTGAGTGGTCCCACTCCCAGTGGAGGCACACTGGTCTCTTCATTAAGGGAAGGAACAGGGGTGGGAGGCTATTAAGCCTATGCTCACACGAGTCCTGGTGACTCTAAAAGAGAAAAAAACAACTCCTGCCGTCACACCCCCTTGACTCCCCTCCTTGATAAGAGCAATTGAGACCAAATGTGAGAAAAGCAAGCTGAAGGGATTAGAGAGCAGTAATGAAACAAAGGAGTTAACAATTACAATGAAACTAGTTATCTGTCATGCCCCAGTACTAGGACACCATATATGGGCAAGGAAAACAAAAGGCCCTTAAATCCAGGGCTGAAAGATTAAATTATCCTGGCAGAAGAACTATGGACTGTATTGTGGACAAAACACATATTATATGCAAACTAATTAAGTACCAGAGGCAAGGACAGGAAGAGGCAGCCTAGAGAAAAGGTGGAAATCAAACTATAAGAGTTTCCCTCCTGTTTAATATACAACATGTTGTAGAACTACTGTATACGCACGATAGCAGTAACATGACAAATAATAGCAGTCATGCAGTAACAATGACCAAAAAGCCAGTAGGCTATAATATTCATCTGAAATTGTTTAAAGGCAACATCAAAAAGAGAGCATTTAAAGAGCAGGAAGATGTGTTATTAAACTGCGGTTTACCGAAACCACCAATATTAACAAGCTCAAACAGAGTAACAACAAGTTGGAAGCTACAAGATTTATACAGTCAAAGCAACTTCAAGTAATGGAAGCCTGAGCAGCCAGGGGCCAGTAACAGTACACTGGCATACTGCCCTGCTTCTGTGTCCCTCAATGACTATAATCCGAACTGTAACCTAGAGGGAGATGAAAACAGACTCTGGCTCCTAACAAAATTCAGGACGGGAAGCTGACTGGGATAAGACAACCTCCCTGATATGTGCCAGACACCATTGTAATATCCAAGGGAGAGATCCTCTGAAAAACGGTTGCCTTAGTGTAATGAGAAAACAGCATGGCTATCGGCAACTGAATTAACTCAGTCTTGGGGCAGAGTGAAGGGGAAATCAACATCGGGCTTGCCAACTCCCTGTAGTGGCTCTAATAATGAGGCCAACTGACCAATGATGAACAAAGGAAGAGCTTTATCCTTTCCCAACATTCGCACCCCCAAGAGGTGGTATTGACACAGCTGCAAAGTCAAGGGCGGGGGGGGGTCCAAAGCGGCACCCAGGGGGGTCAGTAAGGTGCCAGAGGCAGAGAAATGTACAGAAACTGCCCTGTGTCTGTATCCCAGGATGTCTGCCATCAGGTGGCAGGGCAAAGAGCACACAATACATATGAACATATGAGCATACGAATGTGCCAGCAGAAACAGACCACCCGGTCTATCTAAGTTTGCTCAAGTGTGCAGCCAACACCCCTAGTTTGCAGCTGCCCCACTCCCCTCCCCTTTGTCATCCCACTGCCACCCCCACCTTCCCCACCCTCACTCTCCCCTGTTCCCTGTCCCATGCCCTTTTGAAGCTGTTCACAGATTTACATGATACCACCCATTCTGGTAGGGCATTCCATTTTGCTACCACCCTCTCTGTGAAATAGTGTGTCCTAATTTCCTTCCTAAACCCCCCATTCTTAGCCTGTGCCTCCAGGTGACCCTCCCCCTTCTTAATTTAAAGACCCAGTCTGTCATATCCTTATTGATTCCCCTCAGATACTTGAATGTCTCTATCATATCCCCCTGTCCCTTCTATCCTCCAGGGTGTACATATACAGGTCTCCCAGCCTGTTGTCATAGCCTCTCCCCTTCATTCCACATATCATCTTTGTTGCCCTCCTCTGCACCCCCTCCAGTAGCCTGATATCACACTTTAGGTATGGCCTCCAAAACTGCACACAATACTTTAAGTGCGGCCTTACCAGTGACCTGTAGAAGGGCAAGATCCCCTCTCTTCACCTGGATGAAATCCCCCTCGCTATGCACCCCAGCATTTTGTTCACTTTTGCAGCTGCTCTCCTGCACTGGGCAGTGTTGTTCATAGTCCCTGTTGTCATTACCCCTAGGTCCTTCTCCTCCTGAGTGATCCCCAGCTTAACCCCCTCCCAGCCAGTATTCTCTCCTTGGGTTCTTCACCCCAAAGTGCATAACCTTACACTTCTTTGCATTGAACCTCAACTGCCACCCCTCTGACCACTCTTCTAGCTTGCATAGGTCCCCCTGTAGCTGCTTCCATCCCTCCTTTCCATCCACCACTGCTCCGATTTTGGTGTTGCCAGAGAACAGACTTACCTTGTTCACCACCTCATGTGCAATGTCTGATATGAAGAGCTCAAACAATACTGGCCCCAACAAAGAGCCCTGTGGCACCCCACTCATCACCTGCCTTAGAGTTGAGCACTCCCCTCGCCACCACCCATTGCAGCCTGTCACTCAGCCAGCTTGTAATCCAGTTTATCATTTTTGCCCCTACCCCTACAACAGTTAGCTTCCCCCCAAGCTGCCCATGAGGCACCAAATCGAAGGCCTTCCTGAAGTCCAAGTAAAGAACATCCACCGCATGACCCTTATCCAGCTCACCTGTCACCCAGTCATAATATTGTATGAGGTTGGTTTGACAAGACTTCCCTGAAACAAACCCATGCTGCCTCACATCCTGGAGGCCATTGTCCTCCAGGTATGACACCAGTCTTTCCTTTAGTATTGTTTCCATAAGTTTACACACTATGGTGGTGAGACTTACCAGATGATAATTACCTGGTTCATACCTTGGCTGACTCTTTGTGTAATGGTACTACATGTGCCATCCTCCAGTCCAGTGGCACACATCCCAACTCCAATGAGGTGCTGCACAGATCTGCCAGTGGCTCCGCCATCACAAACTGCCCCTGGTGCCTTGTCTACCTTCAGTGCCCTCAGTCCCTCTAGGACTCTGTTTGCCTCAATGCTTCCATCTGTTGCCTCCTCTCCCCCTGTCCCCACCCTCCCAGCCCATGTTGGTAGCAGTCCCCTTTCTTCCATGAATACTGAGCAAAGCATTCATTCAGTACTTCTGCCTGCTCCTGCCCCTTTTCCATCCACTCCCCACCCCTTTTTATCCTCACTATTTTCTCCTAGCACTTCCTTTTCTCCCTGATGTATCTGAAAAAGTCTTTCTCCCCCTCATTAAATCCCTATGCTAATCTCAGCTTCCTCTGGGCCTTGGCATCTGTCACTTTTCTGGTCACCTCCCTGGACCATCTTGCATATTCCTCCCTGTCCACTTCCTTTCCCGTCCTCCTAAAACTCTGATATGCCACTTGTTTTGCCCTCACCAGCTCCACAACCTCGCTGTTCAACCAGCATGGTTTTCTTGCTCCGCTCCTCTTACTCTGTGCCTTGGTGCAGGCTTCTGTTGCCTCTGTAAGCCCCCCAATTAATAATATCCCATTTCTGCTCCACATCCATCTCCTGCCTTATGACCTCCAGTTTCCCTTTCAGTACTGCCTGCAGCCTCCAAAAGTCAGCCCCCCCCTGAAGCATTGTCGGGGGTGGCCAGCATTGCAGCTGTTGTTAAGGCCCGTAGGAAAGAAAACAGTTAACATGCATGCAACCCAATTATTTGTATTCCAAGCCATATGGCTCAGTCCATCACAATGGCCCAGAACAAAACAATTAGATGGTAACACAATGATTTCTGTGGTGGTTGCAGGGTACTACCCTGATTTGTAGTCATGCTACCAGAACCTAAATGCATGACAGGCAAGATGAAGACCTCGTGGTGTTGATCTGGAAGGCCAGAGGAAGCAGTGCCGACACGACTCACCTCTAGGTGATCGCTATCTGCTCGATGGTGCTGGCAGGGGGCCAAATACCCAAGTGGGTCTTTCGCCAAGATGGTCTCTGAAGCGGGAGTAATGGCATAGGCCAAGGAGGCAGGGCTCAGGCAGGATGAACAGTTCAGCAAAAGTTTGTGATTGCTTGCTGGTGAAGCCTCCAGCTGGGGTAAAAGATTCTGCCATGGGGAACCAAATTGCAACCCACGAAACACATTCAGCACATTTAAATCAATTATTTCTCTGTTCCACAGTTCAGATACAGTCTAGTTGCAAATTACAGCTTCACTGCGCAAACCTTTCAATCTGAGGCAAATTCAATCATGAGACAGGCTGATTGCTTCTGGAGCAAGCCTTCAGTCCAATTCACAAGTCGCAATGCCAAACTTTTTTCTTCTGCTGCAGATTCCAAACATGGAAAATCGGAACCAGATCTGACTTCTGCAAAAGGCAGTTCACTGGCAGGAGAACGTGGCAGGCAGGCCAGCAGAGCCCTCTCGCAGATTCCCCTACGCTCCTTCTGGGAGCAGCTGCTCGAAACT
The DNA here is from genome assembly GCA_016271365.2 of Neoceratodus forsteri. Taxonomy (NCBI): domain Eukaryota; kingdom Metazoa; phylum Chordata; order Ceratodontiformes; family Ceratodontidae; genus Neoceratodus; species Neoceratodus forsteri. The sequence continues at coordinate 539,928,680 of CM028131.1, forward strand.
TTGAACTGTTCACTCTTCAGCCTTCAACTCTAACTGATCCACTGCTTTAGGCAGTTCTGACTATTTTCTTTGTAATCCAAAAGGTTCTGTTGGCTGAGGGAACTGTCAGTCACAGTAAGGGCTCCCCCTCCAGGTCCATTTGGGCACCAACACTTAAAACTACAAAAAACACAGAATTTCCTTTCCACAAGACCCCTGGGGACAGTCTCCATTTTAGGTCCCCAGTAGTTTGATTGATGCAAATGCTGGAAGTCCTGAACATAACACGGTGGCTCCCATCCAAATGTTCCAGCTGCATTAAAAGCAGCTTAGACAAACCTCTATCTTTACTATAACAGCAATTCAGCAATAAACAATTACAGTTTCTAAGAGAGCTCCCTCTGCAAAAATAGTGACTGCAGAATGGAGCAGAATAAAAGACTGTCTGGCTGGTCACAAGCCTTAATTACTCGGATCCAGCCCAGACTAATTCCTAAACACAGCTTAGCCATTTCCTTTAAGATACAGGTGCAGAGGATCACTAGGGAACTCACACACACACACACACACACACACACACACACACACACACACACACACACACACACACACAAATAGAACTACTGCAGATGGGACACTAGCCTGACTGGAGGCATTTAGGAGCCAGGAAGACTTTATAGTAAACTCCAATTTGTAGGGGGGAGTTACACTCTTCCCTGCCTGGAAAAACTTAGCATCCACATCAAGTCTACACTTACTATAAGAGTCTATATATAAAGACATTGTACAAAAATACATGCATGTTTCATTTGGCATACTATAAAAATAAAAGCTGATGTATCAGTAAGACAAATATGTCATAACAACAGTACTGCTGTATTTTCTGCATTAGCAATGACATTTCCATATGAACACATATTTCATAACATTTCTCGAAACAGTTTAACATGTTCAAGTATTCAGACAAAGTACTCTCACAGTTCTGGTCTGGTTCACCTCCTATACACTAACCCACATGGCTTGGGGCCTATCCCTATCAGCTGCAATAAGACTGCAATGAGCAAGGACTGGCTCCTGGGGACTGTGGCTGCTTCCCGATTGGATGCTGCAGATCCCCACTGAGAAAGGAAGCACGCAAGTCACCTTTTTCAAAACACAGCTCGGCCACTGCCTTGCTGTACTGCTCTCTGGACAATTTCTAAGTACACTTCCTCAGTGATCCACACTCCCTGAGGCCTCACACTAGTCAATTACAGCAACTGCTTAAAGGGGCTCTCCTTTCTGTAACATCTTAAAGGGGTGATCCTCTTTCGAGCTCACTTTTCTCCTCTAAGCAATTCCCTGATATTCTTTATGAAGCGTAATTGGCAGGATACCCCTGCCTGTTGAAGTTAAATCCTTAAGACATCTGTGCCGTCAGGCTGTTTTCATGTATCTTTGCGTACAATCGATCCCTGTCTCTTTTAGCTAGTCTAACACAGAGCAGTGATCCTTGAGACTTATAGAACCTAGCTAGTGAGTCTTGATGCAACTCACACCCTGTTAACACATTGGGCAATCATGGCAGTCCTCATGTGGTTTCATTTACTTACCTGCTTATGTATGGTATCCCATGTGACAGACCATTCAAGCAGAATTGACCCCAACATAGAGTCATGCCTACCACTTCTAGACTGCCTTTATATTAATACTACATATAACTTATGCTGCTACCACATGACTCCACACCCTTCTCACTTTGTGGAATCTCCTCTAGGTGGGACTGCTACCTTGTTACCAATATGTGGCCCCTCACACCACCCACCCAAAACCTACACGTCTTGGTGCTATACTGGATGGACCATAGGCTCCGCGTCCCTAGGTCAGCACAAAGGAAAACTTTGGACTCCGGACCCCCGCACTCAAACTTATACTAGATGCAGAAAAATTTGTGCTTTCAAACTACTCCTCACTGCCCTAAGGAAAATTGTGTTCCTACTACTTTTGTGTTCAGGTGATGTTGAACTCAACCCTGGTCCCACAAAAGCTCTTTCATCTCCATCTGACCTCACAAGACTGAAAGGAGTCAATTTTATGCACGCAAATGTTTGCAGTCTTTTAAAGAAATTTACATCAGTCCAGGCATGGACTACTCATACCGCACCAGACATACTTGTGCTCTCTGAATCCTGGCTTTGGGCATCCACCCCAGATAGAGAGGTTAACATCCCTAACTACCTCCTATTTAGAGCTGATAGGCAGACCAGGGGAGGCAGAGTAGTCATCTATGTCAAAAACGAATTGTCAGTGTCCATCCTAGACTCTACCTCTATTGCAGGTGGATTTGAATATTTGCCCCTTAAAGTTGAACTTTCCCCATCAATGGCTTTCTGTGTCATAGGCTGTTACAAACCACCAGCCGCGGGGCCTCAGCTCCTGTCCCATCTGTCATCTATTATGGGCTCTGTCCCCATTAAAACAATTATTCTAGGAGACCTTAATTATGATTGGTTGACTAAGGTCTCGTTACCCCTGAAGCAATTCTGTGACTCCCACGGGTTCCCATAACTTATTACTGAGCCAACTCGCATTAACAAGAAAAACCCAATGAACAGCACCCTATTGGATGTCCTTCTTGTAAGCAAACCATATTCCTTTTCCCATGTCGGAATTTTTTCAACTGATGTTAGTGACCACTGCTTTATTGCTGGTATAAGAACTGATGCTAAACCCTCACCAACATCAACATTTTCCACTAAAAGATCCGGATGGAACTTCGATCCATAGATACATAGATACATAGACAGTGTCGGCAACTAAGGGCCTATGGCCCACCCAGTCTGCCCATTTGAGCTTGTAAGTTCAGTTTGTTTTCCTAGAAGTCTTTTGCTCCTTACCCCTGACCTCCAGAATTCCTTTATGTCTATCCCATGCATTCTTAAATCCTGTGATTGTTTTGGCCCCCACCACTTCCTCTGGCAGGGTGTTCCACTTGTCCACCACCCATTCTGTGAAGAAATTCTTTCTCATGTTTCCTCTGAATCGTCCTCCCTCCAACTTCATCCCATGCCCTCTAGTCCTGGAACATCTTTTTCGCTTAAAAATAGTGTTTTCCTGCACCCTGTTCCTCCCTGTAAGATACTTGTATGTCTCTATCATATCCCCTCTCTCCCTCCTCTCCTCCAGGGAGTACATGTTCAGTTCCTTCAACCTGTCTTCATAGGACGTGTGATGCAATCCATGCACCATCTTTGTTGCCCTCCTCTGAACCTTCTCTACCCTGTCTATGTCCTTACGTAGGTATGGTCTCCAGAACTGTACACTGTACTCCAGGTGGGGCCTCACTAGTGTCTTGTATAGCGGAATTATGACCTCCTTTTCCTGCTGGTGATGCCCTGCCTATACATCCCAGCATCCTATTTGCTTTACCTGCTGCCTTGTCACACTGTTTCCTACCTTGAGGTCATCAGAGATGACAACCCCAAGATTTCTTTCCTGCTTGGTACATGCTATATCCTCACCCCCAACTGATATATTGTGCCAGGGTTTTGTGCCCATATGCATTATCTTGCACTTTTGCATTGAATTTCAACTGCACAAACCCCTGACCATTCTTCAAGTTTCTGCAGGTCCTTCTCATTCTGTCTACACCCTCTGGTGTGTCTGCTCTGTTACAGAGCTTTGTGTCATCAGCGAACAGTGAGATTCTGCCTTCTATGTCCTGCGCAATGTCACTGATGAAGATGTTGACTAGGACCGGTCCCAGCACTGATCCCTGTGGTACCCCACTGGTCACTCTTCCCTCTGTGGAGTGACAGTCATTTACCACCACACTCTGTGTCCTGCCACCTAGCCAGTTACCTACCCACCACACTACTGTCCTGCCCACACCCATATTCCCCAGTTTGTGTAATAGATCCTCTCGCATACTTCAATTAATTAAAAAACTCTTTGCACTGGTAGAGTTTTTACCTTGCTAAATCGGTGAGTAATGATACATAGATACATAGATATAATGCCTACGACATCTTCCATGAAGTTATAACCGGTGCCCTAAATAACCATGCTCCTCTGGTAAAAGCATGTATAAAAGTTAGAACATGCCGTTGGTTCTCAGCAGACCTCAAGGCTGCCTTACTAAAAGGAGATCAACTCTGGAAAAAGGCTCACAGATCACACACAGATGAAGACTAGTGTCTCTTCAGGACAGCTATAAATGCCTGCACTAAGATGGTCAGAGAGGCCAGGGCCAATTTTTTACTGATCTGAGCTAGATTCTGTGTCAAAATGCCCTACCAAGTTCTGATCCACACTAAAAGAACTGACTGGTCATTCTCTAGGAAATGTGCTTCCCTCCAAAATTACCACTGACAATGCTATAATCAATGACAGAAATTAGATCCTGCAGGCCTTCAATAGTCATGTTGCCACCGCAGACCTAGCATTCGATAACGCACCGGTAAGCAGACTACACCCACAGATCAACACTAAGCTCCCGGAACCAAGTAACAATATTTTAACCTTCTCATTCTTACCCACCTCTGTAATGGAAGTTGAAGATCTTCTCCTAAAATTGGACACTAAAAAAGTGCTGGGGCTGACTTCTTCAACCCATACTTGTTGAAAATTGCTTATCACATCCTTGCCGCACCTATCTCTCACTTATTCAACCTGTTCCTATTGCAAGGTTCCCTCCCTCAGTTATGGAAAGTTGTTCACATCATCCCCCCTTTTTAAATCAGGGGATCCCTGTGACCTAAATAATTATAGACCGATCTCCCTCCTCCCCATACTCTCCAAGCTCCTAGAAAAAAATTGTGGATACCCAGCTGAGATCTTTCATAGACAACACAGACTTACTAAACCCCGTGCAGTCAGGCTTCAGAGCAAAGCACAGTACCATTACGGCCCTAGCAAAAGTAACCAACGACTGGCAACGGGACTTAGACAACAAAAAACTCATCTGGATCTCAGTAAGGCCTTCGACACCGTCGACCACTGTTTGTTCCTCTCCACTTTACAAACAATAGAACTAGACCGAACCTCCTTGTGTTGGTTCCATGACTACCTCACTGGTAGGCAACAATAAATCAAGGCTGAAGGGGAGCTTTCTTCACTTAAACTAAAAAAAAGAGGTGTCCCTCAGGGGTCCATATTGGGACCATTACTGTTTGTTATCTATATCAACAGACTGGATGTAAGCATTAAGGAAGCAAGCATTCACCTGTTTTCTGATGACACAGTGCTCTACATAAGCCTTGAATCTCCTGAAGCTGCCTGTGGCGACCTGCAAACCGACTTTAACATCCTGCAGCACCAGCTCCTCAGTGAAAGACTACTACTTAATGCCAAGAAAACCAAGGCAATACTATTCTCACCAGCTGGCCAGGGGGCATATTCTGCCGCTGCTGTTCCATTACCTTCTATCTCCACCATACTAGGTGAACATCTTGAATACGTACCGAAATTCAAGTATTTGGGTGTCTGGATAGACAATAAACTCTCCTTTGTAGAACATATAGAAGAACTGCTGAAAAAGCTGAGGCAGATGCTTGGACTCTTCTTCAGAATAAATCACCTCCTGACTGCAGACGCCAAAAGACAGCTTGTCCAATCCATGTTACTCTCACTAATTGACTATGCTGACTTCATATACGGCCAGTGCCCAGCCTCACACCTTGCTAAATTGGATGTACTGTATCATAGAGCTCTGAGATTTATAACAGGCCTCCCCTTTTCCACCCACCACTGTTCACTATATGCAGCTGTGGGTTGGCCCTTCCTTCAACACAGGCGGTATAGAAATGCAGCCCTCTCGACGCTCCGAGCCATCATCAACAAACTCCCACAGTACATTGCTGACTGTCTCCCACTAAGCCTGATTGGGAATTATGCCTTGAGAAGTCATTTGCTGGTTTCCCTGAAAGTACCTATGGTCAGTACCCGCTTTGGAAGAGCAGCCATAAGCTTTGTCCTGCCCACACTTTGGAATAGGATACAGAAATTGCTGAGACTTAGCTCCTCTGTTAGTCTTGGTATGTTCAAGACCCTGTATGCCAAAATATTTGTGGAGCTCTGTAACTGTTTCAACCGTTCCTAGTTGTCCAGCTGATGTTTCTGCTCAATCTAAGTCCTTCCCATTCAAACTAAGTGTTCCCTTACCAAGATTACTCCCCCCTCCCTCAGTCCATTTTAGTCCCACCAGTATTACCAGTTCACTTCAGTCCATTCCAGTCCCACTGGTACTACGTATTCACTGCAACACCCCCCCATCGCCCACTCTTATGCCCTGATACCACCTGTAGTATCCCAGAATTTTTCTGCCAGCATCCCTGCCTCCCACGCTGCTGCAAGGCTTCCATATCCCAGGGACTCCTTTAGGCTAGGAACATGTTATTGATGGATAGGATTATAAAGGCATCTCTGCATATATTATTTACCTTTATTTCTACACTGTATATATTTTGTTGTATACATCTTGCTGCTGTTGTTTTATGTATATTTTACTTGTACTCTATTCTGTACCCCTCGTCCTTGCAAACTGCAGGTCCACCTTGTAAATTAGCTTGCTCAATGGTGATCGCTTGGGTAAATAAAGATTTTGATTGATTGATTGATTGATACACTGGCCTGAAGGCTTTACTAGTAACTTGGAGGTGGTAGAATAACTCAGTTTTGGAAGAGAGCTTTCAGAAATATACACCCCTTCATGGACTATGTAATGGAAGCTCTACAGGCCTTCCTGGGAAATCATAATTGAGGTGTATCACTGGCTTTCAAGCTCTTTCTGACTTTCTGGGTGTGGCAGGCACAGGCTCAGTTCTTTCAACATTTGCATTGGGGACTGTTTCTTAAGAATGGGATACCTCTGCACTGGTTGTCTGTTCTGGATTGAAAGCACTATCAGCTTCTTGTTCTGTTAGCTCTGATCCTACAACATTACTTTCATTACATGGTGCTGAAGAAATTCTAGATTCGTCATCTAGAGGAAATTCCGTGAAATTTAAGTACTGCAACACATTACTGATACTGTCAGAATCATTTTCTTCATTAACATCATTTTCCATGGCATTATCAGACTCTTTGTTGGCAAACAGTTCTGTACTTACTGGTACGTCACCAGGGGTGCTTTCTGCTTCTGGCTCTCCTTCTTGGAGCTCAGCTAGTTCTACCAGACACAAAGAGTCAGTTATATCAGAAGTCACACTTTGCACCTCACTTTCAGGGGACACAGAGACTGTGGAGAATGCTGGAGGATTAGGCAGTCTTTAAGATCCAGCTTCATCTCCAAAGTTGTATATGGGGTTACCTTGAAACAACTGACTCAGTTCATAAGAATAGGGAGCTTCACACTCACTGTCATCAGATTCTGAGTGGCAATCCATGTCATTTAGGGCCTGACTGGCTGAAGGCTTTGAGTCTTTGACAACTGGGGAGGGGTTTAACTGTTTCTTTTTAGCTGCAGCTCTGGTTACAGGCCTGGAAGGGGCAGTGCCTTGGGGTGCAGCATCAATGATAGTTTGACCAATTGGTAGCAAATGATTCCTGTGCATTGTCTTGACAGCTCATGGGTCATTTTCTGCATGCACTTTATAGCCTGACAGATCCTACAGCTTGCTGACAACAATGTAGGGGGTGTGATGACACCTATCAGCAATTTTACATTTTCCATCCAGTCCCAAATTTCATAACAAAACTCTGTTTCCAGGTTGTAGCTCTTGGGCCTTGACATGCTTGTCATGTCTTTCTTTATTTGCTAAGTTCCTCTTTGCTGCCATGGTGTATGCTAGTTGGTATGCATGGTTTAACTGGGCCTTTAACCTTAGAACATACTGAAGGTGATTTCCAGCTCTGACTCCAACAGGGAACAGTCTGAAGCAGATGACTAATGGTAACCGGGCTTCTCTGCCAAACATTAGGCAGTAGGGAGAGAACCCAGTGGCATCACTCTTTGTGCAGTTATACGCATGTACTAAGGTGCTTATCTGTTGGGTCCATTTGGACTTGTCCCAGGGATGAAGTGTGCCTAGCATGTCTAGTAATGTTTGATTAAACCTTTCAGGCTGTGGATTCCCCTGGGGGTGATAGGGGATAGTTCTGGACTTTCGCAATCCCCAGAGTGGAAACATTTCTATAATCAAATGGCTTTCAAAGTCTCTCTCTTTATCAGAGTGAATTTTCTGGGGGGCAACATAATGGACAAAGAACTTTTCAATTAGGACCTTAGCTACTGTGGATGTTTCCTGGTCTTTGGTTGGGTATGTCTGGGCATGACGAGTGAAATGATTAGTCACCACTAGCACATTGCCAATATTCTTCTGATATGGTTCAAGACACAAAAAATAAATACACACAAGCTCCATGGGTGCACTGGTAGAGATATTGACCAAGGGTGCAACCCTCTGTGGATGAGCTTTCCTATGGAGACAAAGTCTGCAAGTTCTGATGTGAGTCTCAATGTCAGCCCCATTTTTTGCCAATAGAATCGCACATGGGCCAAGTCTGTAGTTCGGTCACATCCTAAGTGTCCCATCAGGTCATGGAGGACACGTAAAACTAGTCATTTGAAAGCAGTAGGTAACACAAGTTGCTGTCTGTCGATCTGACCTTGTCAGTTTGTGGTCTCTCTGTAAAGTAGTTGGTTGCACAGCTTTAAACTGGGCCCTCTCTAAACAATAGGGCAGTTCATGTATCTGAAGAATGAAGCTTGGACACATTTTTTCCAACATTAATAGCAACTAGCACAAGCTTAAGCATGGGGTCTTGAGCCACAGCCCACTGTATATTATCAGGGGTGAGCTGGGGCAGTGTACTGAGGTCCAGGACTACAAGATGGCAGTAGGCAGTAGGAACACAAGTGTCAAGAGAGCCCAAGCAGTTCACCAGGCAGTCAACTTTTTCAGGAAAGGGTGCTCATCTTTATCAAATTTCTGACAAAGAGTTTTGACACATTGTTCAGACATCCTCACTCACTTTGCATTAGACTCAGGTCTTCTGGAGAGGGCATCAGCATCAATGTGGTTCAAGCTCGGTCGATATTCTAAAGAGTAATTGTAAGTGGAAAGCACAGATAACCAGTGATACCCTGTGGCATCCAACTTAACTGAAGTCTGGACATAAGTGAGAGGACTGTTATCAGTTTTTACTAGGATCTTCGCATCATAAAGATGTTCATGGAATTAGTCCACCACAGCCCACTTTAATGCAAGAAATCCGAGCTTGTGTTCAGGGTAATTCCTTTCTGATGGTATTCGGCTCTGACTATAAAATGCCACTTGGTGTAAGCCTTCCTCATATACTTGATATAGAACAGCACCAAGTCCCTTCAAGCTGGCATCAGTGTGCAACACATAGGGTCTGGCTGAGTCAGCATACGCAAGCACAGGGGCATGGATGAGTTGGTGAATGATATCATAGAAGGCCATCTCACACTCGGAAGTCCACCTGGCTCCAAAAGGTTCATGTGTCCTAAAGTAAACCTTTTCCTCCTCTTTAACTGCACTTTTCTTATATATCTTGTTTGTAGGTGGGTAACCTTGAGTTAAATTGAGCAAAGGGTAGATGACTTTTGTGTGGTCTTTTATGAACCGGCAATAATAGCCACAAAATCTCAAGAATATCTGCAGTTCTTTCAGATTGTTAGATGGGGGCCAAGTTTTAATTTATTTTTTATTTTAGCTTTTGTTGACCGGGTAAGTGCACTAGACAAATCCTGCCTATTTTCAGGCACGACCCGGGGGAGGGGGATACAGATGAATGCCAACTGACCTTGAACCAGATTAAAGCTGTTGGTGGTATTTTTAGTGAATGAGGGAAATTTGGCCAGGACACCGGGGAAATTCCCCTACTCTGCTGTGCTTTTCGGCCAGCAGAGGGCGCTGTTCGCAGCAGTTTGGGCTGCTCAGTGTGCTTTCTGTTTCTGATGGAGAAGGAGGTCGTGGGTTTCGGCTCCTCTGAGCCTGCTAAGGAGCCCTTGGCAGTTTCGTACACAGTTCTACAGGATAATGCTGCTTGCTTACCGGAGTCTTCTCCGACCGTTCCTCAGTCTGTTTTTGTGGAAATTATGGATTCTTCTGTTACGCTAGCAGGCGGCTTGTTGGCTCCCTCAAGTTTGTCTGCGGAACCATTGTTGCAGCAGTCGGCTGCTCCTCGGGAGGACGGACGTTGTTCTGTGCAGGAACAGTCTCGGGATCTTCATACTGTGGGACTTCCTGATTCTGATTCTGCGGCTCTACAGGATGTCGGTTTTCTGGATCATCCTGAGTCTTCGAGTACCTCGCAGGCTGTTAGGCGACAGTTTGGACTACCTCAAAGAAAATTTTCTTATCCCACTATGGACTGGTTGGCTGATACGGTTTTGAGCGACTCAGGTTGGACCCAGACTGCTACTGGACAATGGATTCCTGACCCTGATTGGACAGACCCTCCGATGGCTTCTTCTGCTTCCTCATTGCATGCCACCTGTTGCTACACCTGAGCTCAGGTATGAACTACAGTGAAAATTCTGGGCCCCTATTGAAGCTGCAGCAGCATTTAGAAAAATCGTCTCTTTGGCCTCTTTGAGGCCTAAAGCGATGGGTAATCTCACTAACACTGTCTCTGCTTTACAGAAGGGGTCTGCTTCTACTTCTTTACCTATTGTGTCAGGCCCCTCTACTCTAGAGTTCAAATGTCTGAATTGTTTAAAATAATTTAGAGCAGACCGTAAGAAGGAATGCAGTTAGACTGAGGTATCGGGTTGGTTGCAGGTCCACCCTGATAGATATTATGTTGCTAACACTTTATTGAAGGGTCCATGAATTTTTTCCTGCTGATATTTTTGCCTTAATACATGTTTCTGGAGAGGATTCTTTCGACGTCAGCTTTAAAACTTTCGTAATTTGGAGAAATTTGGGGATAACACCCACACCTCAGGTCCAACCCTCTTTGGGTCCCCTTTTATGCCCTCCCTCTTACGAAACCCCAAATTAGACACATTACTATTATGTTTCGGAACGAAGGGGTTAATGTTGGTAATATACATCACTGGCTTCAAAAGAGGTGCGATATTTTAGGCCCTCCTGAAGCTATCTTGGATTTAGAAGGGATCTGGATGGGTAGTTGGAAGTTTAAAGTTAAACTGTTTCAAGTTAATGGGGAGGTGGTGCATTTACCAAACAGTTTCTTTTTGGGGAAGGATAGAGGGGTTTGTTTTTATGGCGGTCAGCCTCGTGCGTGTTATAAATGTGGTGCTAAAACCCATATTAGCAGTTCATGTGATCTGTTGAAATGCGCCTCTGTGGGGGTATGGACATTCGTGGATAGATGTGTCAATATTTTTCAATGTAACGTGCGATGAAAAGGGCCATGCCTTTCATCAATGCCCTTAGACTCGCACAATAAGTCGGAGGTTGGGATCAGGAAGATTTAGTCCACAAAGCTCAGGCCAGTAGATCTGATGGTGCCCCCCACCCCTGTGCAGTGGCTGAGGATATTCCGGGGAGAATATATCAGAGCCTCCAACCTGCTACTGAGGACAGTGTTCCCCTGGTTTCTGATTCTGTGAACTCGGTGTCTGTATCTTCAGTCTCAGCTAGTGTTATGGATCCCATCTCTGCTCCCCAGCAGGACCATCCTCTATGCCTCCGCCCTTTGAAATTGTTAAACCTAGATGGTTCACCAAGAGCTTCTCTTAAACTTTCTAGCATTTCTCCTGTTCCTATAGAGAATTTTTACTTTGCAGGGGTGAAGGAGGGAATCTGATTTTGAATCTGATTACCTCTCATTGTTCTGAAATGCTTTCTGAGGGATGAGGATAGCAGGTCTACTGAACTGGCCGGAGAAAAAAGGAAGAAAGGTAAAAACAGAAGGCAAGTTTTGTCAGAAGACTGGGCCTTGATTCTAACCTTTTCATCATGGCTACACTTAAAATAGTTTCCTTTAAGGTCTGCAGTATTAAAATTTTAAAAGAGGCTTTCTTTTTCTTTTTAGTACTTTGCAGGTTGATATTCTTCTTCAGGAAACAGATTGTCTTCTCTGGCTGAAATTGAATGTCAAGAAGAGATGGGTTTGAGGGCGATCTTTTTGGACCTTTTGGAGCTGATGTGGCTGATGGAATTGGGTACTTTCACTTCCACCCTATTTTGATTTCGAAGTGGTGGATATTTGTCCTGGTGGGGCTTTGCTTTGCATTTTTGTTTTCGAGATTATGATTTTCGTTTGATTAATATCTACGCCCCTCAAATCAAGTCAGCCCGGATAGCATTATTCGATGACATTAAACCCTTTCTCTATACCAGACGACATGTGATTTGGGGGGGGGACTTTAACTGTGATATTGACCTTAAATTTAAGGGTGATTCTCAAAAAAATATGTATTGCGACTCTATTGCTTTGAAACAGACGGTTCAGGATGAAGGACTTATTGACGTATTTAGAACCCTGCATGCTACTGGAGGCGCTTCTTATCATAGGCATATTTTTTCCTCCCGTATTGATCTTCTTTTTGTTTCTAAATATTTGACTCCTTTTTTTTCTAAGGTTCAGCCGAATGAGTTTTCGGATCATCATATTTTAATTTTTTTTTAATTTAGCAGGGTACCTCCTAAAGTATTTTATTTGATCCTCAATGGCTTGAACATATCCTCTTGGAGGCTGATGATTGTGTGGATGGTTTAGAACTACTGTTTGCTGCACGGTTTTCCACTATATGTTTATATGATAACCTTTTTTTATGGTGGATGGATACTAAATCGGAGCTCAGGTCCTTTTTCCTTTCCAAAGGGAAATCTAAAGCTAATTCTCGATATCTCACTTATTTAAACTATCGGAATCAGCTGTATAGACTAATGTCCATTCCCCCTCATGATAGGATTGCCTTTCAATCACAGCTCACTGAAATAAAGAAGCAAATGTCTCTTTATCAGTATGATAGGGCTAAATCTTTGGAGATGGAATTCAGATATGGGTTGCACTCACAGCCTGCCTCTGATCCTTATAAGGCTTGTAAGCAACGCCTTGATAAAACATTGATGACAGGGTTGTTATCCCCTCTGGGTAATGTGGTGACCTCAGATTTAGAAATGTTGAATGTGGGTACAAGACTTTGTCTCCAGCTCTTTGGTGAGGACTCTAGTCCTCTGATACTTTACCCCTGAATTTTTAGCCTCTTCCTGTTATGGATGTTAAGTTTAGGACTACTTTATTAAGGCCTATCTCATCCCTAAGTGGAAGGTGTTATAAAATCTCTGAATTCTAAAACATCCCCTGGATTAGATGGTATCCCTAATGAATTCTATAAGAAATCCCTTCCAGTTATGTGTTTTTTTTTACCTATGGTATTTAATTTTATGTTGACATCTGAATTGGGCTTTCCGGAGTTTAGTGTTTCTTTATTGAAATTTATTTATAAGAAAGGTGATTCTACCTTACTGACCAATTGGAGGCCTATTAGCCTCCTTAATAGTGATTATAAGATTTTTGCAAAATTCTCACTAATAGGTTAGCACTAATCTCGGATTCCCTTATCCATCCAGCTCAAACTTGTGCTATTTCTCAACGCAAGATTCGGCACAATTTATATTTATTACGGGAATTATTTGAGAGTAGTAATAGGGAGAATTGGTCTGGTTTTATTGTGGCGTTGGATCAGGTTAAAGCTTTTGACAGGGTGAGTCACCATTATTTGTTTAATCTGTTACTCTCCTATAATATCCCACGTCCCTTTGTACAGTGGATTTCCATGCTATATTCCAATGCTACAGTACTTCCACTAGTGAATGGACTAATGGGGTCTGACATCCAGGTAGTTAGGGGAGTGCGGCAGGGTTGTCCCTTAAGCCCTCTCCTGTATACTTATGCTTTGGATCCCATTAGATATGTACATGGACATGACGGTATTTTTGAGATTGCCCCAGATATTTCTCTACCTATGGAGAAAATTACTGTGTACGCAGATGATGTAACTCTGTTAATGCGTGATGAGGTCTCCCTTCGGCTTGCCTTACAGTGTTTTCAGCTGTGGGGATGTTATTCTGGGGCTGAAATCAACACAGCTAAGAGTTTTATTTTCTCTTTACACTCCGCTCCAGTGCATCTTTCTGACACATGTGGCATTCCTCTTGTTTCCACACCTCACAAAATTTTGGGGTTTGGTTTGGACCTGGTGATTTGGCTACCTTTAACTGGGAGAATCAGTTGAGTATAGGTGAAGCTAAAGTCAACTTATGGAAGCATTGAAGTTTGGGAAGAAGAAACGTGTTTTTATAGTTAAAAAGTTTTTGATTCCTGTCTTTTTGTATTTAAGCTATCTACACCCACCTACGGTTCATTTGGAAACCCGACTGTATAGTGTTTTTTTTTCAAATGGTTTGGGGCAATAGACTAAACCCTGTGTGCAGAGAAGTTACCTATCTACCAGTTAAAAAGGGTGGATTGGTCATGATTAACCCAATTGTTTTTTATCATTCTATTTTTTTGTTTAATTCCTTTAGTTTTTTATGGAATCAGATAACCTTCTCTTGGCAGGTGTGGTCGCACTTTGTTTGGGCTAAATTTTTTCAAAAATGGACTACTTTGCCCCTCAAAATCTTACCACGGGATCAGTTACCAGTTTATGGAATCCCTACCTTAAAGAAGTGCCATCACTGGAAGTTATCATTCTCTACTTTATTATCCCATTCTCGGAAAACTTTTTATAATTATATTGGTTTTGAAATACACAGAGTCCTTCTACTTTTTCCTGAGTGTACTCCAACTAGGATGATGTTTGCTCTCAATAAATTAACTGATTTTCGGCTTCCTGCCTTTGTATGGGATGTGGTTTGGATGTCTGCTCAAGGTAGACTTGGGGTACGTGGGAACCTTAAATATAAACCAGTGATGGATAGATTTTGTCTGAGACCACTGTGCACTACTGTGGAAGAAAGTCTTTCTCATTTTTTTTATTTCTTGTTCCTATGTTACCAGTTTTTGGTAGGATGCTACTGTCCATTGGGGCGTGCCTATATTGTCAAATGTTACCTATACTGTTTTACTTTTAGGGGATTATGTAGGGGCCTGAAACGATATCACCCCAGTACTTTGAATTTTTTTTGGTTTACTTAATTTTATTTATGGCAAGCCAGATGCCAATTTATATTTCAGCAACAAACTGTTTTATCTTCTACTATACTGTCTCAAGTTGAGGAAGGTTTACTGATTGTTAAATCTAAAGATAGACAGAGATTTACAGATGTTAAGTTTCGTTCATTATGGAATAATTTCTTTTTTTTATTATGTTATTCTCAATTTTTGTCCTCCTGTAATTCCCTATTATTGCTGTTTTTGTCTGTTTCCATTGTTTACTTGATTTCTGGTGATGTTGTGTTTTTTTCTCAATAAACTTCCCCTACTCTTTTCAATAAGTGCCATGGGATCTTTAACATCCACCTGAACTACCACCAATCCAGGCAGATGGGACCTCGGTTTAACATCTCATCCGAAAGACGGCACCTCAGAAGTGCAGCACCCCTCTCATGCTGCACTGCAGTGTCAGTACTAGGATATTAACCCAAGTGCCAGATGTGGGAACTGAACCCACAGCCCTCTGATCTCCTGGCCTCAGAGGTGAATGTGCTACCTACTGAGCCACTGACACTGTAGTCAAGTGGTCAAAGACTCCACTTTGTTTGGGTCTGTCTGAATCCCTTCAGCCGACACTATGTTACCAACATATTTCACAGATTTCTGGAAAAACTGACACTTGTCTATTGATAATTTTAGTCCAAAATCTTCTCATCAGTTGAGAATCTTGAACGTTAGGACTTCATGTTTCATAAGGGTCCGGCCAAACACAATGACGTCATCAAAGATAGACAAGGCATTCTAGTAAGTTCATGTCTTCCACAGCTCGTGCCATCAACCACTGGAAGTGGCGAGTGCCCCCGAAATACTCTGAGGCATGCACAGAAACTCATAGAAACCCAGGGGACAGATGAAGACTGTTTTTTTCTCTGTCTTCTGGGGCTATTGGGATTTGATAATACCTGCTATGAAGGTCTAGCACACAGAACCACTGGCTTCCATTTAGGCAATCAAGAGCATCTTCTATACATAGCATGGTGTATTGGTCCAGGACAGTTCTTTGGTTTAATATCCAGTAATCCAGGCACATTTTCACTGATCCATTTTTCTTCAGGACTACCACAATCAAAGAGGCTTAAGGGCTTCGAGACTCTTGGATGAGTACTGCTGCTAGCATTTCCTGGAGATGGCACTGAACATTGTCAATGTCAGCAGGTGCAAGGCAGCGGGATTTCTCTTGGAATGGTCTCCCATCATGAAGTCTGATGTAGTGTTCAGCCCCTGTGATGCATCCCACATCCTATTCCTACAATGAGAACACTTTGATTCTCTAAGCCAAGCTCCGGCTGATATTAGCTTTCCATTCTGCAGGCAGAGGGGACTCTCCAAAGTCAACCAGATCAGGGGTCATCCTCTCCAAGGCACTTTTTGCTGCATAGCACAGCAGTATCTGCACAGTATACAGTGGCCAGGGTGTATCCTTGATTTTCTTGAACCTCTCGGTCTGACATGTTTTGGACTTGCACCACTACCCACCGGGTGTAGGCATGGGCCCCAGCCGGTAGAATACAAGGCTTAACCTGTAGTCCCTCAGGAAGTTTTCCCTCTTCTGTGGCATCCAGCATAAGAATCTTGTTTTTGCATCCTTCTTTATATGCACTTCACCACTAATGGTACACTGAGCATTTGGAAGCAATACAAGTGAGTCCAGATCTTTCTTTCATGCTATCCAAATGGGTTCATCATTCTCCATCTCTTTAGCTTGCATCTGTAAATTTTAGGCTCAGTGCACCAAGGCCAGAATGTGTAAGGCCTTTCTAGTCAACTTGGCTTGTTTCTCTTGACAGAGCTGGGCTAGCTGGCTGAACATATGAGCATTTGTGCCAATCAACAAAGGTACACCATCATAAAGTCCAGTTGGTGGGCACACCAGGGCCAGGGTTTCCACTGGTTTATCCATGCCCACAGTAGCAGTAGGGAAAGACAACCAAATTCATACATACCCATGGTAAGGATAGGATTTTTCATTCAACCTCCACACATTCAGTCCTTCTAAGAGTAGGAGTGGAAGGTCAGATAGGTGCTGGTCTTACCAGTCTTGGAACATAATGGTGACCTGTGAGCCATTGTCTAGCACAGCTTGAGTGGAGATGCCATTAACTGTTCCTGTAGTCTCCATGGAGGGACCCATCAGCTTTGACCAATCTGGAGAATCTGTGTTATAGACTGGCCCATAGCAGTTTTGGAGGAAAAAGATTTTTGTGGCAGGCCTGGCTGGGGTTTTATATTGCTCTGCTGAGCCAGATTGAGCAATTTAGTAGTGACCTTCCACAGATCCTCAGGAGAATTGCAACCTCATCAGGTATGGCCATCTTCTCCACACCTGTAGCAGAACGCCTGTCTCCTATGATCACTGGAAAGGTTAGTTTCTTCCTGAAATGTGTGATGGTTGGAAGAGGGAGGTCTATTGTCCTCTTTTGTTTTAATTTTTTATTTATTTAGGGATTTGGATCATACCTTTGAGCTCAGAGCTCTTTTACAAAGGTTGCATGTCAAACAGTGACAATGACAGCAATAACAAACAGTTTATATACAATACTCGAATAGTAGGTAGCTAGTATACAATAAGGTTACAATGTCATTCATAGTACCAATGGTGATAGTACAGCATCAACAGCATTCAACTAAGGTAAAGGACAGTGTTTATATGTAGCGAAGGAGATAAAGAGTGTGACACATAGTTTGAGAGTCCAAGGAGGAGTCACGGTGAGGGGGAGGGGAGACTGAGGGGAGAGTGGGCAGCCAAAAGAAGTGGCTTTGTCTAGGAGGTTGGGAGGTAGTGGTGGTAGGTTGGTTTTAAGGTTGATCCAGTGGGAGAAAAGGCACAGGGGGAGAGGAAGACAGAGGGATAGGGCAAGAGGGAAGAGTGGGGGTTAAAGAAAAGGGAAGGAGAATGTGGAAGAGTGGGCATTATGGGTGTTAGCTCCTAGTGGCAGTCACAAACTGTCCTAGTAAGAAGGTGTTGCCTTAGGCCATTTTTGAATTGCGAGATGCATTGGGAGTTTAGAATGTGCACTGGGATTTCATTGAACCATTGGGGGGCCCTATATCTGAAAGCACACTGTCCCTGCACAGTTCGATGGAAAGGTGTTGATAGGGCTCCTCATCCTGCCTCTGGTGGTATAGCTGGTTGCACTTGGTGTTAGGATGCTAGAAATGCATGGGGCGGTTTTACCCATTAGTGACTTATTTCCAAGGAGACATGTTTGGAATATAATCCTGTTCTTCAGTGGCAGCCAATTGGTCTCCTCGTATAAGGAGCAGGTGTGGGTATTTCGATCTGCAGCCATTGTGAGCCTACATGCCTTGTTGAGTGCAATGTGAATCCTTTTTAGTGCAGTGTCTTTTGCTGCGCTGTAGACCACCAATCCATAGTTGATGGTAGAAAGGATGGAGCTGGAGACTGAGAGATGGAGGGCCTCTGGAGTGAGATACTTTTTATGCCTATATAGTATACCCAGCTTGGTGTTCACTGCCTTTACCACTGTGTCGATGTGTTGGGTGAAAGTGAGGCAGTCATCAATGGTGACCCCCAGGTACTTGAAGGTCTGAACTTGTTCCAGCTGCTCACTGACTTTATTGGAGATGGTGAGGGGAGGGAGCGTCTTTTTGTGCTGTGACCTGGCTGTGCGCATCACCTTGGTTTTCTTGTAGTTTAATAGAAGTTTATGGCTACAGAACCAGTCTTCCAGCTTGTAGAAGGATGCCTGCAACTCAGAGTGGAGGGCGACTATTGAACTCCTGGTGAGAAGCACAGTGTCATCTGCATAAAGTATCAGTTTCGTGTAACAGGCTTCAGGAAGATTATTTAGGAAGAGGCTGAATAGTAAGGACCCCAGTATTGACCACTGTGGGACCCCTAAAGATACCTCGTTGTAGCTAGATACCGTGTGCCCAATTTTTACACGTTGGCTTCTGTGTTAGGTAGTCCTTGAACCAGCAGTCAGCATTGGTTGCAACCCCAGGTTCTGTAGTTGAGTAAGGAGGAGAGAGCGATTGACAGTGTCAAAGGCTTTGGTGAGGTCTATGAAGACTGACCCCTCCAGCTTTCCTTCGTCTAGTGCCTGGTGTGAGTAGTCAGTGTAGTCCAGCAAAGCTCTGGAGGTACTATGATTCTGTCTGAAGCCATGTTGGTTGGGACATACCAGGTTGTATTTGTTGAGGTAATCTGTGAGTTGGGCAGCCACAATCTTTTCCAGGGCTTTAGATAAGGGAGAGAGGATGAATATTGGGCTGTAATTGGCGGTGCATGTCATATCACCGTTCTTGTGCACCAGCATCACGAGAACCTGTTTCCAGATCCCAGGGAACTGTGCAAGAGCCAGAGATTTGTTAAATTGTTTTGTAACTGGCACAATGATGACATCCAGTGTTAGGGATAGGTGTTTCATATTGATTCCATTGCTCCTCATTCTGGTCTTGCTTAGTATTTTTTATGTATTTGTAAGCCTCCTTCACTGATACTTTTTTGAAGTAGAAGACAGGGGTCGAGCCCCCTTGAGGCATGCAGTTGGTTTGTTCCCCAGCAGGGTGCAGGTAGTCGGGGGGTAGCACTTCAGTCAGGTCAGTAAAAGCTGTGTTGAGAGAATCTGCTATGTGCCGAGGGTCAGTAATCGTGACATTGTTAATGTTGAGCGAGTCTGGGCACAGGTTCCCTGTCTCTGCAATTCTACCAGGGGACAGAAGTTCAGGTGGCGTGTATGAGGTCCCCCACTAAAGCTCATAGTTCTCTCATTTCTTCCACCAATCTGGATTCAGCTTGAGGTTCAGGGGCAATAGCATGAGCCCCCACACCCATGGGTAGGGCCTTACTGAAAGTCTCAAGTCTTAGGCGGGCAAAACTTAGAGTTCCTGGCTGCTTCAGCAGTGGCCTGTTAGCTGGCTCAGATCTCTTTTATCTCTTTCAGCAACTCTCAGACCTGCCTCATCTCAAAAGCTTCCTCTTTCTCTTTGGGTCAGTCTGGAGTTGGGGTGGTGCTTTCAACCCCAACATATGGTTCCCAACCATCTTCATTGTTCTCAGCCTCTCAAATCTCCTTCATCGGCCAACAGTATTCAGGAGGGTTAACTTTCCTGTACTGAAACTTCAGTTTTAATATAAGCACACTGGAGTAACAGGCAGATTTTAAGATGTGCTCCAGCCTGGCATGGTTCAGTTCACTAGCTGGGACACCCCCCTTTCTATGGGATCTCTGCAGGGCCCATTCATTTCAGGTGACAAAAGCAGACAACTTCTCATTCTTCCACTGTTTAGCAGACTTGAATTTCTACATTAAATCTTCCCCAGATTTGGTGCTGCCAAACATCCCTTCTAAAGCAGAGAGGTACTCAGCTGCAGTGGCTTCCAGGTTTGTGGATCGAAAGAACTGAATAGCCTCCAGTGCAGGACCCCTTACGCTTTCCATAAGTCTCTTTCTCTTCCGGAAAGTGAAAGCCATGTGTGACAATGCCAGGAGCCTTAGCAACAAGATGGAGGATCTGGAGTCTGTCATGGTACAGTCAGACCTGGACATTGTGGCCATCACAGAAACCTGGTGTAATGATAACCATGACTGGGAGATAGGTAGACCTGTCTACAACATATTCAGAAGAGACAGGGCAGGTAGGAAGAGCGGAGGAGTGGTACTGTATGTGAAAAATTACATAAGGGCCACAGAGATCCAGGAGGAATAAAATGGGGGAGAAATACTGTGGGTTAAGCTAGAAAGGAAAATGGGGCCAGCCATCTGCACAGGTGTGGTTTATAGACCACCAGCCCAGGAGGAAAAAACAGATAGGGAGCTGATGCTAGCCATCCAAAAGATGGCAGACAAGGGTGAGGTAGTGTTGGTTGGAGACCTCAGTATTCCACATGTGGACTGGAGCATCCCAGCAGCAGCATCAACTAGGAGCAGATTTATCCTGGACTACCTTCAGGGTGCCTTCCTCAAGCAACTGGTCATGGAACCAACTCGGCAGAAGGCAATACTGGACCTTGTGCTCACAAACATGGACAGTGTGATGAGGGTAACAGTGGGGGAGCACCTGGGGAACAGTGACCACCAGTCATTGTGGTTTGAAATCACAGAAGGAGCAGAACCAAACCACACAAAAACACGTATCCTGGATTTTAGGGGGACAGACTTTGGGAAAATGGGGAGATGCTTGAAAGAGGCATTAAGGGGGAATGGGGCAGGAATCAGGGGTTGAGGAACAGTGGGCAGTATTTAAAATGGGGATTACAAGAACAACAGAATTATGCATTGAGCACGTTAGCAAGGGGAAAAGGAAGAGGAGGCCATAATGGTTTTCCAAGGAGGTAGCGGAGAAAGTGAAGGCCAAAAAGATTGCATTGAGATAATTCAAAAAGACACAGACAGAAGGAGATAGGGAGAAGTACCAGGAGATGCAAAGGGAGGCAGGGAGATCATTAAGGGAAGCCACAGCTCAGACAGAAGAGCACATTGCAAAATCAGTGGGTAGAGGGGACAAAACCTTTTACAGGTACATAAGTGAAAAAAGAAAGGCACATGGAGGGATAGTGAGATTGAAGGGGAGGATGGGGGCCACATGGAGGATGACAACAGTAAAGCTGACATATTGAACAGGTATTTCTGCTCAGTCTTTACTGAGGAAGAGGAGGGTAATGGGTCTGAAGGGAGTACAAAAGGTGGGAATGGTGCAGAAATGGACACAAGTCCCTTTACACGATAAAGGGTCCTGAAGGAACTGGAAGTAATGAGTTGATAAAGCAATGGGGTCAGATAGGGTGCACCCCATGGTCCTTAAAGAACTAAGAGAGGTGGTGGCTGAACCTCTGGCTATCCTGTTTAGCCAACCACTGGAAACAGGGGAGGTTCCCAAAGACTAGAGGACAGCAGATGTAGTCCCCTTATACAAAAGTGGAAACAAAGAGGAAGTGGGGGACTAATGATCAGTCAGCCTCACCTCGGTAGTGGGGAAGATCTTGGAAGCACTACTGAAGGCGAGATTGGTGGAACATCTGGTTGTCAATGGACTACAGGACCCAAGGCAGCATGGTTTCACCAGGCGGAGGTCATGTCAGACCAACCTCATTTAATTTTTTGACTGAGTGACTGGGGAGGTGGATCAGGGGAGGGCAATGGACATAGCCTATCTGGACTTCAGCAAGGCCTTTGACACTGTGCCACATAGAAAACTATTACACAAAATGGGGAATATGGCTGTGGGCAGGACAGTATTGCAGTGGGTAGGTAACTGACTTGGCAGCAGTGCACAGATGGTGGTGAAATGGCTGTCACTCCACAGAGGGAAGAGTGACCAGTGGGGTACCACAGGGATCAGTGCTGGGACCAGTCCTATTCAACATCTTCATCAGTGACATTGCGCAGGACCTAGAAGGCAGAATTTCCCTATCTGAGGATGACACAAAGCTCTGCAACAGAGTGGACACACCAGAGGGTGTAGACAGAATGAGAAGGGACCTGCAGAAGCTTAAAGAATGGTCAGGGGTTTGGCAGTTGAAATTCAGTGCAAAGAAGTACAATATATCAGTTGGGGGGGTAAGAGTATAGCATGCACCAAGCAGGAATGGGATTTTGGGTTATCATCTCTGATTACCTCAAGGTAGGGAAACAGTGTGACAAGGCAGCAGGTAAACAAATAGGATGCTGGGATGCATAGGCAGGGGCATCACCAGCAGGAAAAGGGAGGTCATAATTCCACTATACAAGACACTAGTGAGGACCCCACCTGGAGTATGGTGTACAGTTCTGGAGACCTTAATTACGTAAGGACATAGGGAAGAGAAGGTTCAGAGGAGGGCAACAAAGATGGTACATGGATTGCATCACAAGTTCTATGAGGACAGATTGAAGGAATTGACTATGTACTCCCTGGAGGAGAGAAGGGAGAGAGGGGATATGATAGAGACACACAAGTATCTTACAGGGAAGAACAGGATGCAGGAAGACACTATTTTTAAGCAAAAAAGATGTTCCAGGACTAGAGGGCATGGGAAGAAGTTGCAGGGAGGACGATTCAGAGGAAACATAAGGAAGAATTTCTTCACAGAACGGGTGGTGGATAAGTGGAACACCCTGCCAAAGGAAGTGGTGGGGGCTGAAACAATCACAGGATTTAAGAATGCATGGGATAGACATAAAGGAATTTTGAAGGTCAGGGTTAAGGGTCAACAGACTTCTGGGAAAATATAAAGTAAACTTACCAGCTCAAATGAGCAGACTGGATGGGCTGTAGGCCCTTATCTACCGACACTGTCTATGTATCTTCTCCCCCTCAGAGCACTGCCATTCCTGAACCAGGGAAGTAGCATAGTCCATCCTTGTTGCTAAGATGTCCTTCCGCACTGGCACAGGAACCGCACCAGAGAACAATCTGAGCCTGCGATAGGAGTCCAGGTGCACAGAGGGTATCACAATGGGGGACTCTGTGATATGGGATGCCTTATGTGTGGCTGGAGAGGCTGGAGGAGATTGTAGTGGAGTGGTCTCCTCTGAATCCTTCAAGGCCTTCAACAATTCCTTAGCAGATTGCCCTTGGCAGCTAGGAGTCTCAATACTTTTTCCTTCAATCCTTCTATTCTCGAGGACCCCCAAGGGGAAGACGGGTCACTATGTAAATGAATCCACCTCATCTGGGATCCTTCTGGCATGATGACAGGGGGCTACCATTTCAGGATCTACAGGAAGGCTACAAGAGAGGTGGGCCACCAAGGTCTGAGCAAATAGATCTGAGTCACGCCCCCATACTTCAGTCTTTCCCAGACATTTAACCATCCCCACTGTTTCTTCAATAATTTCATTAGTGGTCCCCACAGGGATGTCAAGTAGTAAGATGGTGTGGTGGGGGTCTCCCCTTTGGCCTCACTCCACTGCATCATGAGGTGTACAACCAGATGTGGGGGTAATTTTCCATTTTGGTGTGGTAAGTGCCTCCATTTAAATTCCTGTCTCAATTTTGCATTTGGCTGCAATTTTAACTTTTGACCACTAGAGGGCATTAATCCCAGTGGTTCCTCCAAGATGTAACCCCTAGGCGACGCTATTCTAACAGCTACTACCCCTGCCTATATGGCAATACACAGGATGAGGGGCCTGAGTTCTGTGAACGGGTGCCTCCACCAGGATGAATGGTATAGGGGTAGCTTAACTGCTCTGGTATAGCCCTCCAGGATGCTATAACCACCCACCAAACCTTCTAGTGGCCTAAACAGTAACACAATAGTGCATTCACATTTAATAGAGTGCAGTAATAATATGCTTACACCCTTTTCACTTACCACCAGGGCTGGATAAGCTGCAACTGCCCTGGAGACCCCTTGGAAATTAAGATCAGCAAAGCAATAATGCAATATAATCACTGTAACCCAGCTAATAGTATGCATACTAGCCTGATTAAATGTGAAATAAGATGATCAGGTTTATTTAGGGGAAGTGAGCAAGGAAGGGGCGTGAATCTAGCAGAATGATTAGCACTCTGATTAAAATCAGGTTGGTTAAACAAGCACTGTAATTTCCTTTCAAACAGTTCCATAACCCTGGGTACCCAGTATGTCATGCAGGCTAGCCTGAAGTGTTGCCCGGGGTGGCCAGCATTGCAGCTGTTGTTGGGGCGCATAGGAAAGAACACACTTAACATGCATGCAACCCAATTATTTGTAATCCAAGCCAGATGGTTCAGTCCATTGCAATAACCCATAACAAAACAATTAGATGGTAACACAATGATTTCTGTGGTGGTTGCAGGGTGCTACCCTGATTTGTACTCATAGTACCAGAACCTGGATGCAGGACAGGTGAGATGAAGATCCTGTGGTGTTGATCTGGAAGACCAGGGGGAAGCAGGGCCAACATGACTCACCTCTGGGTGGTTGCTACCTGCTCGATGGTGTCGGCAGGGAGCCAAATCCCCAAGCGGGTCTTTTGCAAAGATGGTCTCTGAAGTGGGAGTAGCAGCCCAGGCTGAGGTGGCAGGGTGCAGGCAGGATGAACAGTTCTTCAAAAGTTTGTGATTGCTGGTGAAACCTTCAGCTGGCGTAAAAGATTCTGCCATGGGGTACCAAATTGTGATCCATGAAAAACATTCAGCACACTTAAATCAATTATTTCTCTATGCCACAGTTTGGACACAATCCAGTTACAAATTACAGCTTCACTGTGCAAACTTTTCAATCCGAGTCAAATTCGATCATTAGACTGGCCAATCACTTCTGGAGCAAGTCTTCAGTCCAAATCACAAGTCGCAATGACAAACTTCTTTCTTCTGCTGCAGTTTCCAAACATGGAAAATCAGAACCAGATCCGGCAGGAGAATGTGGCAGGCAGGCCAGCAGAGCCTTCCCACTGATTTCCCTACACTCCTTCTGGGAGCAGTTGCTCAAAACTTTGAGCTGTTCACTCTTCAGCCTCCAACTGTAACTGATACACTGCTGCAGGCAGTTCTGACTATTTCCTTTCTAATCCAAAAGGTTCTGTTGACTGAGGGAACTGTCAGTCACAGTAAGGGCTCCCCCAGAGGTCCATTTGGACACCAAAACTTAAAACTACAGAATTTCCTTCCCACAAGACCTCTGGGGACAGTCTCCATCTTAGGTCCCCAGTGGTTCGATAGGTTCAAATGCTGGAAGTCCTGAACGTAACATGGTGGCTCTCATCCAAATGTTCCCGCTGCAATAAAAGCAAGTTAGACAAACTTCTCTATCTTTGCTACAATAGCAATTTCGCAATAAACAATTACAGGCTCTAAGAGGTCTCCCTCTGCACAAATAGCGACTGCAGAATGGAGCAGAGTAACAGACTGTCTAGCTGGTCACAAGCCTTAATTACTCTGATCCAGCCCAGACTAATTCCTAAGCACAGTTTAGACATTTTCTTAAAGAGACAGACATGAAGGCTCGCTAGGGCACTCACACACAAATAGAACTACTGCAGACAGGACACTAGTCTGACAGGAGGCATTTAGGAGCCCAGGAAAACATTATAGTAAACCACAATTTGTAGGTGGTTTACAGGAGTAACACAGCACATTGCTCCGAGAGTTCTTGCAGTCAGTTTAAAGGCTTGCCTGTAGTTATGTGGGGGAAGAGCTCCCCCCTCCACACACATGTAACCCCTAGATGGCGCTATCCCAGGGGCTACTACCCCTGCCTGATTTGCCACTAACAGGTTGAGGGGCCTGGATCCAATGGCGGGTGCCTCCACCCAGAGGTCAGGGTTTGCAATAGTTAAACTAACTTGGTCACAGCCCTCTGGGACACTGCAACCCCTTCTTCCCACTAGTGGCCCACACAATATATCAGAATTACCTTCACAGTATACACTTACCCCCAGGTCTAGTTCCGCACTGGGACCTCCTGTGAAATGAGATACAGTGCAACAATCACAGTACAGTACTTTAACATAGACAAATACCTCAGGCAGTATAACTTTGCTGAAACAAGCAGCTCTGACTTATTTGGGATATAACAAGGAAAGGGGAAATCAGGTTAATTAGCTTATCACTCTAATAATTTACCTATGGCTCTGTGCACAGGCCTATCCCTATCAGTTACTGTCCCTGGGTACCCAAGCCCTAGTGGCTAGTCCAAACCGTGGCAGCTGGTAGGGGCCCTTTCACACAGAGAAAGGAGAATTAAACAGTCAGCAGTACAGTAATTCCATTTGGATTTAATGTGGCAATTCAACAGGGAGCGACCCTGAATTAGTACTCACGACCTCCAAATAAGATAGGGTCCTTCAATGTCAGCAGGGCTCACTTGAGGTACACAAACCTCTTCACACATCCATATAAAGAAAGCACTATACCAGGCAGGCTGCATCTGTATCCATCGCAATTACCGCACAATACCGGAGAACACACAGCAGATTCAGTTCCTGACAGACAGAGTGCAATTTTCAGCAATTCCTCCAGTCTTCTACAGGGTGAGCCTGGTTTCTACTCTTCAAAGATCCTTTGATTCTTTTCACAGGATGGATTCAGTCCTAACAAGCTGTTACACAAGCTGCAGACCGGAACTCTGGGCCTTACACGTTTTTGACTAAAACTGCACACTGAAAAAGCACAGGCTCCTTCCTTCTTCACTGCCAAAGCTCAACTCAAACTCCAACCGACAAACCGGGCACTTCCTTTGAGTTCCTCCCAGTTCTTGACTGGATTGGCTGTCACTCAATAGACTGCTGCTGTTGGTCCAAAAGGTGCTGAAGTCTAAACTACATCTCCCAGAGTCACTGCCCATACAATCCTCTTGTGGCTGGCTCAGATTATGAGTCCAAGTTCTGATTCGTCCAAGGCACCATTTTAGAGCTAGCTTACCCACACTGATTGGTCCAGTTCAGCAGTTCAAAACTAGAATGGGAACTAGCAGACACAGTTCTGACTGCAAAGAAAGCAGGTTAGACAAACTGTAATTTCATTATTACTCTAAATAATTTCTGGCAAACAGTTACATCTGTCAGATAGGTTCCTTTGCACTCTAGTGACTGCAAAATGAAGTGAATTGGCAGCAGCTTGAGTGGTACTCAATCAAAGAAACACACAGTCCCCCATATAAACTAATTATGTCTGCAAGCAGACAGCTCTTAAAGAGACGGTACCAGAGGTTCTAAAACACTCACTGATAAATGGCTTAAACGCAAACACCATTCAGGCTTGGAGCATTCAAGCAAGCTCCTGGAAGTCTTTTGGGAACCCCATTTGCAGGGGGTTACACCTTCCTTGCTTGGGAAAGCTTGACGTCTCACACAAGCAAGTACTTACAAGTTTCAACTGCAACCATATACAGTTGCATTAGCCTGACATGTAATCATCAGTCAATATATCATTTTACCAAGAACACATTTCTGAAACATTGCAGTACGTCACTCTTTACACAGTATTACATACACATTGTACCATAACTCAAGTTATTACCTCTTGTACATGAAACCTGAAGAGAGGGCCCTTCCTATCAGTTACCTTGGGGCTGGACGGGGCAAGGCACCATACTAGAGGGCAACACAAGTAACTTGAGTTAGCACTGACGCTCAGTTTGGGCAATGAGCTCGGGACACATACTCCTTTATGGACAACATTGAGAGGCAAATCCACAGGCCTCCCAAGGGAATCATAACTGAGGTGCACCACAGGCTTTACAGCTCGACCAGTCTTTCTAGGGGAACTGTTACAGTCTCTGCACTCTGAGCCTCATTTTCAGCATTGTCCTCACTTGTCAGGAGTCTCCATGGGGGTAGAGAGGCTAGAACTTGGGGCACTTTCAGCTCCAGGAGTTACAGTTTCTGAGTCCACAACATTTGGCTCACATGGAGAGCTTTCGGACACTGGCAGTGGACTGTCAGGGCACTCAAAATACTCTTCTTGTTCGGTGTATCACCAGTCTGCCCCAATCTATCATTTTCCTCCCTGAAAGCTCAAACAGTTCAACCATGCACAATGATTCCATTTCATCTGATCTGATGCTTTGCACTTCACTTTCTGGGAGCATTGGCTCCAGGGATGAAGCTGGGGCTTAGACAGTCCAGAAGGCCCAGCTTTGTCTCCAGTATTGACTAGGGATTGCCCGAAACAATTGACTCAGTTCGTAAGAAGGATAGTATTCAAAGTCACTCTCACTTTCTTCCGATATGGACTGACAGTCATGCTCAACTGGGACTTGTGGAGGGAACACTTTAACTTTGCTTCTGTAGGTGCAGACTTTCTTGATCTTTTCTTAGCAGCAGCTCTAGTCACTGGTCCAGAGGGGCATCTTCTAGGGTTCAGACTCAATTAAGATTTGTCCAATGGGCAGTAAATGATTTCATGCATTGTTTTTACATCTTTTGAATTATTCTCAGGCCTTACTTTGTACACTGGCAGATCATCTAGTTTGCCCACTACAATGTGAGGGAGATGGTGCCATCTGTCAGCAATCTTGTGCTTGCCATGCAGTCCCAGATTTCTTACAATACCCGATCTCCTCCTGGAGTTCCTGTGCTTTCACCTTTTATCATACCTTTCTTTGTTGGCCAGATTTCTTTTGCAGCCATGGTTTGAGCCAGTTGGTACGCATGAGTTAGCTGGGCCTTTAACTTTTGCACATACTGTAAATAGTTGTCAGCTTGAACCCTATCGGAGAGACCCCAAAACACACATCTACTGGTAGTCGAGCTTCTCTTCCAAACATCAGGCGGTAGGGGAGAATCCAGTGGCATCACTTTTGGTGCAGTTATAAGCATGTACCAGGGTGCTAATTTGTTGGCTCCATCTAGGCTTGTCCTTTGGGTGCAGGGTGCCTAGCATATCTAGCAAAGTGCGGTTGAAACGTTCAGGCTGTGGTCCCCTGGGGTGGTAAGGAGTGGTTCTGACTTTCGACTCCCACAGAGAAAGCATCTCTTTGATCAGACGACTCTCAAAGTCTCCCTTGATCAGAATGGATTCTTTGTGGAGCCCCATAGTGAACAAAAAGTTTTCACAAGTACTTTGGCCACAGTGGATGCTTTCTGGTCTTTGGTGGGGAAAGCTTGGGCATATCTCGTGAAATGGTCAGTGACCACCAGCACATTACTGATATTTCTTTGATCTGACTCCAAACTCAGAAAATCAATACAGACCAGCTCCATGGGTGCACTGGTGGTGATGTTAACAAGGGGGGCAGCCCTCTGGGGCAAAGCTTTCCTCTGTAAGCAGCGACTACAAGTTCGAATGTGTTGCTCCACATCAACCCCCATCTTAGGCCAATAGAATCTGGATCTCACCAAGTCAAGTGTTCTGTCTATACCAAGGTGCCCCATGTGGTTGTGCAAGGACCTCAGTACTGAGTCTCGAAGGCAGTGGGCAGCACTAGTTGTTGTTTGTCTACTTGTCCCCCTCTGTCTACTGTTTCTCTGTATAACAGTTTATTGATCAGTTTCAACTTAGGACCTTCTTTGTATAACAGTGCAGTTCTCAAATCAGTGGAGCGTAATTTGGACACATCTTTTCCTGCATAGAGGCTTCTAAAGCTGCTTTGATCATGGGATCGCGGGTTGAGCCCGCCGACACTGTCATTGTCCAGCTGAGGCAGTGCACCAATGTCTATTGCAGAAAAGTGGCAATAAGCAGCAGGTATGCAATTCTCAGAGGTCCCAAGCAATCCACCATGCAGTCCACTGCGATCCGTGGACATTTGTTCCTCCCTGTCAAACTTCCGGCAGAGTGCCGAATGTCAGGTTCTGCCATCGGACCCAATCATTCTGGGGAACAGGCCTCCGGGAGAGAGCATCAGCATCTATGTGGTTCAGACCTGCTCGGTATTCGAGAGCATAGTCATATGTAGATATGTAGAAAGCCACCTATGGCCAGTGGCATCCAACTAGCTGAGGTCTGCACATAGGTCAAAGGATTATTGTCAG
The DNA here is from genome assembly GCA_016271365.2 of Neoceratodus forsteri. Lineage (NCBI taxonomy): Eukaryota > Metazoa > Chordata > Ceratodontiformes > Ceratodontidae > Neoceratodus > Neoceratodus forsteri. Next base: position 539,959,087 of record CM028131.1, read on the forward strand.
TTTTACTAGTATTTTAGCCCCATACAAGTACTCATGGAATGGTCAACAATAGCCCACTTCAAAGCTAGGAACTCTAACTTATGTACAGGATAGTTCTTTCGGATGGGGTCAGGCTTCTACTGGCAAAGGCCACTGGTCTCAGGCCATTCTGTGCTCTTGGTACAACACAGCCCCCAACCCTTGCAAGCTAGCATCAGTGTGCAGGACGTAAGGTTTTCTTGGATCGGCATAGGCCAGCACTGGAGCATGGGTAAGTTGATATATGATCTTATGAAAAGCAGTCTCACAATCAGGAGTCCAGCGGCCCAAATACTTCACTCGGATGAAAATACACTCTTTCAGTCTTGAGGGACGCTGACTTTTGGTATTTTTGTGGGTTGGATACCCTTGAGTAAGGTTAAGTAAAGGCGGATCACTCTTGAATAGTCCTTGATGAGTCTGATATAACCACAGAATCCCAGGAATCTTTGCAGTTCTTTTAGATTTTTGGGCTGTGGCCAGGTGGTCAAGGCCTCAACTTTACTTGGGTCGGTCTCTATTCCCTCGGTGGATACTATGTGTCCCACATACTTTACTGATGTTTGAAAGAATTGACACTTATCAATGGACAGTTTAAGGCCAAAGTCCTCCAGTTGGTCCAATACCTTAAATAATCTGCTCTCATGTTCCTCCAGTGAGCTGCCAAACACAATAACATCATCTAGGTATACCAGGCACTCTAGTAAGTTCATGTCCCCACTGCACGCCCATCAATCGTTGAAAAGTGGCTGGGGCACCTGAAATCCTTGAGGCATCCTCATGAATTCATAGAAGCCAAGCGGACAGATAAAGGCCGTCTTCTCACGGTCCTCTGGGGCCATCGGGATCTGGTAGTACCCACTGCGAGATCCAGCACAGAGAACCACTTGCTCCCTTTAGGCAGTCCAAAGCATCCTGAATGCGGGCATTGTGTACTGATCAGGATAGTCCACGGTTTAAGTGCGATAATCCACACACATCCTTACTGTTCCATTCTTTTCCCTCACTACCACAATGGGGAAGCATAAGGGCTTCTGGATTCTTGTATTACACCAGCAGCTAACATCTCTTGCAGATGCCGTCTCACATCATCTATGTCAGCAGGTGCCAGGCGTCGAGACCTCTCACAAATGGTCTTTCAGTCATGCAGCCGGATATTGTGCTCAGCCCTTGCACGCATCCTACATCCCATTCCTTTAAAGAAAACACCTGGTCTCTCTGGGCAAGCTTCTCACTGATCTTCACTTTCCATTCAGCTGGCAGCGGGAGTGGCAAATCAAACAAGTCAGCTACTCTGTCATTCTTCCTGAACTCTTGCTGCTGGGTAGCACTGCAGTGTCTGCACAATGCACATTAGCCAGGATGCAACCTCTGTTTACTCGAATGTCTCTTTCAGACACATTATGAACTTGGACCATTACCCTTCTGGCATAAGCATGGGCTCTAGCGGGCAAAATACTAGGCTTGACCAGCAGTCCTCTGGCAATTTTCCATCGCCTGGTGCATCCAACATTAATATTTTATTCTTAACATCCTTTCTGATACGGACCTCCCTGTAAGGTACACTGGGCATTTGGCGCCAGGATCAGAGACTCAGGATCCTTCTTCCATACAATTCCGACCGGTTCCTCTGGTTCTGTTTTTCAGCATCTCTCTGTGCCTCATAGGCCTTCTTAATTAAAGCGGAACTCTTAAAGCTCTACTAGTCTTTGACCCTGTTTTCATAACACAACTGTGCCAGCCTTCCGAACATATGAGCATTTGTTCCAATCAACAAAGGGACACCATCATACAGTCCAGTGGGGGACACACTAAGGCTAGGGTCTCTACTTGTTCGGCCACTCCAGCCACGGAGGTGGGGAAAGACAGCCAAATTCGGATATACCTGGAATAGGGGTAGGCCTTCTCACTTAACCCCATACATGCAGTCCTTCTAATGGTTGTAAGGTACGTCTGACAAATGCTTCTGATACCAATCCTGGAACATAATTGTCACTTGGGAGCCACTGTCTAATACAGCTCTTGTAGACACTCCATTCACCTTTACAGTGGTCTCCATGGAGGACCCACTATTCTGGACCAGTCTGGAGAGGCGGTAGGGGGCCTGGGCAACTGACCTTGCCACAAAGGACGTGAATTAGCATTTTGGTGCCCTCACTGGGATCATGTCGGCACCTCTTAACCACTGATTTCTTCTCGAAGCTCTCCTTGTAGCCTATATGCAACTTTGTCAGTGTCTTTTGGGGACTGGCATTCCCTTTCATGTGCCCATCTTTCCCACAATTATAGCAAAACATACTTTCTGGAGTTTGAGCTGGCGAGGCGCCACTGGGAGCCAGGCGGGGTATTACTAACTGGAAACCTGGGTGCCATCTCTGTCTGTGTGTGATAAGCATTTGGAGACATCTTGTCAGTTTCTCCACTTCCATGGTCAAGGAATTGAGTTTGGAGCTGTTATCAGCAGGAGATACATGGGTGGGTACCCCCACCCCACGCAGATAGCAGTCGGATATAGGTCAGGGCCCGATTTGCAGGCGTTGCCTTCATAAAGGGACTGTTTTGAATTCCGGATCTCTCTCAACAGTTCGCCCATTGTGGCATATCTTTTTCCTTGTCAGAGCACTCATTGACTGTCAACCTCTGCCCCTGAACTTCACTTGATGGGTCACCCTCAGTCACTTGGGTCGTAGCCACAGCTGTTGGTGCAGGTACCTCCCGAGGTCGCTTTTTCTCAACTCCTCAAATTTCTCTCATTAACTCATCATAGGAGGGTGGGGATTCCAGTCGATTTGCCAGGCGTAACTGAAGCAACAGCAGTTCTGAGAAGGGGGCAGACTTAAGGATTCTGTCCAGTCTGGTTTGATCCAGTTCAATCGCTGGCAAACTACCCTTTCTGAGGCATTCTTGCAACAATTTTTCCAGCCGAGAGACATACACAGACAACAACTCCCCTTGGTACTGTTGTGCATTTCTTACTCTCCACCATAGGTCCTCATCAGAATCTGGGCTCCCATACACATTCTCCAAGGCCTCAAGATAGGCCTGTGCAGTCGCTTCAGGGTTACTAGCCCGTTTAGCACGGATGGTAGCCAGGGCAGGACCTCGGAGGCTCTCACTAACCCTCTTTCGCTTTTCGCCTTCCGAGCATTGCCATTCTAGCACTTGGGGGGCAACATAGTCTATCCAGGTCTCCCAGTCATCCTCCCTTGGGGGTGGGAGGTGCCAGAGAGATCCTCAACCTTGTAAGAGTCGTGACTAATGGCAGGTGCAGAAATAGGAGTCTGCATTGGTTCAGCCACCATTACGGGCACTGGAGCAGGAGAGGGTGTTGGGGAGGAACACCCCAGGTGGCAAGAATAGTTTCTTCAAGTCCTCCACAGTTTTCCCCTCTCCCAGCAACCATTCAGCAAATTTCTCCTCAAAAGTTTCAGATAGTGGTGGGGGCTGATTCCCCGGGTCTTTAATGTCCTTAGTTATCACTCTCCAAGCAGTGAGGGCTCCCTCTGGGGTAATGGTCTGTGGCACTTTGGAGCTATCTATGGGATCCTTAAACTCTACTAGGGCCAGGAAAGTGTGGGTGAGCAGATTAGCATGCCGACCCACCACCACAGGGTTTTGTAAACCTTCCACCTTGGAAAGTACTCCTGCACAGTGTCCGTATTGATACCCAGGGGATGTCCAGGATAAGCATAGCATTTTGGGGTCGATCTCCTCCCCAGTACACCACTCCACCAGCCGGTGCACAGCCACTTCTGTCGAGGTACCCATTTTTCTTAACAGTGCTTCAGTAAATATGGCCACTAGAGGACACACAATCCCAGCGGTGAGCCTCCAAGATGTAACCCCAGATGGCGCTATCCCAGGGCTACTACCCCTGCCTGATTTGCCACTAACAGGTTGAGGGGCCTGGATCCAATGGCGGTGCCTCCACCCAGAGGTCAGGGTTTGCAATAGTTAAACTAACTTGGTCACAGCCCTCTGGGACACTGCAACCCCTTTCTTCCCACTAGTGGCCCACACAATATATCAGAATTACCTTCACAGTATACACTTACCCCCAGGTCTAGTTCGGCACTGGGACCTCCTGTGAAATGAGATACAGTGCAACAATCACAGTACAGTACTTTAACATAGACAAATACCTCAGGCAGTATAACTTTGCTGAAACAAGCAGCTCTGACTTATTTAGGGGGTATAACAAGGAAAGGGGAAATCAGGTTAATTAGCTTATCACTCTAATAATCTACTCTATGGCTCTGTGCACAGGCCTATCCCTATCAGTTACTGTCCCTGGGTACCCAAGCCCTAGTGGCTAGTCCAAACCGTGGCAGCTGGTAGGGCCCTTTCACACAGAGAAAAGGAGAATTAAACAGTCAGCAGTACAGTAATTCCATTTGGATTTAATGTGGCAATTCAACAGGGAGCGACCCTGAATTAGTACTCACGACCTCCAAATAAGATAGGGTCCTTCAATGTCAGCAGGGCTCACTTGAGGTACACAAACCTCTTCACACATCCATATAAAAGAAAGCACTATACCAGGCAGGCTGCATCTGTATCCCGATCGCACTACCGCACAATACCCGGGAGACACACAGCAGATTCAGTTCCTGACAGACAGAGTGCAATTTTCAGCAATTCCTCCAGTCTTCTACAGGGTGAGCCTGGTTTCTACTCTTCAAAGATCCTTTGATTCTTTTCACAGGACGGATTCAGTCCTAACAAGCTGTTACACAAGCTGCAGACGGAACTCTGGGCCTTATACACGTTTTTGACTAAAACTGCACACTGAAAAGCACAGGGCTCCTTCCTTCTTCACTGCCAAAGCTCAACTCAAACTCCAACCGACAAAACCGGGCACTTCCTTTGAGTTCCTCCCAGTTCTTGACTGGATTGGCTGTCACTCACAATAGACTGCTGCTGTTGGTCCAAAAGGTGCTGAAGTCTAAACTACATCTCCCAGAGTCACTGCCCATACAATCCTCTTGTGGCTGGCTCAGATTATGAGTCCAAGTTCTGATTCGTCCAAGGCACCATTTTAGAGCTAGCTTACCCCACACTGATTGGTCCAGTTCAGCAGTTCAAAACTAGAATGGGGAACTAGCAGACACAGTTCTGACTGCAAAGAAAGCAGGTTAGACAAACTGTAATTTCATTATTACTCTAAATAATTTCTGGCAAACAGTTACATCTGTCAGATAGGTTCCCTTTGCACTCCTAGTGACTGCAAAAATGAAGTGAATTGGCAGCAGCTTGAGTGGTACTCAATCAAAGAAACACACAGTCCCCCCCATATAAACTAATTATGTCTGCAAGCAGACAGCTCTTAAAGAGACAGTACCAGAGGTTCTAAAAACACTCACTGATAAATGGCTTAAACGCCAAACACCATTCAGGCTTGGAGCATTCAAGCAAGCTCCTGGAAGTCTTTTGGGAACCCCCATTTGCAGGGGAGTTACACACACACTACTGAAACTACTTTACTACAGGTGCTCTGCTTAGAGTGAGTCACAATTGCTGGTCTGCAGTACTGGCATGTGGCTGCTTTCTCCATCCTGCCTGTCTCTCCCCACCTCCGCTCCTTCCTTGCCTTGCCTGTTCGTTTTCAGATTCCCCCCACCCTCCCTTGGTTGGGATTTTTGTACCTTTTGGTGGGGGAGAGTTCATCTTCCTCCATATTCTGCATTCCTGCCCTGCTGCCATTATTTCCCTCTGTACAACCGCTCCTTGCTGCCACGTTTGTCATTCTGGCAACCCTTCATTTGCATTGCCGCTTCTGCTGTACATGCCTTGCTTCACTTTACTTGACCTTCAGGACTTCACAGCCAAATCAAAATCTCACCACGCTGTGCAGCTCAGCGCCTCCTCCACCACAGCTCACCTCCACCAAGCCAAGCTCATGCCTACTTGTGCTGCTATACTGCAGCATTTGCACTACCTGAGGCAGCACTCACAGCGCCACCTGCCAGAGCCTGCTAACTGGCATTAGGGTGTATTCCTTAACTACAATGAAGGATTGCCTTCTCAATACATCATCAGAGACAACATATAATATGACCTTCAACTTACTTTACAGAACAACAGTGACTTTGGAGGAATATTTTTGCTAACATGTTATAAACCATGTGCTGGACACCTAGTGTCTTCCACACCCACTACTGTCTGGGTACCGAATGTTGGCACAAACAGCCGTGCAGCCATGGACAGCGAGACTCCCCTGTGACCAGAGACTTGTTCATAGCTCAGTTTCTTCTGCTATCCACTCTATGCTAAATGTCTCTACTTCAAGCCTTTCTGTATGCACTCCATGGCCTCACCTGGATTCCCTCCTCTCTGCAGTGCTACACAGCATGCTACACTTTACCCTTTGAGCTGTGGGAATGCTACTCTTGCACTACTGCATACTTGGCATACTGGGTCACTGAGCAGTCTTATGACATGCTCAACAGACTAGCATACAAGCCCAGCTACCTGAGACCATTTCTGCCTATATTATCAACATTCAGAACCTGCGATTCCAAATACAGATCACTGTACCGGCTGGCCTACGTGTGGTCCAGCCGCACTTGCTAGCCTTCATGGGTTTAGCTGCTACTGTCTACTCCCCTTACCAGCTGACCTATGTGTGGTTCAGCCACGTATGCTAGCCTTCGTAAGGTTTAGCTGCCACTCTCCATTCTCTTACTGGCTGACCTACATGGTCAACCGCACATCCTACACCATGTGCTGTTCATCGTCTGACCTACGTGTGGTCCAGCCACACAGCTTATACTTTTTATGGGCTATCTCCCATTTACTTCCTTGGATGCTACCTACCAGCATGTGTCAATTCATTTGGGCCTACTACCACTCCATTACCTTCTAGATTCTTAGCTGAGCTCTATTCCATTATGCCTTCTATAATGGCTCAACCGTAAACCTAACCTATTTCAGTTCCATATATTATTAACTGTGGTATATGCCGTCTCCTTCATCTCCGTCTGCATTCTGCCCTTCTTGATCATCAGGATTTCACATACCTGTTTCACCTATATGCGGGCCTGGAGGTTCCGCCATTACTGTTCAACACCTGCCTCGCCAACATTGGAGACTGAAAGTTCGCATACTCTACTCTACACCTTCCTGCTGCCTTTTCTCATAACCTTTGAGGAGCTCCTTGTTCCACTTGGACATACATCTGACCTAGCTTGAACATTCACCATCAATCCTTGGATGCTTCTGCCTGCACTCACTCATGTAATCATTGCTTCCACAAACCATCACTTCATGCCTACTGCCATCACTCGGCTTCAGCCGCTGGGATTCTTCAGCACTCGAGTCTGCATTCAACCTTGCAAGTTTCAGCACTCAGTGCTTATGATGATCTCAGCATGCCATGCTTACTCAGCTCACGGGCTCCGCTCTCAATCTTTAAACCATCCTGGCTTCACTAACAGTAATTATATTCATCGCTTTATAGAGCTAGATTGCTCAGCAATGAGAAGCTTCATTGTACGTGCTTATTTACATTCTCTTAATGCTCTCCACTGAGTAACTACATAATCTACTCAATACAACTCTTTTTAATCATCAGGATTTGTTTTACATCTCCATCGCTACCTCCATATCAGAGGCTACTACGTCTGCTTCATGCAGGTCTGATCACTGCTACTACTGCTGACCTATGTACAGATCCACTTATCTACACTATCTGCTCATATTAACCTGCATCACTCTGTCAGGGCCAGAGGTTCATCAAAGACTATCTCACCTATCCTACAACCTGCTTCACCCCTTGGGCCTGGAGGTTTTTCAGCTCTCCATCTACTCATATTGAGTTCTATTACAATATTTACTCCTATCTGCTTGCCCTGCATAGAACCTGAAGTTTCAACAGCTTGCCCAGCTTATAGCCTGCGTTTAGCTTCCTTACTGCACCAAGGACCTTACCTGTGCATAGCTGCCATCAAATCCAGAATTTCAAATCCTCTTATGATGGATCACAGAGTCATTAATTCAAGCTTAAGTCCTCCTAGGAAAGAATTCTCCACCTGCTGGATTGATTGACTGGTACAAAACTCAAACCCTTCAGCTTGCTTATGCTCACCTGTGGATTCAAACCTATCTGCAACAGATTCTTACCTGCCCTTGAATACCTCTTGGACTCTGGACTCTGACTTCGCTAGAAGGATGTGCTGCCATCTCTCGATGTACTCTCATTATTAGGGCTCCGATTCCAGCTTCTCTGTTATTGGATTCCAGATTTACAATTATTGGACTTTGGATTAGCCGACAACCTCTTATGTTTAATTAGGATTACTTTCCTTTAGCATGCCCAGAAGGATAGGCAGGTCAGTAGCCATGGGTCCTCAGAGGTTTCCCCCAAGGGTTTTTTCCTCTCATGCTTGCTACTGGCCACACTCTCTGGAGTTGGAGGAGATAATCATTCAATAATCATTTGATACTTATTATTTTTGGGGGGATATCTTCCTGCTCAACTAAGAAGTCTTCCAACGGTGGGATACAGAGTAAAGCCAAAACATCAAGTCTTATCAACTTGCTCACCAGCTTAAACAGTTAAGCACTATGCCTATACTTTCCAGTTTACAGATACTGTAACCATTGACTTACTCAAATCTACAGAAGTACGTAAGCACTTATCAGTTCCTCCAACTAATACTGTGACAGTATTGTCCTACTCTTGTTGGCCTCTGTATCCAAGCACAACTTACGTTAAACTGCAGTATGAAGCATAAGCACGGAGCTATGAACCACACATAATTTAAAGGCTTGCCTGTAGTTATGTGGGGGAAGAGCTCTTCCTCCACACACAATTTTAACTAATTTACTACAGGTGCTCTGCTTAGAGTGAGTCGCACTCACCCTCCATCCTCCCCTTACACCTCCTCCTTCTCCAGTGCTCTTATCCCACCGGTGGGGATATCTTCCTATTCGACTAAGCAGCCTCCCTACGGTGGGATACAGAGTAAAGCCAAAACATCAAGTCTTATCAACTTACTCACCAGCTCAAACAGTTAAGCACTTTACAGATGCTGTAACCATTGACTTACTCAAATCTATGGAAGTACTGTACCTAAGCACTTACCAATTCCTACAACTAATACTGTGACAGCATTGTTCTACTTTCTGTTGGCCTCTGTATCCAAGCACAACTTACATTAAACTGCAGCATGAAGCATAAGCACTGAGCTGTGAACCACACATAACCAGGCATTAGGCAATTGATACATGCCATGGACTGGACCACAGTTGTGCCAGCATTGCATCTTCCCCTGGGGAAATGCCTTAGTGCCATGCAAGGGGCATGGTTCCCGCAGTGGGATGCACAAGCACACCACCTAACAAAGGGCACCCAATGATCTACAGGGATTCAATGCCATGGATCTCAATGCCTGTTACTGCAGCTCCGGACACCTGGCAGAATGCACTGCTGGGCCATTGCATACTGTGTGGAAGGTGTCATGCAACAAGGTGAAGGGTACCACTGATGAGCAGCACAGAATGTCCACAATGCAGCTATGTGTGCTACCCCACACAGCGCCACACACATGTTATGAGAGCAGACCCAGGATCCCCCCATGGGGCAGGTCACGTGGTATTTTATGGAAGACACAGGGCCACATACTGTCCCCACTTACATCAGATGAAATGTGCCCCAGTGATGCCCATGAAGCACACAGCAGCGGTGAGTTGACAGTGTATGTGAGTAACAGCACAATGGCCTACAGACCAAGAGTACACTGCAACAGCCCCCATGTAGATGCCATAGACATCCTCATGCACAAAAAACACAGTGACAAATAAGTAAGCATAAAACAACAAATTCATTGGAAACAACAGGTTAGCAAAAATAACAGGGGCACATAATAGGGGACAGTAACAAATAACAAAAGTGGAAACAGCAGTAAGCACTATGTACAGAATTAAGAGATCATAAACACAACAACAAATGCTCCATTACAGGAGGACAACAATTAGAACAATTATCCTGTGAAACAGTATTCCTAACTTCATGTTACCCAATGTCCAGCACAGGAAAGGTGGCCGCAGCATGCATCCCCACCTACTGCCACTCCTGCAGTGACAGCATGAAAGCATGTAGTGAACCCTGGAGGAGCACCATGTTTGCAAGGATGTACCTTACTTGGCCCACCAATCTTGGAACCTTCTCCTGGGAAGGCTTGCAGCCTGGTGTGTCCTGGCCAATGTCCATTGCGTGAACTGGGTGTCCAGACCTTGCAACCACATCATCCTCAACAGCCCCCTCACATATAAACATAGAAACATAGACTTTGATGACAGATAAGGACCACTTGGCTCACTTAGTCTGCTCATTTCCCTACCTAATTGATAATCTACAGATCCTAGTTAACCAGCAGCCTACTTCCTCCTACCTCCAACTATAATTGCCTTATGTCGGTCCCATGCATTCTTGAGTTCCCCCACTATTTATGACCCTAGGACTTCCTCAGGAAGGCTGCTCCATGCATTCACCACCCGTTCTGTAAAAAAATACTTCCTCACATTGCACCTGAGCTGTCCTCCCCTCTATCTTCAAATTGTGCCCCCTTATTCTTGCACATCTCTTTTTCAGAAATATGCTATCCTCTTGGACTTTGTTGATTCCCTGAGATACTTGAATGCTTCTATAATTTCCCCCTGTCCCTCCCTTCCCCATGGGTATACATATTAAGCTCTTTTGGTCTCTCTTCTTATGGCTTCTGGTGCAGATCCTGCACCATTTTGATTGCCCTGCTCTGGACTGCCTCCATCCTGTCTATGTTCTTGTGGAGGTGGGGTCTCCAGAACTGCATGCAGTACTCCAGATGGGGTCTCACCAACTGCCTTGTGATCAGCCATGTCAGCTGGCATGTCCACATTATCATCCCTGCCAATGGCCTCAACATGTGCTTCAGCCTGCTAATTGGCAGTATCCGTACAGTTGACATCATCCCTGTTGTCTCCCGCCCCATCATCCTCCTGGGTGGGCTGGGACGGCAGTGAGGGTTCATACCTAGCTGTTTCCTCAAGTGTGTTCTGGAACTATTCCTGTTGCACATCCTTTTCACTGTCTGATGGTATCTGGTGAGCTTGATGGGTATGGTGTTATGTCGTTTCAGTGCAGGCATGGACATCAAGTTGCTTCTGCCACTACATGGCAGGTAGCAGCATCCTGTACATTGGGCTGTCCCTGTGTGTGTCCTCCTCTCCATGATGACTGTCACCTGTGTCATAGAAATGAAGCACATGTCAGTGCCCCCTGACACCTGAGACACACTCACAAGGATCAAAGAGTGGAGCAGGCCATGTGATGCATACATACATACAGGTTGCCTGCAGATAAGGACCTCATGTCCCACCTTCTCTGTCATATCCCTCCCTCCCTACTGAGTAGTTCCTTTCCTAACTCCAACATTGCCCCCCCTTTACCAGGATACATTTGGGTCTGTCCCTTACATTCTTCAGTCATGTAAATGTATTAGACCCTACCACCTCTTGCAGCAGGCTTTTCCAAGCAGCCACCACCCACTCTGGGAAGAATAACTTCCTCATGTCCCCCCTTGTGCCGTCCCCCTCCAGCATCATGCTGTGACTCCTTGTCCCTTGACAACTCCACTGTCAGAAACCCCCCCCCTTTTGTATCCTATTTATACCTTTGAGATATGTGACACTCTCCATCATGTCTGCCCTTTCCCTTCTTAAATCCAGTTGATACACATTTAATTCCCCATGTCTCTCTTCACAGCTCAATCCCTGCATTTCCTGCAGCATTAGTCGTTGTAGCTCTCCTTTGTACTGCCTCCACCCTGTGTACATCTCTCCTCAGGTGTTGCCTCCAATGCTGAATGCATAACTCAAGATGAAGCCACAGCAATGTCCTGTATAGGGGCACAATGACCTCCCTCCTCCCACTGGTAATACCCCCTCCTATGCAGCCGAGCATTTAGCTATTCAGCTAGCCTTACCCACTGCCACGTCACATTGCCTACCCACCGCTAGGTCATGTGCAATGACTACCCAAGGTCTCTCTACTGTTTCCGGGAAACTATATTATACTAGTATTATAGTATTATATATGTTAGTATTATATTGGAGGCAGTATAGCGCAGTGGTTTAAGGCTCTGAACTGCAAATCTGATGACATCTAGCAGACCAGACCTGGGTCTGAATCCCACAGCTTCCACTTGCATACTGTGTGACCCTGAGCAAGTCACTTAACTTCCCTGTGCTCCCAGGTTGCTCCTGTAAAAAAGCTTTCAGCTTAGTATGCTACTCCTGGTTAAACAACTAAATAAATAAAATAAAAAAAATACTGCCCAGCTTGTATGTCCCCTCTGTGTTCCTGTTGAATATGTGCATAATCTTGAATTTTGTAACATTGAACCTGAGTTACCAGACTCTAGATCGGTTCTCTAGTTTCCTAAGGTCCCTCATCATCCTCACTCTTCCCCTCCTGGCTCGTTCACCTTGTTATCATCTGCGAGTAAGTAAGCCTATCCCTGCAGCCCTTCCACATTGTCCCCAGTGGAAACACTGAAGAGGACTGGTCCCAACAATGATCCCTGTGGCACCCCCACTCATCACCACTCCCTTGCCTGAGGGTACTCCATTTATCACCACCCTCTGGCTTCTGCAAGTTGGCCAGTCCTCGACCCATGTTACTAGTTCTGGGCCCACCCCCAGACTGCTGAGCTTGTTTAGCAATCTCCTGTGAGGGATGGTGCTGAAAGCCTTCCCTGGTCTGCCACCCTAGTCACCCAATTGAAAACTTGATTACATGTGTCTGGCAAGACCTCCCTCTCACAAAACCATGAAGCATTGGGAATAGCAGGCAGTACCCTTCCAGGTATCCACTATTCTTTCCTTCAACAGCAACCCCATCACCTTGACCACCACTGATGTCATGCTAACTGTTCTGTAATTTTCAGCATCCTCACTATCCCTACCCTTGTGGAGTGGGACCACATCCTCCCTTTCCAGTCACCCAGCACCTCCACTGTGTCCAGTGACAGTGTAACTAGTTCTGTTAGTGGTGCAGTCAGCTCCTCCCTGGACTCCCTCAACACTCTGGGATGTACTCCATCCAGTCTCATAGCCTTGTCCACCCTTAGGTTCTCTAACTCTTTTAAGGCCCAATCTACCAAGAAAGGTCCAGTGTCATCTTCCCTACCCCTACTGCCCCTCCCACCTATTTCTGAACCTTTGCCTCTTTCCTTCTCAGTGAAAAGTGAGCAGATGTATTTAATAAGCACATCTCTTCCTGGTGGTCCTCCTCCACAAGGTCCACCACTTCCTTTTTTAATCTGAGAATCCCTCCTTTAGGTTTCCTTCATTCACTTATGTACATATAAACACCCTTTACCCCTCCTTGATTGTTCTGGCAATGTTCCCCTCTGCTAAGACCTATGTCCTCCTGACTGCCCTTGTGGTCTCCCTCCTACCTTCTTTGCAGCCTGTAGTATACTATACCCTGCTTTTCCACCTCCATCCCTGGTTCCCAGATGACCACTCTGCTTTGTTGTGGAGCCCACTGCCATACCCAGTGTTTACCCCCTATAATTAAATAAGAAGGACCAAACACTTTCATCACCCACATTTTCACTTGTCACCTGTCATTCTGTTCAATGCATTTTCCCTTTATCATCATTCCAGTTATAGTGAGGTGATGATTATCAGATCCCATGAGTGTGACTGACTAAGGGACATGAGTCTGCATTTTAGGCCTGCAGTCAGCGGTGGGATGCCACCATTTCCTGCATCCTAATGTCCATCCCCAGAGCTGCATGCCTGGCCAATGTGGCCTAGAGGCAAATACAGTGTGGCAGACTGGATGTTTTGGCATGGTTAGACAAACAGTGCCATGCTATTGGTGTGACCGGCAACAGTGGCCTGGCATATGCCGTAGTGCCCACAACCCATGTAAACAGATGTGTGTGTGACAGGATGCCACCACTGAACTGTGTGACATATGGTGTCTGCATCGGGGTACAGTGCACAGATTTGGGAGGCAAATGTGCATGTGGGCAATCTGTACAATGGGATGGATCGACGCTGGCACTATGGGACATCACTCTGCCTGCACATGGTGTGTAGAGGTGCATTGGATCTGGGTTTTGATATATAGCATCCTCCAGTGGTAACATAGCCACCGAGTGGTTGGGAAACCCATGCAGGTCCACCATCCGCGACACAAGCACAACACACACATTGGAGCCTGGAAAAGACCTTCATGTTGTGTTATGCTGCAAGTCTGGTGGACACGTATGCCTACAGTGTGGGCTGGATGAGACCGTGGCTACCACCTGGGTGGTGGTTTGGGTCAGGGTGCAGCATACAACCCTGCTGTGCACATGACACCTGGCCATCCCCCCTGGACATGTGCTCCATGATTGCATGGCAGGTGGTGTAGCTATATGCAGTGGGTGACCACCCCTCCCAGGGGGTATGCAGGGGTCCACCATGCATTGTGCCCAGGCAGTGCAGACAGCCAGACATGGAAAGGCATATAAACATGTTGGTTTGTCCCACACCATCTGTACTACTCAAATATGACCTTTCCATAGTTATATGGTATCCCAGTGGATGTGGTGATTTATGTGGGATATGCAGCCAGGATAGGATGCATCATCAAGGTCTAGCTGTGATGACAGTTCATAACCACCCCCACCCCCATCACACCCCTGCAGCACAGGTTCACTGTCTGTATTAGGCCACCACCACTGTGACACTAGGGATGGACACCATCCCAGCATTGGCTCCATGCTCTATGGATATGCCAATTGCATCTTCGTTAGCCCTGCCACGTTACTACCAAAGAGGATGTACACAGCCTGGCAATGCACACCTACCCAACAGTGAGCATCACAGTGCAGACCAGTTGGGAAGGGGCAATGTCACCTATCACAGGAACTCTATTGCCATGTGAAACCCATCCCAACACCTCTGTTCTATGGTGGATGGCCATGTCCCATGTGCTCTGTGTAAGGGATCCATGACACATATCTCTCCAGATCACCTCAGACAGGTCCATTGCAAAATTCATCCCCCAAGCCATGCATTTGATCCCACTATGACAGAGCCCACCCCCCGGACCTCAGTCCGAGTGCACACTTTAGGGACAACACCATTGGCCTGGCTAAATGCCCATAGGTGGCTATGGAGAACAGATGTGACACTGTCAGTGAGTGACAATCCAGTGCTGCATTACACCACAATGAGCCACAACAACAGCAACCAGCATGCCCATGACTCTCTTGCCAGCCACTTGGTGGCACAGACTGGCACAGGCACTGTAATCACACATACTACATGGTCAATACCTATGATCACCCACTGTTGGAGGATATTTTATTATACGGCCATCATTCCTGTGGCATGTAGGAGCTATGGGATGGTCGGTAGCCTGCAGTATGGAGCTGGATGATGCACACACAGAAAGGGGCTCTGTGCATACAACTGTATGCCCTGTGGGCAACTGTATCACCCGACACACAATCCCCACAGCCATCACCTGATCTGCATGGATATGGGGCTACAGGCATGGTGTACAATGTGTGGTACACTCCCACACACAGGACCTGGGGTCTCTATGGGTCCATGGTGTACCACCCAAGTGAAACATGTATGAGGCCACCACCAAGCTGCAGTATATACATTCCCCAAAATGTGACAGGTGTTCTCTCCCCTGGCATACTTTGCAGCTGCCCATGACCCAGTTGGGGTTCTGTACAATTTAGGGGGGAGGGGAATGTTGGGATACACCAATGTGCAAGGGACACCTATGTAAAGGTTCCTTTATAGGTAGTCATGTTGCATCCATAGTGCAGTATTCTGCCAAGGTCAATAGTTGCCCTTGATGTAACCCCCTTCCTTGGTCTTCAACACCACTGCTGCCACACATGGCCATGACATGTCATTAGCCACCAGGGTGGTGCAGCTCCTGTATTGGCCCCATGTGGTATGTGGCATTATTGTCATGTATCTTCATAATGGGCCCTCCATGGTGCAGTGTGACATGTGTGATGTTTGCTTTCGTGCTGTCGCACTGCAGTGTTATGATACCCCATGAACCACAGGGGCATGCATGGTGCCTTGTTTGTGGATGGGGGTGTTTGTCATGTCCTACATCTGCCAATAGGTCTACATCACAAATTGCAATTATCTTGCCCATCCTAGTTTGTTCCTGATGCCTGGTCCACTGCATCTGCCATTTTCTAGTCAGTATCCCTCTTAGACACTCCTTCCCCTGCTCTGTTCTGTTCTGTGGGGACATGATATGGGACACATGAGACATGTTTTGTGGGCACACTGCCAAACAACATTATGACACTACCATGCCTGCTGCCTACAAATTGGGTGGTTCAATGTACCTTCTGCAGGACTCTGGCCAGTCCTCATGGCCACATTGGATGTTGTGGTGAAGTCCTGACATCTCCAAAGGATTGTTGGGTCATGTCTTTCCATATCCTGCCACCTATGCATCAATTACCAGGGGGTTCTCCACACCCCTGTTAACTTCTGCAGCCATGCCCCAATCTGCCTCCACATCCTATCTCTGTCACTGGGGAAATACCTTTGGGACCCAAGTGGCAGCAGGATCCTCCCCCACTGATGCACTAGGTTGACTAGATGTACAGTTTCCTTGGGGGTAAGGTTGGATGCTCTACCACTTAGGTTGGACATTTGTTCTGTTTTGAACCTTTAGATGTCATTAGTAAACACCCTGGTCCAGTTTGTAGCTATCGTGCGGTGTGAGGTTGTGTGTTCTCATGTGTTCGACTGCCAGATGCGTTCGAAAGTCAGTTATGCATTTGCTTCTTGTGTGGCCATGCACATCTCAGCTGCAGCATTTTTGACACTGCAAATGCAATTTGCGGCACTTTTTGAAGCAATACCTGATCATGCCCTGCATATGTGTTTTTTTATGCTGCAAATGCAATTTTTGTGAATTATATTTAAATTTTTCTGTGTCTTGGTATTGTCACATGACCTGCACATATGTCAATGTTAGATAATGTTACAGGGGCAGATTGATCCTGTGCTATGTAGCAGTCCTACTGTTCATCACTATACCTCCCACCTTCCACCACCACCCCTCTGTATGGCTTGCTGCTGCCACCATGTCTACTGTGTCCTGGCCATACAGCACACACCAGTGCCATTGGGACCTGGCTAGCCTAGATGTCAAAAGTACCATGACCATCACATGCTTGCTGTTTGCCTTATGTGCCCCCTGTCTGCAAGGCATGTCTGGGTTTCCTGCACACTGCCCTGTACCCCAGTACATCGGACAGCATGGCATCCCAACCCCACTTATGCCAGTCTATATGTGGCATGGTTCACAACACATGCATCTCTTTGATGGCAGGACTGGACACTCCTGCCCTCCTCATCCACCCATTTGCTCCTTGGTTCACTCTCTACTCACCACATCAAATGTGTTTGCACTCAGTCCCTGTTGGTCACACCTCTGAAGGTTTATGTGGGTGATGGTGATCCTCAGGTGAAGTGGTGTTGGATGAGTTACTGTCTGGTGAGTTGTACTGTATGACTGACTCCAGCACTACTTTGTGGGTGTCCTGTGTGTGCCTCTTGTATGTCTTCATCTCCAACCTCCTCCTCCTGGACATTGTCCATTTCTTGAAGTGACACACAGTGGTTCAGGGCAAGACTGTGTAGCATATAGCAGGCTACAAAGATCTTGCAAGCCATCTCTTGGCTATATTGCAGGGCACCACCTGAGCGGGCAAGGCACCTGAAGCATGACTTTAGAATTCCAAAGGTTCACTCAATGATGGACTGCATGGATGCCTGGACCTCATTGTACTTCCCCTTCACCCTGGTAGAATGTTCTTGCATTGAACATACATGGCACAAATGGCTAGCAGCTATTTGCTGCACCTGTGGTATTCTGTTCCCCTGGATCCTGCCATCCTGCTGCCTGCCATGTCTCTGCCACCTTTCTGCAGCTAGCATGATACCCAGTAGTGCTACTGATGCTGATATCCTTGCTGTCACACTTTAGCTGCTCTGTGTGCACAATGCTTGCTCCACAGTGACTCTGCAGTATCGCTCTACTTGGTCCCCTTTATATGCTCTAGTATGCTTAGACTAGCTCCCCCCGGTCTAACAGGTGCCTGCTTAGATCGATGCAATTTGACCTTCTGAGGATTCTAGAATCCCCCAAAAGGAGACATTGATGCTTTTTTTGATGCAAGTTGCATTACGCCATTGTGCAACATTAGATTTGATGCAGGTGCGGCACAAGGCTCTCTGGCACAGGGCCACATGGCAATGCCACATAGCACTTTTGAGAATTGTAATTGATGCATTTTTTGACACAATTTGCTATTTGCTTCATTCTCATCAAATGCAGGGTCACTTTCAGAATTGAACCCAATAAGTTTAGAACAACAATAGCTGTTACAGAAAGTAACAACTACTTTAGCACCCTCATAGGAACATAGAAACATAGAAGATGATGGTAGATAGGGACTACAAGGCCCATCCAGTCTGCCCATTTCTTTTTCTACCTTATAAATGTGCCATCGGCATTTGCTCTGTTAATGGCCTATCTATTCATACTCATCTGTATTGCTCCCTTAAGCCTATCCCATGTCATGTCTGTTTGAAGCCCTGCACTGTATTCATAACCACCACTTCCTGATGTAGGCCGTTCCATGCATCCACCACCCTTTCTGTGAAAAAGAACTTCCTCACATTACCACTTAATCGGCCTCCCTCTAATCTCATGCTGTGTCCTCTTTTCCTGCTATTTTTCTTATATTGAAACATGATAGACTAGTTCACCTTGTTAATGCCCTTAAGGTGTTTGAATGTTTCGATCATATCACCACTCTCCCTCCTTTGCTCTAGGGTATACATATTGCACTCCATTAATCTGTCCTCATATGTTTTTTGATGCAGTCCCTGCACCATTCTGGTTGTCCTTCTCTGGATTACCTCAGTTTGGTTAATGTCCTTGTGAAGGTGTGGCCTCCAGTAATGCACGCAGAACTCCAGACGGGGCCTAACCAGTGTCTTGTAAAAAGGGATTATTACCTCCCTCTTAAGACTTGTGATACCCCTACTAATACACCCCAACATCCCCTCTAGCCTTACCTACTGCATTAGTGGTCTGCTTGGATGATTTCAGGTCATCGGTGATGATGATGCCCAAGTCTCTTTCTTCCCTTGTGACTGTCAGCAACTCCCCTCCCAGCCTATTGGTGGCTTCAGGGTTTGTCTTCCCTATATGCATGATCTTTCACTTATTTGCATTAAACCCCAGTTGCCACTTTTCTGACCATTCTGACAATTTATCCAGATCTCTTCTCATTCTACCCACCCCATCTAGATCATCTGCTCTGTTGAAGATCTTGGTGTCACCTGCAAACAAACAAACCTTACCCTCCAGTCCATCTGCAATGTCACTGATGAAGATATTGAAGAGGACTGTCCCCAGGACTGATCCCTGAGGTACCCCACTTGTGACTTGCATCTCTTCTGACTGTGTACCGTTTACCACCACTGTCTGTTTTCTGCCTGTCAACCAGTTTGCCACCCAGTTGACCAACTTCTGACTCACCCCGATCCTACCCAGCTTATTAATCAATCTTCTATGTGGAACAGTATCGAAAGCTTTGCTGAAGTCAAGGTAGGTGACATCAACTGCTCCCCCTTGGTCCACCACTCTGGTTACCCAGTCAAAGAAATCTTTGAGATTAGTTTGACAGACCTTCCTTTTGTAAACCCATGCTGTCTTGGATCCTGTGCTCCTATGGATTCCAGGTGTTGCACTATCCTTTCTGTGCCCAGAGACTCACTAAATAGTTTTGATAATGGCTCTGCTAGTTCCCCCCTTAGCTCCTTTTGTACCCTGGGATATATGCCATCAGGTCCCATTGCCTTGTCCACCCTGAGCTTACCAAGCTCTTGTAGGACCCTTCCTTTTGTGAAGGGACTAGTTCATCCCCCCGTGTTCATGATGCTGAGCTGTGGGCCCTGCCCTACCTTCTCTTCAGTAAATACTGAGCAGAAGTATCTATTTAGGATAGATGTTTTTACATGGTTCTCCTCCACACATGCCCCCTTACTTCCTTGATCTTAGCAATACCCCCTCTGGACTTTCTCCTTTCACTAATGTATCAATAGAAAGTCTTGTCACCTTCTTTTACTGTTTGTGCTAGTGTTTCTTCATTTTGAAACTTGAACAGTAATCTCTATTTAAGTAAAAGTATATCTAAATTCACAAGTAATAATATATCTAGAGTACTTTGGAAAAGGAAAAACTGTTTAAATGCAGATAAAATACTTACAACAATATAAAGCCTAAAAACTTTTATAATGTCCGCCTGACGTCCTCCCTCAGGTGGACGCACTCAGGGTGACTCACACCACTCCTGCGTAAGCCACTCACATGATGAGCCGCTAGCATGGCTCGCGCTTTGAAGTGCCTGTTGGCCCCACCTCCTGACATCACTCGCCAGTCCCAGCAGCTCCCTTCAAGCTTTCCAAGCACCAGAACAGGCAACCTGTTGGAAACGGATTTCAGGAATGCACGGAAAAACTCAACGTTTTGTGGGCTAGCAGGCTGTTTACACTCTGGAGCAAGTTGGAATGCTGAAGCATGGCTTGCACTTTGAAGTGCCTACTGGCCCCACCTCCTGATGTCACCCGCCGATCCTGGATTAAGGATAATGTTTTAAAATCTATTACTATAAATTCTGTAAGTACCAATCTGGGATTATTCTATCTTAAAAAGTCAGTTGTTGCAGGCAAACCCTAGACTTCTTATGGGCTGACACAGATTGTGGGCTCAACAGTTTGTGGGCTAGCATGCTGTTAGCACTCTGGAGCAAGCTGGAATGTTAAAGTGTCACTTGCACTTTCAAGTGCCAGTCAGCCCCTCTTCCTTACATTACACATTGGTCCTGGCAGCTCACTTCCCTAGCAGCAGACAGGGTGACCTGTTAGAAATGAATATCGGGAGTGCAGGGAAAAACTCAGTTGATGCAGGCAAACCCTGGACTTCTTATGTGCTAACACAGATCATGGGCTCAACATTTTGTGGGCTAGCAGGCTGTTTACACTCTGGAGCAAGCTGGAATGCTGAAGTGTGGCTTGCACTTTGAAGTGCCTATCGGCCCCACCTCCTGATGACACCCACTGGTCCTGGATTAACATAATGCTTTAAAATCAATTACCATATATTCTGTAAGTACCAATCTGGGATTATGCTATCTAAATTAACATAATTTTACTTTCAAGATTTAGGCATCTGTGCCTATGTGATAGAGTGTACTGGTCCTTTATGCATTTATTTTTATTGTATTCATTTACTTTGTTCACCGGCTAAGTACACTCAGCAATAGCCCTTTTTCAGGAATGACCAGGAGCCTCATAAATGCAGCTAAAGATGATACAAATTACCAACCTGTATTACAACAAACAAATAGCAAAGACAGCACATATTTGTACAAAATATAAATAGCAGCAGATTTAAACAATTTTAAATGATTAGAAATAGTTACAATGTCACTGTTCTAACAGATGTGATTTTAAATGGGATTTGAAAACCATGTGGCTTTCTGCATTGAGACATGTAAATTGCAAGTTATTCCAATATTTTGCAGCATATACTGAAAAGACAAGTTTTCTCATTGATGTAGAAATCTTTCAGATTGACAATAACAGATGTGAATTTGATCTTAGAATCCTACATGTCTTTAAGGATCAAGTAATGGATATAAAGTAGAGGCAGTTTCCATTCTCAATGTTTTAGCTACTACACCACATAAATTGTACAAAAAGTTAAGTCTAGGTGGCAACCGATCAGTCTGAGTATACAGCACACAATGATGTGTGCTGTATGGAAATTTCAGAGCAAAGTGACAGATTGCATTAAATGTTTTAGTTATCAGGCTAAACCAGTGCAGGACAGATTAGAGAATACTAAAGAATTATAGTTTACTGTGGGCAGCAGTACTCCTGTTGCAATAAAGTATCTAGGTTCCTGTGTTAGTTTTATAATTTAAACAGTGCCCCAAGTTTTTGATTTACTTGCCTACTAATGTTTTTTATATGAGGCGAGAAGGTTAAAGTTGGATCTTGTAAAATCACCAGATATTTAAACTCTGTGATGTGCTCTAAAAGAATACCATTCAAATGTAAAGTCTGTAAGGGTTTGCTTTTAGTCAATACTAGTCACTTACTCTTACACTTCATTCCTCTAGTTGATGGAGTCTCTTTATACCTTAATTGTACCTTCTTTTGAAACAAATCTTGAAAAAAAAAAACATAAGCAGGCATCAGTCACAAAGGAAGTGACTGGGATCCATGTTGGGGAAATATGCATCATCAGTGTAAAAAGTTAAACACATCTAAAGTTCTTCCTCTTTTGGCTGTTGGCCATGAAGGAATTAAGAATTTTGGAAACCTGAAAGTAGGCCCAGCAGGTGATAAGGGATGTCTGGTACTCAAATCCCAACTGAAATCCTGCATAAAATAATTGTATGATGAATCTTTGCTCTCTGTCAACCAGTCTGTCAGCACAGTAGTAGGGATACTGCTAACAGTGCTGGCAACCAGCGTTAAAGAATGAACATTGATTATCAGGCGCTGGCTGGGGAGAAGACGATGGAACATTCCAGAAGACACTTGACTCCTCATGATGGTAGGTATTCTGATCCCTACTGTAGAAGTGCCACTTAGGGACTCACAGGATGAGACAGAATGCAGGGAGGGTATCGGGGTGAGGAGACACTGGGCTTCAATGCAACCCTCACACCAACTGCATGTCTCTGAGGTATGTATTCACAGCCAATGCAAAGTGGGGATATCAGAAAATCCCTGACTTGGAAACATGAAGCTCTGGCATGCTTAGGCCCTGCACTGTGTGTCCATCTGGTATCAAGAGGTCCGTTTCACAATATTTGAAGTGTTCCAGAGGTGACTTCCATCCCCAAATGGCCCTATCAATGATGGAAAACCAGCAGGGTAGGTGAAAGATGCCTTCCCCCTCCCTAGGGTTCAGGGTTGGGTTATATTGATGGGTGATTGCTGTGACAGCTGATCGGGCTTTTGGCTGGCAGGGGAGTATTAAGAATAAATGCAGAAAATATTGGATTGTCATTTAAGGGAATATTGACTAAAACCAATCAATCAAAATGAGCTGGAGCAGTAATAGTTTCAACTGTTTGATACATAAAGGTGAGATTAATCTTCCTGTGTCCACCTTATTGCAATGTTTGGTGTCATCTGCAAAGAGGAAGACTTTCCCTTCCAGCTCCTCTTCAGAGTCATTTATAAAGTCATTATTTGGTGTTCTCTGCAAAGAGGCAGACCTTCCCTTCCAGCTCCTCTGCAGTCTCACTTATAAGGGCATAAATGAGGACTAGTCCCAGCACTGACCCTTGAGGCACCCCGCTGGTCACCCTCCCCTTCTCAGAGTGAACTCTGTTTACTCTGCCACCTATTCCCAAACCTTATCCACTTTATCACCTTTGGACCCACTCCTAAGCTACCCAGCTTGTTTATTAGTCTCCTATGGGGAACTGTCTTAAAAGCCATACTGAAATCTAGGTACACCACATCCACTGTGTCACCCCAATCTAAATCCTTTGCCATGCAGTTAAAAGAAATCTATCAGATTAGTTTGATGTAACTGCTAACCTGTGAAACCATTCTGCCTCAGACCTTGTAACCCACTGGACTCAAAATATTCCACAAACCTTTCCTTCTGCAGTGATTCCGTTAACTTTCCCACAACCGATGTCAAGCTGACTGGCCTATAATTGCCAGCTTCCTCCCTGCTACCACTTTTGTGTAGTGGGACTATATTGGCCCTCCTCCAGTCCTCTGGAGCCACTCCTGTTTCCAGTGAGCTCTTAAACAAAACTGTCAGAGGTGCAGCCAGTATTTAACTGAGCTCCCTCAATACCCTTGGATGCACCCTATCTAGCCCCATTGCTTTGTCCACCTTAAGAGTAGCAAGTCCATTCAGAAATCTTTCTTTCAAAAAGAATGACCAAAGTCCATCTCCCTTCCTCCAAAGTTTCTGTTACTTTTACATTGTACTTCTTCTGTGAATGCGGAACAAATGTATTTTTTCAGGATATCTGCCTTTTTCTGGTTTCCCTCGGCTTACAGTTATAATAGTGAGTACAAAATCGCAACTTAAAAATTGCAACTGCAAAATAGCGATTTGATTATTAGCATGTTGCATTAAATGGCAATGATGTAACAATAGCGACAGTGCCTGGCACCTCACTACAGTTATCGTGACTAGCAAATAAGTGACAAGAGCTTACAGTATACTTACGTACACGGACTCAGAACAGTACAAAGCAAGAAGTCATTCTGACCACAGGCATGTCAAAATAGTGAATTTTCAAACAAAAAGAAACAAAACAATTAGTCGAATTATTAGATAAATTAGCCCAATAAAATTCAAAACAAATGAAACAGATGCAATGAAGAAAAAAAAATGGTACAAAACAGCTAACAGATGCAACTGCATTTATTTGCTACTGCTTGTGTAAACAATTCACACTATGCATGCTGTTGAGCTAATATGTCATGCCTCACACCTGAAATTAGAAATTGTATGCAAGTCCTCTCAGGAAGTCATAGTGGCTTCTTGTTTCATACTGTGCACTATCGTCCGAATCCTTTCATTGGAGTTCTTGTATTTCCTCTTACTGCCAAAACCAAGTGCCCCAGATATGATCTGTTCCAATTTCAATTCAGTCATTCTTTGCTCATCCTGGAGGCACTGTATAAGCCTCCACACACTCAGATGACACGCTCCCAGACAGCTATTAAAACCATGATGCCAGCTCTCCACCACATTATTCATTCGGGCTAGACCTCTGGCAGTGGCATTGTTGCAATTCCACTGATCTGGAGGGAAAGCAGCTCTTCTTCTACCAGATCTTCCCTTTGGTCTTCTGATCCAGGTCATTTCAAAGTAGTCCAGCAGTGGTAATAACATTTCTTCATTTGCTTGAAAAAAATTCTCACTCTCGTATTTCATCAGACACAATGGCTACATCATGTGAGCATACCTCTCAACCTCATGTCTCATAAATCAGGGACAAGGTTTAAAAAATCAGGGACAAAGGACCAAAATCAGGGACACTTCTTCAAAATGGGTGATATCCACTCAGGAAGCTAGCAAAATAAAGGGATTAGTATAAAATGCATTTTTAATGAAGAACAAATCTATAAGTGTGTTGTTTGACATTCTTTTGTGCTTACAGCCTCTACTTTTAAGTCATGGAGACACAAATTTTAGGAGGGACAGATTAAAATTTTGAGGCAAAATCAGGGACTTCCCTGAAAATCAGGGACAGTTGAGAGGTATGCATGTGGGGGAACAAAGGCAAGAGACAGTAACATGTGTAGATGTAATGCAAAGACTGGGTCCACACAGTGCCTTTCCTGCACAAGAGGGTGTTTCTGTATATTTCTCCATACTGCTTGTGCAAAATGGAAAAAACATCCCCTTAGATCAGTAGTTGAGAAAGTTGAAACAAAAGCTTTCCATGCTGATTTCTCAAAAAACATTATTGCAGATGTTGGTTGCAGTGCAGGACATAATGATTTCAACTGATAAAAAACCCTGGAATAGGTAACAGATTTTCGGGAGCACATAAGCACAAAAAGTGCTGTGACAACTGCAACAGACTTCAGGCCATGTATTGAGTACAGTTGGTCGAACAGAGAAGGACAAGATTTAAATGTCACTCCAACATCCAATCATTGCACTCTCTGAGGAATCACACAATTGCATTTGTTGAAAACATGAGGGAGTGGTCCTGCTCTTTACTGCTGTCAAATAAAAGGAACAGCTAACCAGAAGTAGTGACTGTGAACTCAGGTGGTATTATGAGTTCCTGGACAGTGCTAGGCATCGTGGGACACCCACACTCCACCTGCCTAATTCTTTGGACTGTCGTTTTTATTAGTGGCACCCCAGGGAGACAGCCTGAAACTGAATCTGGTGCACTGGTAGTACACTGCACTACAACTTGTGAGGTACTTTCTACACTACCACGGGCTCGGTCCTTAATGGTGGCTATTACCTTTCACTCCCCAACATCACCTGCATCAGCTGCATGGCTGTGTTCCTTAATTTGAGCTATTACCTTATTAGCCACAGTGTGTAATCGAGCCAGGCAGCTGTATTTATGCAAATCAGCACATTACCAGTACACTTTCCTGGCTGTCTCTTTGTCATTTCGATACACAAACCCTCCAAACAGAGCAAGGGGCCTACTTTTTGACTCTGAATATGTTCTATCTCCATTCCTGTACTCATTCAGCACTGTTGATGAAGGACCACAAGACAAAGCCATATATCCAGTTTTGGAAACAGGCAATACCTGTGCTACCTGTGCTAGTGCATCATGGGATACAGGAGGACAGACACGGTAAGAGATACTATCAGTGTTCTATCAGTGATCTAAAGGTGGCTGTCGGGGCATTATGTTCACAAATATTACTTTGTCATGAATATCGCAGGTGCAACAAAGACTAGGAGCTATTATTGGAGTCACTATTTAATACTCATGTATTTTGCGCTCGCTATTTTATTGTCGCAATTATCACATAGAACCATTTCCCTTTGCACAGTCCCCACTTCCCTTTTTAACCTTACAATCCTACTCCTGGTCTTTCTCTTTTCACTTACATACCTAGAAATGTTTTGTTGCCTTTCATTACATCTTGGGCTATTGTCTCTTCAGTTTGCGCCTTTGCACTACTTACTGCATTCTCCATGTCTGTCTGTCTGTTTCCCTTGATACAGGACAACTCCCTATATTCCTCTCTCTGCATCTCCTTGTACCTTCTGAATGCTACCCTTTGAGCCTTTACCTTTTCTGTCACTTCTTTCAAGAACCATAGCAGTCTCTTTTCATGTTTGCTTGCATGCATGTGCGAGAAACATCATGTGGTAGTAGCACATTTCAGAGGTGTGTCAGTGTTGTGGCCAATGCAGGGGATGATTCTGTGGGTGCATCCCTTAGCCACCAATCAGTGAGCATCCTGGCGACGACAGCAAACTTCAAAGAAAGCCAACGAGTTGAAACAAATCTGCCACTGCAATCAGGTGCAGTTTCATCATTGCAGTGTCGGATGAGAAGACTCAGGCAATGTACATTATAGTGCACAGTAATGCGCATGGCCAGAGTTATCAGCAGTTGCTCAGTGTGCCATTTCTGGTGAAACATTTCAATAAATAAAACAGCCGAGGTGCTCCTTTCCATAATGGTGGCTCCAGCCACCAGCCACACGCTCCCGCATAGCCAACATTGGGAGTGCCCAGTCCCCATGTTGGCATGTATTCCCCCCCCAGCCACATTGTGGCACACTGGGAGCCCACCCCAGTGTGCCCAGACATTTTTTTAATTTTTCCTACACCTAGATGTCCACTCCCGGTGTTGGATGCCCCCCACCCCCAAGCTCAACTTTTGCCAATGGGGTGCAAATCCTCATCGGCATCATGTGCCCCCAAATTCATGTGGTACATTGAAGCCCACCCCAGTGTTCCCCAAAGTTTTTCTTTTTTAGCCTACAAAGAAAATGGTCTCCCAGAGTCTTTTTTTTTGTTTGTTAAACTGTTGCTTTTGTGCTTTCCCTCACATAAAGTACCACAACCACTCCCTTCCCACCCAATCCTTCCTGAACATCATATAGCCTGGTATGGCTACATCCTAATCATGATTTTCAGTGCACCATGTCTCAGTAACAGACACAATACCCATTTTGGCCTCGGCCATAATGGCCTCTAGGTCTGGAATCTTATTTCCTGGATATGCAGCATTTGCACACATGGTCTTCCAGATTTTGTTTCCACTCTGCTTGTTGCCCCATTTTCTTCCTTTTTGCTCTCCATGCTTCCCAACTCTCTTTTTAATGCTCCTAGTCTCTTCCCCCTTTATTTCTACTACCCTGCTTTTTATATTAATTTGCACCTTAGTGGATTCCTCTCCTCTTGGGTTCTCCGTACTCTCTACTTCAGCCTGTGGGGCGGGGGGAGTTTTTGCCTCCTCAATTCCTTTCACAGCCATCCTCAGCTAGTTTAAATGTTCATTGAAGTAACATTTAAACCATCCACTGAGGACTGTGGTTATCCTTCTAGATGGATGCAGGCCAGCACCCCTGTATAGGCCTTTATCCTCCCAGGTAGGTACCCGGCCACCAGTGAAGCCAAACCATTCTACTCTGCACCATTCCTTCAGCTATGAGTTGAAGCTCCTGGTATGGATATCCCCCTCCTTTCATCTGTCATGGACAAGCACCACCTCAGCAAAAGTCACTGAGTGATCTACAGTAGTTGTTTAAGATCCTTCCCCAGCTGCATGAACTCCCCCTGCACTATCCCAGCCCTGTCCCTAGACAGGCCATTAGTCCCCAGGTGGACAATGACATCCATCTCTCCTTCCCATCCTGCTGTTCTAGTAATCCTCAGGATGCCCTTCCCATCCATCCAAGCTGTGGTGCCTGGTAGGCACTTTAAGATCAAACACCAGTGTTTTACAGATTTACAATAAACACAGGAATTCAAGACCCTGTGTCATGATTAGTGTTTCCTGAAAATATCATACTATTTGGTTTTGTGGTTTTCTTTAAATCAGCATCTGTTAATGTGCTCTGCAGTAACTGAAAACAGTGAAGAAACTGAAGATGTTTCTGTCCCTATCAGTGAGTGATGACATCATTCCTATCTAGCCAGCTGCTGCAGCAATGAAGTCTTTAATTGCTTGTAGTATCTGCTGCACTTCCCTGTTAGAACAATCTGTAGGGCTATTGTCTTTACTACAAGTGTGTTACTAACACATCTTGTTTGTGTTTAAGATAGAGTGTATCATTCTGTTCTCATAAAGAGTTGGTCATTTGTGATCAGTGGGTGACTGAAGTGGTATAAATGAATGTTTGTGAGAAATCTCCTGTCTGTATTACAGTTGAGTTCTGTCACATCAAAACTATGTATTGTTTTTTTGATATATAAATCCAGGGTTGTTTAATAGATATAAAATACATCTAAAGTTTAAGTCATAGAAGTAGTGTGTCCTTGATGCAGCCTCCATACATTTGTTCATGTGAAAACAATATTGTTGTTATGTCAGATTGACAAACAGGTGTCTGACACACTTTGCTATTTCAGGAACATGTACAGTACTGTATGAACTCTCAAAATTCATTTCTCTGAGGGATTCTGTGTGGAAATACATACTGTATGTGTGTAACTAGACATTCTATATGTCATCCTGATGCACCTGTCTCTTGCCCCTCAGTTGAGGCTACTGCACCCTGCTTCCCTCTGCCCCCCCAGTCAGGGCTAATGCCACCTGTTGCCCCCTGTTCCAGGCTCCACAGACAGGACTGCTGTGCTCTGCTGAGCCCTAGAGTCATAGGGTCTCTGTCTCCACAGTTGGGGCTGCTGAACCATGTTGCCAAGGCCAAGAAAGGTGGGGCTTTTGCTGCACCCTGCTACCCACTTCCACTGCCCACAAATGGGCAGGGCCACTGCATTACATGAACTCTGTCTCACAGTCAGGGCTGCTGTACCCAGATGCCATCATTTGTCCTGGCACATGGTCATGGCATCTGCACCATGCTGTCCTCTGTCTCTGTCATCACAGCCAAGGCTGCTGCACCCTGCAACCATGTTGACACAGTCAAGGCAGTTGTGGCCTGCTATGCCCTAGAGCCCCATGCCTCCACAGGTAGGGCTGCTGCACCCTGCTACCCTCTGTCCCACCCTATAACACAAGATGAAAGTGCTTGTTTTTTCTTTTGAACAGCTTGGGTAGTGTACCAAATGATCTGACTCCGGTGGCAGGGAACAGCATGGTGCAATAACCCTAACTGGAAAGCAAGAGGATCTATGATGCAGCAGGGCACAGTGGTGGCAGGAAGGAGAGGACAGCTTAGCGCAGAAGTTTTGACTGTGGGGCAGGAAACAACGGGGCATCAGGGTGCAGCAGCCCTGACTGTGAGACAAGGTGCACATGTTGCAGCTGCCCTGCCAATGTGGGGCAGTTAAGGTGCAGCAAAATCCTCACCTTTTGTTAGCCTTGTGCAGCATGGTGCAGCAGCCCCAACTGTGGAGGCAGAAGCCCTGGGACTCTAGGGCTTAACAGAACTCAGCAGTCCTGTCTGTGGAAATTGGAACAGGGGGCAACAGGGGGCATTGGCTCCTTTCAGCATGTATCTGCTTCGCCATCCACATGTACATAGACTATTAGACGATACTGTGCGTTTTACCACTGGCACTTCCAATCATGACAAGGCTGTTCAACTCACTTAGGATTTCACTAACATCAAACTCTGGTTCCTGGCAAATTAACTGTCCTTCAACACCAAGAAAAGGGTCTCTATGACTGTTGGCACCAGGTAGTGACTGGCCAGGCTGTCAACTATATGCTCCTTCCAAAGCCTTTGATGTTGTTGCAATCAAGGAGGACTCCCTCTTTAAATACCTCAGAGTCTTGTTGGACTGTCAACTAGAAACTCCATCCAAAACTTAGACTATGTACAGAAACAAAGCATGCATCCCACTTCCTGCTCACAGAAAAATCATGTTGGTAATCCTCCCTATCTTCGACTATGGTGAGATAATTTATATACTGTTCATAGTGTCAAGTCCAGTTGTATACTGGCCAGACTAGACCCTCCATTTTACTCCTTTTGTCACTTTGCCCATGATTGCTCCCCTCCAACTCACTCCTGTAGTTTTCTTTTGGTCTTCCTTCCCTTGAAGTCAGACATCTCTCCCATTCTGCCTTACTTATCTCTAAATCCTGGTCTAGCTCACTCCTTTCTTACCTTATAGTAGTTTCCTTCTCATGTCCATTCCCCTACATGTTCTCTTTCTGCAATACTAACTCTCACCCCCTCTCCCTTCCTCCGACTAAATTAGATGCAGGTTAAGCTGCTTCCTCCTTCAGATACCCAAAGTCCTGGGCTAATGTCCCTCTGCTATCCTCTCTGCCTCCTCTACTTTCTTTCTTCAAACCCTTCTCTGTTACTTCACATCTCACTCCTGCAAATGACCTGGACTCTTCTTAGTCCTCCCTCTCATTTTTAGAGTCTCTTCACTGTCTCACCATTGTAATATTCCATTTACAACATTCATTTTGTGGTCCAGTTTTTTTTTTTCTGCAACTGCTCAGTACTTTGTACTTTCTTGCACAATTACTTGTTTTAATTTTTGTTTTTTATTTTGTTTGCAACTTTTCTTCTGTTGTTGCAATTGTTCTGTTATCGTCATCTTTGGCTGTATGACTATCTTCATGAATAAGCTGTTTGTAACCATTCTGTTCTATGTATTGTAACTTACTGTACACATGCCATGTAACATTTATTTATATATATATATATATATATATATATATATATATATACCTTACTTCTGGAGTTTTCACATTGTTGCTCCCTTCTGCCAGGATGAAGTATATATATATATATATATATATATATATTAGAGGCAAAAACTCCATCTAATGCATCAGTTAGGTTGTTCCACAGCGACAAAGTGAGGAATTTGGTGTTAGGGTTGAAAGTCCCCTTGGACTCCCCAGCCCACCCCCAACTGGCATTGAGGTGCACATTGGAGTCATCAGCCCCAACTCTCACCCCATCACATGTGTAAGGAAGCAGAGGTACTGGAGAATGGGGTGAGAGTTAGGACTGATGACCCTAATGCACACCCCAATCCTGGTTGGGGGTCCAAGGGGCGCTTTCAACCCTAACGACGAATTTCCTCACTTTTGTCTCTGTGGAACAACCCTAACTGATGCATTAAACAGAGTTTTTTGCATCTAATTTCCCTTCTTTTTGAGAATAATGATGAAAAATAGTGACTGTAATGCGGTGGTGGGAGAAGGCCCCATGGTCCAGCCACATAATGTCTTGTGACACAGTAACAGGAACAGCAAAGCAAACACAAGTGCCAACAGTGGCGCTCATGGTAACGCAAATATAAATGGTGAAAGAAACATTAATAGAAACGCAAACGCAAAGTGATGCCAAAGCGAACAGTGACGCAAACGGACATGCAAGCGCATACGAAAACACAACTGGTAATGCAAACAGTGATGGCAGCAGTATTTTAAATGGAAATGTAAGTGTCACAGCAAAAAGAATGCAAAAGGGAACAGAAACGGAAACGCAAATGCAAGCGCACATGTAAACTCAATCTGTAATGCACACGGGCACGGTACCACAATTGTAAATGCAAATGGTAAAGTTAACATGAAGAATAATGCCAAAGGAAACAGAAACAGAAATGGAACAGAAGCACATATGGAAGCAACGGAATCAAGACGCGTAGCACAGTACTGCAATTGTAAACATGAATGGTAATAATAGCAACAATAGCAGCAAAGGAAACAGAAATGCAAAAAGAAATGCAACCACATATGGAAACACAAACCGTAATGTGTACAAGCACAGTAATGCAGTTGCAAACACAAATGGTAACAGTAACAGCAAGAAAGATGCAAAACGAAAGAGAAATGGAAACGCAAATGAAAGGGCTGTCGGAAACACAACTGGCAATGTGCACAGTGATACAAACAAAAATGCAAACACAAACAGTAGTTGAAATGCAAATGGTAACAGTAACACAAATGCAAATGCAAATGAGAATGCAAAGGGTAACTCACACGGTGGCGCACACAGGAGGGGTAACTCAAACTGGGACATAAACACAGGTGGAAACAGTAACTGTAACAGTAACGAAAGTGCACACCCTGTTTTTGCTGAACAGGTGCATAGAGAAACACAGTGTGTACAAAGAATGTATGCATTGTAATAGTCATCGAAGCTTAAAACGAGCATTGGAAGTACTTAATTGCTAATATCTCAGCAACTACATGACATAGAAAAAAAATTTAAATTTCACAAAAATTATGATTTTCCTGGCTAGGTTTTTGCTATTACATAGCCTATAGGCTATGCAACTCACAACAAAAAATCTGTATCTCGCATTGTTTTTGAGATACGAGCCCCGAAAGGCGCGGCGTACGCCACCATGTTAGTCTATGAGAAAAAATGCCAACTTCAAAGTACCGTAACTTGGCAGCCATGCAATATCTTTTCACCAAACTACAAAAAGGCACATTTGTGAGATGTTGGCTGCCTTCTCTCCAAATTTCAGCTCAAAAGACCAAACCGTTCTTCAGCAGCAGGGTGGCAAAGAACTCTTTTCATTTTGGCCATAGTCTGGAAAAGTAGTGTTGCAATTTGTGACATCTTTCGCAAATTTTGTGAAAGTGTCATGAGTGTGACGCTACTTTTTGACACTACTTTTTCCAGAAATTTGAAAAACATATTTCTGGGGTGTTTAACCCCAAAATATAGACATGGCTAGCATCCTCAGGGTCCGACTAGGTGAACACAAAAGTAATTGTGTCCCTAAAGGGTCCCAAATTTAAATGGCAAGCATTTCTGTGATCACTAACTGAAAAAAAAATGGCTGACTCACGACACTACTGGGGTCATTTGCGACACTAAAAACTGCATTTGCAAAAGTGTTGCACTTTTTGTTAACTTTTTCCAGTGACTTATAATGGGAACTTGTATTTTGAATAACTTTTGAACTGTTTAATATTTTTTCATGAAATCTTCAAAAGACACATCAGGGACCCTGTGCACACATTCCCTGAAGTTTTCGGACCAGTCGCACAAACCGTGCGACCTGTCGGCGAGAGCAAAGAATTCACAAAAAAGAGTAAACGCACATTACATTGGTGCTTAATAACGCCACAGCTGTATTTCCAACCAGTACAAATCTTAACAGATCCCAAGATCTACCATTCTCAACTGTGTATACCAAATTTCAGGCAAATCCGTTGAAAAGTGACAAAGTTATTAAGGTGCAAAGTTTGACCCTTTAACCTTAAAATTGCTCCTCAACCCTAACTATGGTAGCACTACCATGCTACCTATAATATATATATATATATATATATATATATATATATATATATATATATATGTATTTTCACCTTACTTCTCTGGAGTTTTTCACATTGTTGCTTCCTTCTGCCCCTTCTGCCAGGATGCATCTGGAAATCGGCTTCTATCAGTTGGGGCAGTTGTGGGTGCTGTTTGTCTGTGTGTTTTTTTAACATTTTAATAACTGTATTTCTTAACCTTACCTAATGAATAAGGTCTTTTCATTAGTTGGTACACTGAGTAGCATAACCCTTCTGCTTCTGAGTTTTTCACATTGTTGCTCCCTTCTGCCCCTTCTGCCAGGATTTATCTGGAAATCAGCTTCTATCTGAATAATATGTCTATCCTGGTAAAACTTCTGAGGTAAATAAATCCTAACTGTCCATAAAGGAAAGTAACACTCAGCTTTTGAAGCTACTGTTTCTTTCGCCTATTACTGCCATTCTCATTTTTTTTGGAAACAGTTTTTGTCTCACAATTGTAGAAACAAACTCTTCAGTGTATCCATCATTGTACAGTTTTTGCAGAAATGATTTCTTGTTGTAATGAATGTTGTGTCTTCTTTTCATGTCCTGTAGAACTATGAAATATGTCAATTAAGAAAAGGAAACAGGGGATTTGACTTTATGTAGCACCCTTCAAACTATTACCATAAACACTTTACAATCCAGGAGAGGCTGTAATGAAAATGTGACTACTGTTTTCAGCACACAGAGATTCAGAGAGCACAACAATCAGTCAGCAATATTGCAGAGAGGTTAAGCACACAGCAGTTACAGTAAATGATTTGCTCAGGGTTATACAGTGAGTAAGAACTGGGTATAGGATTGAAACCCAGGCCACCAGGTTTATAGCATTGTACTCTAACCACTAACGTAGATTGCATTGAACAGTTGTTCTCAGACTGCAACTCCTAACATTGCCTAGACTAGCCTACACCATGTTAGCCTAGCCGAAGCTGCCTCCCTGTATGAATGAATGTACTCTGTAATGATTGCCTCAAATTGTATTGTTGTTTCCTTGGTTATCCTGTATTGTACTCTCCCGGGCCGTGCCTGAAAATAGTCACCTGCTGGCTAGTGCACTTACCTGGTTAACAAAAGCTAAATAAATAAAAAATAAATAAATTAACAACATGTAATGAACAGTATAAAAGACTATTTCAAAGCTCTTCTTGATAGAGAATTGCTTCTCATTGAGGGAAGTCTTAAATTTGAGGCTGGCAGTATAGCCTAAAGGTTAGAGTAATGAGCTGTAAATGAGCTTCATAAATCCAGCATACCTGGGTTTAATTCCAGCATCCTTCAACTCCACACTCTGTGGTTCTGAGCAGATTAAGTTCCTTAAGCTCCCCAGTGCAGCTACATTGCTCCTGAACATAGGCTCTTGTGCCTAGTGGGCCTTACATGGTTACCAAAGAAAGAAGTTTAATGGATGTAGAAAGGGTTTGTGGAAAGTCAGCACAAGTACATATTGTATGAGGTAGAAAATGTACTTATTTACCATATTGAAAAAAGGATAAAATGTTCAACCAACAGTTCTAACTAGAGGACACTTACAGTAGGTTTCAAATGAGTGTTAGCTGAATGTGAGTTGAATTTGTGCCACATAAATTAGTAGCACTCAACTTCAGAATGAGCTCTCAGCTTTCAGTCAACAGCAAAATACCCTTATTAAAATGCTTTAAAATATACAGTATATTTTGCATTTGACCAGAATCTTTTAAGTTCTATTGTGTTAGCTTTTCTATTTTGAAAGCATATTTACCAAAGTCCATGTAGTTTCCAGTTATAGAATACTTTACTTGAAATGTGGGCTTACTTTGTGTTGTGTTCCTTTAATTCTTCATTTTCCGCAGACCATTAAAGTAATGGTTTGTTTTTAAACCCTTCCAGAGAATAGAACTTTTAGTTTATGGTGAGCCTATAATGATGACAATTTGTGTTAAATACAGTTACGTTCCTTGTCTAAACTGCTACTGTAATTTCTTTTTATTTTTACTCAGCTTTACTGATAGTCAAATGATCAGTACAACCATACAGAGCGCGATCGATAGTGAAAAGAAAAAACTCATTTTCATGACCTATTGTCTAGAGTGTGTAACAGCATGCAAAGCTGTAGCATTGTCATAACTTTGGCTTAGGCTGGTACAATTTAAATGATGCATTTACTGCTCAAGGTCATTTTCAGTGTACTAGCATTGTTATCTTCAAGTTTACTGTAACTTCAAAATCAATATGAAGCCTTAAAATATGTTGTATTTTTAACTTACATAATACTAAAAATAGATATGTGTGTCCTGTCAGATGAACCTGATTGATTTTTTCAACTGGGTCACCAGGGAGATGGATCAGGGCAAAGTGGTAGACATCATTTACCTAGACTATAGCAAGGCCTTCAATTAGGTGCTGCATAAGAGGTTAACCAGCAAACAGAAGGATCTGTGGATTAGAAAGAAATTGACAAGGTGGTTAGCCAACTGGCTAAGTGACAGAACCCAGAGGGTGGTGGTGGGGGAAGAGTTATCCAATCCCAAGGAGGTAACCAGTGGAGTCCCACAGGGATTGGTGTTGGGGCCTGTGTTGTTCAATGTCTTCATAATGACAATGGGGAAGGTATAAAGGTCAATATGTGCCTGTTTGCTGATGACACCAAACTCTGCTGGAGGGTGAACACAGTTGAAAGGATACAGGACCTGTGGGAAGACCCCAGGAAACTTGATGGATGGTCAGGGATCTGGCAATTTGGCTTCAACACCAAGAAATGCAAAGTGATGCACAGTAGGGCCAGAAATCCTAGGACCAAGTATTACTTGGGGGGGGGCAAATAGCAGCACTGGGGGAAGAAAAGGATCTGGAGGTGGTGATCACCAGTGACCTAAAACATGCCACACAATGTGAAAAAGCAGCAGCAAAGGTGAACAGGATGTTGGGGTGCATAGCCAGGGGATTCAGCAGCAGGTGGAGTGAGGTCATAATGCCATTGTACAGGTCACTGATGAGACCACATTTAGAATATGGGGTAAGATACTGGAATCCATATCATAAGAGGGACGTCAGCTTGTTAGATAGGGTCCAAGGGGGGCAACCAAGAAGATAAGGTGACAGCAGGGAAAGTCTTATGAGGAGAGGCAGGAAGTCTGAAAATGTACTCTTTGGAGGAGAGGAGAGGAGAGGAGAGGAGAGGAGAGAAGAGAAGAGAAGAGAGAAAGGGGGATATGATAGAGACCTTCAAGTACCTGAAGGGAATAAATAGAGTGGATAGGGAAAGTCTCTTCAAGCTGAGTGACAACAGATCCATGAGGGGGCACAGTGTGTAGTATGTGGGGGGGATGTTTAGGAGGGATGTTAGGAAACATTTTTTCATGGACAGGGAAGTGGACAAATAGAATGCACTGCAAGGGGAGGGTCTTAGCGAAGACAGTGAGAGGCTTTAAGGGGACCTGGGATAGGCATATAGGGAACACATGGAATCATGTGGATAGAAATATGAAGGAAGGGTTGAGAAGGGAGTAGGGGCAAAGTCAAGTGGTGTAAGCCAGGTACACAGCATTACTAATGAACAGACTCAACAGGCCATTTTGGCCTCCTCCTGGGGGTTCTTTCATATGTTCCTATGTTTGTATAATGCTGCACTGCTATACTATGGAAACACATTTATTGAGTCAAGTTGGCATTTCACTCATGCTCAATACAGAAGAACATCCCTAGAAGTGACATGCTTGTTCTTAATCTAAATTAAAGTTTGTGACAACATTTAACTAGTGCTCAGAGTTCAACATATTTAAATTAGCAGAATACTTTGCTTTTTGGATACTCAGCAGTCCTTGCCCAACTGAAACTATTATTACAGTTTAGTGGCAGTTACTGGCTGATTCACTGTGTGTTAGGGCTGTGCGAATACCTTTTCCGGAATATTCGGCCGAATATTCAGTATTCGGGTCCCAAGTATTCAGTATTCATTATTTGGTATACAGCCAAAAAAGGTGTTTATTTAAGGAAACTTTAAAAAAGCACTTCAGCAACTCCAATAATCACCCATTGAACCTGGTATACCATATACACCTCAATGACACTTCGACCACCAACATAGAGCTCTCACTAATGCACCACAAGCTTTATGTGGCACACTTGATCCACCACACACATAGCACTTTGAAAATGATATCAAGTATTGCATTATGTCAGCACTAGAAGGTGTTCATGGTCACAGACACAGGGTAGAAGGTGCTTTGGCCATGGGCATAGGAATAGTGGTAGCAGTGGCTGCAGTAGTGGTGACAACTGAAAGGGTGGCTGCTGCAAGAATGGCACTGGTGGTATTGGGAAGCACACTGGCTGTGGATGTAGCAGCCACAGTGGTAGCAGTGAGAACACTGGTGGTGGTGTCTGCTGCTTCCTGCACAAAGCATATATGCTGTAATGCCCCCCCCCCCACTACTGCACAACAGTGAACATACAGATGGAACATGTGGTGACACTTGTAGTAGTAGTACTACTAATGGTATTAGTAGCAGTAGTACTATTACCAGTGCTGCAAGAACTAAAAGGCTTGCCTGGGGAGAACAATATCTGAGCCCACTGAATAAACAGAGACACCTATATGTCATTGTCATTGTCTATGTAGTCTATTACACCACCTTCTCTGGAATTGTATTATGTATCAATAATACACAGTGGAGCAAGACAAGATGCAGTTCAGTACTTTGTAGTAAATGACATGTCACAAAATAATGGATGACTAGAGTGCTTCATTGCTATGAAATTACACAGCTCCTTGCAGCATACTGTAGTATTTTGTAGTAATTTTACAAGATACTGCATTGTGTACTGTCTGGCATCACTGTATGAACTGTTTTATAATCTTGATGCAGTGTTTCATTCTTGGGTGTGTTAGATGTGGATTGTTTTGTTACAAGGGTATCTCACTAGCATTCATTTTAACTTCACTTATTTATGGTGTATGTTTCTTTAAGGGTTGTATATTCATAGTGTGTTTGTACATTCCTGACATGCACTCTGACAAAGACCAGGTTCTGGTCAAAGCACCAGGGTTCTACTGGCATCCTCCAGCCACTTCCTTTGTTCTACATAGGTTGTTTGGCAGCCCAGGGACAACACTAGCAGTAATTGCCTGAATGTGCTGTACGTTTGTGGGTCTATCATCCTGTCCCTTACCACTTGAGGCCAACAGTGCAGAAGCTTTGCTGGGGCTGGACCAAGCATGTTTGCAAGATTACTAAAGACATGATGGATCAGGTCACTAGTGGTTATTGTGTAAAACACAAACAATTACTATGTAGCACCTGTGTGTGTGTGATGCTTTACTTAGTGCTTGTGGAACTACAGTAATACACCAACCTTTCCAGTAATACTGCACCACAGAAAAGTAGCAGTAAAGAACACTGCTACTAAGAAGGAAGAAGAAAAGGACAACCTATTTAGTCAAACATGGAACAGAGCAAGGAACAGACAGATGGCATACAGTCAACTCAGTGAGATAGGCCTGCCCCACTAAGTGCAATGGTTTAATTAACAAAACAACAACAAACAAACAAAAAAATGCTTAGGCACACACAAGGCACAGACTCATGGGGGGATATTTTTCACAAGTACTGGTTAATTGAGTGCAGCGGGCTGCAGAAGTGGGGGGGGGCAGCCAAAACACTCCTCATGTGTTCAGGGATCTATCCCCGGAACCAGAGGACTAACAATAATAATTCAGTGAGTCAAGCCTGACTGGCTTAGAGCTGAAGAAGTTGGTGGATGCCAAGAAGAGAGCCAAAACAAACAGAGTGGGCTGGTGGGCAAGTGCTGAAGAGTAGATGCCTAAACGGCAAACGCCCAACAACACAGAAAGGCAGTATATGAGCAACTGTAGCCACAGCCCAGTAAGGGCGATATGCAAATTCACTGCAGTCTACCAGGTGAGTGCCCCAAGCCCATGCAGCAGACAAGCGAGAGCTGGGTGCGGGCTGCCACAGAAAGGTGCACCCTGCAGCAGCACTCCAAGGAAGGATGCCACTGGAAAGGTGAGACCAGGCAGAAAGGGTCCCGGGATGGCAAGGGCACTGCTGGTGAGTGTGGCATGGGTGCTGCAGTAGGGCTATTACAGTGTGCTGTGGTCCATGCTGGCATTTCACCACAGGAGTGGTGGGCAGTTGCCTTGGACTGTTGGGGGGGCAGTATATTGGCTTGACAAGGATGGATGAGGCCAGCATTGTGTGTGGATGAGTGGCACTGTGGGGGGGGGGTGGCACCTATGCAGCCTGTCTTGCACTTCTGTAAAGGCCCTTGCTGGGGGCACACTGTGGAGGGGGCCATCTGTGGTATGGGTGTACATTGTGTGGCATGGCTGATACCATGCCAGTCACCCACACCACATCGTCCTGTGTCGCTCACCACTGTACCATTGCCCACTACTGGGTGCTCATGTCATTTCACCATGTTGCACTAGCTATGTACCCATTGCCAGGATGCTGTCACCCACTGCCTGTCACCCTATGGCACCGCTATCCATTCTGACTCATCCAGGCATCCTCTGCTTCCTCACGGCACTCTCCCCACAGGTTGCCATTATCCCCTCTCACCCTCCTTGAATTCTGCCTCATGCAGTCACTCATTGTGGACTTGTTCTCAGGGAGTCACCCTTATCACATGAAACCAAGAAATTTATTTCAAAATCTGTGTGCACACAGCTGTGCACACATGTGGCCCTGCCTCATGAAAAAATACATTAAGTATGCACATGCAGGGTGAAGCCACACAAAATCAAATATTATGCACATACAGTATATAGCAAATCATAAGCAGTAATCTGCAGGAGGGGGACTTAGCAGACACCCTCATTAGACATGCAGGGAATCCAGCCTGGAACCAGACAACAGCAAAAAAAAAAAAAAAACAACACAGAAATAAAATGTGCTTCACCCCAAAAAAATCACACTGGAGCTATGTCAGACAGCAGCAGAGAAGGGGTGTTAGCAGACAGCTCTCCTAGTCCCTGTAACTGAGTACAGCAATAAGGACAAAGTACCTGTTAGAAAGCCATACATAGCTTTTCTGACACTGATCAAAAAAACTATACTGATTCAAAAAAGCCTGTGAAGCAAAAATCTATTACTTTTTTAGCAAATTTAAGGTCTCAAAAGTACTGCAGAGCAACTCTCAGAAACCACTGTCTCCTATCTTCTACCAGATCAGAATGAGGAAGTCACATGGTGTGCTAGCCTTTGAGCTCAAGAAACAGTTTTTGATTGGCCAACAAAGCTCTGCGAGACTTGGAAATCTCACCAAATGGTAGTTCCCGATTAGTGTACTATTCAGAAAATGCATCTGAATATTTGGGAAGCCTACTATTCGTGGTATTCGGAAAATACTGTTCAGCCCATACACAGCCATACTGCGTGTTCATCATTATGAACTGCACTTTACCATATGGGTGCTGCCTATTGTGGTTTTATTTTGGATTGTGACATAAACCCTTACCACACTTGTGATAATGCTTTACTCACTTCACAAGACACTATTTAGTAAAATGTGAAACATGGCTAAAATTAGAAGTTTTCCCATGAACAAGCAGGGTTTTAATAATAAAACATTTTGAGTTCATGTCAATTTCTTTTGAAGAATAATAAACTGTGAGTCCTCAGAGAAATAAAGGAAAACAAACTCCTTGAAAGAGAAATGTTTTTTCTTGCTTTTCAGATATTCTTTTGAGAAACTGCAGTTAATGCAAGAGTTATTACATGCATTCATAATAGAATATATAACATTGTAACAAGGCTGTAAAAAATGCTAGCTTCTGATTCACCAATACACATCACCTGAGCATGAATTAATTCCCGAGTAATCCACAGCTGCCCCACCAAAGTACAAAATCCTGAGTGACATGCATGTGAAAAACACAAAGTTAGATCCCTGCACCACAGTATTTATGGTAAAAGCCCCAGTTGTGCTTAATCTGTTTAGCACTTCATACAGACACACCAGATCCCCAACTAAGGGAAACAAGAATGATGTGCAACAGGTACACTCTCTGTGGCAATGTCTCTACCATTGAATGGATGGACACCCATTATGGCCATGAAGAGCTGACAGCAAAGAGACCCAAAGTAGAAAATAAACAGAGCAGATACCCACAATCGCAAACTGTGTTCCAGCACTTATTGCAAGTACCACTGTCAGCAAACCACTTCAAGAGGGAGATAAGCAACCCCAAGACAAGCCTCACAATATACCTCTTTCACAAGTCACACCCGCAACAAGTGATGGCCCACCAAGCATGATGGCATGCAATCCCTTTAAATGCAGAACTTCATCATCAATGGGCCAATCAGTTTCACATACTACAATGTAGATTTGAATAATACACACCAGTAAACCTGCTCAGCACTGAGGAGCCCTGACTGTACAAGCTGTGAGTTCTTGAAGTTGCCTTTTTTCTCATGATCCATTAAACACTGTTCCTGTTTGTTGTGTTCAGCATTTGTTAAAACACTGCACGTACCATTTTTCTTGCAGGTTTGCAACATCAAACACTGTTCCTGTTTGTTCTCTTGAACATTTGAAATCACAGATCATGTACCTTACTGCCTTGTGTTTCACTTCATTGTTCGCTCCATAAAGCACCATTGCTGTTTAATGTCTGTGTCATTTCATTTTGCTGGCTTAAAACTGTCCTGTATTGGTTTCCTCCAAGAAGCACTACTGATGTTTAATGTCTGTATTGTTTCCTGTTTGCGCTCTTAAAACTGTCCTGTATTGTGTGCGTAAACTAATTAGCCTTGCCGACAGAAATAAACTTAGCTCTTTCTCATGTTAAAGCATGTTTCTGTCTCTCTTCTTCAGCTAACATTTTGCAGACGTTATAAATGAATTACCCCACTCCAGATTAGAGGTCGGCAAAGTGACAACAATTTGCTAAATGGAGTAATCCGCAAATTCCCCCCTTTTCACATAGCAAAATGTGAAATTTCACCTGCAGAACAGTAACATTTCACCTTGTAAGGTGAAATTCAACTTTTAGAAGTGAGCAAAATTTTGCCTTCCGCAGGTGAAATTTCACCTTGGTGAAATCAGGATAAAATGGGAGAAACCTGCAGATTACTCCATGAGGTGAAATTGGCCACGTCACCACAACTTCGCTGGTGAATTTTAAATTTGCTACATCTCTACTCCAGAACATGGTTAACAAGAGAATTGATCCATGCCTGGGTGGTTAATTCCCCCCTCCCCTCCCCAGACATAGATTAATTCTCAAGTAACCCATGCTCTGTCATGGGTTAATCCTCACTCCTTTCACATGGGACTCTGAATAAAAAACACCTAATGCAAGCCTTGTCTTTCAAAAGTTTTGATTACTTAACAAGTAATATGTCATACATCAATTGCTTACAAACAAAAATGGAAAAAATAGCTTTTGAAAAACATACCATAACAAAGGCTCACATGAGTATGAGATATTGTATCATGTGGTGCCATCCTGACATATGTTTGATGCAGATTTTAAATAAAAAAAATGATAAACATTCTAAAATTGGGTATTTTAGTGTTCTGTAGACATATGGCTTCAGAAAAAAACAGTAACATAATATGCCTCTAAAAAAATGTTTATTTCTCTCCTCCACAAAAAGTAAGTGCTGCATACTGCATCAAATCTTAACCAGTTGAAAAGTATCTGCTGTTTAAATGACATGTTCACCTCAAGTAAATACATCTTTGCCTACTAAAATGATGATACTATCAGGCTTCAGGCAATCTATGATACATTCATGTGTCACAAATAGGTGTCAAGTCTCATTACACTCCAAAATGTAACTCCGACTTATCAGTCACCACATAGTTGCAGATGTTCTAACAATCAAATATTACCATGATTGCACTGGGTTTCACCTTCACATACTTCTTGGTGTATCTGTCAGAGTCTGAGGATTTAGGTTTCTGAAGACTTTTGAGATGTCTTAAAGGAATCAGCAACTAAATGGGAAGAGTACACTTTAACCCTCATAGAGTTAGACTATACAGAACTGATATTGAAATACACTGAGTGATCAGCTAGTAAACTAATATACACATATTATTTTAAACATTAATCTTATCTTTAAAATACATTGGTTATCATGTTAAATATTACATCTTTAACAAAGCTTGAAACCATAGGCACAAAGAAAGTAGCATAGTTCACTTCGTGAGGCAAGCAGAAAGGAAGGGATGGGGAGAAGACAAAAGGGAGGGTAAAACTAAGGCAAGCTAGGGTGAGAATAGAAGGAGACAAGGAATGGGCAAGTTAAAAAGGTAGAAGGTAAGTCATGGGTGTCTTCAGGGAAAGACAGTACCATGAAAGGGAAAGGGAATGAGAGCAGAGGGCAGGGGGCAAATAAGTTATGGAAAACCATGTTCAACAATGCAAGGAGCCTCGGAAACAAATTTCCAGCCCTGGAAGCAATCATGGTAGAGGATGACTTGGATCTAGTAGACATAATGGAGTTACAAAAGACAAGAAACCTCAGTGCAGAAACATTGAGGCAAGGGTTACCCCACAGGGCATTGGCAGTAAAGCTAAATTTCAAAGAAATCCAAAATCACACATACCCTCATAATGCAACGCATCATGGTATACATATGCAAATCACCATGAA
Source organism: Neoceratodus forsteri (assembly GCA_016271365.2). Lineage (NCBI taxonomy): Eukaryota > Metazoa > Chordata > Ceratodontiformes > Ceratodontidae > Neoceratodus > Neoceratodus forsteri. The sequence continues at coordinate 540,003,716 of CM028131.1, forward strand.
TGTTTAGGCTGGTTCAGTTTTAAGCAAGAATGCAAGGTGCCAAAGGACTTCCCACACAATCTGCAAAGTGTGCAAACAGGAAACAGAAACATGTGTTTTATCCTACCCAGGACACATCAGTGTGCCTCATCTGTATCACACCCCAGGGGAAATGAACCAGAGCCCTAAAATGGTCTTATGGTTTTGGGTCATGGTGAGGCCCCCTTCCAAATAACACGCTAAAAGACAAAGAACCTCAGTGCAGAAGCACTGAGGCAAGGTTTTCCCCAAAGGGCATTGGCAGTAAAGTCAAGTTTCAAAGAAATATGGAGGTATGTATGATTTGTATTTCTTTGAAACTTGGCTTTACTGCCAATGCCTTTTAGGGTAACCCTTTCCTCAGTGCTTCTACACTGAGGTTCTTTGTCTTTTAGCTTTTTTGGGGGAGGGCTCACCATGACCCAAACCAGTAAGACCAACTTAGGGCTCTGGTTCATTTCCCCTGGGGTGTGATAAAGATGAGGCACACTGATGAGTCCTGGGTAGGACAAAACATGTGTCTGTGTCTTCTGTTTGCACCCTTTGCAGATTACATAAGAGGCCCTTTGGCACCATGCATTTTGCTTCAAGCTGAACCAGTTTAAAATTTCATGGTGATAATGGAGTTATGGTGCACTAAGCATCACAACTGGGACAGGGCATACTGGGCTATTCTATGTTCAGGAGAGACAGGCCTGGGAGGAAGGGAGGAGGTGTTGTTTTATATGTGAAGGAGGAAATTAAGGCCGCAAAGGTATAGGGCACCATGAGGAAATGGAAAGTCTGGGGGTGATCAGGACACCCTGGAGAGAGGCTCTGGGGTTTCCATCCATACTAGGGCAGTGTACAGACCTCCAGCACAGGGAAAGGAATTGGATAAGGCACCTGGGGAAGCCATAATCAGAATTGCGAGTGAGGGGGAGCTGCTGCTGGTTGGTGACTTCAGTCTGCCAGACATTGAGTGGAGCTTTCCAACTGCAACTTCAGCTCCCAACAAGGGACTTGTCTCAGGCAGCTGCTCAAAGAACCCATCGGGGCAAGGCAGTGCTTGACCCATTGCTTACGAACAGGGAAAATGTTGCAGATTTCACAGTGTGCAGTCCCCTGGTTACCAGTGATAATCAACGAGTGTGGTTTAACATTAAGGCAGGAACAGATGCTAACCACACTAAGAGGAGGGTCCTAGACTTTAAGAGGGCAAATTTGAAAGACATGGGGGACTGCCTGAGAAAATGCCTCAAAGAGGGGATTGCTAGTGTTGGGTGGAAGCACAGTGGGCAAACAAGGGAGGATATTACTAAAGCAGCCAACCTCTATGTGAGGGAAATACATAAAAGCAGTGGGAAAGAGAGACCATTGTGGTTCTCTAAAGAAGTGGTAAAGGTAGTGAAGAAAAAAATGGTTGTATTCAGGAAGCATAAGGAAATTCAGATGGAGGAAGACAAGGAGGTGTACTAAGTGAAGCTGAGGGAAGTAGACAAGGCAGTGAGGGGATCAAAGGTGCACATTGAGGAAGGAATGCTAGCACCAAAAGTCATATGAGGAGAGACTGGGAGACCTCAGTATTTTTACCTTGGAGGAGAGGAAAGACAGGGGAGATATGACAGTAACCTAAAAATATCATAAGGGCATAAACAGAGTACTGGAGGGTAGCATCTTTCAGAAAAGGAGATGTTCAGGAATGGGGGGGCATGACATGAGGTTGGAAGGGGTAGACAAAGCAGTAACATGAGGAAGTATTTCTTCATAGAAAGGGTAGTGGATGCATGGACTAGACTTCCAGCAGAGGTGGTGAGAGTAAACCCAGTTGAGGAATTAAAAAAATGCATTGGACAGGGATAGGGGAACCCTAGCAATAGGAAAGAGAAGGTAAAGCCTGAGATCAGGTATGGTCTGTGACTTTTGCAGTAGGTAGGAAACATGGGCAGACTGGATGTGCATAGCAACCTTTATCTGCTGTCAATTTCTATGTTTCTATGAAACACCAATGGGGTCAATAACAGGGATAATTCTTTTTTTCTAATACATAAATGAGAAGAAGAAACCAAAGGAAGGGAATGAGGATTAGAAGGCTGGGGAAGAGACTGCAGAAGAGGACCAACAAAAAGCAGGCATCCTAAACAGGATCTTCTGCTCAGTCTTCACAGTGGAGGCAGGAAGTACTGACATCCAGGAAGTAGCAGGAATGGGAGGGGAGGTGGACACAAGTATATTTTCAGAGGGAAGCTCTGAAGGTGGACATAGCTATGGGACCTGACAGGATACATCCAAGGGCTATAAAGGAAATCAGGGAGGCTCTAGCTGCCCTTGACAGACTTTTTCAACAGCTCACCGGAAACATGGTCACTCTGCATAACAGCAGTAGCAAGGAGGAGGCTAACAATTATAGACCTGTTTGTCTTACTTCAGTTGGGAGTGGGATTAATGGAAACCCTGCTAAAGGAGAGACTGGTAATGTATTTTAAATCTGTTGAGCTGCAATACCACAGGCATCATGTTTTCATGGAGGGTGGGTAGGGGTGAGGGATCATTCCAAATGAATATGATGGATTTTTTTGACTGTGTGACCAGGGGAATACTGTAGACTAAGGGATGGCAGTGATCATAGCGTATCTGGACTTTAGCAATGCCTTTGACTCTGTGCAGCATGGGAAGCTAATTAAGAAACTGAGCAGCATGGGTATGGGATGGGGGTATCCAGAGTGGTGAAATTGCTTAGAAACTGGTTAATGTCTAGGAGACAAAGAATGGTAGTAAATGCACTCCCTCAAATGATGGGAGGAGTGACCAGTGAGGTGAGACAGGGCTCAGAACTTGGACCAGTCCTCTTTAATGTCATCATAAATTACATTGGAGATGAGCTAAAAGGCAAGGTATGCCTTTTTGCAGGTGGTACCAAAATTTGCAATAGGATAGACACTCAGAAAAGGAGGGGGAGAATGTGCAGGGATCTGAGCAAACTCAAGAACTGGTATAAAGCTTGGCAGATAGGGATCAATGCCAAAAAATGTAAAATCATGCACCGAAGCTTGGAACCCAGGTGCTGTGTAGAGGATAAGGAGAGGTACTGACAGTCACTAGATAGGAAAGTGATCTTAGGGTTATTGGTATCCCATGAAGATGGTGATGACAAAAACCAGGAAGACAAAAACTGTGAAGGAATATAGCAAGGCCACTAAGGGCAACTGTGACAACACAACAATCACTGAAATGACACCCTATGGATTGTCCCCCTTCCTGAGTTCTGTCCTCCCAGTAATTTGTCATAGTTAGTAAGTGGGGTGTGGGGGGCAAAGCGCCCCACAAAGGGGGTTGCAGTTGATGAAGCACCCCACAGAAAGTGCTGTTGCTATTTTGGCAATTGCTTTCTTGTACCCCTAGCACTGTGTGGCTGTGTTGTTATGTGGTCACCTTTTTTGGCTTTGTGATTTTGTTTTTGCCATTATCACATAAAACCAGGGTTATTACAGTATATCGACAACTTCAAAGTGGCAGGGCAGTGCGATTAAACAATGGGTAGAGCTTGTTGAGGTGCATAGGGATTGATATTGCCAGCAGGAGGAGGAGGAAGTGGTGTTGCCACTGTATCACTCACTGCTGAGACCGTACCTGGAGTACTGTGTCCAGTTTTGGATACCACTACCCAAAAATTACAAAGCCAGGGTGGAGCAGTCCAGAGGAAGGCAAATATAATGGTGCTGAGGTTGCAAAAGAAGCCCCACAAGGTGAAACTGAGAACTCTCAACAGGTATACCCTGGAACAGAGAAGGGCAAGAGGTGACACATTGGAGACCTACTACTACCTCACAGGGGTGAACAGGGTACATGAGGGGAGTCTCTTTCAAATGATAAGCACCAGGACCAGGGGGCATACAATGAAGCTGGAGGGGGAGTTTACGTTAGATTTGATGAAATATTTATTTACTGCAAGGGTGGTAGACATCTGGAACAGACTGCCAGCAAAAGTGGCAGAAGTGAAAACAGTATGAGAGGGAATCTTTTAAACATGCATGGGATAGATATACAGGTATATTAGAAAACAAGTAGGTAGGTAGGGAAGGAGGATTAACAGAGGCCAGTTAGGGTCTGTGGAGACAATTAAACAGGGAACATCTGGGAAGACTGGGTGAGCCAAGCAGCCCTTTTCTAATGACAAGTTCTATGTTTCTATGTGACTAAGGGAAACAAAGTAGCTCTCTTAAGGTTCTGTTGATGAACTTCTGTAGCTTAAAAAAGTACAGTATGTCTAAACTATTAACTTATGTCAAAATATTAGAATTAGAAAAGCTGTTAAAGTGGTTCCATTTATGTTAGTTACACACTGGCTATATTCTAGATATTATTGAAAATAATTTTTAGGCAGCCATCTTCAATGTATAGGGTGAAAATCAGATTCTAAATTGTGCACAGTAAGATTGCCTTTTGCTGCTGACATCAGTGAATCATCAAGTCTTGACAAGGTGATGGGATAAGAGTCCAAAAAAAATTTGTGTTGTGTGCATAAATGGCTTCTCAATACATATTGTATCAGATAGCTAATCTAAAGTAAATATATTATAATTATTTTTAATATTTAGTTTATTATAGCTGTGTAACTGATACAGATAGTAACAAAACAGAATTACACAATTTATGTTGTGTTCTGTTTTATCAGTCTTTGCCTCTAGCATTCTTGACATAACCTTACCTAAAAGTCTTGGTGCAAGCTCTTAATATTTCCTACAAGGTTTTATAGCAATGACTTTCCACAGTCATCCCATAAACAAAAAAGCACAGTACAAAGGAATGGCAATGCAATGCAATAATTCCAGAGTGAATGGTAACACAATGATACCCTCTAGGTCTTTCTATAGTGCCCCACTTCTAGGATTTCCTAAGCACTGTATAAGGTGATTGCAACGTGTCTCCTAATTACATTAAGCCATGTTATGCCATTTATTACTCGAACCTGAATATGCAGTACCATCAAAGATGCTTGATTTTTAATTCTAATCCAATTGGAAATTTGCACTGTGTAAGGATTGCACGTTTTTCATTATAAACCCAGATTTTCTGATATCAATATCTCATTAATGTCACTAATGGGAAAGGAATGTAGAAGGCCCAAGGCCTATGATGGCTCCTATGAGTTTAAATAGAATTTTAGTTCTCCACCATTGTTTATAAATTGGTCCAACCTTCTCTTAAACATACCTTTGTTTTGACTCATGATTACACTCTTTGAGAGTCCATTCCACAGATTCACAAAAAAGTACTTCCTTCTATTGTTCCTAAAGTTTGTTCCCTTAACCTGTGATACGTGACCTCTGGTTTTTGTATTGTTAAATGTAATGTTTATTTCTTTAGCCAAAATATGGTAATTTATCATGTCATAATATAACAATTATACAATGGCAATTAAAATACCCTGCTCTCATTGGTCAGCTGGCACTATCACCCTGTTGTAAAATTCAGCATCACCAACAGGAACAAGTGCCAGCCATCCGCATCGCACTAACTGCAAAATAAAAAAAAAAAAAATTAAAAATCAGTCCGAGCCACCATCTTATTTTCCTCGGTAAACGTTCCTACACTCCGCTCTGTCACCAGCCTCTCTTCACTGCTGTACCACTTACTCCTAATTCGTAACAACAAAACACAAATTTTGCCAGAAAAGAACCTTTATATTTCCCACACCCCTTCTGCCCATACCTTGAACCTAAACACAAACCACAATCTCTGATGCAACGCAGCACTGAAGACACCTCGCTCTCTTCCTGTTTCTACCCAACACCTGATCGCAACATGTTAGCAAACGGCACACACTGCACCAACCCCCAGCAGCTAAACAAATATTTAAATACTTTCAACAATGCTCAAGTGGGAGAAGTGTTTCTGAAGTAAAATTGAGCACTGGACGTTATGGAATTCATGACTGAAAACCACAACCGTGATACTAGGCATGCGCAAGACACATCATTTCACACGCTCTCTCCCTCTCTAGGGAACAACCTTACAAGAATGGCAGTAGGCAGCAACCAAGAACTATTTTTTATTGCGCAAGAATAAAGTAAAAAAAAAAAATTAAAAATACAATAAAAAGAAACAGTTTTTTGTTGTTTTTTTTAAACCTAAAAAAAGGACAATATTGTATAATAACAATAACCCACTCCAGGGTGTTGGTGATGCTGGTTTTACCCACGCCTGGTGAGGTTTACTCAATCGGCCTGTGGCCTCGTGACCGAACCACGCCAGGCGTGGGTAAACACAACAACATCTTCGTCGGTTTATTGCTAATTATGAACCGGCGATCGTAAATGGAGCAATCTGATTGGTCGACAGCTCTTTAAAGCTGTGATGATATCGGGCTACATCATCACGGCTTTAAAAAAGCTCCGGCAACCAGGCTCCTCACTCACAAAATTTCCACTGTTGCCAGCATTCTCCAGATCCCTCACGACCTTCACAAAAGTCTCCCCACACAGAATGTGTCCTCCAATCTCTACAACCAGCCACATATGTAAAAAAATAAAAATCAATCCGTTAGTAAAGGGAGGGCGGCAGCTGCACAGAAATTCGCGATCGGTAACTTCTGACTTGGTTTCGATAGCAGCAGCGCGCGACTGACAGTAACGGGTGATTTTTTTTTTCTGCCGCAAATAAAAACAATCGGTCTCTGATTAACACAAGAGCTGCAACTCCTCCATGTGCTTACTTACCAATGTACTGTCTATTTCACGCTGACTCGCATCATCGCCATAACATTTCAGTATGCGTCTTTTTTATTCTTCATTTAGAAAAAACAGTAAGCTCCACAAATCCCTTACACGCCGCTCGTTACCACAAATTAACAGAAACCTCTTCAAAATAGCCACAATTCACATCCGGATGCAATGAGAGATGAGTTCACAGGGACACAACAGTCCCACCTCTGTCAACTACCAGTATAATAGCGCCACCTACTGTCTCAAGAACTATTTTATCAAAATGTGACCCTACACCACCCAAAAACTCATTTTAAAACATTTTAAAACCTGTTTATTTTACTTTTTTATTTTTTAAACATTAAAGCCAGTTCATAATAGCAATAAGGCACTCCAGGGTGTGGTATATCATGGGATATCGTCACTTCTTGGGATGGTTGGACGTACTCGGCCTGCGGCCTCGTGCCCAACCACCCGAGGCATGACGATATCCCATGATATACCACACCCTGTCGTGCCTTATTGCTTAATTATAGCACAGGTATCTCTTCTCAGCCAATCACAACACAGAATGACTGTCAGTTATTCTGTCACAAACTACAGGTACAAAGATACAGAGTCAGTTATTCAACAAAACACCACCCATAGTCACTTAATGGCCATCTAACTACACCCACAGTCATTTAAGGGCCATCTAAGCACACCCACAGTCATTTATCCACATTTACTTTCATTCCCCTCCGTGTCTGTGAGCTGTAGTGCTGCGGGACCGAGTAAGAAGCTCATTTAGACTAAGTGATGATTTTTAGCTTGTATGTCTGAAAGTACTAATATCAAACACTTACTGGCACATAGGTTATTTAAAAGTTGTTCTGTTTTAAAAGTGAGCACTAGAACCCTTTTTATTTTCTGTTTTGAAATTGATGCTGTGACTCTCGACATGCACATTACCAGCTTCGGTAATGTGCATGTCCAAAATCATGTCTACTAGTTCACAACACAAAATTAAAAAAGGGTTCTAGCACTCATTTTTAAATCAGACCAACTTTCGAATAATCTATCTGCCAGTCAGTTTTTGATATTAGTGCTTTCAGACATACAACCCAAAACTCATGATTTAGTCTAAATGAGCTTCTTACTTGCTTTAGCAGCACTGCAGCTCACACAGGCAAGGAGCACATATGTGCCCTGCAAGTTAAATTCAATTTGTACTAAAAATACATTTTTACAGTACCACAAATTCTAGTGGTATAATAGTAATAACATTCAGTTTTGTGAAGTATACTTGCAATAACCAGCTTCTGTGGAGATTAAATGCCTCGGCTTCACCTTAGTGTTTAATCATCGACAGAAGCCGGTTATTGCTTCATATACTTCACAAAACTGAATGTTATCACTTAAGTCACCCCTTTCTCTTCTTAGCTGTAGTGTGTACAACCTTAAGTTTGTTACTCTGTCTTCATAGTTATGTTCTTTGACTTCATTAATGATTTTGGTCATTCTGTGTTGTACTGCTTCAATTCTTTTGATGTCAGTTTTTTTTATGTGGGATCCAGGGTTGACTACAATAGTCGAGTTGTGGCCTTACGTATGACCTGTATAGAGGTAAAATGACAGCAGACTTCCTACTTTTTATATTTCTCTTTACAGCAGATGCTACCATATTAGCTTTACTAATGGCATTTGTACATTGTGCAGTAAAGTCCAATTTTTTGTCAGTTGAGACACCAACATCTCTTTCTGTTTAGGAACTCTTTAAGATTGAGTTTCTTAGTATGTAACTTTTCTTTCTGTTGTTTTTGCCTATGTGAATAATGCAACATTTATCCGTGTTAAATGTCATTCCATATCTAAAGGCCCAGTTAGATACCAGATCTAAATTTTTATGGATAGATATTATCTCTATAAATGTTGCACATGGCCCTCCAAATTTTGTGTCATCTGTATATTTTATTTTGTTTTTCAACTCATTTCCAAGATCTGCAATAAAGAGTTGAATTAACACAGGGTCCAGGACCAAGCCCTGCAGTAACCCACTTGTCACCCTACCCTCTGTAAACAGGTACTCTTTAACTGAGACTCTTTGTGTTCTGTTTGTTAGCCATTGTTGTATCCACTTTGTGATGTTCCCACTTAATTTTAGTTTCTATAATTTTTTGATTATGGCCCAGTGTTGCACCATGTCAAACTCTTTACTGAAATCAAGCAGAATGATGTCAGTCAGTTTACTCTCGTCCAATATTCTGCTTATGGTGTCATAAAAACATACCAAGTTGGCCCCACATGAGTGACCAGCAATAAACCCATGTTAGTTTATGTCTAATTTGTCATGTTGTTTTATGTGTTCCATTGCACGATCTTTGATCAATGACTTGAAGATTTCACCAGGAACTGACATTAAGCTCATGGGTCTATAATTTTGGATATCATTCATTTTGCCTTTCTTGAAGATTGAAATGATTCTTGCACTTTCCCAGTTGGTTGGTACTTCACTTGTGTTTGTTAAATAATATTTCTAATAGGACACAGATAGTGTCTTTACTTAGTATGAGCATTTGAGGGGGCATAATTTTGTCTATCCCAGAGACTTCATGTGTTTTTAAAGAATTTATGCTGTCTTTTATTTGGTCAGCTGTACATAAGGTAACTGGAGTTATTGACTGATGATGAGCATATATTGGGTCTGGTTCTGAGTACACTGAACATAAATATTTATTCAAAGTGTCTGCAATTTGATTGGGGTCTGTAATATTGCCGTTGTTTTCCGTTATTGTGTTTAGTTTGAAATCTGTCTTTTTTAGTGAGTTAATATAGCTATAGAACTGTTTGCTGTTATTTTTGTTGGCTGTGTCAGCCAGTCTGATTTCCAAGTTATTTTTTGCATTATTTCTTATGTTTTTAGTAATTGGTTGAGTGCTGCCCAGTCACTATATGCTTGCAATATTTTGCATAGAACATATAATTTTTTTGCCTAATTAGTTTAAGAATTTTTTTAAGTAACCATTTTGGCTTTATTCCTTTGTTGCCATATTTTTCTACTCTCCTTATGCGTTTGTCACATGTTTGCAATAGAATTTCCTTTATTGTCTCCCAAGATTCTTCCCTGTTTTTTTCTTTTAGAATATTTTCCCAGTTAATACTAGCTATGTCTGCAATCATTTTTTCTTTGTTGACTGTGCTGTATAGACATATTTCTGTACAGTCTTTAACCATGTTTATATTGCATTTTATCATAAAATAGACATATGAGTAGTCACTATTGCCTAGGGGTGCTGATACTGTATAATCATTTATATTCACACTTTTGGTCCTAAGTATGAAATCCTGTATATTTTTTTCTCTTGTCAGTTTCTTGATGTGCTGTATTAAGTTTTTTTCTATAGTAAATTGTAAAAATGTTTCACTTTGCTTACTTCTAGCAGTGTTTTCCTCCCAATTAATGTTGTTAAAGTTGAAGTCCCCCATTGAAATAATGTTTCCCTTTTCTATGGCATTAGCTGTCTCATCCATTAGGGCATCTATTACTAGGTTATCAGTGACAGATGGTCGGTAGCATAGTCCCATAATAAGCTCTTCCTTACTATTTTGTTTTAATCGTATCCATAGCGATTCAGTAGGTGTATTGTATGTTTTGATTTTGGAAGTTAGGTTGTCAGTTTTTATTTTATATGAAGTATGTATAGCTAATCCTCCATGTTTTTTTGGGGGGGGGGATCTATCCAGTCTCCATAATTCATAACCCTGAATGTTTTTGTCCCAATGATCTTCATTTTTCCACCATGTTTCTGTGATAAATATACAGTCAATGTCTTTGTTTATGTTCAGTAAAGCTTGTAGTTCCCCTTGTTTGTTTTTTAAGCTTCTGGCATTGCTTAGCATATATTTTAAATACTCTTTGGTGTGCCTATCTTTGTTGTCTGTTGTACGCAGTCTGTTGCATATGTTTGGTGCAGCTGATATGTTTTTTGGTGTAACCCTTGGCATATTAGTGTTTTTGTTAAGAATAGTGCTAGCATTTGGTCTGATGTTTTTCAGCCCTATATCAATGTCATGAGTACTTAGGCTGTTGTTGTCTCTACAGTTATACATTTCCTGTTGACAGTCCCATTTCCCTGTCCTTAGGAGTTTTAAGACACCACCTCCATGTGAGCCTTTATTAATCTAGTTAGAATGTATGCACCATTCTTATTTAGGTGTAACCCATCTAGATTAAAAAGATGAAATTTGTTAAGGAAATGAGGCCAGGAGTCTATAAATCTAATACTTTCTGTCATACACCAGTTTAATGGTCTTGTGTTTATTCCTACCAGTGTATCATTTTTTTTCTTTTGTGGCTTTTGGGATTGGGAGAATGTCTGACATAATACCTTCAGCTCCTAAAGCTTTCATTTCTATTGCAGTATTCAGTATCTCTAGACATATGTATTTCTCATATTCCTGCCCTATATCATTTGTTCCCAAATAAATTGTGACTATAGGGTTAACACCACTGATCTTTATTATGTTTAGAGCCACTTTTCTTATGTCTTTAATTCTTGCTCCTGGATAGGATGAGACCTATGACAACATTTCTCAGTTTATTTAACATGGAACAAAGATTATGTTTTACCCAAAATTGCTGTATTAAACATTTTGTAATTCTAGATATGGATAGGGTGTCATTATCAGCAAAGAAATATGACAATTCCTGTGGCTTGCTTACCCAAAGAGTGACACATTATAACATGTATTCAATTGTATTTTGCATGTATGATAAATTGATAAATGTCTTCAGAAATCTAGTAGTAGTTGTGGATATGTATTTATTAGCATGCCTTTCCAAAATGCAATTTCCAATACAGGATAATACAAAAGAAATGTGTGGATAGTCATCATGCAAATAATTAGAAAAAGACATACTAACAAAGACCTAATAAAATAAACATGAGGCAAGATATGAAACAGTTAAACAGTGAATACATAATGGGTTGTTGAATAACAACATTAAAAATCCTCTAGAAGACAGCCTGTCTCTCAAAGTAGTGTCTCAGCTAATACTTAAAAAGCCCACATGGGGGAGTGGACTGGCTATTTCCCAGAGAAACAAGTTTCAGAGGACATGGGCTGCTAGTAGAAAACACATAATTGTCTACAGATTTCAGTCTTCATGGTGGTTATGCCCAGACACCTCATCTCCCTAGAAGGTGTGTAAGATGTCAAGAACTCTCTGATGTGCCAAGGACCCAGCCCATTCAGGGTTTTAAAAGTAAGTAAAAGAATCATATTTTCCACCTGCCACCTTATAGGTAGCCAGGTCAGAGAGCAAAGCAACAGTGTAATATCTTCAAATTTCTACACAGATCTCTGAAGTCTTGTTGTAGTGTTCTGGATTACTGCAGTTGGTGCATAAGGCTACTTGTTAAAGAGCCCCTGACACCGTTGAGACAACTTTGAGAAAATGTAATGTTTAGTACAAGTGAGCTTATATTTTAATATTGTTTCTGTATTTCTCATTCTTCTTTATTATTAAGGATGTTTGCATGTAAACAGGATCACTGGCCTATCTGTTCTGGCTGCTTGCATACATATGACATCATAGTTCTGTTTATGACATCACAGTCTGTTGCTGTGGGGATAATTGTGATGCCATAAATGGGGGATTATTTATTTTACTTTATTTATTTATTTAATAGCTGGTACCAGGAAAAACACCATGACCAGAAGCTCATTTCCAGGTGCAACCCGGGTTATGATGTCATATGTAGGATAGCAGAAAGAGCAGATAAAGTCTAAGGGACAGTAAGCCTCTTTCGTACAGCTATCCTCCGTAATAAAGAAAAACGGTAAATAATTATAGAAAATATATGAAATACAAACTGAACTGTCTAAATCTCAAATTTTTCCAAGTTTTTCTATTGGTGTCAGGGGCTCTTTAAACCTATATAGAGTACACTACAGTAGTCCAATCCTGAGGATATGGAGGGCTGCACTGGCATGCACAGTTCAGCAGGATCAAAAGCAGCTGGAATCTGGCAATGTTCTTCAGATGAAATCAGCCCCAGGAGATGGCAGACACCTGAGATTCAAAGGTCAGACATCTATGAAGGAATACTACCAGACTACACACATCCCTAAGAGCAGAATGTTGATCTCCATCAAGAGTCGGGTGCTTGAGGCTATAGCAAAATGTTCACTGCTGCCAGTCTGGGCCAACTAGCAGAAACTCTCTTTTTCCAAAGCTGAGCTGAGCAGCAGTCAGTTTGAGGCTGTACTGATCTCTAAACAACACTGCTTTAAAAGTAACACTGACTATGATCCTCCAGGAACAAAGGGCATGTACACCTGGATATTCCTGCATAGCATGGAAAACCCATGTTATAGTGTCTTATGATGTCCCTAGTGGAAGTATATGCACCACAAACAACACAAGTAAAAGGACAGAAAAATTGGGAGCACCATGGGTCAAAAGTGCTGGTTGTGACTGGTAAGGACCAGTCATTGCTGACTGCACTATCTCCACATGGAATGACATTAACAATTTCAGTGCAGTACTGCACAGCCATTCCCTTATTTGTCCAACAAGTTTGTTCCCCAAAACAAACTGGTCCATTATGTAAAATGTGGAAAACAGGTGGGTGGACACCAGGATAAATACTATACATCTCATTGACCCTTCTCTTGTTGGAGATCATTACATTCTTGAACAAGCATGGTCTCTGTGCTATGGCATTTATAGAAACCAGATGGGAATGGCTCAAAAACATTTTTGTTTTCCAGGTTATTCGCTAGATGCTTGGCAACTGCTCCTTCAAAAGCCTAAGCCAAAATAGCAGATTGGAGATAGGTCTGTAACTGATGAGATCTGTGGGAACAAAACATGGTTTCTTGAGTAAGGGCCTCCCCACAGCTCTTTTCAGAAACAGCAGCATGAGGCCCTCATGTAATGAAGCATAAATGATGCCCACACAGAATTAAGCATATATCCAGATTTCATCTTTGACCAGCTGAGTTAGTGCTTTGTCTAATATAAATGTGGCGCTCTGATTGTCACCTGGCAGGACTTAATTCATGGCTTCCCAGACCTTTGTCTACTAAAGCTTGTGCTACTATTGCTAATCCGTACAGCAGCGAAGGCACTCCAGCCTCAGATGCTAACAATCCTGTCTCTAAACAACAGGATAAACTGCTCAAATCTTTCCAAGGCAACAGTCTTTAAGTAGTGGAGACAGGGTAGAGAAGGCTGTTTGCCATGTAGATGAGGGTATTGGACATGTTTCTTTCAGAAGCAATCAGCAGAGAAATGCATTTTTTTTCTCCATGTGGCCTACAGACCGGCCACCAGGGCAAGCCTGTTGACATGTACCTGTGATTTCCTCCACTTGCACTCGATCTACTGCTTTGCAGCTTTCATTCACCTAAGCTCTTTAGACAACCAAGGCAAGCTTTGGTGTGTGGTTACAAGGTGGAAGCAAATATGTGCAGGAAGTCAACATACTATAGGCCTGAACCAACACAGTGCAGTCTTGGAGCAGGCACCTATCACACTGTAGGTAGCCAGAAGACCTAGAGATTTCTTCAGATCTATTTTTCATTTAGCATGATAGTGGATAACCACTGTAGCTATAGGTGGTTTTAAAGGGGCACCAACACTGAGCATTTAGCACAACAGTAGATAACCTCTGTAGCTATAGGTGGTTTTTAAAGGGGCACTGACACTGAGCTGGATGGTGTAGTGGTATGAATGGATAACTGACTCCACTGAGATGCTACTTGTTTACTTTATTTTATTTATAACAATTTTGTAGTGCACCTTTGAGCTACAAGCTCATTTACAAAGGTTCCTCATCAGACACAGGTAAAGGGGAGACAACTAATGATATATACAGAAGGGAGAGGGAACAGTACAGCTAACAAGCATTGTCTATTAAACTTTGTACAGTGCAATATGCAAATACAATCATACTCTACAAATTCTGTGTAACACTATGCAAATACATCTGTATAACACTATGCAAATACATTTTCCACTGGTGGCAAACAATTGGAGACAGGATCCCCACAGGCATATCTGATGTAATTTCAACACAGGGGGGCGTATACAATACAGGGGTAAATTTGGTGAAGTTCAAACGTAGTAGAGGAAGGGTAGTAGGCAGAAGAGGGGGAGGGTGAAGTGGGGGCAGATACAAGAGGGAGAGATAAAGTAATTAGCACCCTCTGTGGTGGCAGCGGAAGGCTGTGGGATTAGGGATAAGTCAGTTAAGGAGTTGTGGGGACAAGTCTTCCAAGAAATTAGGTCCAGTGTGTGATCTCCCATATGCATGATAAAGGTAATCTCCTATCTGAGTCTCAACCCAGTTGTGAATTGGAGGAGCTTGATGTCAACTTATTAGGGGCATCATCCAACCTGGCATTGAAGTCTCACAAACCATATGTCTCTTGGACTTCTGACCCAGCATGGACAAACTTCTCCAAATACTCCTGCAGGAAGTCTGAGCTACCAGCTGGAGGGTGCTAGACCAGAACCATGTGCAACTCATACCAGGCAGGCCCTTGAGGGCCTATCACTCACTCCCCATACTCTTGACAGGGACACTAGACAGCCAAACTGAAATCTAAAGGTCACACCACCCCCCCAACATTCCAATCTCAGGTGTAGTATCATGAAGAAAGTAAGTAGGACCCCCTATGTTAGGATGAGTTCAGAAGAATGATCCAGCCAGATCTTGGTGACACACCATAGGTCAGCCTGTTAATCAAAGATTACATCTCTGATTATCACTAATTTGTTCACCACTGATATAGTATTGCTAAAGAATATATAGACTGGAAGAGCTTGGCTACCATGCACACCTATCACATCTGGATTCCAACATTCACTTAAACTGCAGCAACCTTATAGTCTGTTCCCAGGTCTACTACCTCTAGCTCCTTACCATGACCCATGAGTATGTCCTGTGACAGGAAGGAGAGGAGAACTAGTGGAAAAAAAACCTCCTAGAGGCAGATTTAACTCGGTGGTGGCAGTCCTAAACCCTAGACATGGAACACTTTGCTGCCAGATTTGAGGAAATCTTCCAGTACCACCCAGGAGAGAGGGCCATGTAACCCTTTATGGCCAGCTTAGAAGACTTTTCTTGGTCCCATTCAGGAAAGGGGGGCATGGAACACTTTTTGTTGCCAACTCAGTGGTTCATCCCAGGACATGGAACACTTTGATCTTCCTCAGTAGACTGGCCCAAGTCTGGTGCCTCCTCAGTAGACTAGCCCCAATCTTGATAGTTTTATAGCAGTCTTAGCCACCATCACTGCTGCAAGTAGTTTTGATGTGGCAGCCAACCACAGAGATATCTTATATAAGTCATTCTTATATGCAGTCTCACTGAGGACATCCAAGGGCAGGCATGGTTGGGTAGAAACACAGACAAAAATAGTCCCTCAGGGTATGTGTAAATTTCCTATTTCCCTTTCTGGTCAGACCCATATTATTTTAATCTCAAAATACCTACTGGCTAATGCCATGAAGCCTTAAACATGTGTGAGAATGGAACTGCTAGCTAACAGTATGGACAGCTAATAAATAAATAGTTAGCTCTACAATAGTTTCTGTAACTGGCATATGCAGCTCTGCAATCTGTGGGTTATGAAAATAGCAAGAGCTATGGTCCACTAAGTTAATATTGCACAGCCCAGTAGCTAAGTCTGAAGTAGCCCCTACCTTACCTTGTACAAGTTTCTCTGCAAAGACTGTCAAAACACTCATAGCACAAAACTGTTTGCTGTTTTGCAGGAGAGGTCCATGTGCTGTCACAAAGCTGATTTTTTAGCACTGTATTATTAAAGTTTGATTATTTTTAAGCATAAGCTGAAGCAGAAGCATGGATATTCTTTTGGAGTATGTGTGTGTCCCAATTTTCATTGCTACATTGATTTCTCTACAAAGATTCAAATCCCCCACCCCGGCAGACATTCTTAATACTTATATCTTACTGACCTCTTCTCCAGCAGGACCTCTCCAAAGTTATTTTTTACACAGGGTAGCCCATTTGAGATGCAGTATATTGTTTTCATTGGGGTTCTTTTCTTCAAATTTATAGCTGGAATGACTGCAAAACAGGGAGGTAAGGTAATTAGCAGGAGGTCACAAATGAAGTAAGTGAGTCTTATGGAATCTGAATTGAGGTTTCCTTATTTCCACACCTGCATTCTAACCTTTGCAGTGGTCGCACATAAAGTCAGTGGATCTTGTGGGATCTGAATAGAGGTTTCCTTATTTCTAATCCTGTGTTCTAACCACTAGACAACAATACTACAGTTGGCATGAAAAAGTGACTAGTTTCAAAACTGATTCATCTCTGAATCTGGTCCATTTTCTTGGATTTGACGTTTGGAATTCAGCCGCACGTGGTTCACGATGCAGTAAACATGCAAGTACAGCAGATGACAAATAGGGGGTATTATAAGCCTTTAACTCAAGACTGTCATTTCCCACCATCCACCACTTCTCCATTCTCATACATATACTACTGCTAGTAATACATTTTGTCAGCAGTTGACATCTTTTCAAGTATCCTTCCCTCCATAGCTTGACCTCTGCTCTATAAAATGTCATCATTTAATAGTACCTCCCCTCCTTATCCTAAATCCTAATTTGGGAGACCAGTAGTCAAAATCCTAAATACATCATTCACCCCTGTATGAGCAGACTCCCTAAAATATTATATAGAACTAAAGTTTAGGACAATTTTCTGAATCCAGTTTGTTTTCAGATAAACAGGTCAAATTATCCATGACATGGAAGACAAGCATTATGCTATGTCAGTTAACTAAAATGCAAACTATTATGACTCCATTTGCTGGACTTGATTGCTTTTGTGGGCTTTATATTCTTTGAAATGTAGGTTCTTACTTCATTTACAAATTACATGATTCAGTAAAAGAAATATACTATTAGCTTATATTGTTATAAATGATTACTTTTGTGATTCTAAAAAAAGTCAAATGGTAAACTTTAGATTATAGGCTATGAGACAAAGATATATTGAGTTTTATGTTGCCAAGGTAGTAAAGGATAAGAGGGATACTTACAAGAGAAGCAGAAGAACAGCAAGGGTAGAGGATGAGCAGGAATACAGGAGGCTGGCCAAGGTAGCAAAAAGAGAGGTGCAGCAGGCCAAAGCACAGAAGGAACACCAAATAGTGGAAGGGATAAAGAATGGGGATAATGCTTTCTTTTGCTACATTAGGGAAAAAACGGACAAGAAGGATGGCATAGTCAGGCTTAAGAAAGGGGATGGATGGGTGATGGAAGACAAGACAAAAGCAGAAGTATTAAATGAATACTTCTGCTCCATTTTTACTAAGGAAAAAGAGGGTCCAATATCACATGCAGGAAAAGGGAGAGAGGGAGCTAGGAAAGACCCAAATGGGAGCCATCGAGATGGAATGGGTGAGGGAGGGGCTTATGGCATTGAAGGTGGACAAATCCCCAGGGCCTGATGAGGTACACCCCCCAGGATACCAAAGGAGTTGGAAGAGGAGATGGCAGGCCCACTGACGACTCTCTTCAATAGATCTCGAGATATGGGTGTAGTACCAAGGGAATGGAGAACTGCACATGTCATTTCATCCCACAAGAGCAGCCCTAAAGAGGAACCAGATAACTACTGGCTGGTCAGCCTGACCTCGATAGTGTGTAAACTAATGGAGTCCATATTGAAGGAAGGGCTGATCAGGTACTTATAAGAAAATGGTCTGCAGGACAATAAACAGCACGGGTTCATGTCAGGCAGATTGTGCCAGATTAACTTGAACGAGTTCTTCAAATGGGTCACTAAGGCAGTGGATAAAGGCCAGGGAGTGGATATCATATACCTGGACTTTAGCAAGGCCTTTGACTCGGTGCCACACAAAAGACTGATAACAAGACTGAAGGACCTAGGGATGGGGGAGAAAGTGGTTAGATAGGCTGAAAATTGGTTGAGCTGCAGGACTCAGAGAGTAGTAGCGGGGGGGAGGAGAGTTCTCCAGTACCAAAGAGGTGACTAGCAGGGTTCCACAGGGGTCAGTGATGGGTCCGGTATTGTTTAACATCTTTATTAGTGACATAGGGGAAGGCATTCAAGGCAAAATGCGCATGTTTGCAGATGACACCAAGCTCTGTAGGAGAGTGGACTCCCAAGATGGCATAGAAGAGTTGAGGGAGGACTTTGCCAGACTGGAGAGATGGTCAGCTGAGGCTGAATGCTAAAAAGTGCAAAGTGATGAAAATCATGACCAGGAACACAAGAACAGAGTACTACACAGAAAACGGCTCAGGTAATGGCATCTGAGGAGGAAAAGGACATACGGGGACAATTTCTAGTGATATGAAACATTTGACGCAGTGCAAAAGGCAGTGGCAAAGGCTAATAGGATGCTGGGATGTATTGCAAGGTGATTTGGTAGTAAGTAGATTGAGATCATTCTGCCATTGTACAGGTCATTGGTAAGACCACATTTAGAATACAGAGTAAGATATTGGCATTCATATCTGAAAAAAAGACATTAATATGCTGGAAAGGGTCCAGTGGAGGGTGACTAAAATGATCAAGTGGCAGAAGCATAGAACATACAGGGAAAGGCTGGGAGATGTAAGGATATACTCGCTGGAAGAGAGGAGGTAGAGTGGGTGGGGATATGATTGAGATCTTCAAGTACTTGAAGGCTTGAAGGGATTCAAAATAATGGAATGGGAGGGTTTCTTCAATAAGAGGGACAACACCACCACCAGAGGACACAGCCTAAAACTGATGGGGGGTAGATTCTAGAGGGATGTAAGGAAGCACTTCTTTACAGAAAGAGTGATGACCACATGGGACATGCTACCAGAGGAGGTAATGGTGTCAACGTCAATAGAATCATTCAAAAGAGCCTGGGAAAACACAAATGAAAGTCATGAGACCAAGACAGGGAAAAGGAAAGAAGGTTTTTTTTTGGGGGGGGGAGGGATCAGGGTCACGGGTAGAAACTTAAGGCCAGGACCCAGTATTGTTATTCGAACAGCCATGATAGACCATGAGGTCTCCTTTCTGCTGGCTATTTTCTGATGTTCTTGTGTTAAAATATATATTTGGTACAGAAGATAAACAATTACGTGTATTCCTGTGCAGTGCATCAATGTTTATATCCGGATATTAAAGGTATTTGACTGGAAAGATTTTACCACCTACTTCTCGGCAATCAGCCATGGAAAAAAGGGAAGAAGATGACAAGATATTCTAAGCATAGAAATAAAACTACACTTTATTGATTTTTATCATGTGGTCTAAAACATAAGCAAACATGATTTCCTTAGAATTTGATCCTTAATTAGCTCCACAATGTAATATATTATGCTAAGACCACACTTATTTTGCAAAAAGGTTCAATCTATAGGAATGGATATATTAATAAAGGTTTCGAGCATCTTTGTCATCAAGTGTGACCTTTCACATCTTACATGGCTTACATGAGGGCATAATGGCTATGAAGTCCAACAAACTTTGACAAAGTACTTTGTTACCTGTAGTGCCTTGAGAGAGAACATTTGAGCTATATCCACCAGAATTATGACTTCTGCATCTGGTGATGAGACTTGCAATGAAAAATTGTTACCAGATAATAAATTCTCAGGCAAAAATGGTCAGTGGCTCAACTGACCAAAATAGACTTTTCCTACCAAGGGATTAGAGATGTTGTGATGTTTAATTCTGGAGGCAAAGTTCATGTGAAGTCACAGAACAACTTCATGAAGTTTTGGTGGTCATGAAGAATTTCACACAAGAAACTTTGCCTTTGTGGTGCAAAGGTGAAGTTTAGTGGGGAAAAAAAGCTTGATCTCATGGAGACCTTTCTTCGGTCACATGGTTATTCCCCTGGCTAGAAAGTGCTGTTTCTCAGTTGCAGACTGTGCTTTGAGCTGTGTGGAGGAGTGTTTACTCAGTTAATAGTTTTATTAGTGTTCCAACTTACGAAACAGTATTATACATACAGCCATGAAGTTGTATACAGCAGAGAAGGGTTTTACAGCAAAATGTCCACACTTGAGAAAATATGTATTTTGTAATCTGTACATTCCAGTTATAATGGACTTTGTAGGAGTAAGAGGGAAAGGCCCTTGTATCTCTGCAAGTTTACTGTAAAACAGTATTCTAAAGCTCATCTGCAAGACAAACACCAAAACTTACAAGTTAAGACTGGGGATCCAGTTGAGTAAGAGAGATACATACACACTGCTAGGGTTACAGAGAATGAAAAAAGAAAACAGCACATATTATGTCATATCAAACCTAAGAGTCTCACATCTCAGGAGTAACTAGAGAGTAAAGCAAGTTATAAGCCACCAAGAAGGGTTCATCCAATACCAGTTCTGGATTTCAAATAGGTTATGAAAGGGGCCCCAGCATGATGCATAATCTGCTAGTTTATTAAGTGCTGAATGGGACATACGATCAAGTGTAGCGAGGAGGGTAAGAGCTTGCAGAAGTTCTGAAATAGTGAGAATTTCGGTAGTTCTCCACCATGAAAGTATGAGGCTCTTGGCAGAGAAGCAGGGCCAGCCAACAAATGAAATGAGGTTTAAGAATAGATCCTGGAGAGGGTAAACCCAGGATCCACAAAAGGGTGTCTGGTTGTATTGCTAGGCCTAGGACATCCCTGGCTAGCAGAGTAACAGCTTGCCAAAAGGGGGTCAGTGGGGAGCATTGCCAAATGATATGGAAAAGATCCCCTACTTGAGCCTGACATCTCCAACAAAGATTAATGTTCAGGAGTTTTGCCTTGTATAGCACTGCTGGTCTTCTGTGCCAGTAGTGTAGCAATTTATTTTGGATAAGTTTGCTACGAGCATCAGGGTAGCTTGAGTGTGCTAATTTCCAGCAAAGAGACCATTGAGTGTTGTCTAGGACAATATTCATTGCCTTTTCCCATTTCAATTGTGATACCTCCAACTGAGAGGGAAAACTCCTTCTGATGTCAGCATAGATTTTGCTGGCTTGTCACCTAGAAAGCTGAAGCCAGACAGAGACTCTTTCAGGAGTATTCTGAGTTCATGGATTTGGCTTGAGGATTGTAATTAAGGAGGTGAGGAGTTGCAGGTATCTCCAGAAATCAGTTTTACTAAGATATTTGATTGTACTAGAGCTTGAAAGGGTTTCAGTCTGGAGCTTATTTCATCTAGAATATCTGCCAGTACTTTAATGCCAGCTTGCTCCCAATGAGGCCAGTAGATAGGCTTGTTGTCTATCAGGATATAGTTGTTGTGAAAGATAGGCGTGTAGATAACTGGGGAGGGATTAGCTCCAATCCTCTTGTACACCTTATGCCAGATATTAATTGCTGGCATTATGGTAGGATGGGCTCGCAGTGATTTGGGTAGCGGATTATAAAGCAGCAGGGGGAGACTATGGACCTGCTGTATGGACTGTTCCATGTGAAGCCATTTCGGAGAGTCTGAGGTCAAGGTAGTGAACCATTTCAGGGACTGCGCCATCGAGTAGGCCAATGTATACCCTTCGAGCTAGGAAAGGCCCCACCCGCCATCTTTCCAATGAGAGCAAAGCTTACCTCTGCTATAGCAGGGTTTCTTATCTTCCCAAAGAAATTTACCTACAACTTTATCTGTAGTACAAAGCCATTTCACTGGAGGGGCTAGAGTAATGTGAGAGAGAGGATATAAAAGTTTAGGGATCGCGATCATTTTTAAAGCTGCCATTTTCCCTGCCAAGGTAAGGTGAAGCAGTCGCCATCTGTCTACTTCTGTTCTAAGATCAGCAATCAGGGGGCTGAGGTTGAGGTCCCAGATTTTAGACAAATCCGAAGATGTGTGAATGCCGAGGTATTTTAAGTGTTTTGGGGCCCATTTCAACCCTGAGGAGGAGCTGTGCTGTATGCAATTAGAGTTGAGGGGAAGCATTTCAGTTTTAGATAGGTTTATCCGAAGCCCAGAATGTGTTGCAAAGTTGGTCAGAAGTGTGAGTAGGGCTGGGAGAGCTGTTATGACATCTGAGACAGGGACCAGAAGGTCATCAGCATACATTAGGGTAGTATAAGTGTGGGTCCTGATAACGATGCCCGGGATAAGTGGATGACGCAGAATGGCCATTGCTAATGTTTCAACCGCTAGGATGAACAAAAGTGGGGGTAGAGGGCACCCATGGCGAGTGCCCCTACCAAGCAGAAAGGAGTTGAAAAGTACCGCATTAGTCCAGATCCTGGCCAGTGGCTGATGGTACGATGCCATAATCCATTGGTAAAATAGGGGACTGAAACCAAACCTCTGCAGCACTCTCTCCAAGTACTGCCATTCCGGGGAGTCAAAAGCTTTCTCGAAATCCACAGCAATGGCAGTCACGGGGCTGGGGAGAGATTTAGCCTGGTAGATAACATTAAACATTGATCAAACAGCCGGGTACAAATCCCACTTGTGCAGGATGGATGAGAGAAGATAAGAGGGGGTTCAGCTGAAGTGCCATCACCTTAGCAAATATCTTGCTGTCTGTATTAATTAAGGAGATTGGGCTATAGCTTGAAGGGAGCGTGGGGTCCTTATCCTTTTTGGGAAATACAGTGATAGTTGCCTCTCAAAGGGTGGGAGGGAAAATACCAGTTTGCAAGACTTCATTATGAACCTGCACCAAGAAGGGGGCAATCTGACATGCCAGCAGCTGCCACAACTCAACTGGGAAGTCATCCCCTCCAGGAGTCTTCCCGGCATTGAGGCTTTTTATGGCTGTTGTAACTTCCTCCGGCATGACAGGGAGATCTAAGGTGTCTGCTTGAGAAGGTTGGAGAGTGGAAAGTTGGAGCAGAATCAGGAAAGCATCTATTGAGGCTTCAGTCTGAGTTTTGGTAGAGGAATATAGTTCACAATAGAACTGTTTCATGATATCATTGATGGAGTTGGAATCTGTGCTGATTGTACCTGCCTGGTCTTTCAGACCAGTGATATGACGATCAGCCTGTTGCTTTCGCAGGCGGTAGGCTAGTAGCTTGCCGGCCTCCCCCCCCCTCCCAATATTGATGATGAAGCGGGAGCATGGCCAGTTCGGCCTTGTGGGTTAGTAAGTCACTAATTTCCAGACGAGTAGATAGTATGTCTCTATACATTGGGGAGTCAGCTGCTAGGTGAGGCAACTGTTTAGCACAAGTTTCTAAATCTTTTAGTTTGGCTTCCAGGGATGTGAGAAGATGTTCCCGTTTCTTCTGGAGGGTGGAGGCAAGGCCAATTATCGCACCATGCAGGGTGGCCTTGACAGCCTCCCAGCGGGTGATAGGCGAGGTGTCCTGGGGGGTTCGATTAGGAAGTGAGCTATCTCTAGGGTAACCCAGGGGCCAAAAAGTGGGTCCTTCAGTAGAAGGGGGCCTAGTTTCCACTTTGCAGATTTGTGTGGGTGAAAACCCCATAGAATATGCAGATGTACAGGGCCATGATCTGATCTAATGTTAGGCATGATCATAGAATCTACCATACTCTGACATATGTCTGCCGACACCAGCCAGAAGTCTAGTCTGCTATGAGATCCATGCACCACAGAGGTGAAGGAGTAATTCCTCGTCCGCAGATGGAGAGTTCTCCAGATGTCATCAAGACCTAATTCCATTATCAAACATTGTAAGGCCAGTCAAGCTTTGGGATGCTGCACTGATACAGGGGCACTGCAGTCTAGTTGGGGCACCAGAAACAAGTTGAAATCCCCTCCTAAAATGGTAGGGACAGGGTTTGTTGACGTCGAGCTTAGCTCCTGCATTACTGCATGGAAGAAGGAGGGATTGTCTTCATTTGGAGCATGGATACAAGCAAGGAGTAGGGGCCCTTCCATCTTCCCTGAGGGTCTCAATGAGTCTGCGTACATGTCCAGGCAAGTGACTTGTCAATAAAAATGGCCATCCCTCTCTTTTTAGTTGCAAAGGGGGCAGAAAATATCTGCCCTACCCAGTCTTTTACTAGCCTATCGTGATCTTGCTTAGTTAGCTTAGTTTCCTGTAAAAAGGTCAGCATGGCCCTCATCCTTTTCAAATGGGATAACACCTGTTTACATTTTACCAGGGTGTTTAAGCCCTGTGCTTTCCAGGTGTATGCATGAAGGTCAGCCATATTTAAAGTGGTAAGAGTTGAAGCATATTACTAAGGTAATATTAAAAAAAGAGCAGGCTGAGGTCACATCCGGTCTTCCCCTTCTGAGACTATTTAAACCATTGAACCATATAGATAATGAAAACCTTATAGTGCTGTAGAAGAGCAAATACTTAACAAAAACCCAGTCAATGAAATATAACAACCATGTATGTGGGCTAAAGGGCCCACAGTGAATTCTAACTATACACTGTGCATCATTATAACTATCCAGTAGCTTAAATTCGATGAAGGGCATCAGTTAGGCTGGAAAATCAATTTCCAGGGCCATCCATTATCCTCTTGTGGGGTGGGTGTATAGGGGAAGATAGTGGAGCACTGTAGCGAAAACAGCTCCACGTATTCGTAGTGTGACAGCAGATCTCTCATTCCCATGCCTTAATAGGGCATAGAAGGGAGACATATAGGAATTGCTGGAGGCAGAACTCAGGGTCTAAATAATTAGTATAGTGTACATCTTAGCTGATGGGACATTAAAGAGGGAAATTCTTCCGATTGCCACACGAGGGGCTAAGAGATCCTCAAAGTGCTAGTAAGCTCTATGGATTTCTATGGCAGATTGACTTATCTAATGCTAAGGAGCCTCTGACTGGTCAGTACTGTACTGTTGGGCCTCCCAACAAGGAGGAGAGCGTTAGAAATACACGCCAGAAAAAAAAATCTTCAAGAGACATACACAGTACAATAAAAAATGGGGTCTAAGTAACACAAACAAGCTGCTTTTCTCTGTCCACACCGTTAACTTGAGCGAGGGTAAGTGTGGCAAGGGAAAATTAGCCTATACAACAAATTGGGCATAAAGCCACCTTTAATGGTCTTATAGATCCCATCCAGGATTTACTGCTCGGTCATAGTCCCTGCCTGTTGCTAGCCACTCATATATGTCACACATGAGGTTAGCCTTTTAACGGGTAGCACCTGATAACTGATTAAATGTCTCAGTTCCACACAAGTTTCAAAATGCAGCTGATTACTCTGGGACGATCGGGCCTCCAGTTGCTGCCCCTTCCAAGACCTCCCTACAGGTGGACATTGCAGCATATCATTGAGCAGACATAGATCCGCCCATGGAGGTGAGGTGAACCAATTCAACCTGGTAGCAAATATAATAACAAGCAAGTTAGTGACAACACTTAGTTGGGCATTCAGGAAGATAGTTTCTCAGTCACTTGTGATGGTTTGCAGTTTAGTTCTGCAAATGGTGGAATCAGCTGGTGGGAAGAGCTTGACTGCCCAGAGGGGAGTTGTTCCGAAGGGTTCGTCGAGGGTTCCGTTGCAACAACTACAGTCCAAGATCTTGGCGCCTCCATTGAAGGGTCTCCTGCAGTGCATTTGGTTGTGGGCATTAGCTGTTCCAAGAGAGAGTGAACAGAGGGGCAAATCGGTTGGGTGAAAAGAGTTGTTGTAGTTCGTCTGCCACATCTTCCAGGGTTCCTTGTTCATTTCATCATGTAATCGGGTGCAGCCTCTTCTCATGCCGCTGCATAGGGTGTCGCTTCCTGCTTCTTGGAGGTAGAGAGGCTTCAAACCTGAGCGGTGGAGGCTGGGTAGATTGCAATGGGGACCTGGTGGGTATCTACATCTGCGAAGAGGAGTCTGAGGGGCCGATAGGCCTGTTAATCAGCTCCGAGTTCCTGAAGTCTTGTGGAAATTCTCTGCGGAGCCAGTCCATGAGGCTTTCCAGAGATTAGAAGAAGTTAGGGGACCCCTTAATTATCACTCGCATGGTGGTGGGGTAGTGGAGTGATAATTAGGCTACGCGGTGGGCATGTAGTATTTTTCTGTATGGCGTATAGGCCTTGCGCCGCTCAGTAAGATCCCGAGAGTAGTCCTGGAACACTCAAATTATATTTCCTTTCCACAAAATGGAGCCCTGGCCCCTAGCTGCAGTGGTAATCACCTCTTTTTGGTGATAGCCCAGGAACCTAGCTAGAATTGATCACGGGTGCTCTCCTAGCTTAGGAGTTGGGGTGAGAGATCGATGTGCCTGCACAATCTGGAGATTGTTGTTCAGAGGCAGGCCAATGATATGCAGCAATGTCTCTTGTAAAAAGACTGCTGTGTTCCATTGTTCAGCCCCTTCGGGAAACCCGACAAATCTTAAATTGTTTTGTAGGTTCTGATTTTCTAAATCATCCACCTTGTCTTGCAGGAGAGATATATGGCGGGCCTGATCCCAAGTTGTGGCTGTGAGCTCCTGTAAGGCCACGTTGTGTGCTTTTAGATGTCATTCTGTATGGAAAATCCTAGTTTCAATTGCCTGTAAGGTTTGAGTATTGGCATTGAGAGCTACAGTCATTTGTGCCATTTGTGCCATTATTTGGGAGAACATGTGCTCCATTGTTGCAGATTCAGCTTGAACAAGGGAGAAGGATGCCATCTTGCAGGCCCCAAGCAGAACCAGGCATTTGTTGCAGACGGCAGTGCCACCGGAGCCAGGAAAGGAGACAACAGATATACTGCAGGTGAGTTCTTCTTTTGTTTCTGATAAAGTCAGATGAAGTTTATAGCCCCTCTCACCTGGATGTTGCAGGATAAAGCCCACAGGGACAGAGAACTTAGAGATTATATTGCCATCTTGGTTAAAGGTTAATCCACACCCCCTGTGGAGGAGTGTTTAGACAGGAAGCAACAGAGTTTAATTGAATAGTTGAAAAGTCTGTTCTTTATTTCCTAATTACTAGTTTTTGTTTATATTTGTTTTTGGATCTCCTTTTTCTGTCTCTCTGTATGTTTCTCTCTGTCTCTCTCTCTTTCTCTCTCTCTCTCTCTCTGTGACTGCTTCATTTTTCTCTCAGTTACACTGCCCCAGTTGCTGTATAGGAGCATAAGGAGAGGATTTCAGGACTGGGAGTCTGTGGACCTGGACATTGGAGTGTCCGGACCCGAGGCAGGTCAAGGGTCATCCACTTAAATTGGGAGTAGTTATTTGAGCAGCCCCCCCTACAAAACATACCTGAAAGTCTCCCATGCCCCAATGAACCTCAAACAGTGGCTCCAGCTGTGGAGCACCAGGAGGAGGAAGAGCAGCAGCAGGAGCAGCAGCAGTCTGAGGCCCTCCAAATGTTCCAGCATCAGATTCTGCACTGTCTCACCACCAGCATGAAGAGGCTGGTCTGTCCCAACCCTGCCAAGGTGGCCGCCACCGATATCCAAAGACCTCCCTTGTGTGGTCATATTTTAAAAGTGACCCAAGCAACCACAGTGTGGCCACTTGTAATTTGTGAGGCAAGCTAGTCTGCAGGGAGAAAAAGGGGAGCCACACTGGCACTAGGGGGTAGAGGAAGTGGGCGAGAAGGAATTCTTCCCTGTGTTCTTCTTCCGGAAGGACATAGACAGGGTGGAGGTGGTATAGAGAAGGGTAACTAAGATGGCACAGGGCTTGCAACAGGAGGCATATGAAGAGAGATTAAAAGACTTCAATATGTATACTCTGGAGGAGAGGCGAGAATGGAGGGATATGATTGAAACCTTCAAATATCTTAAGATCATAAACAAGGTGCAAGTGGGCAACATCTTTCATTATAGGAGATACACAAGAATGAGGGGGCATGATATGTTATTGAAGGGGGGCAGGATAAGGGGGAATGTAAGGAAGTTTTTCTTCACAGAAAGGGTGGTGGATGCATGGAACAGCCTACCCCAGGAGTTGGTGGGAGCCAACACAGTGTGGGATTCAAGAGTGCATGGGATAGGCACAAGGGAAGCCTAGAGGTGACAAAGAGAGTCTAAATGATTTTTTCTATCTCCTGTGGTTACACGGATTCATAGTCGAGTATAAGTCTATTCATCTGCTGTCTAATCTGATATATGAACTATTATTTTTCTGTCTCCTGTGTTTACACTGAATCATAGGCAACTATAAGATTTGTCATCTGCTGATCAATCCCTATTTGCTTAATCCTGAAACAGGACTACTTCAGATGTATTTTTTCGGCTGGTATCTTTACCTAGGCAGTTGTTGTATAGCCCTGGCCGGGAGTGACCCCTACCTCTTTGGGAAGTTCAAAGCTGTAGATCATGTCTCTCAATGCCTTATACCTACAGCTCCTTGAGTTGGTGGGCGGTATAGGGTCACACTAATACCCCTGCTGGTGGGCAGGCTTAAGGTCTTATTAATACCTCTGTCTGTCCTGGACTGCCTTGTTTGTTTATGCCATAGCTTGACTCCTAGGGCTCCTAGGGCTGAGGGCTGTACCCATTTCTCCTTACCCCTGGTTAGGGCTGTACCCACTTATCCACACCCTTGGCTACCAGGCTACCTTTGCTGCTGTGGCTGAACTGACTTGCTTACCTAGGGAACCTCAGCCCTGGATTACTGTCTGTACTTAGGTTTTGTCTGTTGGTAGTCTTGGTTGATTTGTGAAATTGCAAGTTGTGAGGATATCATTCCTTCCGGGGCCTTACCTTGTGGGGAGTCCTGGTTTGCTCCCTTATTCTGGTCTCCAGTTGCCTCCAATTTGAGTGGGGTGGTTACTCCTGTCCTTTTCTATGGAAGGTATGGAAGCCTCTACTACTGTGCTCAGGAGCAGGCGGCAGGTCGGCCTTATAACCCCTCTACTTGTGGTGCTGGCCCTGGGGCTGGTCCTCCTTCATTATGCTACCTCTTCTCCAAGCCTACTTATTGTCCCAGGGCAGTGGCCCTCCCCCATGATGATACTGAATTCTCCTTTTCCAACCTCCTTGTAACCAAAGTAATGCACTATTGTACTATCCTTAGCCTAGACACCAGGTGCCTTATGTGTATGGTCAGGGTTAAGAAAGTCAGATGCATGTACAGTCCTGGAGGTAGACCGCTCTTAAGGCGGTCCCTCCCCTGGCTAGTACTTCTTGCACTTCTCATGGCTGGAGAAATTGAGCTCAATCCTGGACACCCTAAGCTGTCCACCAATATTCCTGCTCCCTGGAGTGGGAGTAAGGGACTAAAAATAGTGCATATGAATATTAGGAGCTTGCTCCCTAACCGAGATGATCTCCTAGCATGGGTTGAGCTATATAAACCAGACATCCTAGGGGTAACTGAGACTTGGCTCAAACCCTCGATTCCTGACTCTGCCTGCTTCCTAAAAGGATATGAGTTCATCCATCTTGACAGGTCTGGGGGTAGGAAGGGGGGTGGCACCCTTATCTACTACAGAACCCACCTGAAAATCTCCCTGGTGGCACAGTGTAAACCTGATCATCCTCCATGTGAGTTTCTTCATGTGCTCCTGCTGTTGGGTGATACTAAGAAGCTGCATCTGGTGTGTGCCTATAACCCTCCTAGGGGAGGTCTGACAGGACTTACTTATCTACTGGATGCAGTCAGGCTCAGTATAGGTGACAACGAACTCATTATTATGGGTGATATCAATGTAAACTGGGAGTGTGGCAATATTAGGAAATGTGAATCTCAACTTGCCAGCCTATCCCTAAACCAACTAATCCATGACCTGACGAGACAGACTGCCAATGGCTCCTCAAGTTCCCTACTGGACTGGATCCTGTCTAATTGGCCGGAGAGGTTAGCAACCTCAGGCATGCTATCTGACTCCATGTCAGACCACTCCCCGGTATACTGTATCTGGAAAATACTCTCCCCCAGAATTCCACATAAAATCTTTCAGGTCAGAAAATACTCCAGTTTTGACTCTGAAGCTTTCCTGGATGACCTAAGATGTACTGACTGGACCAGGGTGCTTGAAGCCTCTGACCTCTCAGTGGAAACCTCCTGCTTTATTGATACCTTTGGTGATCTCCAAGATAGACACACCCCCAGGGTCACCTGGATGGTGAGGGGAACTGCCACATTCTGGCTGAATGTTGACCTACTAGCCCAGATGTGGGAGAGAGACAAATGCTGGGCAAGTACTAAGGGATCCAGTGATCCCTCTAATCTCCTGAGATATCGGCAACTCAGGAATCGGTGCAGAAAGGCTATTAGGGTTGCTAAAAGTAACTTCTGCAAGTCGGTGCTACTTAGCTCTGTCAGAGACCCTAGGAGGTTCTGGAGGAACATTAAATCTCTCATCAGTGGGTCCTCTCACTCGTGTGTCATGGACATGATTATTGACGGAGTCTTGTGTAACAATCCACATACTATAGCCAACCATCTCAATCTCCACTTCTCCAACCTTTCGGCCCTTACCTCTCATTTCACAACTGATGGGGGTAGCTCGTTTAATATCCCTCCGAATCAGGGTGAACATCCTCCTTGGAGAGTGTTTAATCTCAGGGCAGTATCAGTCCTGGACGTTCGGAACTGCCTGGCTGCCCTCTCCCAGCACTCCAGTGCAGGTCTCGACAATCTGGAACCCAGGCTTCTCAAACTTGGAGCAGTATACATTGCCCCTCCGATTGCCCACATCTTTAACCTATCCCTCAGTTCGGGGATAATCCCTGATATCTGGATGGAGGCAAAGATAGTCCCTGTTCTGAAGCAGGGCAATCCCAAACTCCCAGACAACTATCGCCCTATTGCTATTCTCCCATGGAATTGCAAATTTTGATTCCAGGTGGACCCAGTAGACCATGGCGTAAGTACAGCTAGACCAATTACTGGCTGGTCTAACTGTGCCTATGTCCACCGGGAATACACCACTGAGCCTTCCGTCCCTCCAGCCGACCCCTCCACAGCCTCCCATAAGTGCCCACCGAAGGTCATGTCAGAAGGTCACTGCTCTACAGCTTGTTGGGGTAGTTTCTCCCAAGTCTTGCTGCATGTGCAGCTTCATCTCTTGTTGCCTATGGCGTGCTTGTAGTGGGACTACTCATGGCATTATCTATATACTGGGACACAGCTCCTGTGTCTGCTTGATGAACATTTCAGTAACAGCCACCACTTTTCTGCAGTCTGCCAGGTGCAAGAATATTTCTGTACTAATGGACCATGTGAGTGACTACTTGGTTTAATGTGCCCTGCCTTCCTAACCTGCAAATGCTCCTTATGCTGCCTTGCTACATATATCATGAACTATATCTCCTGTACCAGCACTTGCCAGCTCGGAGACTGACGGACATCGCAAGACTTCTACTTGAGTGTGCGGCGGTTGCATATGCCTTCGATCAGGCCCTCTATTTTGTTTCTCACTCTCTATTGCTACTACTCAGTACTTGATTTGTGCTTGCCATGCAGAACATGGTATGAGCAGTTAACATGTACATACGTTTATATCTGTGTGCACAGGCCTTGATGGTATGCAGTCAGCCCTTTATTGCTGTCGAGAAAAATTGCAGGGCACCCTCTCCTCACAGGAGTCTGATGCTGAATTGACTCATGGTTTACTAAGTCATATTCATTGTATTGACCAATCTGGTAAGACATATTATCTAGCTGGGATGCTCATCTTGGCATCATATGTGCAGGTCTGCCTATTGCTCCACTGTGTTACTCTTGCTTCCAATTCCTGCCTAACTTCATCACCTCAGCTTCAACCTCTGGGACATCTGCTGTTCTGGGTGGCCCTCTGTGGTGGTGTTCCCTGGTCCTGCTAGCCTTCATAGCGGCTCGCTTGGCCGTTCCCTATCCCTTCCACCAGGCCTACGAGGAGCCAAACCATTTTTGCTGGCCACACAGAGGCCTAGCCTGTGCCTGCCTCTCCCAACATTGGGGCCTGGGGGTTCGACTATTCTGCCCTATGCCTGCCTCACCCTGCAACGGGGCCTGGAGGTTTGACACTTTCTACCCTACACCTGCCTTGCCCAGCACTGGGGTCTGGTGGTTCAAATTCTATTCTATACCTGCCTCACCCAGCTTTGGGGCCTGGAGGTTTGAAACTTTCTACACTGCACCTGCCTTGCCCAGCTCAGGGCATGAAAGTGTTGTTCTTTACCATACTTGCTTCACCGGATGATTGGAGGATTTCAGAGCTTTCCAGCCTGTTGTCCATTTACTGCTTCACCTACTCAGGATCAAGAGTTTCTTTGCTCTACTTTCTTCAGCTTCCTGACTTGCATCCAGCTTATTCACCTTGCCTTCATGACTTATGCTCCATCACCTCATCTATTGGAACTTGGACCATCATTTCCAGTTTGCCTGTGCCTTCCACTGGATTCCTGATGACCTCTGTCAATGTTTTTCCTGGACTTTGACTTCGGTCTGGGACTTTGCTCAGGATCTGTTCACATCTTCACTGGACATTCAACATCGTTACTAGATTCCTTTTTCTTTCCACTTTTCGGATCTTCTTCTTTGGGGTTTCGGACTAGCCGATTATATATTACTCATTAGGATTATTCTCCTTTAGTATGCCCAGAAGAATGGGCAGGACAGTAGCCATGGGTCCTCAGAAGTTTCCTCACAAGGGGAGGTTTCCTCTCCTGTGTGCTATTGGCCACACTCTCCAGAGTTGGAGGAGGTAATCATTTCTGCAATCATTATTTCTTTTTGGGGGTCTCATTCTACTCGACTAAGCATCTTTCTTAAGGTGGGACACTGAGAAAGGCCAAATATCAAGTCTTTACAAGTTACTCATCAGTCAAAGCACCTACGCACTATGCATATACTATCCATCTCATATGTACTACAATCACTGACTTGCTCATGTCTATGCTGAAGTATCTAAGCACTAATCATTCATACAACTTATACCTTGAAGGTACTGTCCCACCTACTGGTCTGGCCTATGTATCCAAGCACAACTTACATCAGTCAGCTCTACTGTACGCAGCACAAGCACTGAACTATGAACCTCACATAATGGAAAGGTACATGCCCGTTGTTATGTGGGGAAGAGCTCCTCCCCCACATCCTACATAATGCATCAGGCTCTACCGCTCTGCTTAGAGTGAGTTACACTCACCCTCTATCCTCCCCTGATGCCTCCTCCTTCTCCAGCACTCTTATCCCACCTGGGGGGTCTCATCCTACTCGACTAAGCATCCTTCCTAGGCTGGGATACAGAGAAAGGCCAAAACATCAAGTCTTTACAAGTTACTCATCAGTTGAAGCACCTAAGTACTATGCATATACTATCCAGCTCATATGTACTACAATCACTGACTTGCTCATGTCTATGCTGAAGTATCTAAGCACTAATCATTCATGCAACTTATACCTTGCAGGCATTGCCCACCTACTAGTCTGGCCTATGCATCCAAGCACAACTTACATCATTCAGCTCTACTGTACGCAGCACAAGCACTGAGCTATGAACCACACATAATAAAAGAATAAGACACTAAAATATCTCTGAGGTGCCCTCCCTGTGAGAAATGATTGAAGGACTTTTTATTATTTATATAAAAATTGCTGGTCCTTTTGTACAAAATAAATAAATTAAACCAGGAGAAGCAAAAGTAGATGGTACCTGAAGTCAGGAGCTGATGGAATGATTTCCTATAGGGGAGGCAGCGCCCTTTAATGCCCTGTTATATACCTCACAGAACTGTCATGCTCAGCAGAGTGGGTGGGGCTACTGCTCATTATACCCTAATTAGTTATTCACAGCTGTTTTAGTAGTCCTAGATCTCTGTTGTTACCACATTACCTGCTTGATGTTACATTTAGCACAAAAGTGTCTATGCCCCTGGGTTATCCTGCCTAATGTTATAAAGTTAGAGATAGATAGAAAGATAGAGAAACAGCTTAAGTAAGAGCTCCATTCATTCCTACAAGCTAATGACAAATGCTCCTGTGCCATGCCCTGAGTCTCCCTTAGTCTCAGAGCCCCAGAGTCTATGGAGATATCTATCTATCTGTCTATCTATTCCTTATACTTTTATGCAACCCATCCACTTAAACCTTAGCACTTAGTCATTTGCTTCAGCTATAAGGTTGCCTAATCAACTGCTTCCTACCACAACATTGCTTACCCCTAAAATGTCTTATGGTAATTACGTAGTGTCCTACTGACTGCATACACTGCTCTACTCCTTGTAACCTGATACTGTTGTATCTTCTCTTGAAGTTATGTTGTGTTCTGCTGTCCTATTGTACTGTGCTGTCCTATGTTATCTGACATTGTTGTATTTCTCCCACGTTGTGCCTGAAAATAGATAGTTTCTGTCTAGTGCACTTACCCAGTAAGCAAAAACTAAATAAGTAAATAAAGAAGTACCTGATCACCTGACTGTGATGTCATGCCTAAAACTGTATATTCACCACTATGGGTGACATTAGTTAGATAGGAAGGTATGTTGCTCACAGGCCAGGGAAGGTGTAAGACCTTCAGAGTGTCAAGCAGGGAGGCTGACACTAAGCTATGAAAAGCTGAGAAGTAGTAATCTCATATTTCTTCATTTTATGTAATTTGCCTTATTATTTTGAGTTAAAATAAAATGACAAACACTCTCAAGCATTTTTTATGCACCTTACATTTTGTCTGCCTGTTTCTGTGAGTTGAAACCCCACAACCATACAACAGGGTGTGAAATATCATGATTTGCCTTTCCCAAAGGTCCCCCCTCCAAACACACACGTGTGTGCTCATAGTCTTGGTGTTGTAATTTGTTCCTGTCAGGTAGTATGAACCAGTATATGGGAGTTTTGTTGGGTAGGCTAAGGACCCATTTCCAAAACAGGCTAGATCCTCTATGGTGTAGGAGTTAAGGTGAAGGTTTTCTACAGGAGTCATGAACTGTACAGATTAAGTTGAAAAATGAGTGATTGACAGAAGAAATCTTTCCTGGAATCAAACATCTCTGTTCTTGATAAGTAATCCAGGATCGATAAAAGGCATGATTTACTGATGGGAATATGGAAATAAGTTAACTTGTTCACCCTCAAAATGGAGCTATGTCAAGGTCAGAACTTTAAAATGAGTGTGATGAGGGAATAAAAAAAGCCCCATTTTTAATTGCACCATTGAAACACATTGTAGATTTCTTTATTTTAGGAGTGAGATTAAATATAAAGCATGCACACTGAATTGTACTCTTAATCTTTTATATTTAAGAGTAAGACTTGATTCTCAGTGGGGATTGTAAGTGGTAGTAGGAGACAAAGCAAAGGAAATGGTTTTCTTCACACCTTAAAGAGTAGCCTGGCTGGGGCCCCTGAAGCTATTGATTACACTGAATGCCTCATCAGGGAGGTGAGAATCATGTCACAGTTCCACCCCTGCCTTGCTCAGTTTGCTCAGTGGCCAAGTCCTTTACAAAAAATATTTTTTTTCCCATGTCTACATTTTTCCCAACTTGTTCAGTGATTTCCTACATTCATATAAATACATCTTAGCTGTTTGCCTGCCTGCTTGTACAGCCTCTGCCTGTGCCACAAATGCTTCCCAGCTAGCCACCTGCTTGTACAGCATAACACTTAAAACACAAAACAAATGTTGATAACTTCCACAACACACACTTCCAATAGATTCACACTGCTAACATCTGAGCAAGCTGCCAGTACAAGTGACATGGCTAAATGCAACCTAGCACAAGGAAATGATCTAAACGTGGGCAAAAACACTGCAAAAAGCAAGGCTACCAGGAAGTCCCTACTGATCATAGGTAACTCTATGATTTGTGGGGTACAGTCTCCCCTCCAACAAAACACTCAATTTACAGTGGCAATCTGATGCCTACAGGGGCATCATTTTGAAGGGTCAAAGACCATACTGAAGGGATCATATGCAATACCACCACTAACACACATGTCCTAATCCACCTGGGAATGAATGATCTCACCAACCAATCGGTGGAGGAAACCAAGCAACACCTCTCCACACTAGGTGGCAAGTTAACTTCTCTTATGACCACAGTATCCTTCTCTGAGATTCTGCCTGTCTGGAAAAAGGGGATCAGCAGGCAAAAAATTATAGATAAAGAAATCTCAGAACTCAACTCATGGCTTGAGGACTGATGCAGTAAAAATGGACATCAATTCATAGGAGACTGAAAGGAATTCTGGGAACAGGAATTCTTCAAGTACAATGGCGTACACATCACAAGGGAGGGAGTCAATGCACTACGCCAAACATTTTATGTCTTTTACATTCATTTAAACTAGTGGATGGGGACAGGGCACCAGCATCCTGCAGGATGCATGGGGTAGCTAATGCCACTCCCTCATCAACAAATAGCACATATTCTTTTCATCCAGCCACAGAACAACCCAGAACAACAATGCATAATTCAAGATGCACTACAAAAACTTTAAAAGGTAAAACCAATACTAAACTGGATAGAAGAAGTAGCCAGGCATGGAGAACAATGGGCGTCAATGCTCGCAGCCTGGCAAACGAAGTTCCGGACCTCATTGCCATAATAACAGATGCTAAACTAGATTGGGTTGTGGTAACAGAGACATGGTTCACCGAGAATCACACCTGAGATGTCACAATCCCAGGCTACACTCCATTCAGTAGGGACAGGAAAGGTAAAAAGGGCGGAGGGGGTAGCAATGTATGTCAAAGAGGAAATTAAAGCCTCTGATATGCATGAGAATCGCAACACCACAGAGACCCTATGGGTCACCCTCAGTGCTGGGGAAAAGGCCCCAATATGGGTGGGAGTAGTCTACAGGCCCCATCACAAGACATGAAAAAAAACAAGAAACTTCCTGAATCCATTCTTATGATAGCAGACAAAGGTGATCTCCTGCTGGTAGGAGATTTCAACCCACCAGATGGGAACTGGGTCTCCTACATGGCCTCATTAGAAAAAACTAAAGAATTCCTTGTAGCACTGCAGAGGGTGGGTCTAACACAACTAGCTGACTCACCAGTATGGGAGGATGCAATCCTTGACCTTGTACTAACAAACAGCATAAGGATATCAGACATCACTGCAGGAATTAACATAGGGTCCAGTGACCATAGGTCAGTCTGGCTCACAGTCAACACACATGAGGATACCACACACACTATGCTAAAAATAGTAATTTAAAAAATAGTAATAGTAAAAAAAAATAGTAGTGTCAGTGGCTCAGTAGGTAGCACACTCGCCTCTGAGGCCGGGAGATCAGAGGGCCGTGGGTTCAGTTCCCACATCTGGCACTTGGGTTAATATCCCAGTACTGACACTGTAATGCAGCATGAGAGGGGTGCTGCATTTCTGAGGTGCCGTCTTCGTATGAGACGTTAAACCGAGGTCCCATCTGCCTGGATTGGTGGTAGTTCAGGTGGATGTTAAAGATCCCATGGCACTTATCGAAAAGAGTAGGGGAATATTTTATTAGAATAACATCAAAATTCAAAAATTACATACAGTGTAAGATTCACTCCACAAACCCTTGTACATCAAGAAAACATGTAATAAATACCCATATTGTGAAACTATACTAACAAATATTGAAATCAAAAAAAGAATTCGAAACAATCATTACCGCCATATATTCACAAAGAAACCTTTTTTTTTTTTTTTTTTTTTTATATATATAATAAACCCCCCAAATATTAGGTAACAAAAGTTTCTACTATCATGTAACATTGCACATCTGACTAATACTATCCTATACATACTCCCAACTAACAATCATGACCTCTCCCCATATGTAACCCACTCAGCCATAGGTGAACAAAGGCACATTACTTAACTTTTTATTTATATTTAATAAACTTCAAAAACCCTTTCCACCATTCCTTCACCTTCCTTGATGAGAAGAATGCTGTGTCTTGAACATAAATCCTGTACATTGCCCCGTGAATCAACCTCTGGACATTGTCATAGGGCATCAACTTCTGATATAGCACCCACTGGTACCTAGCTTGCCACAAGTAGTATATCAATGTGCTAGAAAAGATTTGTAAAGTGTCAACATGATATATTAATCGAAACTGTGGAGAATGACCCAGTACCAATGTATCATAATCCATGTATTCTAACCATTTCATACTCCATTGTACTGCCAAATTTCCACAGAGAAACAGCATAAGAACACTTAAAAGAAAGTGATCAACCATTTCTTCTTGTACCACACTCCAAAAATGGACAATTTCTGTCTTGTATCGGTTTATATGCAGTGCCCTCGTACTCAATTCGACCATATACCATAAGCCATAGCGTTTCCCACATATAAGTAGGTAACCTTGGTTGTTTAATTTACTTAAAACTATATCCACACACCGTGAGAGGACAGTTCTTAAACACCGTTCACTGGGATACAGTTGAAGCATTACTGATTTGTATAACTGTGGACCTGTACTTACTTTAACCACCTGTGCTACAACCCCATTTAAATACTTTTTTGCAATAGGTATAAAATATGTTGGCAGAAACAACTTAGGAATTGGTTTCGGGGTCTCATCCCAACAACCATAATACTGCCCCATTACCTGGCGATGTAGCATCCCACATCTTTCCGTAGGTACCCCCAAACCTAACTTTACATTTGTTGAAATAAATAGGGTAGAAAAAGATAACGGATCTATCATTCCTAAACCTCCTTCTTTTTATCTAGATATGTAAATTGTCTTTTAATTGGATTAAGTCTACTACCCATAACATCTGAAAAAATAAGCTATATATTCTGGTTTCCAAATTCAGTGGCAAGGGAAAATCAGTGCTGTATACAATAACTGAATAATAAATTTTTAATGATTGAGACCGTTTAATTTTATCCAATTTCCATTGTTTCCAAATCTGGATTTTTTGTCTATTGAAGTCAAAGCTAATTCCCAGTTAAGTTCTGGTACATTTTGGTCCGTAAATAATCCTAGAATTTTTATCGGTCACAAGAAATACGAATACCTTGTATTATGAGTTCTGGGAGACCATCTGTACCTATAAACAAACCTTTACTCTTATTCTTGTTAATAGTAGAATTTTAACAAAGCATAATCATCCATAAAATCTAAAAATGCTTACTTGTGTACTATCAGAGAAGAATACACACAAATCATCCGCATAAGCTTGCACATACACCTATCTTCACCAGCAGCCCAACCTATCCCTACCCAACGAGGGATTTGTGTTAATGATCTAATTAAAGTATCAATAGTAAGCATATAACAGGGGACTCAATGGACAACCTGACGTACCCCTGTCGGAACGTGAAACCCTTCCCCAATCTCCAGTTGAATCACTGGGTGGATAATAGTCGAATTGTAAATTGATTGAATGGTGGTTAAGAAAACTTCCGAATCCCATAATGTCTCAACGTTGCAAATAAAATGGATGGTAAACTCTATCAAATGCTTTCATCTGGTCCACAGAGACAATGCATCCTGAAATTCTTTGAAAACCGGCTATCTCACAATGTCTCTCAGTACCATATGAGCCTGATATATTTTTTCCCAGGTACTCCACAAAACTGAAATGGGGAAAGAACTTTGACTGCAAATTGTTTTAATCTGGTGTTCAAAATACTCATAAAGAGTTTATAATCGGAATTCAATAGTGTAATTGGTCTCCAGTTATTCAAGTCAAATGTATCACCACTTTATGTAAAAATCAACAGCCCTTCGGCAAACCAACTTAGAAAATCTGATTGTCCCATAAAAGCATTAAAACTAACACTAAACAATTTGCAAATTCCACTGGAAAGGCTTTTATAAATCTGTTGTCAGACCATCAATTCCAGGAGAAGTACCCTTATTTTGATTTTTAATAGCCGTAATTATTTCCTGTGTAGTGATAGGCTGTATCAATATTAATGTATCAAATACATGTCTGGGTACCTCAATCCGTTTAGAAAGTCCCAAATGTCTTGATCATTCTGGGCCCTTACTGCTCATAATCCAGAAAAAATTGTTTAATAATATGTTGTAGTGACTTCTGATCCTGTACCAATTTTCCCACCTTATTCCGAGGGCATTTAAGGTAGTAGATTGTGTATAAACTTTAAAGGCCTCATATGGATCACCTCCGCTTTTTCTTCCACCATATTGTAGAAGAGCAGTAAGGGTCCAGCCTCTATTGTACTGAACCTCTAGGAGTTGATCTTTTATTGATCTAATCTAGGAACTATAATCCAAGTAAGTATTGGCTACTGAAAATAAATAATATAATTGTTGTCTTAATTTCAAATATTGGAGAAAATCATTGTTTGCTTTAACCTTCCTTGTTGTTTTAATAGGTGACAAAGGTTGTCCTTAGAATCTTTCCACCACTCACCCACTGAGTCATATAAAAGGCTACTGAAAGCCTTGCCATCAGCAATGCTTGAACTCTATCCGATACCTCCGAGAGTTTAATAATAGAGGATTCAACTTCCATCTACTCGCCTACCTATCAGTCTGGCATGAGGAGAAATGGTACAGAGCAACAAGAGATGGTCAGAAAATGCGACAGGACATGTTTCAAATGTAAAGGAATTTTGTCAGATAAAAATATAATCTATCGAGAAGTAAACCGTTCTTTTATAAGTAAATTTAGGCCCTGAGCTTTGTTTACTACTCCCATTTATTAAACCCACTGAGTGTACCAGTTTGTATAAAGCCCTGGAATCACATTAAATTTTCCTACCTACTCCCACCATAGAATCACCAGCATTTATTAATGCAGTTAAAATCCACACAAAACACCTCAAAGGAGGTCAGTAAATAAGGTTGTATCATATTACAGAGCCACCTTTCTGCCTTGAGCTGTGACCCATAGACATTAATAAACCGGCACAATCTTGATTTCCACAAACCATCTAAAATCATTAACCGTTCCGGTATTAGATCCATAAATTTAATTAAGAGAAGTCATACAGTGAAACAGAAACCCTATGCCATCTGCCGACTGCTGGCCAAAGGACCAATCTGAAGGCCCCAGCACCATTCCCGTTGAAAACACCTGGTTTGTTCCATAGTATACATCCATGTTTCTTGTAATAAACAGACATCAATCTGATTAGCATGAACAAAGTCATAAACTATCTGTCGTCTCTTATAATTCACTATACTATGAACATTCACAGAACCCAACCTAAAGTGCATCAGGTACAGTCAATTCCAGCCCATCACCTATCTTTCTTCCGTCGTTTCTTCTTTTTCCCCTTATAATCCTCCTGAATCCTTAATGGGGACGGTGGACTATCCAACGTCTGCTGCGAATCATTATCTGGGCAATCCATATCCGATTCCCCACGGACTTGATAGCAAGGCAAAAGAATTACTTATTTCTACACTCATAGCAGACTGCTGTGGAAGGCCCTTAATATTTCTGGAAGACCTTCGAACTGCAGACACCACAGGTGCCCTAAAGACTCCTTTGGTTGTTTCTCTTCTTCAGGCAAAATTCCTACCCCAGTAGGTTCAAGGCTCCTTGTCAAGAACTACTAAATCTTCCACCTCTACCACATCCCCTCACTTCAATAACAGAAGGTACTTTTCCAACTGGCTGCTCGTGACCCACATGACCTTCCCTATTATCAAATCCTGGGCTTTTGTATTAATAGGTCTGGATTACACAACACTCTTTATTTTTGGCTGCCCATGTACATTCTGCAAACACATGTCCTGTCTCATCACAGAGATCACATTTTGTGACGTTAGCACATTGAAAAGTAATATGTCCTACTTCTCCACAGTTATCACATCTTGGTTTGTCACAGGAACTTGATAAATGAGTTTTAGCACCACATTTATAACAAGCCCGAGGTTGCCCAGCATAAAAACATACCCCTCTGTCCCTACCCAACATAAAGGAATTCGGGATATGCTCAATTCCTGCAGCTGTTTGTCGTAGTTTAATTTTAAACCGCCAGCCCCTGTCCAAAATTGTTCTGCATCCAGAATTGCTTCTGGGAACTTAAAATCTCGCATTTTGGCCTAACCAATAATAATATCATCAATATGAACCCTTCGTTCCTAAACATAACAGTTGCATACTTTATTAAAGGTTTTGTTAATGGTATCACTAAAAAGGGTGTCCAAAGGGGAAAACTTAACCTGAGTATATCTTTCCCAAAAAGGTCAAGAGCATATGCTGAACGAAAACTAACATCAAAATTGTCTTCCCAGAAATATTAATAAATGCAAACACTTCCTAGGAGAGAAGTGCAAGAATCTTTCAATAAACATTTACCAACATATTGTCTATCAGGTCTAACCTCTAAACCTCCTTTGTAACGAAGATGCACACATTTCTGCGAGGTGCAGCATCCTGCTTAATTTTGAAAACAATTCTGACATCAATGGTTTCTTCCCCTTTCCTCCCTCTGGTCCTGTGCCTCTACCTGTAACTCAGCGACAGGCGCAGCTTCAATCCTGCCGTTCAGGAGATGAAACTACAAAGGAATAGTCTCCTCATTTCCACCCACCACCTCTTTAACCCCACTTAAAACAGTAATGTCTTGTAGCTTGGGTCTCCATGCTGGTTCATTCTGGGAGAAGTTTAATTTTGGGTCCCAATCAGGAGTGGGCTTCCAAGCCCCACTGTCCAAAGTCCAACCAGCCTCACTAAGAGCTCTCTGTGGGACCAGTTCTCATCATTGAGAGGCTCAGTCTCAGCATTAGTTTGAACTTCCTTTCCCCACACTGCTCTTTTCCTGGTAACTTCTCACCTATCCAGCAATAGGTAATACTAAATGTCTTTTGCAAATGTCAAGGCCATTCTTTTCTCCTTTCCCTCCTCTCCTACCTTATCCAGTTTCGTTTGAAAAGAAAACTCCACACTCCAACCTGTGTCCGGGATCAGTTTGAAAAATACAATGTTTCAGTGGTGTAGTACTCTCACTCACAGCCGCAGTAGTAGCTCTAAAAGTAAATCCGATGATTTCTTTGCCGA
The DNA here is from genome assembly GCA_016271365.2 of Neoceratodus forsteri. Classification (NCBI taxonomy): domain Eukaryota; kingdom Metazoa; phylum Chordata; order Ceratodontiformes; family Ceratodontidae; genus Neoceratodus; species Neoceratodus forsteri. Next base: position 540,047,120 of record CM028131.1, read on the forward strand.
CTGTTCTAGCGTCACTGAAACCGTTCCTGTCTCACTTCCTTTTCCTCCTGGATGTTGTCATGCAACTTGTAATCAGAAGGTGCATTTTTCTTGTGTGCTGTTCTCTCTGCTGGTTCTCTGCACAGGATTTTACTCCCAAAGAACTGCCAGCCACAGCTTGTGTATTTTTTTCTGTTAACCTCATGTTCCATTGTACTGTAAGCACGGCAGACCAGTAGAGATTCTCTTTGATCAGGGAGGTTATATCTGCTACAGCGTTCGAAACGTCTTCTAACTTGGTAAGCTTCATAGATTCCACATTATTTGACTCTTGCAATTGCTCCACTACAGTCCTCTGTTCTCTACGTAATGCTTGCAATTTTAATTGTAAATTCCTCTCCTCCGGTAAACGTTGTACTGTAGCCAAGCTACTGCTCACCATTTCTGCATCCGTTAAATTATCCAGAGAATCAAGTAACTCCACATCTTCTGTTTCAGTGTTCTTCAGGGTGATGTCCTCTTGTACAGCCATACTCATTGTTTCACTTGCAGCCCTTGGCTGCTCCAGTAGCTCCTCACCATCCATCCTCCAGCAGAGCAGGCCACCAACTGATCCTGTGGTCAGTCAACAGCAAGTCCCCCTACTGGCCAAGCAGTAGGGGAATTTCCCTGGTGTCCTGGCCAAATTTCCCTCATTCACTAAAAATACCACCAACAGCTTAATCTGCTTCAAGGTCAGTTGGCATTCATCTGTATCCCCCTCCACCAGGTCGTGCCTGAAAATAGGCAGGATTTGTCTAGTGCACTTACCCGGTCAACAAAAGCTAAATAAAATAAAATTAAAAAAAAAATAAAATCCTCAATGTTAGGAATACAAACTTCAGCAAAATGAAATCCTCCTTTAAAAGACTGCACAGTTACGGAGCACATAAAGTTGTGGAGAAAAGCTAGGAAACACTAAAGAGTACAATAACCCATCTAAAAGAAAAATACTCAAGGGTGATCAGTAAAGCAAAATGAAGAAAAAAGCTGCTGTGGTTCACTAAGGAAGTGGCATCGATAATAAAGACAAAGAAGAGAGCATTCAGAAAGTATAAGGAGACAAAAACAGATAAGGACAGAGAAGAATACAGGGCCAAGCTGAAGGAAGCCAGAAAGAAAATCAGAGCTGTGAAGGCACAAACCAGGGAAAAAATTGCTGAGGAAATTAAAAAAGACAACAAGACTTTCTTCAGGTATATCCAGGAGAAAAGAAAGGCCAAGTGGGGAATTGTCAGACTATAAACCTCAGAGGGACAGCATGTGGAGAGGGATGCCAAGAAAGAGGAAGTTTTAAACACATTTTTCTGCTCTGTATTTAAACACTAAGACAGTGGCAATGGTCAAGCAATTGGAACAAATGAACACCACACCCAGGAGGCAGACAATAGTCCCATTACAAAAAAAAAGAGTCCTACAGGAACTAAACAAGTTAAAAACAGACGCAGCCATGGGGCCAGATGGAATTCATCCACATGCATTAAAAGATCTCAGAGAAGAACTTGCTGCTCCACTGGCCATGCTCCAAGGGCCACTGTGGTGCCCCTACACAAGAGTGGCAGCAAGAAGGAGGCAGGGAACTACCAACCTGTCAGCCTCACCTCTATTGTAGAAAAGATTATGGAATCTATACTAAAGGAAAGGATAGTAGCATCCCTGAAGGCAAATGGCAGACTTAACCATAAACAGCATGGCTTCTCAACTGGATGGTCTTGCCAAACAAACAATGCAGAATTTTTTTGTGATTGGGAGACTAAAGCAGTGGACGAGGGTGGGGCCATATATGTTGTATATCTAGACTTCAGTGAGGCCTTCGACTGTCCCTCATAGAAGGTTCATCAACAAATTAGAGAACGCAGGTATAGGGAATAGGATTGTAAACTGGGTGAGAAACTGGCTACAAGGAAGGACTCAAAACTTTCTTGTAAATTGTGCTCTTTTGCAGGAAGGGAAGGTAACCAGTGGGGTCCCAAAGGGTCAGTGCTGGGACCAATACTCTTCAACTTATTCATAAGTGGCATTGTGGATGGGTTGGAATGCAGATGACACTAAACTTTGCAATAGGGTGGACACACAGGAAGGGGAAAATGGGAAGAATGGTCTAAAACTTGGCAGTTGAAGTTCAATGCAAAAAAAATGCAAAGTCATGCACCTGGGGAAATGAAACCTAGGAACAAAATATTTACTAGGTAGAGAAACATTACTAGATTACATTATTGGAATGATAACACAATAAAAATACATAAAAATTACACTGAAGTTGTTTCTGCTTTGATCACAAATAAGGATAGGGAAACTGATTTACAAAAAATCAAACAAATAAAAATTTCCCAGTGGTTAACTAACAACATACAGGAACATGTTTTTAAAGAATATTTATTGATAATAACGAATCCAAGCCATTTGCAAATCTTGACTCTATAGATTTGAGTTGTTTCCCAGCAGCATATTAACTGCCAGATGTTCTCGAAAAGTTTCTGCTTCTCCTAATTGTTTAAGTTATTTAAAGGAACCTGAAGATCTACATCACACACTTATAAGATGTCAGTGGTATGAAAAAATAAGGAGGAAATATTTGGCTAATGATTTCTCATCATATATCATTCATTCATGTTATCTTCTTGATCTTTTGTTGAATTCTGAAAATTTACAAATTCTTACTGATTTGGCAGAATGTTTCACTGCAGCCAAAAAAATAAGATTGAAATATGTTCAGCAAAGATTGCAAACAATGAGTCCCAATTGATCCTTGTTAGGATCTTTTTTCTCATATGAGATTTGAGATTAGAGTTTTACCTGGGGGTGTAGGTAGCCAGACCCAAACCCATTTTTTCCCATTTACACCTCCTGCCCTTGGATGGACAGGGGGTTTGTTGGGGTTTATGCAAACTATGTCTTCTTGTCCATGGTTGTTAAGTACAAATTCAACTCCGGGATATTTTGGCAAAACATTATTGTATAATATTGGTATTTCTAATTGGATAACTTAAATGGAGAACGTTTATTCATGTTGTTTACTAGGACTAGGATAGGTTGTTTACTATCCAGGAAATGAAATTTGCTGAAGAGAGAGCCATGTCATTGTACATAAGTGAATGTATGTGCAATATTACTGTCATGATTTTTAAATAAGTTGTTAAATTAATACTGTATTATGGCCTAGAGGTTAGTGGAATGAGGTGTTTATGAGTTTGTTACATCCAGCAGACCAGACCTGAGTTTGATTCTCACAACCTCCACTTGCATACTGTGTAACTCTGAGCAAGTCACTTAACCGCCCAATGTTCTCAGGTCGCCCCTGAAGACAGGCACTTGAGCCTAGTGGTCCTTACCCGGTTACCAAAGACTAAAATAAAATAAAACAATAAAATAAAATATGTGTCAACCAATTGATTGATTGATTGAAAGAAACATTAACCATCATGGATGTTGAACGAGACCTTGGAATCATGGTATCAAACAATGTGATGGTGGGAAGGCAGTGTGAGAAGTCATCACAAAAAGCCAGCAGCATCCTTGGATGCATAGGCAGGGGTATTGCATGCAGAAAAGGAGAGGTGATAATCCCATTGTTCAGGTCCTTGGTGAGGCCTCACCTGGAGTACTGCCTCTAATTCTGGAGGCCAAACCTTAAAACGAATATAAACCGATTGGAGGCTGTGCAAAGAAGAGCTATGAAAATGGTAGAAGACCTCAATCTCAAACCCTATGAAACTAGACTTAGACAATTAAACTTGTACTCCTTGGAATGGAAAAGAGACAGGGAAGACATGATAGAAACCTTTACATACCTCAAGGGAATCAACTCAGTAGAGGGTCAGAGCATCTTCCACGAAAATAAAGAGGCATGAAACAGGGGACACAACTGACAATTGGTGGGAGGGAGGTTCAGGGGCAATGTCAAGAAGTTTCTCTTTACCGAGAGGGTCATGGAACCTTGGAACTGACTGCCACTGGAGGTTTTGGAGGCAAACACAGTCAGGGAACTCAAACTATTTTGGGATAGGAATTGTGGGTTCTTGAAACAAAGAAGTATTCTCCCGAGGAGGTTAGTCAAACAAACAAAAGGGCAGATGGATCAAGCAATTCCCTTCTGCTCTCACATTCTTATGTTTTTATGTTCTTAGTAGAAGAACAACAGAAAGATTTTTTTTGGGGGGGCGTTTAATAAGTCAATGCGCAAGAGGAATTTAATGCTGGAACTAGGCACATGACTTTACAAGACTTTACACTGAAACAAATACACCAGAAATTCTTCTTTTTTGTTTACTTTTTTGGTTTCAACACAAAACAATACTGAAGTGGAACTACTGGGAATAGGGGAACAGATACAAGTGATGACTACACAGCACTTGACTCAAAACACACTGGGTGTATATATATATATATATATATATATATATATATATATATATATGCATATTTGAAGTTAATATTTTTATTGAGTATCAGAAATAATAACAACATCAACATTTCTATATGCACAGGTACACACAAGTTTCCTAACTGAGTACACTTCCTTACTGTATTACCAGAAACAAGGAGATACAAATTCCATTTAGGGTGGTAAGCACACTACACAAAACGGATGCCTATTTTCAGGTGCGACCCAGGAGGTTACAAAGAAATATGGAGGCAATTACAGGCAACATCAGGCAGGGTAAGGATGTACAGAGTTTCAGTTTAATGGTACACAGACTTTGCATGATATAATAATGAGGCAATCAAAATACATAAAATACATAACCAAAGACAGTGACAGGTAGGTTAAAAGGGCAACCAAGCAGAGTTCGGGAAGGTGACCAGCATGGAAACCAAAATCAAATGCGATACTTGTGGGGAAAAAAGGCCACTGGGGTCTTAAGTACAGTTGCAGACTGAGGAGAGCATCTTGTGATCACAAAGGGAGTTTTGGAAACAGGTGTGGGAGGGGGCAGTGCTATTATGGGCAGGAAGAGAATTCCATAGCAAAGGTGCACATATAGTGAATGCTGTGTCACCCATTTGTGTGTGGGTTTTTGGTACCTGAAGCACTGCAGAACCATTTCACCTTAGGGAATATGAGGAGTGGACAGGTTTAAGGAGCTCTGCTAGGACAGATGGGGTGGCAGTTCTAATGATACTGTCGGTGAAACATCCTAAGACAAAGTTCTGATGGTTTCCTGGGGGAGCCCGGTTAGTTTGTTGTAAAAGTCACAGTGATGGGTGAGTCGAGGGGCTGAGAGGGCAAAATGGCATGTTATTGTAAGACACATCCCATTTGGAGAGGTGAGATTTAAGGGCTTGTGCAAATGTGATGAGTCCATAACAGAGAGTGGGGAAGAACACACCTCTTGCCAGGGCTAGATGAACAGCAGGTGTGAGATTGTTTTTTGTTCTGTATGCCTTGCCCATCTTACAATTTACTGCTCTGCATACATTGTTATTATGCTGGATGAAGTGGAGCTAGAGGTCAACAGTAACTCCCAGATATTTGACGGCGTTCGCAACCCTCAGGGAGTATTCATCAGCTCCAGCGATTCTCAGGGAAGCATGGGACACTTTTATTTTAGCCTGGGATCCAAAAAGCATGAATTGGGTATTTTTGAGATTAAGTACAAGTTACTTTGCCCTAAGCTAGAATTGTATATTGCTAAATTCAACAGTTAGTTGATGGTTTATGACACTAATGTCTCATGGGTAGGACTGGCCCACCTGGATACCTGGAAATTTCCAGGTGGAACCCCCCTCAGTTGGTTACATAGTTACCTTCTGAACTCTGAAAATGTTTGCATTTATTATCTTTTTTCTAATTAAATGGGGTATCTGGGACACTGCTGATAATTGTAAGATATAAACACAGAGCTAGTGTATCAGATTGAAATGGAATATTGATATGAATGTGTCAACCTGGGACCTTCTCTACTGATTTTCCAGGTGGGCCCTTGTATCCTCTTTCCAGGTAGGCCCTCTGTATCCCAGTCCGACACTGTGTCAGGAGTAGATAAGGATCACTAGGTCATCTGCATATAATGTGGAGCTGCTATGAGCCAGTACAGTGGGAAGATTATTTACAAATAGGGGAAAAAAGAATAGATCCTAGGACATATCCTTGAGGGACTCCATATTTAACCAGGGTGAGCTCCGAGAGAACCTTGTTGAATTTTGTGAGTTCTTACATACCTTGGAGGTAATTGGAAAACCAAGCAAGGACAGGGGCAGACAGGCCAAGGGCCGAATTTGTGAGCACAGAAGTGCATGATCAACCAGATCAAAGGCCTTGGAAAGATCAACAAAGATAGCACCAGTTAGTTTACCCTGATCCATGGCAACCTTGACCTTTGAGGTAACCTTAGCAAAGGCAGAGGTTGTTTGAGTAAAGAGTTATGTAGTCGTCATTTGTGTGTGTCCCCCTATTCCCAGTAGTCCCACTCGAGTATTGTTACATAGGTAGCAGGGCTAAAAAAAAGAAAAAAAACATTCATAGAGATTTGAAATACTCCTTTAGCTTTCTAACACTTTGATAATACAATCATACATATACTATCAGTGGGTTTCAAACCCTGTTGGAGTTGTCTGGTGGAATAACCTGTTGTTGTTTGAGTGGTGGGCTAGTACTTGAGTACAGGTGCCCTGGATATCTGGACTCTCAGGGAGGCTTCAGAAGGTTCTTTTTCCACTCCGGACAAAGATACCTGCTATGTCTTGCAATAAATTGTAAATAAGGGCCCCACGTCTTGTAGTAAACAGCCATGACTTGAAGAGAGAAGTATAATAGCTTGTAATTCATAGCCAGGCCCTTTGTCACCTGAGACCACACTTCTATGGATGGGATTTTATCTGTTTTCCATCTAACCAACAACAGCTGTTTGGCTTCAATTGAGGCCTGTAACAGCCACCACAATTGTGGTTTATTCAGCTGTCCACCAGAGGAGTGAAGACCCAGAAGGAGCATTGCAGGGGACATGGGTAGCTCAATCTGTATGATATCTAATCAGACTCTGCCTATCTGACTCCAGAAGGTTTGGATGTTAGGGCATTCACACAGTATATGTAGTATATTTGCCCCTCTGGCATCACATCTCCAACACTAATCCATGGGCAAAAGTTTCATCATATGTAATATTGTGGGGGGTGATAACACAGGTGCAAAATTTTCTTCTGTATAATTAGACTCTTCTGGTCCCTACAGTCATTGTGTGCCAGTCTCCAACATCTAACCCACTCATCTTGGTCAATAAAGATGTTTAACATCACCTGCCAACAGTCTTTAGCCTTTAAGGATGGGTCAAGACTTTCTTGCTTAATCATAAAAATAATAACAATAATAAAATTTATTTAATTAAGCGCCTTTCAAAATTTTCAAAGTGCTGTACATCAAGAAAAACAAAAACATATTCAATACATACAATAAAACAACTATAAACAGATATTACAATACTGTAATATAAAATTAAAACAAAGAAGGAAACGCCTTCTCCCATAGAAAAGTCTTTAGCGCCTGCTTAAAACTCCCCACTGTCCTACTCTCCCGGAGCTGATGGGGCAGAGAATTCCAGAGTGCAGGTGCAGCGAATCCAAATGTACGGGCACCAGATGACTTCAAATTTACACTTGGAATCTCCAGCAACTCCCTCATCAGCCGAGCGGAGCTGTCTCAGAGGGGTGTAGGGCACAGGAGCTCTTTCAAGTAGTCGGGACCCAGACCGTGTAGGGCTTTGTAGGTCAAAAGACCCACTTTAAAGGTGATCCGCCACTGTATTGGCAGCCAGTGCAGAGTGCACAGCACAGGGGTAATATGGGAACTTCTGGATACCCCAGTCAACAAACGTGCTGCCATGTTCTGCACTAGTTGCAAGCGGCGGATATCAACTGCAGGAAGTCCTAGGTAAAAGGAGTTACAGTAATCAAGGTGAGATGTTACAAAGGCATGGACCAAAACTGGCAGATCACTAGGTGGAACAAGGTGCCTAATCCTGGCAATGTTCCTAAGATGAAAAAATGCCAGTTTGACAACTGCAGACACCTGATAACTGAGGGTTACACCAGTGTCAAGCTCCACTCTCAAGTTACTCACCCGTTCAGAGGTGAGGATCTGGTCCGCCCCCAGGATTAATCCAGAGGGGAAACCAGTCCTCAAACCCTCTACCCTGTGACCCGGGTCCACCACCATAACCTCCGTCTTTCTTGGGTTCAACTTTAAACCGCTGGAGTTCATCCAGTCTTGGATATCAGCAAGGCAGTTGTTCAGTACCGAGATAGCACTAACCTGGTCAGGTGCAAAAGATAGGTAGAGCTGGGTATCATCAGCATAGCAGTGAAACCTCAGCTCATACCATCTACCAATGTCTCTTAGGGGTAGCATATATACTGCGAATAACATGGGGGAAAGCACCAAGCCCTAAGGTACCACACAAGGCAGAGAGAAGGCCCCAGATGAATACAAACTCGAGACCACTCTCTGTGTTCTCCCTTTGAGGAACAATGAAAACCATCTGAGAACCATACTTGACAGTACACAAATGGACCTCAGGCGTTTGAGCACGATCCCATGATCCACAGTATCAAAAGCTGATGATAGATCAAGGAGAAGCAAAATAGAGCGGTGTCTCCAATCTCTCGCCATCAGGAGATCATTGAGCACCCGAACCAGAGCAGTCTCGGTGCTATGCCTCTTACAAAAACCAGACTGGAGAGGTTCGTATAAACTATGGATGGTCAAATGGTTATCCAGTTGGACAACCACAACTTTCTCAATAACCTTCCCCACAAAAGGGAGGTTAGAGATTGGCCTGTAGTTTGCTAGGTTATCTGGGTCTAAAGAAGCTTTCTTCAGAAGGAGGGGTCGCCACCCCTTCTTTCAGAGAACTAGGAAAAACTCCCATATCTAAAGAACACCGGATAATCCGAGCTAAGACCGGGCCAATGATCTCACTACAACCCATAATCAGGGAAGTAGGGCCAGGGTCCAAACTACAGCATGTTGGATGCATCTCATGGACAATTCTCATATTGTCTATGAGATCCGGCAGGTCAAAGGTACTCCAGGAAATTCTGGGCTCTGCAACAGGACACTGATCAACTGCAACAGCCTTGGAATGAGGTTGGAGGCACTCCCTCCTGATGTCTTCAACCTTACTCGCAAAGAATCGAGCGATCTCTTCACAATCAGTTTGCGTAAAGGCTCGACAGATCTGCTGACAGGCTGGGTTGCACAGTCTGTCAACAGTTCTGAAGAGCTGAGCCAGTCGATTCCATGTGATAGAAATTTCCCTGGACAGGAATTCTGCCTTCTTATGGGAAATTGCTGTTTGGTAGAGTTTATAATGCTCTAGCAAAATAAGGTGGTCGGCATCAGAGGTGGTCTTCCTCCAATGACGCTCCAACCTACACCCCAACATCCGCAGCCCTCTCAAACCCCATCAAACCATGGGGCAATGGGAGAATGCAGAAGGGGGTGAACATGGACTGGTGCAATCTGATTGAGTGCTACTGATATGGCCCTATTATAGGCCACTACAAGCTGCTCAGGATCGTGCAAAACTCATCAAGCAACGAGAGGTCAATAACCTCCATCAGGTCTTCATGGACAACATCCTGCAATGGGCGGTACCTGATCAACTCCACAGGGGCCAACCTACCCAGGGGGGCCTCAAAATTGAACCCAACTGAATAGTGATCAGACCAACCAACTGGTTCCACCACCAAGTCGGAAGCCTCGATCCCCAGGAGGAAGACCAGGTCAAAAGGGTGACCTCCCTTTTGTGTAGCTGCGGAAACAACCTGTGTAAAGCCCAGAGATGTCATCTCCTGGAGGAAATGTTGACCAAAAAGCAAAGATTCGTCGTTGACCCAAGCATTGCAGTTGCCCAGAACCATCAATCTGGGTGACTCCAAGGCCATGTCCGTGGCAAAATCTGCTATTTCCTGCAGAAAAAGCTTCTCATCACCTGGTGGACGATAGAGGAGGGCAATCCTGCACCCTACACCAGCTACCACAGTACACTCAAATGACCTGGCCTCCTCAACTGGTACACCAGTTAGGCCCAATTCAGTCTAAAAACAGACTGCCACCCCCCCCGGGATCCAATCTCAGGTGATGTATAACTGAGTACCCTGTGGGAACAGCGGCCTCTAAAAAGGGGGCTGCATTCCCGTACAACCAGGTCTCGGTAATGCAAGCCAGATCTGCCCTTGCAACAAAATCTGCAATAAGACCAGTCTTGTTGCAGACAGATCTGGCATTGCACAACAAAGCCCGAGTTGGACGAGGTTGGCGAGTTGTCCCAACCACTTGCCCTCCAAAACTGGAGGTGCCCTTGGGTATGGGAACCAGAACAGGATCACCACGTTCAAGTAACCATTTCACCCCAGGGTGTCTTCTGGGCCTAACCACCCCTATGGGAAAGCACCGCTCACTCCGCTATCCACAACCCTCCACCCCCCCAGTTCCTCCTCCCCCTTCGAGCAATCCCTAATGCCCGACAATGATGATAGATATGAGCAGGCAGGGGGCGCAAAGAGAAGGGGCGGAGGGCATGGAGAGCAGAGGCTGAATAGCATAAGACAGGAGGGGCAGGCAGGCACATCTAGCTGCTCAAAATTAAACCAATAAATATAATAAAACAACCCGAAAACTTCCTACAACTAAAAGAAAACCAACTAAAGTAAAAATTGAACTTAACCAACTCTCTAACACAAAACCTAATTAATTGATTTATCCCACAAGCCCTCTCACAGCCTGGGGGTCAATCAAAAATTAACCAAAACAATTCTAAATTATTCCCAGGTCCTCTCACTACCTGGTACTTAAAACAATTAAACACTCTCACAAAAATAAACAAAATTAATAATAATTAAATCATAATAATAATAATAAAATAATAAATGGAGGAAATAATTTATAAACCACCCTCCGGGACTCTCACCGAACTGGATACAGGTGGAATAAAAGGTGTTACATAGCACTCTCACTGCTCAAATTGTTCCCTCAAACAAAATATAATTACAAAACAAAATATAATTACAAACAATGAATATCCTGTCCATATGTAGCAGAATAGAAATATAATATAACCTGCCCAAACGTCAATAGAAACAACAAACAATATAGTTCGGTCTTCTAAAATACAGGGCTTCAAAATCCACACCAGTTTGGATCAATGAAAGGCCACTAGCAGGCCACAGGTTCCAGCCAACCCAAAAGATCAGTGGCCCACTACTGCCACTCCAAGAGAAGTCAGCCCCCGGCTGGCCACCCCAGGAGTGTAGAGGAAGGGGAGATTAAGGACAGGCCCTCCAGCCTACCCCGCTCCCCACCTCTGTGTGTGACACCGACCCAGGGCCCCCCAGAACACTGCAAGCCCAACTAATAGGCCCAGAAAAGTCAATCTCTCAAAATAGCATTTAGACAGTCAGAAATGTCACTAAAAGTTTCAGAATCACTTATCTTGCAGGCTCTTCAAGACAGCTCTGCCAAATCACTAGTCCCCACCATCCGACTGACTGAAAGTAAGTCCAAAGATAATCAAGGAGCACAGCCACATGGATAAAATCCACATATCCAGAGTGTTGATTCAAAACAGTGCTTAGATTCAGCTAAAACGTCACAAATCGGCCAGTCCTCTCATAGGACGAATAAATAATTCAGACCACACACAAGGACACGATCCAAGCCCTTTAAACTAAGTAAACAGCATCTCCAGGACACTTCACTAGGTGACACCAGGTCTCTCCAAATCTCTCTGGAATGCTACACTAATCTCTCCAAATCTTCACCCTCGGAACATCATGCCTCTTCCCAGATGCCAGATAATCAAATACCTCACTAAGTTAAGTCCCAGCTCATGTTGTTCAGCATTGAAACACTGAACAACACCAGGTCTCTTCCGAATCCTTGGCGCCGAAACACCATGGCTCGTCCCAAGTCTCCAATGTTCAGACCACGGACAAGGTCCCGGCCCGTAAAACAAGACAAAAAAACGGGCCAAACCAAAATGGGAGGAAAGGCGTAGGTGAACTGAGTATATCAACGCAAAGTAAGGTGGGTAAATAAAACAAGTATCAATAACAAAATAACACCACAGCACGATTAAAAGAGCAGCAAAAAATAGCACCAGATAAAATAAAATGGGCAAGGCTAAACAAAATGAGACAAAACAGAGCAGAGGAGTTCAAAGTGGCTAGCCCAGAGTGGCCGCCATCTTTTTGTATCATGGCCTGTATTTTGCATGCCAGGCCCTTGGGTTGCTGGAGCCATTGTGAGATTGCAAGACGCAAGACGCAGGCTTGGGCTAGCCTGTATTTTCTTACAGACTAGGCATGTGCAACTCTGTTGAACCCAGGACAGATACATGCTTCTAATCTGGAGATAGCCCCAAAACTGGGACATTGGGATATAAAGAAGCTGCATGTCTTGAAATGTAAGCAGAGTGCAGCCATTTGGATTTAACAAGTCCTTAATCATGGTCTCCTTTCTTGCTTTCCATGACTCCCATTCTATCAGTTTCTTATCTATTAAAAGTAGGGGATTTCATCATATACTGTAAGTGTAAAAATTCCAGGATCCAGGCACATGTGTGCTAAGATCCCCACTTTCTGAAGGGCAACATGGGTAGCTTTTATGGTGAGCCATGATTGACATTTCTTTGGTAGGGAGAGGTAAAGTATATGACAGGATGGGCACCCTCCAGCATAGCTGACTATCTGCACCCACGCTGGGGTCTAGAGTCTGGTTCTTTAAACAACTTGGGTGTCATGGCCAGAAGGCTAGTAATGGAGTAGTGATGGAAGTGAGAGAGGTTCCATTCACCTCTATCATTCAAGGATTTTGTGTGTTTTAAAGAAAAACAGTACACAACAAGGATTTCTAGAGGTTGGACTTGGACACACGAGGGACACTGCACGTGCACAAAATAAAGCTACCTTCTAAACAACAGAAACAATTATTGAACTAAGTATGCTCAGAAACAATTCAATAAAAAAAAACTCACTGTTCTATACAACTAAACTAGCAATGCACAGAAAACAGGAAAAAAATACAAAACCACTAAATAGAAAAACAGCACTACACAATTAGAGACACTTATAAGGCAACACATAGCCTGCCTTTGCTGATCAGGACTTGAGCTATGGAAACTCCCATCCCCCAAAGCACACTACAACATTGTCTGCAATACAGAAACTGAAAGTACTAATTAAAGTAGGAAAATGACCAAACGCCAGTGAATGGTCAATGATCCACTGGCACAAGGCACAGCACACACTTAGTAGAGTGATTTTGGACAACAAACTTCACAGTCATGGGGTGTTAAAAGTGTTTTTTGAACATAGCTCTGATAATACAACTGACTCCAGCTCTTTCCTTTACACACTGCACTTCAGTCAGCATCTGCATCAAAAAAGAGCCAATGTGACCTCCTATCCAATGAACCCTTGCTAACTTCACTTTAGGACCAGCAGGTGGCACTTGGCTTTCTCATGTTTAGCAATGCTGCACTCTATTGTGGCATGCCTCAGGGGCCTATTCTGACTCCCTTGTCATTCACTGTGTATATATTGCCATTGGGGGAGTCTGTTAGATGTTGTAACTTAGGTTTTCATTAGTATGCTGATGATACCCAGATATACTATGAGTCTTGTTCTCCTGATGACAGGGTGGTTGTCTTGGAAATAAGTGAGTGAGGTAAATCCAGGATTGGAATAGCTGAATTATTCTGCCTTCCTTAGATGGTAATGCTCTGGAAGCTGTAGATTGGGTGAGGAATCTGGGGGTCATTGTGGACTCCAAGCTGATATTAGAACACCAGGTGTCGGCTGCTGTCTACAGTGGCTTTTTACATCTTAGTAACATCTCCCAGAAGAAGCCCTTTCTGGAACCACCACATCTAGTAGTGCTTGTGCATGCCCTGGTCTCATCAAGGCTTAATGAATGTAATGCTCTGTACCTTGGGCTATCTGCAAGGTTGTTTCTGGACAGACTGTGGCAGCCTGGCTAATAGCTAGGACCTCCTGGTTGGAGCACATCATGTTGGTACTACATGTTCTGCACTGGCTTCGGGTGTGGTGGTGCATCAACTTTAAAGTGTGATCATTAACTTAGATGGTGCTGCTTGGTCTTGGTCTGGGCTCTGCCTGACAGACCTCCTAATCCCATATGCTACAGGCCATCACCTTCAGGTGATGGATGCTGACCTGTTGTCTGTTCCTCAAGCTCATTTAAAATCTTCTAAGGATAAGGCACCCAGAGTGGCTGCCCTGATCCTTTGGAACACCCTCCCCTTGGAGAAAAGAGGTGCTGCATTCTTGGCCTTGTTGACATCATGCTTGAAGACACATCTTTTCAAAATATGTTTTGGACATAGTGCTGCTGTTTGAGTTTTGATGAATGATATATATTTTAGTGGTGTGGTCACGCTACTATAGTTAGGGTTGAGCCATCACTTACATACTAAAGACAAAAGTTTGGACATTAATAACTTTGGACCCATTCAATAGATTTGCCTGAAATTTGGTACACGTGTTGGGGTGCACTACATCTCTTGATTTGCCAAATTGCATTTGTGTCGGAATGCTGGTCTTCGTATACGAAAGTGCTGAAAAATGCTAAATTATCCATTTTTGAAGGCACCTTTTGGCATTCTTAATGTGGTCCTGCATGGCCATCGTGTGGTGTGCCACTCTGCAAGATGGCTAGATTGAAAGAGCTTTGGTGGCTGAACATGCCGCTTTTTGTTTGGTGAAAAAATATTAAGGCATTCAACAGTTATGGCACTTTTAAGTTCCCATTATAAGTCAATGGGAAAATTTATATGTATATCTTGCGATCAAAGAATGGGTGTTCTGGCCATAAGGTCTCACCTGGCGATCAAAGAATTTGCAGCCTTGCGGTTCAAGAATCTTTGTTCCTGAGGAATTTTCAAAATTCTTTGACCGCGAGGTTCACCATCTTGTTTTCAGTTTTCCAATCCCACAAACACAAATATCTCGGCTCAGGGGCACCTCTGAAGTAAAACTTTGAAGGATTTTACTCAGAGGACCCTGATCTATGAAGCCATGGCTTTTGTTGCATCCAAATCGGTCAAAAAATAGAGTTATAAGCTTTTAAAATCTTAATTCGCGGCTCGCTAACAATCTTTGATCACGAGCCTGCAAATTCTTTGATCATGGGATTCTTTGATTGTGATCTTGCATCGTGACCTAAAACACTAATATCTCGGCTCAGGGGTGGGCTAGGGACACAAATGAGGACTTTTTTTGCTCAGGATTATCTGTTTGGTAGAACCATGCCATTGGTTTCATTCATATCAGTGAGTAAATCATGTTTCACCCTTTTTTTATTCTTTGGTCATGAGCCTGCAAATTCTTTGATCGTGAGGCTGCAAATTCTTTGATCGTGAGATTCTTTGATCGCGATCTTGCATCGTGAGCGAGGGACGAGATGGCCGAATTTAAAAATCATTTTACTCAGCCCATGGGTACCCTAGGAAGACAAATGAGGGTGGGTTTTACTCAGGGGGCTTCATTCTGTCAAACCATGGTGGTGGTTTACTGCAATTCCTCCAATATTTTGATCTATTACATTTTTTACTCTTTGTTCATGAGCTTGCAAATTCTTTGATCATGAGGCTTCAAATTCTTTGATCGTGAGATTCTTTGATTGTGATCTTTGATTGCAAAATAGGGGCAAGATGGCCAGATTTCTTATAATGGAATAGATAGGGAAATTTTGCCAATCTTTGACATTGAATATCTCAGAAATGGTTTGGTCTTTTTACTTGGAATTTGAAGGGAAGAAAGGCAACATCCCACAGATGTGTCTTTTAGTGGATTGGTCAAAAAATATTGCAGGGTGGCAAAGTTACAGCACTGCAAAGTTGGCACTTTTTCCCATAGGATAACATTACGGCGTCCGCCATATTACAGAAATTGTTTGCCGCTCTGCAGGAAAATAACGGTTTTGTCTTTTGGGCTTAAATTTGTAGGGAAGAAAGCCAACATCCTACAAATGTCCCTTTTGGTGGTTTTGAGAAATAGTATTACAGGGTGGCAAAGTAACAGCACTCCAAATTGATGATTTGTCCCATAGGATAACATTATGGCGTCCGTCGCATCTTTCAGGGCCCATATCTCAAAAAAGGTGCAAGACACAGACTTTTTGTCTAAAAAATACTTAGCCCCCCAATTAGGGGGCTAAGCAAAACACTAGCCAGGAAAGTAATAATTCATACAAAATTTTAATTTTTTTCCTACGTCATACGGTTCCTGAGATATAAGCAATTTAGTATTCCAAGTCGTACTTTTCTGCTCTGAAGTCAATTATAATGCATACATTCTTTGTTTTCAATTTAAACCCCAATGCACACCCGATGCCTGTTGGGGGTGGGCTGAGGTCCAAGGGGGCTTTCAACCCTAACCCTGAATTTCCTAGCTTTTTTGCTGTGGAACAATCCTAACTGATGCATTAAATGGATTTTTGCCTCAAATATATATATATATATATATATGTATGTATATATATATATATATATATATATATATATATATATATATATATATATTCATTGTAAAAACTCTGTTTAAAAAAACAGTTAGGGATTCTATTGCACCTTTAAAAGTATGGAAATTAAAACTTAGGCTTAATACGTGTATCAGCACAACAACACCAATCTACAAACATTAGAAATAAAACAGTTATTTGATATATCCCTTGGTGTCCTTCCATTTAACTCGTGCACCATTTGAGCTGTTAATCATGTGATAAAGAACAATACATTTATATGGTGCACGAGTTAGGTATATATATATATATATATATATACACTATATATATACACACATACACATATATATATATATATAATATATATATATATATATATATTAGAGAAAAAACTCCATTAATGCATCAAGTTAGGAGTTGTTCCACAGTGACAAAAGTGAGAATTTGGGTTAGAGTTGAAACCCTTGACCCCAACCCCACCAACCGGCATTGGGGTGCACATTGGGGTCATTGACCCAACTCTCACCCCATCACATGTGTAAAGCAGCAGAAGTTTAGGAGAATGGGGTGAGAGTTAGGACTGAACACCCTAATGCGCACCCCAATGCTGGTTGGGGGTGGGCTGAGTCCAAGGGGTTTTCAACCCTAACACCGAATCTCCTCACTTTTGTCAATGTGGAACAACCCTAACTGATGCATTAAACTGAGTTTTGCCCCCACTTTTTGAGAATGATAACGAGAAATAGTGAATGTAATGCAGCGGCGGGAGTGCGGGGCCCGCCACATGATGTCTTGTGACATAGTAAGAGGAACAGTAACACAAATAGAAGTGCTAATAGTGGCACACATGGTAACACAAGCGCAAATGAGAACAGAAAGGGGTAATGCACATGGTGGCGTAGATGGGAACAGTCCTCCACGTGATGTCTTATCACATAGTAACATGGTGCCCACAAATGGAAATGTCAATGGGCATGGTGATGCAAAGCAAAACAGAAAGAGAAAAAGTACTGTAGACACAAATGCCAAAAAATAACAGAAATGAGGCGGAAATGAAAACGCAAAGGATAACGCATATGCTGGCGTAGACGTGAACGGTAAGTGAAACCGGTAGGGAACTGCAAGCAGAAAGGGCAATGGTAACAGTAATGTAAGTGCACAGGCTGGTTTTCCCCAAAAGCTACATAGAGAAAGACAGTGAGTACAAAGAATGTATGCATAATAATGGGTCTCGGAGCAGAAAATGAGGAGTTGGAATACTAAATAGCTTATATCTCAGGAACCGTCTGACGTAGAAAATTTTTTTTAAAGTCATATGATTTATGACTTTCCTGGCTAGTTTTGTAGGGGCTAAGTACTTTTTTGACGAGAAGTCCGTATCACGCACCGTTTCCGAGATACGGGCCCTGAAAGGCACGGCGAACGCAATAATGTTATCCTATGGGGAAAAAAGAGAAGTTCGGAGTGTCATAACTTTGGCTCCCTGTAATATTGTTTCACCAAACCACTAAAAGGCACATCTATGGGATGTTGGCTGTCTTCCCTCCAAATTTCAGCCCAAAAGACCAAGCTGTTTTATTGCAGCAGGGCGCCAAATGATTGCTGCAATGCGTCGGATGCCATAATGTTATCCTATGGGAAAAAGTGTCAACTTTGGAGTACAATACCTTTGGCGCTGTGTAATATTTTTGCAATGTAACACTGAAAGGCACATCTGTGAGATGCTGGCTGTGTTTTCTCCAATTTTCAAGCCAAAGCACAAAGCCATTCTTTTGCAGCAGGGTGCCAAAGAATTGCTGTCATTTTCCCACAGCCTAGAAAAGTACTGTCGCAATTTGCGAAAGCTTTCGCAAAAATTTGCGACACTTTCGTGAGTGTGACACTACTTTGCAAAAGTACTTTTTCCAGAAATTTGAAAAACATATTTCTGGGGTGTTTTACCCCAAAATAAAGACATGGCTAGCATCCTCAGGGTCCGACTAGGTGAATACAGAAATAATTAGGTTGCTAGAGGGTCCCAATTTTAAATGCCAAGCATTTTTCTGATCACTAACTGAAAACAAAATGTCAGATTTGTGACAGTAAAAGGGTCATTTGCGAAAGTAAAAATGCATTTGTGACACTGTTGAACTTTTTGTAAACTTTTCCCTTTGACTTATAATGGGAAATTGTTTTTTGAATAACTTTTGAACCGTTTAATATTTTTTCACGAAATCTTCAAAAGGACATAGGGGACCCCAGCCACATGTTCCCTGAAGATTTCAGGTTGGGCACGCAAACCATACAACCTGTAGGCACGACCGTAGAATTCCAGAAAAAGCGTAAACACACGTGCAGATCACGCTTAATAACTCCGCAGCCATGTATCCGACTGGTACAAAACTTTGCATATCCCAAGGCATATGGGTCTTGATTGTGTATTCCAAATGTCAGTCAAATTTGCCAAATGGTTGCAAAGTTATTAAGGTGCAAGATTTGGGGTTTAACAAGAAAATGGCTCCTCAACCCTAACTATGGTAGCACTACCGGGCTACCATAATATATACTGTATATTTATATATATATATGTATACAGATAAGCTCTCCAGGATGAAGTTCAATGTCACAGGTTTACTGCATGACAAAAGGGATTAACTCCCATTGAAATTGCATTGTTTACTGCAGTAACACTACTGCAGAATTCTGCAGCACTGCATTTCCTCTTGGAGGGCTTATCTTATATATATATATATATACACACATATATACATAAATATATATATGTGTGTGTGTATATATATATATATATCTTCATTGCAAAAATGTTCATTTTACAAAACCAGTTTCCATTACATCTTTAAAAGTATGGAGATTCAATGTTAGGGTTAATACATGTATCAGCTCAACACCACCAATCTCTGCAAACATTGGAAACAAAACAGTTATTTGATAGATCTCTTGGTGTCCTTCCACCTAACTTGTGCACCATACAAATGTATTGTTCTATACCACATGATTAACATCTCAAATGGTGTACAAATTAAGTGGAAGAACACCAAGGGATATATCAAATAACTGTCTTGTTTCTAATGTTTTCAGAGATTGGTGGTGTTGTGCTGATACATGTATTAACCCTAACACTGAATTTCCATACTTTAAAAGGTGTAATGGAAACCCTAACTGGTTTTGTAATGAATGTCCTTACTTTTTGAGATAGGTGTGTAACAAAATTGCAACAAATACTCATAAATGTGTCATTTTTTTCACATTGTCACCCCATATTGTCTACATAGTCTTCTTATAACCCCACCTCATAACCCTCATACTGTAGGTGTAAATTTCTTAATCCATGGCAAAAAGCCATTCTGTGCCACAGCTGTAGAAACACATTTTGGACAGGATGTGAGAAATGACCGTTGTAATATTCATGAGGTGCTGTGAAGAAATGGCTATGTTCAAACTTTGGAGAGAAAATATAAATGGTAGTTACTTGCATGCGTTGAAAAATTTCATTGATTGCGTGTAACTTTGTTCCCTATCTCTGCCTAGGAATTGTCTCCTTGCTGACTTACCAACAGCACTGTCATGTTTTGTACATTATTAACCCTAAATTGTGCCTTGTGTCTGTTTTGTTCCTATTATAACATGTGATATGTAACTCCTCGATGTACTGTGTAACTTACATCTCTGTATAATTGTTTAGAATCTCCTGTTGTACAACACTGTATATGCATTTGTTTTTTTTTTACCTGTTCTTTGATTTGTACTCTCCCGGGTCACGCCTGAAAATGGGCAGTTCTGTCTAAAGCATTTACCCATTACCAAAAGCAAAAAAATAAATAAATAAACTCAGGCATTCTTTGTTACTTTTGCTTCAAAATTTCAACATTGCTTTTTTTGGGACCCTATGTTATGAACACTGGCACTGTCATTTCATTACTCAGTCCCGTAAGGTGATTTTGCACATCAACCGCATCATTCCATGCCACAGGTACAAAAGCACATTTCAGGCAGAATGTGAGAAATGCAGCTGTACTCTTCATGAGGTGGTATGAAAAGTGGCATTGTTGAAAACTTTGAGTGAAAATATAAATTGGAAAAGTTATACACATGTGAAGGAAAATTTTAACGACCATGTATAACTCAAGAGTTTTGGGGTATTTTTGCACCAGATTTTCCACGTGAGCTTTTTGGGACCCCACTTCATGCACAATGGGATTTCCATTTCATTACTCAGTCCCAAAAGGTGATTTCTTTCAGCCACAGTGAAATCATCTTTCAGGACAGAGTAACAAAATGACAGTGCCAGTGTTCATGAGGTGGGGTCCCAAAAAGTCCACATTGAAAATTTGGTTCATGCCAGAGGGTGTAGACAGAATGAGGAGGGACCTGTAGAAGCTTGACACATGGGTTTGGCAGTTGAAATTCAATGCAAAGAAGTCCACAATAATGCATATGGGGCACAAAAACCCTGGAAAAACATATCAGTTGGGGGTGAGGATATATCATGCTCCAAGTGGGAAAGGGACCTTGGGATTATCATCTCTGATAACCTCAAGGTAGGGAAACTGTGTGACAAGGCAGCAGGTAAAGCAAAAAGGATTCTGGGATGTGTAGGAAGGGGCATCACCAGCAGGAAAAGGGAAGTGATAATTTCAATATACAAGGCACTAGTGAGGCCCCTCCTGGAGTACAATGTGCAGTTCTGGAGACCTTACCTACATAATGACATAGACAGGGTAGAGAAGGTTCAGAGGAGGACAACAAAGATGGTACAGGGATTGCATCACAAATCCTATGAGGGCAGGCTGAAGGACCTGAATATGTACCCCTGGAGGAGAGGAGGGAGAGAGGGGGTATGATAGAGACATACAAGTACCCTTACAGGGAGGAACAGGTTGCAGGAATACACTACTTTCCAGTGAAAAATATGCTCCAGAACTAGAGGACATGGGTTGAAGTTGGAGGGAGGGCAATTCAGATGAATCATGAAAAACAATTTCTTCACAGAAAGGGTGGTGGACAAGTGGAACATCCTGCCAGAGGAAGTGGTGGGGGCTGGAAACAATCACAGGATTTAAGAATGCATGGGATAGACATAAGGATATTCTGGAGGTTAGGGGTAAGGGGCAACAGACTTCTAGAAAGAACATAAAATGAACTTACAAGCTCAACTGAGCAGACTGGGTGGGCCATAGACCCTTATTTGCCAACAGTGCCTATGTATCTACAGTATGTAAAATAGCTACAAATGGCTGAGATATTAGCATACAGTATTTTCAAAATGCCATTGACAGCCTCTATATGGCACTTACCTTTATTCTTCAGTTTGCTGTTCTACTTGGAAGAGTGCAGATGTGTCCCGGTCCACAGAAGATGACAGACACTGCCTCGGTTGGTAAGTATAGGGTAAGGGGGGTGGGGTTTTTGGTTGCTCAGTGGGAGGGTCAGGATGTGAGAGGGGATGGGGAAACAATGAGAGACCTTTTTTTACAGGAGTTTAATAACAAGATGTTGTGGACTGTTTGCTTTTTTCATAGGAACAGTAGAACCATTTCTCAGGGTACTAGGGATAGGTTCCTCAGTGTCCCACACTGCTCTGGGGGTACAACATTACTGGGTACTATATGTACACTGGGAGTGGTCTCTCTAGAGTCACACACTGCTGGTGGGGGTCAGGATAGTGCTGACACGGATATTAGGCACCACGCTGTTGGCAAAACCATTACATACATATTTCAGGACACTGGGAGTGGGTTCCCCAGTGTCCCACAGTGGGGGGAAGGGTGCTTTATCTGGAATACTGGGAGTGGGCTCCACAGTGTCCTACTGTGCTGGTAGTGGTGGTGGGGGGATAAGATGTTGAAACAGCAAAAAGCACAAAAGACAGTAGCTCAATGACACAAAACGTTTAGCCTTCAAGCATGAGGTGCACTTACCAAGTTCACTTACCAGGGTGTTAAACTCAGTTGAAAAGCACCAAGCTGGAAAACCAGCAAAAAGGTTAGCACTTTATTCAGTCCTATAGTAAGTTTCAATCTCAGTTTACAGTGTTTTGTAGAAAACAAAGCCTGGCAGATCACCCCAGAGTGGAGATTGTGTTTAAAAAAAAAACTCTAGGGGGTTTATGCAGCCTGGGGTGGGGCCCTAGGGGTTGTAGAATAGGCAGGATTGGTTGACTGTTCGTTCCTGTTCCCTCATTATTTTTTCTGTCAGCCAAAAGGGATTTAGTACTGCAAAACAGCATCCTTGTTCAGTGCAGTATCCCTTTCCATAGGGCTCATACAAAGCAGAATCCTAGTTCAAAGCAGACTAATAATTCGAAGCAGAATCCTAGGTTGAAGCACAAATCTGGTTCAAATCAGAATCCTGGTTCAAAGCAGAATCCTAGTTCGAAGCAGAATCCTGTGTTGTGTGGGACATCTATGTTTTCCCATAGGAAATAATGGGAAATTCAACATGTCATAACTTTGGAACAAATTTATATGTTTCCACCAAAGTGCATGTCTGTGAGGACAAGGCTTTCCACCCTGAAAATTTCAGCCCATCACCTAAAGCCGTTTCTGATACAGGTGGCCGAAAAAACAGCAAAACCAGGGAAATCTCTGTATTTTCTACATTTTATGTCTCAAAAAATCTCATAAGGGATTCAAACCACATTTGGTACATCAACAGACCTTCCCCAGCAGATGATGCATGCCAAATTTTAGGAAAATCTGTGAAACCTATTTAAAGTTATTAATCAGGAAAAATTACCCTTTAACATTAAACGCTCCTACAAATTCTAACTATACTGGCCCTACTGGGCCAATATTTTATATATATATGTATATATGTACTTTTTAATCTATTATTTTTTCACCACTGTTCTAATGTACTGTGATTATGAGGCACTCTGAACCTTTGGGAATGGGCAGCATATAAATAAAATTGTCTTGCCTTAAAAATAACAGATATTTCTTTGACCACTTTTCATTCAAATTCCATGGCCTAGTCACATTTGGTCAATCAATCCCTTATGGTTCCAGCATTTGTCTCCCTTCAATCTAGGCATCTTGACCTACCCATTTCAACCACAAAATATCTCCTAATATCTACCAGTACCATATTATAATTGTTTCCTCAAAGAGGCACTCTCACAAGAGCGACCCTCCAGTATTTACCCTCGATTGCTAAGAACACTATCACAGTAAAGCCTCCTCTCTCATTTCTCCCTTAATGAACTGGTTAGGCTACAATTATTTCATGTCTCCAGGAATTGTCCACACTGGTGAATGTGTCCTCTGTTGTTGTAATATTATTTTTCCATTGTTCAGATCACCTGTAAATGCCAGGTTTCCAGTCTCACTTGCAGTTATGATTTCATCAGAAATTGTTTTGTTGCTTTCCCTGACATTTTCTGGAAATCAATTATGGATCTCCAGTGACAAACCCTTTATTCTGGTCCCCTCTGTTACCCATAATAATTCCACTAATTCCACTTTTTCTTTATTTCTACACCCCTGGTGCCCTATTTTCATTCAAGTACTGTGCTACCCACCACTCTGACCAACTCCATCTTTCATACAAAATTTATATCTTATCCATCCATTTTCTTTTCCCAGGTGTAGTCTGTCCACCGTGTTTCTATTATCCCTACTAAAGTATATCCAACTTATTCCTTCTCAAAACTAAGAAAAGATGGAAAGATGATGCACTCACCAGATAAACAAGTTATAAATTTATTTGCAATGTAAAAAGGAGGAAGAGTAAACCCTCTGGTTATTTACCAGTGACACCTATGGAGGTTTGGTGTGCTTGGTATTTGTTATATTGCCAATCTCATACTGTAGCTACCTCTAATGCATCCCTCTTACTAAGACGTCTGGCATTCACAGGCATGAATTTCCTGTTTTTGTCTTGCCTAGCTGACCTGTTCTTTTATTCACCACATTTTTTTCAACCCCATAATCTGGTTCAGACCAACATTTTTATGTTCCATATTATCTTCTCAGTTAGTCCTTTAACCATCATATATGCTCTGTAATGTTTCTGCTTTATTCAACACCATATCCTCTTCTGTGCACTGTACCTGGTCTAGTGTAAAGATTTATCAACTGCACTGTTTAATCCATCCCTCAAAATCCTAGCCTCTCTCCTCTTCAGGTGGCATCAATCCTGACTGTTCAGGTCTTGACTTTCTTAAATCCTATCCCACTTACTAAAAAAGTTAAAATTGCCTTTCCTTGCCCAGTTGTACAACTAGGTATTGGTCATTTTGATAGCTCTAAGCCTTCAGTTTCAGAACTAGCTCTCAATGTAGGCAGCATCTCTGATAGGTTCCATGTGATAACAGTGATCATGGAAAGGCAATCACCATTAAGGCAGAAACATTACAGGGCATATATGATGGTTAAAGGGCTTGCTTAGAGATATATCAGTAAGTCCTTTGTCCTTACCTGGCCCCACCTCTAAATCCACAGCTTAAAATCTCTCCCGTCTCTCCTCACCTACGGGTCCGTTGCAGCTGCACCACACACCGTGGGTCAAGAGGGCTGGAAGAGCCTGCCCTCCCCTGGACTGGACGGCGAGATCGCCATCCACCCCCCAGACTGCTCTAGGTAGGAAGCAAGCAAGGAGCTGCACAAGACTCCTGTTGAAAGGCGTGTTGTTCTGCCCCGCTGCCCCCATTGCCACCCTTGGTCAGCTCTCTAATTTATATATGTAGTCACGTGTGGTACTGAACCAATCAGCCCACTTTCCCACCTGCAGGTTATATTCATTGAACAGTAGAGGGATCCAGCCTGCCAACCCTTATCTTCCTTCATTCATTCCATACACCAATATGTCTTTAGTAGTATTGTGTATACTTGCTTTACTCCCCACAATCCTGTTCCTCCCCCTGCAAGGAATCCCTCCAGCACCACTGTAAGTGCACATCTACCAGAACTTCAGCCTCCTCGGGAACATCCCCCCATTGCTCATAGCCCTCTCATCTGCTTTCTGCTCACCACTAACGCACCTCACACACTGGACCACCCCCCCACACGCACCACTGATGCCCACCCCCCTGCCCCCTGTACACAGTGGATGGTGGTCTCTCTCTGTGCTAGCCATACCTGCCCTTAACTCCCTACCCATCCCCTGCACTGCCCCCCCAGATCCTTGCATCCGACCAAGCACCTCTACCACAACCGCCGTAGGCCTTTTCTCCGTCGCATCACCTTACTCCTCATGCTCTCTGGGAATGTCCACCCCAACCCTGGATCAGGACCCGCTACCCCCCCGTCACCCCCACTGGACATGGCCTCCACATTGCCTCTATGAACATCTGCAGTCTCCCAAGGAAGACTGCTGCACTCCAGTGTTGGGTCTCCCAACACACGCCCAACATTCTTGCCATAGTGGAGACCTAGCTCTCCCAATCAACTCCAGACTTTGCTGTCTCCTTCCCCAGCTTCAACCTTTTTAGAGAAGAGCATGTGGATAAGTGTGGCAGTGGATGTACAGTCTATCTGCGTGACTCCCTCCTGGGTCATGCACTACCTACCCCCAAGCTCGACCACGGGACCCAAACCATCACCCTAAAAATCACCCCTGACCCAGGCCATGGCCCTCTTTACCTCACAACCACCTACATACCCCCACGGGCACAAAGTCTAGCTATCCGCTGTCTCACTGACTATCTCTGTCTACCCTGCCACACAAGGCTGAATGGCTCATCCTAGGAGATCGCAACATCAACTGCCTCGGCTCTACTACAGCACACATTAAGGACAACTTCACAGCCCTTGACCTCTCTCAATTAGTCACTCGGACCACCAGAATTAACAAATCAAGTGGGACCATCTCCCTCCTAGATATAGTACTCTCAAACCGCCCACACAAAATCAAGTCTGTTAACATCCCAGCCAACTCCCTTAGCGACCACTCACCAATTCTCTGCTTCTGGTCCTCCCCCACGCTCAATCCTGTATACAAAGCCACCTCCTGTTGCCACTTCTGCCCCAGGGGCCTTAATAAGCTAAAGCAGTACCTTGCCCAGCTCGACTGGTACCCGATCTCCCTCGCAATGGATATAGACACTGCTCTAGCCTTCCTCACCAGTGCCTTCTGCAAGGCCTGTGACATCTTTGCCCCTGTCACCCACAACCACTCCAAGAGACACAATGCTGCCTGGATTTTCCCCTCTCTGATCCAGCAATTGAAGCCGTGGGATAACCTGTGGCACATTGCTGTTGAGCCCAGCAGGACAGCTGACAGTCAAGCCTATAATACCGCTTGCAACCAATGCACCTGGGCCATAAGACAAGCCAAGGCCAGTTACTGTCAAACCACCTTGACCTCATCCTGGGGCTCTGCCTGAGCTTTCTGGGATAACATAAAGGAGCTTAATGGGAAGACCCGCTCTCCCCCCCCTTCTCAGATGGTAATTAATGGCATAATTAATACTGACCTACCAAGTGTTGCTGACTGCCTCAACACATTTTCTGACCTAAGTGCAGTCCTTCCTGACCACTTCTTTGACCCTATCCATGCATTCAACCACCCAGCTATTTCCCTCACCCCCATTTCTCTTTAGGACCATCTCACCCATAGCACCAAGCCGCTCCTCCTAAAAGCCCTCTCCTCCCACAATCTGAGCTGTGACCCCCTTGACTCCAGCATACTCTGTCTCACACTTGATGTCATGTTAGCCCCCCTCACTGACCTTCTTAACTGATCCCTATGCCTCGGCCAATTCCTGAGCGCATGGAAATTGGCTGAAATTACCCCATCCATAAAAATGGAGACTGCATGTTACCAAACAATTACAAACCTATCTCCATCCTCCTCCCCTCTAAAGCCCTGGAGAAAATAGTATCCACCCAACTCCTGGATTACCTATCCAAGTACAACATACTATGCCCACAGCAGCATGACTTCTGCCCTGGTCACAGCACCACTACAGCCCTATTGGAGTTCTTCCACCAAATACACTCTGCACTTGATGCTGGGGAGATCACCGGAGCAGTGTTGATTGACCTATCCAAGGCCTTTGACACTGTGTGTCACCCACTAATGCTTGACTCCCTCCATCAGCTGGGCTTCTGATCTGGCCTTCCTGATTCTCCAGCTACCTCCAGGATAGATCCCAATGGGTCACATTAAATGGTATCCTATCAACTGCCCTACCTGTATGCGCTGGGGTCCCTCAAGGCTCCATCCTGGGCCCCACATTGTTCAGTCTCTTTTTAAACACCCTCTCCAGCTCCTGCACAGGCAAAATGCTTCTATACACCGACGATGCAGTCCTCGTCGCCTCACACCCTAACCCAATCACACTCCAGAGCTCCCTGCAACTCACATTCAGCCAAGCTGAAAAGTGGTTCCTCAGCCATCATCTGGTTCTGAACCTCAAGAAGACAAAGTCTATGATTTTTGCTCACCACCAGAGTAACTCCAGAAATGGTCCCCTTTGCATCATTCCCAGCACCCTCCACCCCCTTGAACAGGGATCACAATACAAATACCTGGGCATCACCTTCAACTCAGCTTTCTCCTTCCATGCCCATCTTAACTCTTTGTCCTCTGCCATGAATGACTGGATTGGACTCCTCTACCACCACAAAGACTGATTCCCTGAGTTTGCCCCACAGCTGGCTATCACTTCCTCCATCCTGTCTTTGGTTGATTATGGACTTCCTACCTATGCAGCTGCTGACCCCACTGCCCTCACCAAAGTCCAGACCTCTATCAACAAAGCCTGCAGGCTCCTTACCGGTGCCCCCAGCAGAACCCAGACATGCCAGCTATACTCTGCCTCTAACATACTCATGTTTCAAGAATGTCTGCAATACCACACCTGTATACTGGCAAAAAAGCCTCTACTTGGGCAATGCCCCCCAGGAGTCACTACACCCCTTCAAGTGGCCTCCCATTCGGTCATCACCCGCAATACTACCAAAGCCATCTTCCAGGTGCCTAGAGCTAGGACCTCACTCACTCAAAGGTCTTTTCAATACAGAGGACCTTCTTGGTATAACTTCCTCCCCACGCACATTACAAACATCTCCAAAACAGGCCCCTTCAAAATCGCCCTACGCAAATACCTCACTGACAAGTGGAGCTGTAAATGCCCATTATAGGGCTTTCCGAGAGCCCCGTTCTGAACCAATCTGTCTCTTATAGTATTATGTAGGTGCTAGTTTACTTAGAATAGCTTGTTGTAATCTGTACACCACAAACTGTAACCTGCATGCTCCACTGGAACACTAAATAGCTTCGTTTTGTATGCTGTTCTATATCTCACCTATTTTGCTCACTGAAATGCCCCACTTTGTATGCTCTTTTGTATCTCACCTGTATTGTTCTCCACTGTCTTGCTGCACAAATATGTTGTCTCCCCTCCCTGTGATGAGGTGCCTTTGTAAATGAGTCTTTGACTCAAAGGTTTGTAAATCCGATTTGTGAATTAAATAAATTAAATAAAATTAAAAATTAAAAAAGTGTACATCACCAAAAATCAATTTCAGTGATGTACACTCCCGGCACACATCAAAAGGGCACCAGAGACTTGGATTTTTTTTTATGTGGGGGTGGTGCACCCTGCACACACCCTCCACAAAGGGCTTTGCCCCCTGCACCACCCTACTAAAGGATTCTTAACTCCAGGGGGGTACATGTCGGAGGGGTGCAAAAAGGCAGAAAAAAATTTCCAGACCTGTGCAAAGAACAAGACCAAGCCCAGAACTGAACCTGACACCATCTCAACCCTAGCCTGCCACCAATCCACCATGCCACATGGCCAGGTTGGCAGCCTACTGCTGCACTTCACCCCACAGACCCTCCCTCCCCTTTTGCCCATTGCATGGTGTGGTCCCTCCCCCATATGCGTGTACATATAGCAACATCCTTTTGCTATATTCCCCGACCTCCCCATCCAGTTGCTCTACCTGCCTGGTAGCCCTGTGCACAGGCACCATTATTGAATTACCCTTTTTGGAAGCACTCAGTCATGGTTGCCATCATCACAGACTACCTCTCTGTTATGAGTACTTTACGCACTATTCCCAACAAATCAGTACCAAGCTCTGCAGAATCCCTCTTGGTGTAACTGTTTATCCTCCTGCCTGCAGTATCTTTTGTCCACATATGCAGCATGGCTACTGGTTCCTTTTTCCACCCCTTGGCAGGCCACAGGACATCCTATTCTCCTTCTTGCCTCTACATACTGTACTATACTCTGAAAGGCTATAGAATCCCCAAGGACTATGATTGGCCTTGCTCCAACTTCTCTATTCCTGCTCCACCACATCAGAGCATGCTTCTGGCTTGCATTTGCCTGATTATTCTGAAGAACTTTACCTCAAATCTACTACTCAGACTGTTAAGTGGAGGTGAGAGTAGGGGCATGTAAGGTTTTGGAGGGAGCAGAGCAGCAAGGTGGCAACTCAGCTGCTCCACTCAACAAATCCACTCCATTCTCAATAACGATCTCATTAGAGAGAAAACGTTTTTAGCATTTTAGGTTTTCTTCGCAGCAAGAAGAAAAAAATATTATCACTATAGGCTTGCAGAAACCCTCTGTGGGTAGTTGGGGGGGGTCTGGTTGTTGTTTTTGCCAGAGTCGAAGTCAGCTTCTGTAATAGGAGTTCTGCACATGTTCTGACTGTGTGGGTGGAGTCTGAGCATCTGCTGAGGTTGGAAGTAGGTTGCATTGTTCCTAAAGCTGGGTGTTCTGTGGCCTAATGGAAGGTGATCCCCCAGAACGTCCAGACCCTGTGTGTGGAATAAGAGCACCAGGAGTGCCGATATGATTTATTAAACTTGCAAATGGTATGCTAACATTGCCTGGAGATGGAAGGCTTTTTACTTTTATCCTCTGCAAAAATGATGCCATGTTTAGAGGAGCAGTGCTATCTTTAAATTTCCCTATAGATGGAATATGGACCCCCCCTCCCCCCAAGATGGAAGGGATGAAGGAGATACCCCTTAAGGAGCAGAAATAGTGTGGGGAAAAGCAGTTCACTACTCACTGGTCTTTTCTGCTGTAATGGAAATTGTTCTTTATGGGAGAGTGATGTGTTGCAGCACTAATTTTCTATGATATTTGCTGAGATGAGAGGAAACCATGAGCTACGAGGTTTGAGATGTTGCTGGTCTCACTGTGCAAGGAGCTAAGAGTAAGTAAGTTAAAAAAAATTTAAACTCTTGTATTTAGTAGTAGTAGTAAAAATGTTTATTTTTATACAGGATAGCAAACTTTAGGTCCTAGACCTATTTTCAAAGTTGTCCTGTGTCAAGAACAAATTACATTCAATATAACATACAAAAATTCAGACTACATAAAACAACTAATAAATAATTTTTGATATTATACAAGACAAAAATCTTCAATTAGACCAACAACTAACACATTTATCCACATTTTAAAAACAAGTACATTCATCATAAAATATAGTGCTCAATCCTAATTTAAACTGGGATAGTTTAGTTGCTTTCCTTAATTCAGGGGGAATATTATTCCAAATATTTGCAGTCTGAGCCTCAAGTGTCATACTCATAGTACCATATCTTGTATTAGTTTTTGGAAAAGTGCAACCTCTATACTTTACATCCCTTTAAAGATATGGATAATATTTACTAACAAAAGGCAATTCCATGTTTCCATCAATCATTCCATTTATTATTTTATAGATAAATACTGAATATTGTTTTTTAAATCATATTGATAAACTGTCCCAGTTTAGGTCTTTATACAAAATCAATGATGAGTATTATAGCTACAGTTCAGGACAAATCTTGCCAATCGATTGTATGATATGACTTATTTATTTAAATGTGTTTGACCCACAAAATTATACACCATATTTCCATATTCTAATACAGGCATTATTAATTGATTTGCAATTAACCTCCGGGTTTGTAGATTTAATATCCTTGAAGACCTACGTAGTTTCCCTATCTTATTATTAATTTTCTTTATTGTATTATTAATATGAGCTGAGAAAGATAAAGTATAATCAATCTCTACACCTAAATATTTATATTGATCTGTGATTATCAATTTTTTCC
Organism: Neoceratodus forsteri; assembly: GCA_016271365.2. Lineage (NCBI taxonomy): Eukaryota > Metazoa > Chordata > Ceratodontiformes > Ceratodontidae > Neoceratodus > Neoceratodus forsteri. Next base: position 540,078,633 of record CM028131.1, read on the forward strand.
CCATTCCTCATTAATATTTCCCTATCTCTGATCTTTTTTTTATTAACCTTTTTTATTGAAAAACATAACCTTTTTTATCACTTATCACTAATTTAAAGCTGGAAAACCAATCCTGTAGAACATCACAATCCATCTGTAATTTAACCATGATTTCATTTTGAGATTTGGCTAATGCTAAAAGTACTGTATCATCTGCATACAACCTGATTTGTGTAATATATATTTTGGTAGGTAATTCATTAATATATAATAAAAACAATAATGGCCCCAAAATTGAACCTTGAGGGACACCTCTTAGTATATTACCTACTTCAGAAAATTGACCATTTATTACTACTTGCTGTTTTCTTTGACTCAAATATGATTTAAACCACAATAATGACCTAGGGGCTATACCAATCTTCTCCATCCTCTCATACAATAAATGGTGGTCGACCAAATCAAAGGCTTTGGACAGGTCAACAAACACTGCACCTGTGGACTCTCCCTTATCCAAGGCCACTGCCACTTTATCAACAAAGTCCACAAATGCAGTGCAAGTTGAATAACCTGCCCTAAAGCCATGTTGGTATTTAGTCAATTTTGAATATTTTTCTAAGTAACTATACAACGGACCAAACACCATTCATTCCATTAACTTAGAGAGGATGGAGAGGATTGCTATTGGTCTATAGTTTGAGGGGTCATTTGAATCCCCCTCCTTAAATATAGGTACTATTTTGGCTATTTTCCAGATAGAGGGAAAAACATTTTCCACCAAACTTGGATTAAATAAATCAGTCAGTATTGGTGATAAGACTTCAACTGCATCTTTAATAAAATTCTCTTCAATATTGTCCATACCAAATGATTTATTTTTATTTAATTTTAAGATCTCTCTCCTAACTTCCGAGATTTTTATTTTTTTTAAATAAAAAAAGAGGACAATTTTCATTATTAGTTTCTTTATTTACTAAATCTGTTTGTACTTGTGAACCAGCCGGGATGGTACTATCAGGCAATGTTAAGAAATATTTATTCAACAACTGGGCTGTTTTCTTTGAGTCAAAGAGTTCACCCTTATTATTAGACATTTTTATACAAGACTTAGCTCTCAAAGGGTTTTCCAATTCTTTTATCATATTCCAGTATTGTTTAGGATCATAAGTTGTCTCAGTTTTAATGTTGTAAAAATTTTTTCTGGCAGATCTAATTATCCTTTTGCATTAATTTCGCTTAATTTTGAAATTAACCTAGTCTTCCTCCCTTTTTGTTTTATTCGCTCTTTTCCAGATTCTATCTCTGATACGAATTTTCTTTTTCAAATATTCATTTATCCATGGAAGATGCTTTTTCTTTGTTTTAGTTTTTTTAAATGGTGCATGCCTATTACAGGTCTCTTAATAAGTTTTTGAAAATTCTTCAACCTCCAAATTTACATCTGGAATTAAATTTAATCTTCCCCACTCTATACAATTTAAATCAAAAACAAAATTATTTGTATGATAGTTCTTAAAATTTCTTTTTAGGGTAATCTTTTCTTCCTCAATTATTTGATTTAAATCTTTTACAACACAATATACTGTATCATGATCCCCCAAATTTGGAGGTAAAATCAAACATTTTTTGACATGAAAGCTCCTAGAGGGAAAAATCAAGTCCAAAATACTTCCCTGACTTTTAACCCCACTTTTCCTAGTACTTTGATTTATTATTTGATTGACATTTAGTATCTCAAAACTTTGTTCCAATTTTAATGCCCTTGGCTTGCCCCAAGCAGCGTTGAAATCACCAATTAGTATTAAATCTTTATCATCTGACATTAGTGCTAATTTAGATGGCAATAATTCAAACTTGGTAGTATTTCCTTTTGGAGGGGAATATACTTTACTAATTAAGAGCAGCAATCTTTCAAATTAACACGAATACATTCTATTCCCTCTAAATTACCCTGAAAAGCAACTTCTCCCAAAACCAGTTTCTCTGTGATATATGAAAGAACCCCACCACCCCTCTTTCCCCTATCTAATCTAAAAAGATTATAACCATCCATTAATATTTCCGTATCCTCTATGTTTTGAGATAACCATGTTTCAGTTAATCCTATCACGTCCGGTTCATAACTTTTAGTCCATATTTGAAATTCATGCATCTTGTTTATAACACTTCTTGCATTTTCAAGTGAAATTTTTAAATTTTGTTTATTGACTCCTTTTGGGCCAGGATTTATCTCCACATCACCTATAAGCAGTATTACTATGCTACAAACAAATGGTGTAGTTAATTTTAAGTAGGATTTTCTAGGTGAAAAACATTGGATTCTAACCTGATTAAATAATCTCCACTGCATAGAGAATCCATTGTTTCTGGTTCTATGAATAAGTTCAGAACCGGACGACATAAATAAATGCCACAACATATTTTTTTCTTGCTGCCTTGCAGGTGATGGAGTGACCCCCTGATCCCAACAGTCAATCTTCTTCCATTGATTAATAAGTATCACAATTAGGACACAGTACATTACATATTTCTACATGGTTAATTATTAAAACAATCAAAATTCAGTATAACACTCACCAAGCTTAGACTTTTAAATCTAAGTGAGAGTTTGAATATTTAATTACTACAAATAGTTCTCAATCTATAAATCCAAACTTCAAGCTAAAGAACTCAGCCCTTCACTAAACCTACAGACACATTTTTTGATGCTGAGTCACTCATGCTTGCGTTACCATGCTCGTATGGTAGCTGTGAGCACCCTTTTATGCTGACTGCCCCTCCTCCACTGCAAAGATCACAAGCTCCCGGTCCACGCCCCTCTCACTGGCTGCCAGTTTAGCTTCTACAGCTGATTCAAGTTCTTAATTGCAGGGGGAGCCTTGGCACAAAGATGTTTCAAGTCCAGCACAAAACAGTTTCTCACATAATGATGTAAAGTCCAGCAAAAACAGCTTCTCTCACACACACAGTAAAACTTTGTTGTAGGCAGAATGTGGTGAATGGAAAAAAGTCAGGTACCTTTTAAACAGTTGCTGCAAGCACCCTTTTATGCTGACTGCCCCTCCTCCGCTGCAAAGAGCACAAGCTCCTGGTCCACACCCCTCTCACCGGCTGCCGGTTTAGCTTCTACAGCTGATTCAAGTTCTTAATTGCAGAGGGAGCCTTGGCACAAATATGTTTCAAGTCCAGCACAAAACAGCTTCTCACATGATGTAAAGTCCAGCAAAAACAGCTTCTCTCACACACACAGTAAAAACTTTGTTGCATGCAGAATGTAGTGAATGGAAAAAAGTCAAGTACCTTTTAAACAGTAGCTGCAAGCACCCTTTTAAGCACTAGCTATTTATGCACTAGCTGTGTACTAGCCATGGACTAACCACTTACTAACCATTTTAGAAATGGTACAATTATCACATGAGTATGTCCTATGGCCATAAATCTAAACATTAATTAGGTATTTTAATAATGCTGGAAACTCTTCTGTGAGGAATTTTCAGAATTTGTCCTTGCACTCTCATAATTTTTTTTGAAATAACTTTGTAAGAGCGAAGGTGACCAAGACTTTTTTCCCTGAAAAGCAAACTTTGGGACATCAAAGTCACATGAGAATTGATCTTAGGTTATGAATGAGACCCTAAATAATATTCAGCAAATATATTAATGAAAACAATTATTTGCAAGCTTAAAATTATAATTGAAGTATTGAGGTGTATTTTTTAGTTTATTGATATTATCCATAATTTTTTAATGTGGTAATATATCAGTCAGGGTACCATTGAGGACATACTAACTTTTTAGGAAGTGCTATCGATGGGTCCTTTGTGTATATGGCTTCTGGTCAATATCATGTTGATGCACAGTGTTGTTACTTTATACTCTGCTTGAGGTGGGTGGGTTGGGATATGGGGTGGGTTGTTTTGTTTTATCACTGTGTGTTTCTTGTGTATTATTATGAAATGTAATAAAGTATATTGAATTTCAAAAACACTTTTTATACAGTGCTATACAAATGTGGGTGTGCTAATTAATATGTACTATATTAGTATCTATTTTTAGTTGTAAAGATTACTTCTCTGAAGAATAAAGGGTGTTTCCTTTATAAATGATTGAAGTATTTAATCCAGGGACCAGTTCAGGGATATAATACTAGATCATGGTGGTGGGCTCCCTGGTGAGGCACCAAAGCCTTAAATCATGAATGAATGAATGAATGAATAACATTTTATTTTAATAAAGGCTGAATACATTTTTAGAGTAAAACCCTATTTTCAACAATTTCCTGTATAAAACATATGCAAAAAGACATAGAAACATAGACGTTGATGGCAGATAAGGACGACAAGGCCCATCTAATCTGCCTATTTCTTTTTCTACCTTATGAATGTGCCATTGGCCTTTGATCTGTCAATGGCCTATCTATTTGTATTCATCTGCATAGCTCCCTTATGCCTATCCCATGCCTGTTTGAAGTCCTGCACTTTATTCATATCCACCACTTCCTGAGGTAGGCCATTCCATGCATCCATCACCCTTTTTGTGAAAAAGAACTTCCTCACATTACCCCTTAATCGGCCTACCTATAATCTCATACTGTGTCCTCTTCTCCTATTTTTCTTATATTGAAACATGTTAGACTCTTTCACCTTGTTAATGCCCTTAAGGTGTTTGAATGTTTCAATCATATCACCTCTCTCCCTCTTTTGCTCTAGGGTACACATATTGAGCTCAGTTAATCTGTCCTCATATGTTTTCTAAAGCAGTCCCTGCACCATTTTGGTTGCCCTTCTCTGGACTGCCTCAATTTGGTTAATGTTCTTGTGAAGGTGTGGCCTCCAGTACTGCAAGCAGTATTCCAGGTAGGGCCTAACCAGTGTCTTGTAAAGAGGGAGTATCACCTCCCTCTTCTGACTTGTGATACCCCTACTAATATACCCAACATCCCCCTAGCCTTACCTACTGCTTTAGTGATATGCTTGGATGATTTCAGGTCATCGGTGATGATGATGCCCAAGTCTTTTTCTTCCCTTGTGACTGCCAGCAACTCCTCTCCCAGCCTATAGGTTTCTCTTTCCTATGTGCATGAACTTGCACTTCTTTGCATTAAACCCAGTTGTCACTCTTCTGACCATTTTGCTAGTTTATCCAGATCTCTTCTCATTCTTCCCATCCCATCTGGATCATCTACTCTGTTGCTGATCTTGGTGTCATTGGCAAACAGACAAACCTTACCCTCCAGTCCATCTGCAATGTCACTGATGAAGATATTGAAGAGGACTGGCCCCAGGACTGACCCCTGAGGTACGCCACTTGTGACTTGCATCTCTTCTGATTGTATACCATTTACCACCACTCTCTGTTTTCTGCCCATCAACCAGTTTGCCACCCAGTTAACCAATGTCTGACCCACCATGAGCCTACCCAGATTATTAATAAATCTGCTATGTGGAACAGTATCAAAAGCTTTGCTGAAGTCAAGGTAGGCAACATCAACTGCTCCCCTTTGGTCCACCACTCTGGCTACCCAGTCAAAGAAGTCTATGAGATTAGTTTGACAGGACCTTCCTTTTGTAAATCCATACTGTCTTGGATCCTGTGCTCATATGGATTCCAGGTGTTACACTGTCCTTTCCTTAAGTAGTGTCTCCATAACCTTGCCCACTACTGAGGTAAGACTGACTGGTCTGTAGTTCCCTGCCTCCTCCCTGCTACCACTCTTGGGGAGCAGGATCACATGAGCCCTTCTCCACTCTTCTGGGACCTCTCCTGTGCTCAGAGACTCACTAAGAAGTTCTGATAATGTTTATGGTAGTTCCACCCTTAGCTCCTTTAGTGTCATGGGATGTATGCTATCAGGTCCCATTGCCTTGTCCAACCTGAGCTTATTGAGCTCTTGTAGGTCCCTTTCTTTTGTGAAGGGACTAGTGGACACCTCCCTCCCCCATGTGTCCATGGTGCTGAGCTGTGGGCCCTGCCCTACCCTACCTTCTCTTCAGTAAATACTGAGCAGAAGTATCTATTTAGGATAGATGCTTTTACATGTTCCTCCTCCTCACATGCCCCCTTATCCCAATTGATGTTAGCAATACCCCCTCTGGACTTTCTCCTTTCACTAATGTATCTATAGAAAGTCTTGTCACCTTCTTTTACTGTTCATGCTAGTGTTTCCTCGGTTTGGGCCTTTCCCTACCTTACTACCTTCCCTGTGTCCCTTAGGGAAGTTTGGTATGCCTCCCTATCTTCATCCTGCTGTGTTCCCTTATATTTCCAGAAGGCCAGCCTTTTGACTCTGACCTTTTCTGCTACTGTATTTGAGAACCGAAGTGGTTTCTTTCTTCTTTTGCACTTCCTTTTCTCACTAACTCAATGGAATGTTACTTCAAGTATTGCATCTTTTTTTTTTAAAGTTTTCCAACACAATACATTGAAAAAAAAAAAGAAAATACATAATACATAATACACACTACATTGGACAGTAGACGGAGAACAAAAACATAACAACTAATAGACATACAGATAAAACGAATATCCCTGGTTATTTCATTGTTACATTATCCAAAATTCAAATTATAATAATATTATAATAATGTAATAATAAAATAATAATGTGACCGAGTGTGTGAATCCATTTCTAAGCCCCAATGCATTATAAACTCCATCTCTCCCTACCTAACACTTCATACCATCAGACAGGGAGGCAAGAACCTCCGAGTTCACATTATACTTAATATACTGGGAGGGCCCTGAGAGACATCAGAGAGAGGCCCCAATAAACAATTGTACCTTCGGAGTGTCCCCTCCTCCTCGTGTGGGGGAAACCCATTTTCTATCCATGAAGTCTCATTTCCCCTAGACGTCCCATCCCGTGTGGAGCATTATATTTTCAGAAATGCTCAGAGTCACCAAGAGCGGGGCCCATTCCCTCATAAACCTCTCCCCCACCGTCCAAGTAAACCTCTCCAGGGCCAGTGACCTCATAACCAACCTTCTCCAGTCTACCATTGTAGGTCCATTTCCAGTAAGCCAAGTATTCTGAATGCAGTGCCTAGCCAGCACAACATGACTCTGGCCCATCTAGGTAACACTTGCCAATCTTCCTCCCCCTGCTTTCCTTTCCACCCCAAACAAACAGATCAGGGGGTCATGGGACAGACAGCCTCCATCCCCCTATTTACCTCCTGTACTATCTTCCCCCAAAACTTAACCAGAACTGGGCATGTCCAAAAGCAATGATAAAAAGTGCCTAGGCCCCTGCCACATCTCTTACAGATCGGTGATACCCCAGGACGTACCCAGTGTACTGTAACTGGTGGCCAATACATTCTGTGCAAGAATTTGAAAAAAAGCCTCCTTAAATTTATTACATATCATGATTTCCTCAGGCATTCCCAATACCAGCTCCCAATTACTTTCGGATATCAGCAGGCCCAAATCCCTCTCACATAGGGCTTTTGTGGGGCCAGTCAGATCTGGCAAATTTAACTTGCTTTGCTTAGTGACCTTCCCAATGAATCATTTTACGTCCTTCCTGGCCTGACAGAGCACTTGCTCTATTCTGTTTGGGCACAATCCCACACTCCCCCCCTTACTCAACCCCCTAATATATGCCCTCACCTGGCGGTACCTATATAAATGTGAAGCCCCAACTTTTATCTCTCCCCTAATCTTGTTAAACTCTCTCAGCTTCCCCTTTTCCAGCAAAGTTCCCACACACACCACACCTCCTTTCTCCCATTCCAGAAACCCTCTATCCTCCATTCCTGGGACAAAAAAAGTATTCCTTGTAATTGGAAGCAGGATTGTTTCCCTCTGAGCAAGTCCCTCTCTCCTCCATGAGTGGCCCCATGCCTCCAACGTCTCCCACACCAATGGATTAACCTTCCCCATTCTTCTATACACCCTCAGCCCCTTACTATGTAGGTATGCTGATAATCTCCCGGGGACCCCTTCTTGTTCCAGCCCTACCCAGCAAACTACCTCTGACCTGTGGATCCAATCCACAATGCTCCTAAGTTGTACCGACCGATAATATGCACCCAGGTCTGGAAAGTTAAGCCTTCCCCTAAACCTATCCATCTTAAGTCTTGCCAGACTTATTCTGTCCTTCCCTGCTATATAAATTCAACAAACCCTTTCTCCAAACTTTTAACATCCCTGTGTATTAATCTCACCTGTAGCATTTGCATCGGGTATAATATCTGAGGCATGATATTCATTTTGATGAGATTAATCCTCCCAATCCAAGATATGGGCAGGTGTACCCACCTTTTCAGATCCGCCAGTATCACCTTAATTAGTGGGTGATAGTTCAGATTGCACAGTTCTTCCCACCTCCGCCCAATATGCAACCCTAGATACTTGAAGTCAGACTTAACCACATTAAAACCTCTCTGCTGTGCCTCCAGACTGATATCTGGGAATCCCACTATTTCAGACTTCTTGATATTGATCTTGTACCCAGAAAAATCAGAAAATTTCCAAATAATATCCATCAGGTGCCATAAGGAGGCCCCCGTGTCCCCTAAGAACAGAAGCATATCTTCGGCATAAAGAGCCACCTTATGCTATCTCCCTTCCCCATCCCTTACTCTTGCCATGCCCTCATGTCGACGTATCACCGACGCCAGGGGTTCAATCACTAGGGCAAACAATAGGGGCGAAAGTGGGCACCCTTGTCTAGTTCCTCTCCCTAGTTCAAACTTTTCAGAGAAACAACCGTTCACCATTACTCATGCACAGGGTTTCAAGTACATGGCTCTAACCTACCCTATGAACGAATCCTCCAGACCAAACCGGTCTATTACCTCAAAGAGGTAATCCCATTCCACTCTATCGAATGCTTTCTCTGCGTCCACTGAGAGCACCCCCTTCTGGGCTCCAGCCTGTCCTGCCCACCAGATAACATTTAATAATCTCCGCACATTATGATAAGACTGCCATCCATTAATAAATCCAGTCTGGTCTGGGTGGATTACGTCCGTTAAAAAATTCTCCAGCCTCAAGGCCAGTACTTTAGCCAAGATGTTCGTATCCACATTGAGGAGAGATATTGGCCGATAGGCTGAATACTCCGACTCCTGCTGCCCACTCTTATGGATCAAACAAATATTGGCCTCATAGCACGAGTCAGGCAATGTTAGAACCTGTCCCTCCTCCCTTCCCCTCCCCAATTATTTCCTTCAGCACATCTGCCACCGACCCCCCCAGGATCCTATAGTACTCAACGGGAAATCCATCTGGACCACAGGCTTTTCCCTCCTGCAGTTTCTGCATGGCCCTTAAAATTTCCACTCATGATATAGGCCAGTTCAATATCTCCTTCTGTTCATCTGACATCCTCGGTATGAGTACCCCGTCCAAGAATTCCTGGTTCTCCTTTTCCATTCCAACTTGCTCTGCCCTGTATAATTTTTTTGTAAAAATTCACAAAATACCCTGCTATATCCTTTGACCTGGTCATAACTTGCCCCCTTCCCCTTTGATTTGCAGGATCCTAGTTGGACACCTTCCCCCTTTCATCAGTCTTACCAACATGGGACCGGGCTTATTTCCCCATTCGAAGACTCTTCTCTGACACCCAAACCATGCCTTCCCTGCTTTCTCTCTCAAAAGAGAATTTAACGCTTCCCTGGCTGTTGTAAGCAACTTCCGGGCTTCCCCTTTTCTCCTCCTCCCACCCGCTTTTTTCCAACTCCTTAACTTGCCTTTCCAGTTCTATCTTCTTATTCCTTTTCTGTTTCTTGATTTTACCTATGTACACCATAATGGCCCCTCTCATGTAGGCCTTGCCTGCATCCCAGAGTGTGCTCTTGGGAATATCTCCCGTATCATTCGTGTCTATATAATACCTCCATTGTTCTATCAGATGTTCTTTAAATGCTCGGTCCCTGGCCAAATACATAGGGAACTTCCAGATTGGTGGACCTCTCCCCACCCCGTGATTCTCAGTACCACCATGGCATGATCTGAAATAATAATGGGACTGTGGCTAACTTCTTTTATTCTCCCCATCCAGCTCCTGGGTACAAACATATAATCCAATCGGGACCATGTTTTGTGAGGGTTGGAGTAAAATGTGTATTCCCGTTCAGTGGGGCTGACGGCCCTCCAGCAATCCACCATGTCTAAGTCTGCTATGCCAACTTGCCACTGGCCCATAGCCTCTGTAACCCTCCCTTTCCCTTCAGAATGATCCATCCTCACATCAATCACCCAGTTGAAGTCCCCCCCCCAAAATCAGACCATGAAATTGTTCTTTAACAAGCAAGCCAAGCAAAGAGGAGTAAAATTCTGGGTCATATACAGCTGGTGCATATATGAACCCAAGCGTGAGTGTTTCACCTTGACAGACCCCCAGTGACAAAGACATATCTCCCCTCCCTGGGATCTCTCACTACCCTCTTTACCTCAAACCCCAGGTTTTTATGCAGTAGTATTGCCACCCCCCTTTTATGAGACGAATAGGATGCCACCACACACTTCCCCACCCACTTCCGCACCAGGTTGGCATGCTCCAGATCTGTCAAGTGGGTCTCCTGTAGCAAAGCCACTTGCGCCCCCCTACGCCTCAGTGCAGTCAAAAGTGCGGTCCTCTTTACTTGGCTTGCTATGCCTTTTACATTCCATGATATAACATTTAGATCCCCCATCTCACCTCAGAGTAATTTTCATTTGTATGAGCATTGCTATTTGTCCTTATTTTGTAAGTACTGAGGGTGCCCCAAGTCTCACAGGCACACATACGTCTTTCTCCTTGAATTCCACACACTCGGCCACCTTCCCATAAGTATAACCAGGTAACTATCCTACTAATGAACACTATAAAACATACAACAATTTTAACATACAGAACTATCCCACTCCTCCTTTTCCCTCCCCACACCCCCTCCCTCCCTTCCCCAGCCTTTTGATTAATTTTCCTTATCCAGCCCTCCCCGTTTACACTAATTGCTAACATAGCACAAGTGCATATTTAGAAATATAAAAAACAATGATACATATCCACCATTCTCTTCCACAACTGAGATGCGTGTCCCCCCCGGGCCCCCAGTTCTTCCTTCGGGAGCTCCTCTACTCCTAAGATCACCATAATGCTCCATTTTTGGTCAGAATCCTCCCCGTTGATCTTACCTCCAGGATTTACCCCTACCCTTCCCCAAGTCCCAATCATCCCCCTGTCACCGCCAATTACCCCTTTCTATTCACCCTATCCCCTTCGAACCTGCCTTCCCCCTCCACCCTCCTCCAGCTTCTTTTCCTTCACACACCAAGCCCTCCTTTTAATCCCCTTCATTTCACCCCAGACCCCCTCTTCCCAAAACCAGTGAACAGGGACATGCAGGAACATGCCGAATCCACTAACACTTTCACTCGCCTGTCCTAGGACAAGATCTCCCCCAGCACCTTCTTCAGAATTTGCTCATTCCTCCACTTCTCCTTGATCCCATCGGACCCCTCCACTTCCTCTTCTGAAGCTTGACTAACTAACCTAAACTAGGCCTGGTTGTGTATCCAATCCCTTCTTCCCAAAGTTGATTCCCTGTGCCTCCTATTCTCCACACTGGCACATCCCCACTCCCCTCTCGCACCCATCCCACTGACCTTTACCAATCTCCCCCCCTTTCCTATTGCACTCCCCCAAAAGTCGTAGCTCAGCAGCATCCAGTGTCATGCTCCTCGAACCCAGAGTCCAGTAATCCACATCCAAGAGGAGAAAAAGGCGCGGGGGGCTAGGCCGCGCCATCATAAACACGCGCAGAGCCCCCCTGCTCCTAACTTACAGGCCATATCACACTTCGGCAACTTTACAGTCTCCAGCCCACCGGGGCTACCAGCAGTCCTTCCACAGCTCAGAAAGCAGGCAGGGTGTAGGCATGCATCTCAGTTTGTTCTCCAAATCGATCACCCCTTCCTATTTCAGATTTCACAGCTCTCAGAAAGCCTTTTCGAATGTCCCCTTCTAAATAACAAAGCTCAACGGCGCCATTCCAAACAGTTTCAGACTTTTATAATACGAGAAGGAACCAAATAACCAGAAACACCAAAGAATTACAAAGCCAAGTCCACAAGGGTTTCCTCTGTTCTGATTTCCACCTCTGGCCCTCTCCATGGTCACTCAGCTCACTCTCTTTTTCAGGCCCTTAACAAACTCTTCTGCCTTCTCAAGTTCCCAAAATGAATAGGTCGTCCCTTCATGTTTGATGCGAAGTGTAGCAGGGTAGGTCAGAAAACTTTCAATCTTCAGGTTTCTTAATTGGATCATTACCTCATTAAAAGCTTTCTGCTTTTAAAGCAGCCGGGTTGAATAATCTTACGATAGGAACAGCCTATGATCTTCGTAGGACAAAGAGCCCCTGGACCGTTACGCCTTCAATATTGTTTCTCGGTCCTGAAAATTGTGAAATCTCATGATGATGTGACGTGGGGGCTGATCCGCGGGGGGCCACAGCACCACTGCCCAGTGGGCTCGTTCCAATTTGACCCTGCCGTTTTTCATCTTCAATCCCAATACCTCAGGAAGCACTTTGCTGCAGAATTCTAAGGCATCGTTCCCCTCCAACTCCTCAGGGAGCCCTCTGAGGCACAGATTCAGCCTACGACGATAGTTTTCCTGATAGTTGTAGGCCTCTTTGAACTCCTCCAGCTCCCTCTGTAACATGCGGACTTGCTCAGGGACCATTAACACCTCGTCTTCCAACCTGGAGATCCTTTCTTCCATCTCCATTAGTCGCGAGCTCTGGTGTGACTGCTGTTCTAAAACCTCTTGAAGTTTGCCTTCTAATTTGTCTTCTAGCTTGATTAGCCATGGCTCAAGGGCTGCGATCATCTGCCCAGTCAATTCTTTGCCTAAAGCTACCACTTCCACTGCAGAGAGCGAGACCAGGCCCAAGTTCTCCCCTCCAGATCCCGCCATCACCTTTTTGCTTGCCTTGCCGGTTGAACGCTGACTCTTAGAGGGCATGGGTGTCAGGTATTCATCCATATTACAATCCGACACTGATTACTACCTTTGAATTACTCCAGGGCAGAAAAACTCCTTAGTTAATCTTTTAAAAACTATTTGACCTGGCGGAGCGAGCGAGAGACATGTCTTCCCAGTTAGCTACTCATTAGCACCCCCAAGTATTGCATCTTTAATGTTTTCCCACTTTGCCTGTACCCCCTCACCTGTTTTTCTTTTTGCCAGGGCTAGCTTAACTCTATCGCCCATCTTTTCAAAGTCAGCTCCTCTGAAGTACCATATTTTTGCCATGGAATGGGATGAATTTGTTCTAGTGGCCAAATTGAACCATACCATGTGATGGTCACTGGCACACAGGTGACCTTCTACCTGGAGATCTGTGATCCTTTCCCTGTTAGTCAGTACTAGATCTAGGATAGCTCTTTCTCTTGTGGGTTGTTGTACCAGTTGTTTGAGGGCCTCCCCCTGCATGGAATCCACCATGTGTCTAGTTCTGGCAGATGTCCCTGCTGGTACTGACCAATCTGTATCTGGCATGTTGAAGTCTCCCATTAACAGAAACTTCCCTTTAGCTGTCATGTTTTGTATATCTTCTAACATTAATGTGTCTATGTCCTCCCCCTGGTCTGGAGGACTGTACACAACCCCAGTTCATATGGCTGTCCCATTTCCTGTTTCCAGGGTGACCCATAATTCTTCTGGATCCTTATGTGTATTCTGAATTTCTTTAGCTTTGATATTTTCATTGACATAAAGGGCCACTCCACCTCCCCTTTTTGCACCTCTGTCTCTTCTGAACAGTACATAGCCAGGTACTGAAGTCTCCTAAGTGTGGTTACTGGTAAATCATGTTTTGCCAATGGCTACTATGTCCAGTTTAGCCTCTATCATTATTGCCTGCAGGTCTGGGATCTTGTTTTCCTGACTGCAAGCATTTGTTTACATAATTTTCCATTGGCCAGATTTTGGTGTGTTAGTTGTTGGGTGAGGTCCGGTGTTTCCCCTGTGCACCATATGGCGAGCTGGACCTTTACAGACATTATACATAAAAAATTCAGTTTCATATGTATAACATTTTTCTTTAAAAACAGTCACAGGTATGATGCAAATACTTCCTCTGTTCATTTTGAAATCTCTGATGGGAGGTAATACCTGTTATTTCATTAGGCAGTACATTTCAAAATTTTGCCATAGAAATCTGTAGCTTGGCATCTTCATATCTAGTGTGTGTTCTACTTACTGGAATGTTCAAATTATTACATCTCAAATAGTGTCCCTTATCCACCCTATAAGTGTTTATAATATAACTCTTCTGCATATTTTTCTGTGGGTAAATTTGTTTATGGCACCAATTTAACCAGATGTAACTTCTTTTTTTCTTCTGGGTGTAGCCAGTTTATATGATTAAATAATTTACAGTGATTTATTCCATGCTTACTCTTAGTTATGATTTTTCCCAATTTATAATACAGCTGGTTAAGTTTCTTTAAATTAGTTTAGTTGGCATTCCTATAAATCACTATACCATATTCCATTACCAGTAATATCATGTGAATCACAATTTTTGTCCTGGTTTCTTTGATTAAACAGTTAAACACTCTCCTGAGAACCCCCAGTTTCTGTTAGTTTTTTCTGACAGTTTGGTTTACATGCTCTTTAAAGTATAATTTGGTGTCCACTATTATATTTATAACTTGTAACATTTTCCATCCTGAGTCCACTTCTAAATCTTACATCTAATATGTTATCTTGCAATTTTTTGGTGGCCTGATTAAAAACATAAGGATTGTGTTTTTTTCTTGTTTATCAGTAGACCAGACTTTTCAAACCATGTCTCTATACTGCTGAGGTCTTCCTGTAGTTTTTGTTTCAGCGTAGAGCTACTGCATGCAGATGCCACCAACACCGTGTCATCTGTGTACAGGAGCACCACTCTATTTTTAACTTTCCTTTCAGATACATTCACATAAACATTAAAAAGCAATGGACCCAGGATGGATCCCTGTGGTACACCTTAAATTACCTGTTTCATCTGGGTTATACAGTTACCATTCACAATACATTGTCACCTATTGGACAAATAAGATTGAAATCAGTGTAACGGTTACAAACGTACACCAATCTCAAACATTCTCCCTAGCATTGTCTGGTGGTCAACCAGGTCAAAGGCCTCACTGAGGTCAATGAATATCAGCCTTGTCTTACTCCCCTGATTCATGGAAGTAGTTATTACGTTGATAAAATCAATGAGGGCAGTACTCGTGGACCTCCCAGCCCTAAACTCTTGTTGAGCAGCAGACAATAATCTATCTCTTTCAAAATATTGACATATCTGCCTATTAACAAGTCTTCCAGAACCTTGGACATTGTGGATAGCAAGACTATGGGCCTGTAGTTCGATGATTCATTTGCCTCACCCCCTTTATGGATATGGGTGAGTTTTCTAGCTCCCTGAAGGAGGCAGTGGTGACACCCCTCCTGAAGAAAGCTTCCTTGGACTCTGACTGCCTTGCCAACTACAGGCCAATCTCTAATCTTCCCTTTATAGGGAAGATTATTGAGAATGTAGTGGCTGCACAATTGGAAAACCACTTAACCATCCATGACATCTATGAATCACTCCAGTCTGGTTTTTAAAGGGGGCATAGTACTGAGACAATGCTGGTTCGGGTGCTTAATGATCTCCTGATGGCTAGGGATCAAAAGAGCCATTCTATCTTGGTTCTTCTTGATCTCTCATCAGCTTTTGACACTGTGGACCATGGGGTACTTCTCACACGACTGGAGTTCATCTGTGGCCTGTTGGGTGCAGTCCTCAGTTCGTTTAAATCTTTTCTCACTGACAGAACTCAGAGAGTGGTGTCGAGGAAAAATTCTTCCATGCCCAGTCTCTCTGTCATGTGGGGATCCCCAGGACTCGGTGTTGTCCCCAATGTTGTTCGCTGTGTATATGCTGCCCCACAGAGGCATAATAAGAATGTATGGGCTATGGTTTCACAACTATGCTGATGATACCCAGCTCTACCTGTCTTTTACATGCAACCATGATAGAGCTGTTTCGGTCTTTAATAACTGCCTCACTGAAATCCAGTGCTGGATGGATTCAAGCTGGCTGAAGATGAACTTGAAGAAGACGGAGGTAATGGTTGTGGACCCATGTCATAGGGTAGAGGGGATGGGAGCTGGTTTACCCTCAGGTTAATTTCTGGGGGGTTCCCAGCTCCCTATCTCTGAGCAAGTGCAGAACCTGGGGGTGATTTTTGACAATGAGCTAACACTGCATGAGCAGGTGTCAGCAGTTATCAAAGTTTCCTTTTATCATCTTAGGAATATTGCCAGGATTAGGCACCTTGTTCCACCCACTGATCTGCCAACTTTGGTCCATGCTTTTGTGACCTCACACCTTGATTATTGCAATTCCCTTTATCTAGGGCTTCCTGGGGTTGATATCCACCGCTTGCAGCTGGTGCAGAATGCTGCAGCTCGGTTATTGATGGGTACATCTCATGCCTGTCATATTTCTCCAGTGCTGCATGATCTGCACTGGCTGCTGATTCAGTGGTGGATCACCTTTAAAGTTGGTCTTTTGACTTACAAAGCCCTACACGGACAAGGCCCAGACAACTTGAAAGAGCTTCTGGTGCCCCACTGCCCTAAGCGATCTCTCCACTCAGTGGACGAGGGGTTGCTAGAGATTCCAAGGGTATCTCTGAAATCATCTGGCACTTGTGCTTTTGCGTATGCTGCTCCAGCCCTTTGGAATTCTCTACCCCGTCTGCTTCATCAGTGTGTGACCATGGAGGAATTTAAAAAGGCCATGAAGACCTATTTATGGTCAAGGATTTATTTTAACTAATTATTGTTTTTGGAGCTCAGATTAATGTTATTTTATGTTTTATTTATTATATTTGGTAATATTGTATGGCTCCTTGAGTTTAAGAAAGGCGTGGTATAAATAAGGTTTTATTTTTTATTTTATTATTATTATTATTATTTAAAAATTGGAAACACTTTCCCTATTTTCCAGGTAAATGGAAAAATTCCACTGCTCACACTCCAGTTATACAAATATGTCAGTGGGACAGCTAATATAACTGTTTGCATACTAAGGAATTTGAGTTCTACTTCATCAGTACCCCCTCCACCTTATTACTTTTAAGGTTGCTTAACTCTTTATCTACTTCCTTCACAGTTAGCTTTTTAAACCTAAGGGGGGTGGGGGGAGAGAAGATTTTGTCTGTCCAGATGTTTTATCCCTTTTCTGTTTTAGCTTTTTTAGCAAGTCTAACAGTACAATTTCTTCAGTTACCCTGGTTGGTGCTGATATTTTTAAATCTGGGAGATTTATAAAGTATTTATTCCATACTTCTCCAGACTCCCTTTGATCTTGAATTAAATGACCCTTACTTATTAACTGTATTGGCTTTGACTTTGTTATAGGATATTGCATTTTTTTAACACAATCCCAGAACTTTTCTGGATTATCTGACTTTTCAAAATCTGCTTTGTGATATCTTTTCTTGAGTAACTTAATGTTTTTAGTGCATTTATTAAGCCATTCTTTATAATTATTCCAATCTGCTTCATTTTTTTGTCCATCTAGCTTTCCTCTATAACCTGTTTTTAAATCTTATTTGAGTTTTTAATCTTTCCGTTACACATGGAAGATTCTGACATGGACCACTAAAGCCTGGCAGACTTTTGAATAAACATATAGCAATATGTAGCTGTAGGTTATTACCAGGAAAATAACTAGGAGCTGAAGTGTATCCTGATGTGAAAAGAGCGTTGTTCAGTATGACTCTCCCAAACATTAAGCATTCAGTTGCTGGCAGTGGCTATAACATAAAGTTAATCCTGTTATTGAATGAGTCATTAGTGGATTTCTGGTGTAATACTAGTATGTTACCCTAAGTCTGGTTAGGCAGTGACTGATGGGGGTAGGGATGTCTATAGTACAAGCCCTGTGACATCAGTTATAGGATGATTCTACAGTAAATTTGTAGTATAACACAGAACATTGCGTATGGCAGGGTATTAACTGAAATAAATCAACATATTGCAATACACTTCGAGGTCAAAGCCTTGGTGTGCTCTGGGAGGGTGGGGTGGTGGGAAGGGTACACAAATCTCAGTCTGTAACACTGCTGAATTCCTTTAGCATACTGAGAACATCCAAAAGACCTGCAATCTGAAATACTCAAAAAATGCTCCACTCAATATGCCTTTTAAAGTGCTTTTAATAGCAAATCAAGGTGAGTGTGCATACAGATCACACCACTGCCACAAAGCCCTGGTGCTTCAGGTAAGAAACCCTTTGTCATGGTGTGTCCTCTATGCACACTCACCTTGATTTGTTATTAAAAGCACTTTAAATGGCATTTTGAGTGGAGCATAATTTGAGCTTATTTGAGTTTTTTGGAGGGCAGGTCTTTTGGATGTTCTAACCTGCCATGGGCTGGCCACCCATAACTATACCCCTCCCAGCTTGGGATTTTCACAGTTTTGTCTTTTGGAAGTGTTTCTTTGGCATACTGGCAGGATGAGGCAGATAGGAGAAGACACCTGAGGAAGTGGTAGGGGAGGAAGTGAGGGTCCTCATGAGAGGAAGCCCCAAGGATGCTGGCAGAGGCCCTCAGATGAAGAGGAAGCAACTGCTGCTGAGGAACTCTTGTGAGGATGATAGACTTGTGATAAGGGGGAGCAAGGAAGATGGAGGTGAAATGTCCAATAGGTACTTTGCTTGGAAGAATGGAGAGTGGATCGAGAGGATCGTTATGGCAATAGGAGATGGGAATGAGTGAGCTAGATGTCATCATCCACCTGGGAACAAACAAGGGACAGGGTAGGGGTTGTGCATTGAAATGTCAAGGAGCTGGAGAGGAGCCTCAAGCAGGTGGCACTCATGGTGGATTTTTCCAAGATGTTACCTGCATACTGCATACAGCTGAGAAAGAAAGCACAATCCTCACTAGGACTTTTAACAATTGATTGAAGGCATGATGCATGGATGAGAGCTTCAGCTACACTAGGGACTGGGACCAAACTGGGAGGATATGGGCATCTATTGGAGAGATAGCTTGCATCCTTCCAGGAAAAGGACTATAGTCCTTAGTGGGAGGTTTAAATGCTACTTAGATGAGCATTTAAATTAGCTGGAGAGAGGCTGTAGAATCAAGGGAAGCAACAATTGCCCTCACAATGATAAATGATCAGGGATGGAAGGCCTAAGGGGAGTAAGCTTCTCCGGGCAGAAGCGCAAGAAGACAGGAGTAGGAAAAAGGCTTAGGACAAAGTGGCATAAATCAGGGAAGCAAGAAATAAAGAGTAAAGGAGACAGGTAAAAGGGACAAGGGAAGAGGTGATTCTTGGTGAGCATCAGGCAATAGCACAGGCAAAAGGGGGAGCAGGAAACCAGGCAGGGAGGAAATAAAGTATGGAGAGGCATGTGTGCCAATACAAGGAGTCTGGAAAATAAAATTCTAGATCTGGAGGCCATTATGGAGGAGGCTGTCCTAAATTTGGTAGCCATAGCAGAGTTGTGATGCACAGACATCCACAACTAGGACGTGACCATGCAGGGCTACTTTTTGTTGCGAAGCGAGACAGAAGGTAAGAAGGTTTGTTCTATATTTAATAGAATGAATCAAGGCTATGGAAGTGCTGGGGCAATGGAAGAAAAAGAAAGGACTGGGGGTGCTGTGGGTCATCTTGGAGGGAGGTGCTAGGGCCGTTGTCTGGACAGGGGTGGTATACAGATCTCTAGCACAGGGAGATGAGTTGGATAAGGCACTCAGAGAAGCCAAAATCAGGATGTCAAATGTGGGGGAGGTGCTGCTAGTTGGTAAGTGATCTGGGAGATGAGGACTGAATCGTTCTAACTGCAGGTTCAATAAAGGGCGGGGTAATCCTTGATGCTTTACAAGGGACTTTTCTTAGGTAGCTAGTAAATGAATCTACTAGGGATGAAGCAGTGTTGGACCTGGTGCTTCTATGAACAAATAGAACCTGTTTAATCATTGTAACAAATTCTTCCCTAGAGATAAAGGTTTAAATCTGAATAATTGTAGTCTAATTGATTCAACTGCATGGTACTTTACTTTGCTGCTAGTAGGAGATATTGAAATTAACCCAGGTCCCCCCACTGAGTCAAAGTCAGACTTAAAAATAGTATTAAATAATGTTAGAAGCATTATAAGTAAAGTACAGGAATTTAGGATGTGGGTACAACAATCAGAGCATGGTATAATTGGTATAACAGAGTCTTGGTTAACTCAAAAAGTACAGGATAGTGAGGTTGAAATTGGTGAGTATGCACTTTTCAGGCAAGACAGGACAACGGGGGAGGAGGTGGGGTTCTTTTATACATCAAAAACAAAATTGGATTATTTAAATCTGTATTTCAAGGTGAGATATAGTACACTGAATGCCTTTGTGTTGCATCAAACCAACTAAAACTTCTTATTGGTGTAGTTTATTCTCCACCAAAAATACATGTGAACAAGTCTGAGATTTTGGTAACAAAGTTAGCTTCTTTGGCAGAGGGAAACAATATTGTTTTAACTGAAGATTGTAATGCTGCCTGGGGTAAGCTCAGGGGTTTAAAACTGGAGAAAAGTTATGAAATGTTAAATGTTAAGCAGGTAGTGAATCAAGTTACAAGAAAAATAATGGGTAAATAGTCAGGGTAGTATTCTTGACCTGGTATTTTTGTCAAAGGGGCTTCACATTAATAGTTGTCAAGTCCTGCCTCCTAATTTAGGTGATCACAATTTGGTATCATGTATAATGACACAAAATCATATCACTAAAGAACAGAACAAGATTTTGGTTAAGAGAGATTTTACAAATTATTATCTGGAACATTTTGTCAGGGATTTGGGAAATGAAAAACTGGAAAGGTTGAGCCTCATATCCAATACTAATTTGGGGGTTGAAGAGCTCACAAGAACTTTTTTTAATATTTGTAACAGACATGTTGCCTTTAAAACAAAGTTATGGAAAAAAATCTCCCCTGGGTTAATGAGTACTTAAAGAAAAAGATATGTATTAGGGATAGGAATTGGAAGAAAGCCCATAAAACATTAAATAGAGCAGATTGGGCTGATTATAAATTAAAACACAATGAATGTCAATGATTAATTAAACAGGCTAGGAAAAGATTTTACAATAACAAAACTGAAATAACGACAGATACAAAGCAATATTGGGA
Organism: Neoceratodus forsteri; assembly: GCA_016271365.2. Classification (NCBI taxonomy): domain Eukaryota; kingdom Metazoa; phylum Chordata; order Ceratodontiformes; family Ceratodontidae; genus Neoceratodus; species Neoceratodus forsteri. The sequence continues at coordinate 540,099,782 of CM028131.1, forward strand.
TATAATAAAAGATATGAATAATCCATTGAGAACTAAACAGACAATAAAATGATAAATGATGGGGGGTGAATTATTAGACAAAAAAATAATAGCACAGGTCTTGAATCATTATTTTATCACTTTACCCGATATAGATATTCCAGTCAATGTCCAAAAAGACCTTTGTAGACCTGGGGATATTGTGGAATGTTCTCCTCAGTTTTATTTTAGAAAAATTACTACAAATGAAGTTATGGGTGAAATCAAAAAATGGAATACTAGGAAATCATGTGGTCTGGACAAAATCGATTCAAAATTTATCAAAGATGCAGTGGATCTATTGACACCGATAATTACAGACTTATTAAATCAGGGCTTATGGGAGAGTACATTCCCTAAAATTTGGAAGGTAGCAAAAATAGTACCCATTTTTAAAGGTGGAAATGTTAATGATCCCTCAAATTATAGGCAAAAAGAGGACCTCTCTGTCCTCTCTAAAGTAATGGAGCAAATGGTGTACATTCAATTGTTTTAGTACTTGGAAAAGTACTCTAAACCTACAAAATTTCAGCATGGTTTTAGAACAGGTTATTCGACAAGCATCGTGCTCATAGACTTTGTGGACAAGGTAGCCACTGCCTTGGATGGGGGGTGGAGTCTGCGGGTGCGGTGCTTGTCAACCTGTCTAAAGCCTTTGACTTAGTGGATCACCTGTTGCTATATGAGAGGATGGGGAGGACCGGGATCGCTCCTAGGATCTTGAAATGGTTCGAATCTTGTTTAGGTAATAGGAAATAATGAGTTGAAATAGACAGTCAATACTCGGAAATAGGTAAAATAACAAGAGGCGTGCCCCAGGGATCAATCCTGGGGCCACTGTTGTTTTTGATATACGTGAATGATCTGCCGTTACAGATAAATAATACTCATATACGTCTTTATGCAGACAATACTGTATTACTGGGATCAGCAAAACTTCAAGAGGAAATGTTGGTTAAGTTGCAAACTGACTTTGATGTCCTTCAAGATTGGTTTTCAGTTTCTAAACTAGTATTGAGTGAAAAGAAAACACAAGTTATGTATTTTAGTGAAAAATAAACTAAGGTTAAAGATAAAACAAAAATGAATAAGAGAATACTAACAAGAGGTGTGAAACAATTAACAGTGACAAAACAATATAAGTATCTGGGAATATTAATTGATAGTTCCCTTACCTTTTCTGATGATATTTGATAATGTGTCTAAGAAGGTAAATAATATAATTGGAGCATTGCGTAGATCCTCTCAAATACTCAATATTCCGTTATGAAAAAAAATTACTACACAACTAATATTGCCTGTGTTGGAATATGGAAATCTGGGCCCAGATATTCAAAGCAGCTGCGCATGGAGCAACTGAGTTGCACCAGCGCAAGTGAGGACTTGCACCAAAGAGCGATATTCAGTGGCAGCCAGTGCACAGCACAAATCTCATTGTGCCAATGTGCAGCTATAATGAATGCAGGCACAAGGGCAGGGGGTGTGCCCATGAATATCCAGTGCAGTGAGACATTCAACTGCAAAACCATGGTGCAAGCGCAGAACAAATCAAAGATGCGCTGAGCAGACTTGTTCCTATAAATACAGGGCACAAGCACAAAGGAAGCACTTGCGCCAGGTGAGAGAGAGAGAGAGAGAGAGAGAAGGAAGGAAGGAAAGAAAGAAAGAAAGAAAGAAAGAAAGAAAGAAAGAAAGAAAGAAAGAAAGAAAGAAAGAAAGAAAGAAAGCCAGACCAAGGCAGACACAGAGGGAGAGGGATAGAGGTGGCAGTGGAGAGGGAGACAGGGGCAGAGAGAGTGTGACAGACAGGCAGACACACTGCCAGACAGTGCACCAGGGTGGTACACAGCCCACAGCAGTCAACCACCCAGGGGGGATATAGGAGAGCAATGGCCATGGATAGTGTACCCTTCATGATGAAGGCCATAATGAGGGGTGTGAAGGGACAGCAGGAACAGTGATGTGGCCATGGAAGGGCCCATCGGTGGTGTGCCTGACACAGGTGATACCGTGCCCACATCACCTTCGAGCAGTACAGTGACATGGAGATCATGGGCCAGTACCACCTAACTAAATAGGGCCATTCTGAGGCAGCTCTGTGAGCTGTGCAGTGAGGAGATGCAGGTACCCACCAGAAGGAGCCACGCCAAGTCCACAGAGATGAAGGTGACAGCTGTCATGTGCCTGCCTGCCACAGGCACCTTCCAAAGACCAACAGAGAACACCACAAGCATAACCAAGTCAGCCACATCCCACCTCCTCACACAGTTCCTCAATGCTCTGTTGCCATGTGTGTCGGAATACATCTATTTCCCCAGCACACAGGCAGAGTGTACAGCAACCATGCAGGACTTCCACAGGGTAGCATATATGCCTGGCATGATTAGGGCCATTGACTGCACCCACGTGGGCAACCACATGCCACCTTGCCCCAGGGGTGTGGCATACATCAATAGGAAGGGGAGCCCGAGTGTTAACTGCCAGGTGGTGTGCAATGCCACAGGGTGCATAACCAATGTCTGCAGCACACACCCTGGGAGTGCACATGATGCATTCATCTGGCATAGCTCTGCACTGCAGCACAGGTTTGAACATGGGGATATCCCCACAGACCACCTGGTGGGTGAGTATGGCACAGGCAAGGCGCAAAGGGCAGAGCATACCATGGGATGGGGGAGGCAAGGGTGTGCATGTTGGTGTGGGTGCCAAGGACAGGTAAGGGGTGCAGTCTAGCATAGTAGAGGGCTAACCACATCATTATCCACACAGGGGACAGTGCCTATCCACAGCGGCCCTGGCTGCTCACCCCCTACAGGAACCCATCATTCCCAGCAGAGGAACGCTACAATTAGGCACAAGCCAGCACATGCAGCATCATTGAGTGAGTCTTTGGCATGCTGAAAGCATGGTTCTGTTGCCTAGACAGGTCAGGCTGTGCCCTACAGTAAAGCTCCTCGAAAGCCCATGGCCTATTCCTGGCCTTTTGCATACTGCACAACATGGCCATTGACTGTGGGATAGCTGTCGAGGCTGATGAGGGTGACAGTAGTGGGGACAATGGAGGCAATGGGCTGGAAGAGGTGGACAGCTACCCCTAGGCAGAGGGTTTCCTGGCTGATCCAGCAGGCAGAGAACACAGTGACACCATAGCACGGGAGCACTAGGGTGCACACAGGTAGGTGGTGCGAAACACATGCATAGGCCACACACGCAGATACAACACACATGCAGGGGCATGCATGGCACTGGACATGCACTCACTGAGGAAGAAAACAAGGGTATGGGTGACAGGGGCACTCACCCACACACAACCACACACAGCACCCCTCACAGCCTCCCCACCCCCACATACACATACACTCACCCACACACACAGACGTGGGTATGTGGCATGGATCAGATGCATCGTACCAGCGCATAGGCGCAACCAGTGCAGGACTGCTGTCATCATGCCCACACCACATGGCAAATGTGGCCAGGCAGGCATGCACACAGACAGTGCGACACACAGGTGCCACACCTGTGATAGGCACACACACACACTACCCTTGTGCACACTGGGCAGCAGCTGCAGATCGCAGGAGGGATGGGCCTCACATCAGGTCTGCTGTGTGGAACCATGGCCACCATGGGGGGCAGCTGCACTTGGGCTTATCTACAGCCAAAGGCTGTGCATCAGCCATGGGGTGGTGCAACAGACCCCCAGGGGTGTAACTGCAGGACCGCAACTGTGTCCACATGGGTGTGTTGAGATGCCCACACAGCCCAGCCCTGGGCATGCCTGGGATGCTGACATCAGAGCCCGGTGTTGACTGCACAGGGGTCACCTGATGCCAGATATATGGAGTGGACAGCGCACTGCGAAGGGTCATCTATGTCTGCCCAATCCATGTGCCAGCCAGCAGCAAAAAGCCATGTGAGATCGCAGTGGCAGTGTGATCAGGGATGCAATCATGGCCTCCTGCATGCACTGCATCCCTGACAGGATTTGTGCAGTGCCCCTGTCCTGCAGCTCAGTTAACTGGCACACCTCCATGCACAGTGCATGCACCCCAGTGGTGAGCAGCACCTGTTGCTGAACAGACTCCCACAGCAAACAGATGTGCTCAGTCAGTGAGTTGGCATCCTGGGGTTTCTGAGCCAGATGCCAATCCCCATGTGGTGACTAGCCATGCTGCACAGTCTCTCCTCTGGTGGACGCTGCACTGCGGGGTCTGCAGTGGAAATGGATATGGCAGGTGCACCGGTGGTAGACCCTGTGTCCGGCTGCCCGGTGGCACCCACAGCCCACTGTTGTTGCCCATCCAGCTGCAGCATGCCACCCAGTGCCTGCGTGGCCACACCACATCCACTGCAGGGCACAGCCTGAGCAGCACACACCGCTGCACCCACAGTGGTGGCAGGCAGCTGTTCCACTGCTGGCAGAGCACTGGGTGGGCTGCCTGTGTCAGTGGCCAGCAGGGGCGTCACCCCACAATGGTGGCCATGCTGTCCAGGATGAGTGCTGCGTCATCATCAGTGTCGGACCCCATCCCAATCTGTGTCTCTGTGGACAGGACCACAAGGCTGGCATCCTGCAGGAACACATCCAGGGCATCATCCAACCCCAGGTCCAGGACATCTGCCTGCACAGTGGTGGTAAGCTGCAGCCTATCAGGTCTCTGGATGCCCATGGAGGTGGAAGGCTGGTCCTCCAGGTCCACTTTAGTGGCCACGGCTGCTGCCGCCACTGGTGCCCCATCATCTGCACGGAGGCATGCTGGTGCTGAAAGAGAAAGAAAGGTGTGTTAGTGATGCATTGCCCACATGTGCCCCCCCACACTGCAAGTGCCTGTGTCCTGCAGCATGGCATGCACGTGGGTGTGCACACTTGCACATGACAGGCGTGCTGGCTGCACGCATGCCAGCATGGCCATGTATGCACCCTCCATGCCCCCAGCTGTGCATGACTGACATATTTACCATGCAGTGATGGGCTGACAGCCATCTGGAATCCACCGCAAGGCACACCCTTCACCATGCTGTGATGCTTGGTATCTGCCACCAACTCCTCCTGCACCATGAGTGGTGGCGCAGCTGCAGGCCCCCCTTTGGTGGCATTCTAGGAGGCATGGATGGCCACCACCTTCTCCTTGATGCACGTCTTGTCTGTGCCCACCTTCTTCCTGCACTCCTGCACTGAGCACTGGTGGCTGCCCTGCTGGTTGACACATGCCACCACCTCCACCCAGGCCTCATCCCTGGCCTGTGGAGTGCCTGTGGCACCACTCAGCAGGGGCTCCTTGTCAAGGTAGGCTTCCAACAGGGCCTCTGTCTCCACCTTTGTGAAGTTGGGCCTGCGCTTGCGAGCAGGCCCATGCTCCTCACCCTCCTCACATTCCAACATGTTGCTTCCTGTGAACATGGACAGCACAGTGTTTCAGTGGCAGCATCACCCTGTTCCATCCCCCCCTGCCGTGCTGGCTGCTCCCAGTGAGCTGCAGCAGCATGCGCAACTTACTCCAAAAGGATGCTGTTCTGTGGCATTTATATAGCACATCGCATGCAAATGAGCTTTGGAGCAACGGTAATGACATGCTAATTTCCCCAGTGCACCATGCATTGGCAGATGTGCTCATTTGCATGCGGCATCTGAATATCATGATTTTGCTCCCTTCGCAATGAGATTGCTCCGGAGCAAGTCGTGGTGCAATGTGCATGCATGCACAGTGCACAGGCCCGTAGTTCACATACACTGAAAGGTATCATGTTGTCAATCATGCACTGTGTGCTGACTGCGCTATGGAGACCATGGCGCATGGTGCGCCAGGCCCACTATTATGCATGTAAGCAGTGCAAGGAGGCAGGTGACCCCTGACCCCTGCTGTGACATCTGTCCTTGGGTGACCCCCACACCCATGACCCCACCGAGCCACGCCCATGCTGCACATCACTGAGACTGCGTGATGGACGGACACAGTGCATGTTGCCTCTGATTGGGCATTTGGTGCATGCCGTGGCCACGTGTGCTTACCACCACCATTTTGCTCACCGGCTCCTACTCGCAGCATGGTGCAGCAAAGGGCACCAAGGGCATCAAACTGGATGCAGGTGGAACTAGTGAACCTGGTCACCTGCGTCCAGCCCCATGGACCCCAACATTTCAGCCAGGTGCCCCTGCAGCAGCCCCGGGTCACGGTGTGGCAGGGCATTGCTTCCATATTGCAGCAGCACACAGGGGTGGCCAGGACTGGGGAGCAGTGCTGCCACCGCTATGGAGACCTGGTGAAAAGGGACCCAGAGTTCTTCATGAGGTTGGAGGTGTGAGTCATGCATGGGGCTGTGCCACAGTCAGGTGAGTAGGCCCATATTGCATGTGGGCCCTGGTGCTGTGCTGTGCTGTGGTGTTGGCTAGGCTGCCTGGCGTGCCCTGCAGAGCAGAGCACTGCCATCATGCGCATCGTGGGGTGGCATTGCCAGCCATTGCTTGCCTTGTGATGCTGCTGTTTGGGAAGTGTTGGGCAGGGGCTCACCCTGTGCACAGGGGTGGGGGTGGTGGGCAGCTGCTGTGGATGGTTAATGATATGTACCTGTCTATGTTCCATTCCCAGGGCCTGAAAACTGGAGGAGAGCAGCAGCAGCAGCAGTGGCAGCATGGCAGGCCACAGTGGGCCAGGGTGGTGGTACAGGAGTGGCTATGGCACCAGCAGGACCACAGAGGGCAGGTAGGCACTGTCATGGTTCTTCACACTGTACATGAGGGGTGTTGGGGGCATGGGTGCTGACATGGTTGCCTGTGCTGTGTGCCATGGCAGCTGTGTGTGTCACACTGTGCATGTTGCTGGCCACTGTGGTGCATCCATTGGACATGTGTGCCAGCTGTTGCTGGGGTGGGTGTGTGCCCAGCTGCCACTGATGTTGCTGTTGTGCTGCCGGTGCACTGTGCCATGTGACTGCCATTGCACAGTCGGCCGGCCACTGAGTGGTGGGGACCACCGCTGTGCACTGTTAGGGTGTGCCACTTTGCTGGCAGGCATTGGCCCACCCCCTGTGGGTGGCCGGTACAGGTCCTCTGGGGGGTTGATCCTGCTGCCCATTGTGCAATGTGGGTGGGCATGGTTCCTTGGGACATTGCACTGATCACCTGTCCCGTCCCTTGTCCTAGGTGTCTGGCAGAGGCGTAAGTTGCCCATTTACTACCGGCTGCTCCGGCAGCTCATCATAATCACCTCAACCATCGTGGAGGCAGTGCTGCAGATGTGGAGGATGCTGCTTGCCAACCGAGGGTGGCAATGATGGCAAGGGACAGCAGACCTTGGCCACCGCTAGTTGGGGCCCTGCATTCCCTTGTTTCCCCAGCTGTCTTCCCCCTTGAGTCCCCCTTCCCACTGTACAGTCCCTGTTCCCTATCCCCTTTCCTCACTTTCCTACCCTTTCCCAAACCCTTGTCTTGTACAAAGTTCTGTTCTTTAATATATCTATCTTTTGACATACCTGCCTGTATCTGTGTCTGCTTTGCAGGTGGCGTGAGGAGCCATGCTGCAGTGTCCCAGTGCCTGTCCATGTAGTGTGCATGTGTCAGGGCACGTGTTGTGTTTCTGTGGTTCACTGCTGTGTTCTGTGGTGTGTCCCACTGTGATGGTGTCCCTCCCCTCGGTCAGTGGCTGTGTCTTGGGGTGCCCATGGGGCAGCTGTAAGGGGTGTGTGTGGTGGGTGTGTGCATGGTGATTGCACACGGCCATGGTCTTTGGTCGAGCCCTGATCTCATGCTGTGTTGGGGCCCCTGCTTGGTCTTGTGTGGCCTGTCCCATGTTGTCTACTGCACTACATGCCTCCTGGTGTGTTCTGTGCCTAATGTGTGGGCCACCTGTGTGCCTGTATGGCGTGTGTGTGTGTGCTTGGCTGCGTGGTCCTGGGTGTGGCCTGCTCTGGTGTGGGTGTGTGGGGGGGCACGGCCTCCAGCCTGTGGGGGAGGCCCACTTGGTGGTCCTCCATTGGCCATTGGCACCTACTGTTGCCCACTCTCTGTGCCACTATTGTGTTCTGTGGTGGGGTTCTGGGTGCCTATGTGCACCCTGCTGTGCCCAGCTGGTGGTGGCCTCCTGCGGCCTGTCACAGTGCTTCCCTGGCTCTGTTCCTGGGTTACTTATCTGTGCCATGCCCCCCGCCCACATTGCTATGCTGCTCTGCTCCCACAGTTGCGCTGGGACTTATCTGTCTGCACCATAGCGCAACTGTGTTTGCGCCATGGTGCATGTCTGGTTGTGCCATGGCACAAACAGAATTGCACCATGACGTAACTGTGCCATATTCAGCTGGATTGCACTGGTGCACTGTGGCATGCAAAACCTCTGAATATAGCTTCTGTTGGCCAGGGCTCATTGGATTTGTGCTGCACCGGACTTATACTGGTCTTTGGTGCATTCCTGAATATCTGGGCTTTTGTGCATAACCTTGCTGAACAAATACATTTGGATAAATTAGTTAAAACATATAATTGACTGGCAAGGTTCACTTTGAAGTGTAAAGATAAATCGCGCCATTGTTCTATGTATAAAGAGTTAAAATGGGATAGTTCAACTATTCCATATAAAAAACAATTTTCCATTTTTATTTTTAAGGTTAGTAAGGGAATAATTAAAGGAAAAATGGACATCAAATTCAATTGTGAAACTAATCAACATGTACTCAGGGAAGTGAAATTTAGGGGTCTAAACTTTTAAAAAATAAACACCAGCTACGAGAACATGATGTTACAAACTCGGGCTGCAAAAATATTGAACGAGATCTCACCTCAAGCAAGAAATCTTTCAAAATTGTCATAATTCAAATCCAGATTGAATGACAGTTACACTGTAGAATGTACCTGTCAGTAGTATTTTTAAGTTAAATGTCAGTTTTCTGTCTGTTTTTCTCTGATAAATGTATTGACTATTATAATGTTTGTTTGTGTCTACATATTAGATATGAGTAATGAAATGTAATGCTGACATTCTTGTAACTATGGTTATGATAGGAAGTTTTAGGATTTTGTATGACATTTGTCCATTATGTCTTTGTAGTTTATAAATGCTTTGTAACATGTATGAATGTGAAACAGGTTTACTTTGTAAATAGGTCTTAGGACCTAAAGTACTACCCTGTCTAAAAATATGCATTTTTACTACTACTACAATCAAGGACAGCAATTCAGACATCACTGTGAGCAGTCCACTATGTACCAGTGATCATCGTGCAGTGTGGTTTAACATTAAGATGGGAACAGAGGCAAACTACACATGAATGATGGTACTGGGCTTTAGGGAGACAGATTTTTAAACAAATGGGTGACTGCTTCAAAAACTGCCTCATGGGGGATGGCTGCCAGGGAGGGATAGAGGTGCAGTTGGGAAATGTAAGGGCAGGTATAATAAAGGCAATCAAACTCTGTGTGAAGGAAGTGAGTACAAACAGAAGGAAATAGAGACCATAATGGTTCTCTAGGGAAGTTGGTTAACTAGGATTTGTAGCTTATCCAGTAGGCTGGGAAATTAGCAGACTAGGTGGGCCAAGCGATTCTTATCTGCCCTCAAAGTCTATGTTTTGATGTAAGTAGCTAAGGTGGTGAATGAAAAAGGGTGGCATTTAGAAGGTAGATGGAAACTCAGACGAAGGATGAGGATGTATATCAAGTAAAACAGTGGAAAGCAGGAAAGGCAGTGAGGGGAGCAAAGGCGCAGGTAGAGGAAAGGATAGCTAAAGGGGTACTTAAAGGGGATAAGTCTTTCTTCAGGTACTTAAAGAATTATTTGTTGCCATATAAGTCTAGGTACAAAAAGATGAAAAAAGTAGTTAATTTGATGTCTTTTATTGGACCAACAAGAGATTTACAGAATTGTAAGCTCTCAACCAGATGAAGAAGAATCAGCATCTGTATAGCACTTTTCATACACATTGTATTCCAAGGTGTTTTACAAGCAGTGCTAAGTTGGTACTGAAGTGACTGAAAACATAGTGGCAGCTATTTCGCACATCAGCACCCACACACAGCCTTGGACAATTGCATAAACCATTTTTATAGGAAGAGGAATGCTGGCCAGGACACTGGAGAAAATTCTGCTGCTCTTTGTGAAAGGTGCCTTGTGTTTTACTTCCACCTGGACACCCACATGGACTGCTCCAGAGATGGGTAGAAGGGACCTTGGTTTAATGTCTCATCCAAAGGATGGCACACCTCAATAGTACAACACCCCCTTAATACTGTACTCTAGTGCCAGCATTGATTGGATGAGAGCAATCTTGGTGTGGGAGCAGAACCCACAACCTTCTGGCCAAGAGGAGGATATGCTAATAACTGAGCCACCCCAACACTTGACACAGGTTTTTCATCAGAAAAGCTCTGTGTAGTATGAAAGATTAACATTTTGTAAATCTCATTTTGGTCCAATAAAATGTATTAAATCACTTACTTTGTTCATTTTTAAGTACATAAGTGATAAGACGAATGCAAGGGCAGCACACTGGGGATAAGGAGGGTGACAGGGGGTGATTGTGCAAAATTGACCAAGAAAATATAGACATCCTGAACAAGTACCTCTGCTGTCTTCAGTGTCGGAGGTGAGGGTGGGGGTGGAACACAAGGGAACAGTAGGAACAAGGGGGGGTTGGATACAAATCTATTTTCTGAAGAAGGAATCTGAAAGGGGCTTGCTGCTCTGAAAGTGGACATGGCTATGGGACTGGACGGAATACACCCAAGGTTACTAAAGGGACTCATGGAGGTGCTTGTTTCCCCTCTGATGGCCTTGTTCAACAGCACGCTGGAAACATGGTCCTGGAGGACTAGAAGAGAGCAGATATGGTTCCTCTACATAAGAGAGGTAACAGGGATGAGGATAGCAACTATACGCTGGTCAGTCTCACCTTAGTGATGGAGAAATTAATGGAAACCCTGTTAAACATACAAACATATGAAATCACCAGCAGAAAAAGGCCCATAGTTCTATCAAGACTGCCCGAGTGTGCAGTTTGCAGTTTATTTCTTTCTCCTGCAGCTGCCCCCATCCCCTTCCATTATCCCCTCCCCCCGGACTATCCACCCCTCTGATCTTAAAAGAACTTACCCTCCCATTGACTTTATCCCATCCCCTTTTAAAACTGTACACTGTCTTCAGTGTGATCAAATCCTCCGGCAGTGCATTCCACCCAGCCACCACCCTCTCTGTGTAGTAGTTCCTCCTTATCTCCCTACTGAATCTAACCCTTCCATCTTCAGACTGTGTTGCCTCCTGACCCTTCCTCCCTTTTAAGCAGAACAATCCTTCCTCCTTGACCCTGTTTATGCCTTTTAAGTATTTAAAGGTCTCTATCATGTCCCCACCTCCCTTCTGTCCTCCAGGGAATACCTGTTGAGCTTCCTCAATAGGGTTTATCACATAGACTGAGGATCATCCTTGTTACTCTTCATTGCACCCCCACCAGTAATATTACATCCTTTTTTAGGTAAGGGCACCAGTACTGCACAAAGTATTCAAATTGTGGCCTCAACAGTGATCTGTGCAAAGGCAGGATGACTACCTGTCTTCTTGAGGTGATACCCCTGGCAATATATCCTAGCATCTGATTGAGCCTTAAAGCCACCCTCTGGCACTGTGCTGATACCTTCATGTCCCCTGTGACTAGGACCCCTAGGTCCTTCTCTTCCTATGAAATTGATACCTGCACTCCCCCCAGTCAATAGCTGGTCCTGAGTTTTCTGGCTCCAAGGTGAATGACCCTTACACTTCTTAGCATTATACCCCAGCTTCCACATACCTGACCAGTGCTAGAGTTTTGTTAGATCCTCCCTGAGTTCTTGCTTCCATACCTCACTGTTCACAGTTGCACATATCTTCATGATATCTGTGAACAGGCTGATATTACTCTTTATCCCTTCAACATTGTCCCCAATAAAGATGTTGAATAAAATGAGTCCTAGCACCAAACCCTGTGGTACTCCACTATTTAGGGGTCTTGGCTTGGAGGTCTCCACCCTTACAACTTCCATCTGCTGTCTATTCTGTTGCCAGCTCCTACCCCACCCCACTGTTTTCTCCCTTGACTCCAGGTTCCTTAGCTTACCCAATAACCTTCTGTGTGGCACTGAATCGAAAGGCCTTGCTGAAGTCCAGATACAAGATATCCATGGCATGGACTCTGTCTACAGCCCTTGTGACCCAAACAAAGAAGTCAATTAGGTTAGTCTGACATGATCTTCCCAAGACAAACTCATGCTGTCTCTAATCCTGGAGTACATTACTAATCAGGAAGATTATCAACCTCTCCTTTAGAACAGTCTCCATTAGCTCACGCATAGTGGAACTCAAGCGTACTGGTCTATAATTGCCCAGTTCATCCCTTGAACCCTTGAACCACTCTCTAAAGGAAAAGTTGTTGGATTATGTTGAATCCAATGGGCTGTAAGATCACAGGCAGCATGTATTCACAGGGGGAGGAGGTAATGCCAGATGAATCTAATTGATTTCTTCAACTGTCTGACCAGGGAAATAGATCAGGGGAGGGCAGTGGATATGGCCTAGCTGGACTTTAGCAAGGCCTTTGACACTGTGCCTTACAGAAGACGGATAAAGAAACTGAGCAGCCTACAGGTGGGATCTAAAGAGATGAATTAGGTTAGTAACTGCATTTTACTAGTTGCACTTATCCAATTGGTTGTTGTATGTACTTGATAGAGGATTTGTATTGTCTTCTCTAGCTTTGCTTCATTTACTTCCTAGCCTTTACTTAGTGATCATATTGTTGCTGTGTATTTACTGCTGTCATGTATTCATTGCCTCTATGTTTCCTAGGTCCACCTTGTAAATGAGGTTTTCCCAATGGTGTTTTCACCTGGTAAAATAAAGACTGATTGCAGATGCAGCAAGTACAATAAGTGCAGGGGAGTCTAAGGGGGTGTGGCAGGCTCCCTCAACCCCTCTTGCACTTTAAAAGCTCAGCAGACCATGTCGAATATCTGGTCATTATGACAGCAAGATCTCTATATTCCACATTTCCATCTGGAAGGCTGCTGTATTCCTAGGAGATCTGAGCTGTGTGGCAGTGTGTCTTTGGATAGACTACAGGAACCAGAACTATTATCGCTGCACTGTGTTCCGTTTTATTCAGACTGTCTGAGCTCATGTTGCTAGAGTGTGATGCTGCTAAACCCCTTATTGACTTTGGGAATTAACCAAGCCTGCTGGTGTATGACTTGTCACAGATTTGGGGTGCATTTTAATGCCATAGAGATTTTATTATTTAGTACTGCTGGTTTGAGTCCTTGCTGAACTGCTGTTTACAAAGTGATTACTTGTGTGCTGCTGAAAAAGGAACCTAAAGTGTACTGTTCAGGGTGTTTGTGCCGGTCCTTCCAAGAATGGAGCTGATTAATTAAGTACAGATGCTGCCACTTCAGCAACTGCACCCTGCGCATAGCCCTGTTGCTAGATACTGTCTAGCTTCTTCTACCTGTTATTAGCTGCACCTCTCCCTCCAATTGGTGGTGGCAGCCCATTCTGTGGGGTTGAGGTGTTTAAAGATCTCACTTGCCAAATGCTATGGCATTTGCACAGTGCAGATGCAGCAAGTGCAATAAGTGCAGAAGAGTCTAAGGGAGTCCAAGGGAGGTAGGGGAGTGGGAGTGTTTGATTGTAATACTCTTAGTGATCAAAGTATGTTATGTAAATAATGTGGGACACTAAGTGTTTACCTATTTGGGTGTGTATTCTTTGGGGGGGGGTGTTGGTATATGTGGATCATACTGAATTATATAGGTTTGGAGCTGGGAACACTGCCTCATAAGAGACAAGTGATTTTTGCTTTTCAAATTGCTTAGTTGTTGATGTTGTTGTTACTGATTCATGGCAATTGTTATTGAATAGCCCTATGCCCATAAGACAATGTGGGAATAGGAGTTACTGTACTTGTTTGCACTATGGTATGTTACTTTGTTCTAAATTGGGCAACTGTTTCAACCATCTTTCTGTTGTTAGTTCCTGGTGATGTTGAACCGAATCCAGGGCCTTGCTCCTTGGATTCTATGTGTTCCTCTCAAGCATCGTCTTTGAATAATTATTTAAAATCCTGTCATGGATTTAAAATTATCCATTTGAATGTTTGTAGTTTAATACCTAAGACTGCTGAAATTGAACAGCTTATTGCTCTATATCTGCCTGATATTGTTGCTTTATAAGAAATGTGGTTGAAGCTGGGGGTCCTGATAATGTGTGTCATATTGGGGTTATAAAATTTTTTGGGTAGACTGAAAAGGTCAAAAAATGGGTGGTGGGGTCTTGATTTATTATAGGGATCATTTAGAATTTAATGTTTTAAGGTCTAGTGAGGATTTGGATTGTGATACTGACTGGTTGGTTTTGCAATTTGTTCTTGGAGGAAAGAAGAAGTTAAATGTGGGCTGTTTGTATAATCCCCCTGAAAGTGGTCTTCAAGGGTTTAAACATTTCTTGAATGTTTGTGAAGTTTGTTTAAAGCAGAGTAATTCTGTTGTTGTTGTAGATATGAATTTGAATTGGAGGGTTAATGGCACCATGAGGCTCGAATCTCTTCTTCTCTTTTACGGACTGACTCACTATATAGATATGCCTACCCATCTCAATCCCATCTCACAGAATCATTATCTGTTGGATTGGGTCTTGACTAATAGAGTGGGGAGGGTAGGGCCTCTGGTGTCTTGGCAGATTCCATAAGCAACCACATGGCCACCTTTTGTGTTCTAGATTTTCATTGTCTTAAACCCCTCCTTCTATGTTTCAGACTAGATCATTTAAAAGGATAGATTATTCCCTGTTATATTCTCCTTTGAGGTTAATTGATTGGTCATTTCTTGAATGTATTCCAGATGTGTACACGGCACTAGATTTTTTTTTGCAGCCAACTTCTTCCCATTCAGGTATCCCTTTTCCCTTTGTGATATATTCGGTGTAGAGGTTTGCCTATTGGATGGTTTAGTCCCAGCATTAAGAAATTAATTAAGGAGCCGGATAGTGCTTGGATTTAATTTAAATTATCTCCCAGTAGAGTTTCAATGGATCTCTACCATGGACTTCGGAATTTGGTCTCTCAAACTGATAGAAATTCTAAAAAAAGCTTATTTCAGAGATTGCTTTGAAGATAGCTGGGCTGATCCAAAAGTTTTAGAATAATGTAAATTCTTTACTTTCTCCTAAATCAAAATCTGACATCCAGAAATTAAATGTTGACAGCAAAGAAATTGGTGACTTGCCCGAAATTGTTAAATTATTGAATTCTAAATCTTCAGATCTTTCTAAGTTTAGATCTTTTTCCCCTCAGGCTGGTAATACTAAATCATTTTCCTCTGTTCCTTTGGTCTATGAACCCAGGTTTTAATTTAAGGAAGCAACATCAAATGAAGTTGTTCATCTTCTGCAGTCTCTCCCAAATAAAGGGACTGACTGTGGGGAATGGTTGGATGCCTGCTTCTTAAACTTGGCTATTTGCTTTATTACGGCTCCCCTTTGATATATTTTTAATATGTCATTGGCTATAGGTGTTTTTCCCTTATTCTGGAAGAAAGCTAAGGTTGTTCCAATTCCAAAAAAGAGCTGTGCTACTTCCATGGATGATTGTAGGCCAATATCAATACTGAATCACCTTAGCAAACTACTTGAGCATTTAGTGGCTAAACAAATTGATGTCTATTTGGTTACCCATGATTTTTTGTCAAGGCAACAACATGGGTTCCATAAGCACTTTGGTACAGACACAGCCTTGGTTGGGTTTTCGAACACCATCCTACATGGGTTTGAGAAGGGTTTGGTGACTGGGGAGGTGTTCGTAGATCTAACCAAGGCATTTGATTTAATTGATCATGGTTTGGCCTGCACAAAATTGAAAGATCTGGGGTTTTCTGATGTCGCTGTTACTTCATTCTATGATTATCTGAGTAACAGGTGTCAATTTGTTCAAGTAGTATTTGTGGTTTCTGCTGTCTTGCCAATTAGTTGTGGTGTGCCTCAGGGGTCCATTTTGGGACCCCTGTTATTTTCTATTTTTATTAATCAGCTTCCTGGAGTTTGTAAGTTTAGTGAATCACTGCTTTATGCAGATGATCCTGTAATTTGTGCTCAGTCAAATTCTGTGTCTGAACTTTTTTGTTCCCTAGAAAAGCATTTTGGTGCCGTCTGTTCTTGGCTTACTTTAAATGCTATGGTTTTGAACTCAGCTAACACAAAAGTTATGCTATTTGGCATGCAATTTATGCCGGTGGACACCCCGAACTGATGATATCTGATTTTCGGAGTGGTCTGCTTGAAGAAGTGTCTCAATTTAAGTATTTGGGCACACTATTGGATCCCAGTTTGACCTTTTAACCTCAGATTCAGTCAATGATTAAGAAAGTAAATCAAAGAATAGGGGTGTTTCACAAATTTAAGTCATTCTTCTCACAAGCAACTAGATTAGCAATTGCTATTGGTTGTCTTCTTCCATATTTTGATTACAGTTCTTGTTTATATTATAACATAGGTACAAAACAAATGCAAACACTCACTGTGGCCTATAATAATATGTGTAGATTTATTTTAGAAGCCCCCAATGGGACACATTGGTGTAATCTTTTTTTTCGGTTGGGGTGATTTTCCCCTAGTTGCAGAATAGAATATTTTGTTGGCTGACTGATGTATTAATGTTTTTGCCTTGACTCCCTTTTCCCTCTTTCTGATCTTGTTGTAATGATATAATTGCTTCCCAGCCTGAGGTTGGCTGATGGCCCCCTATATTTTGTCCCCAGTTCTCAGCTTAGAGTAAGCTCTAGAGCTTTTTCAAAAGCAGCACCATTGTATTGGAATTCACTCCCACTTGATGTTAGGATTGTTCTCTCTGTTTTAACTTTTAAACAAAGGTTAATAAGTTATTTATTACATAAATCTGTTTGTAACTGCAATTTGTAATTTGTATTTTTTGGATTTGTATTGCTGTTGATCATATTTGTGTATTTTTGTATGTTTTTTTTTGTCCAGGTTGGGCCTGAAAAGGGACCTTTGGCCAGTGCCTTTTCCCGGTTACCAAAGAATAAATAAATGAAAAATGAAATTAAATGATTGATTGGATAGGAGAATGTGGGTGGTGGTTAACATCACTACACTAATGATAGGAGAGTGAACAGCGAGGTGCCACAGGATTCAGTTCTAAGACAAGTTCTCTTCAATGCCTTCATAAGTAACATTGCAGAAGAACTGGAAGGGAAGATATGCTTTTTTTGCAGATGATACCAACATCTGTAATAGGGTTGACACTCAGGAGGGGGGGTGGAAAGAATGTGTACGGATCTTGAGAAACTCAGGGAGTGGTCAAGAGCAGGGCAGTTGGGATTCAATGCCACAAAGTGCAAAATCATGCATCTAGGGCATAGGAACCCAGATGTTGAGCATAGGATGGGGGAGGTACTGACAGTCGTTAAGCAGGAAAGGGACCATAGGGTTATCAAATCTGATGACCACAGTGTGGCAGGGGAGTGTGACAAAGCACAGGATAGGGACAGTTGGATGCTGGGATGCCTAGGAAGAGGTCTCTTCAGCAGGAGGAGGGAGCTGCTGTTGCCACCATATTGCTCTCTGGTGATACCCCACCTGGAATATTGCATTCAGTTCTGGAGGCTACACCTTGAAAAGGACATAGAAAAGGTGGATGCAGTTCAAGGCCTATGAGAAGAGACTAAGGGATCTCAAATATGTTCACCCTGGAAGAGAGGAGAGTGAGGGCAACATGATAGAGACCAAGAAGTACTTCACAGGGGCAGACAGGGTACAGGAAGGGTGTCTCTTTCAAATACAAAAGAGCACCAGGAACAGAGGACATGCAATTGATGCTGAAGTGGGGATGTTTAAGAGAGATGTTAGGAAGTACACTGAAAGAGTGGTAGGTGCATGGAACAGACTGTCACTGGAAGTGGTGTAGGTGAAAACAGTAGAGGGCTTCATGCTTGTGTGGGACAGACAGAGGGCAATATTACTACATAGGCAGGAAGGAGGGATCATCACCAGTGACCATTTGGAGTCTGCAGAGACAAACTAGGCTAGGATCATCTGGACAGATGGAATGGGCCAAGTGATCCTTTTCTGCTGACAAATTCTATGTTTCTGTGTTTCCTTTTCTAAATGCTGACTCGTGGCTCCTTTTCCTAATTTTGGGCATTATGACTTGATAATGGTAACTACTGGATAGTTGTCTTTGGTTGCAGAGAAATTTCCATTCTTTCTTTGCAGTGCCTTATAGTTTTTTCAGATACACCAGAATGAAAATGCCCTTACAAGTATGGAACAATTATGATAAAATGTTGTTCTTGCTATGCTACAGACTTCTAAACAAATTATCCTGCTATCTGAAACTAAATATGGAAGTGAAGAGAGGATTTTGGGGTTCAAAGAGTGAAATTATTAGCAATACCTAAAGTGTTTGGGTAATTGGAAGGCTAGGCCTGTAGTTCAATAAACAAGCAGCCAGCCACTCCCACTTCCTGAGCTATATAAGCAATTCCTGTCAGCCTCATTGTGAAGCACTTTTTCTTTATGGCTGGAGGCTCTGTTGGTTTGTCCTCTGAGCTGGTTGGGGTCTACCCCCCCACCTCCTGTTTCTCTGTGTCTCTGCTGAACTTCAGTGTTTGTTTTCCTGCTTCCGGTTTGTATCTTTCCTCCGGCTGTGTGCTTCCCTGTGTTTTGTGTCTCTTGTTTTGGGTCTTGTTCCCTGTTTTGCTGTATTTTGTTTTTTTTTCTTTTTTGGGGCTTTGTTTCTAAGTTCCAAGCATACTGCTACTCAGAGCTCATACTACTGCTTTCAGTTACCTACAACTGCAGCCACTGCTACTATTTACTCCAGTTACTATTGTACCCAGTGCTTGCATTTTACACTGTTTCTCACCACGCTCAAACTATTGCATTGCAACTGCAATCATTATCTGTGTGTTTTAGCTCAACCATAGCTGCTCCATGTTGCATTCTCAATTCTTTTCGCCTGACACAGGTTTACTCTGACCCTAGCTGTGCTGCTCATTCATGATGTCATTCTACTTATTGCTTCATTGCACTGCCTGGCTACACCAGTTTTCAGAGCATTGTCTCCATGTTTTATTGTAGTTACAACTCTGAGGTCAGCCAACTAAGTTCCTGCTCAGGCTGTTAATATAGCATTATTATTATTCTTAAATCCTGCCTCACTGCCAAAAATCCTCAGAGTATTTGTCACCTTGATTTGGCTTTTCATGTCTGGCTTGCTTGCCCCCATTCAGTGCTGTTTCATTGCTACATGTTATGCAGACCTCAGTGCAGGTCCACCTATCACTACTGCTGTTTATTGACCTACATACAGGTCCATGCTTGCTTATGCTATCATTGCTCATTGCTTACACAGCTCATTGCTTCATGCCTACTTCCATCCCCTCGGTTTCAGCCTCTGGGATTCTGCAGCACTCAATTCTGCATTCGACCTTGCAAGGTTTCAGCAGTCAATGCTCAATTTGATCTCAGCACTCTGTGCTCATTCAGCTCACCAGTTTTTCAGCTCTCAATCAATTTTGAGGCATGTTAGTCATTCTTTTCTGGTGCAGGGTTCCTGCAGCAGGCAGTCTCTCTCTCTGCATTTAGTCCGCATCTTAAGCGTGTCCAATTTGGGGTGGAATCCTTCTCACCTGGCCCTTAGCAGGGAATGTCCTCACCCTGGGCTTGGCTTTAGCTGCCTGCTATGCAACAGCAGCTCCTGGTGTAGAATTTAAGACTGGTGGTGAAGGGTGGAAAAAGTTACCTCCTTTGGCACTAGTGTTCCACTATAATGGTTAGCCATTGACTTTAATGGTTTCCCCTGGCACGGCCTTTTCACTGCATTCTCCCTACAACTGCCTCTGGTTCACCTGGTTTGAGTTTAGGGTGAGTAAGCCAGGTGAGTGTCTCATCAATTGTTGCTGTCCTCTTGCACCTTTGATACTTGTATTGTTGCAGAGTTTTCTGGCAACCTTCCACAGCGTTCCCGCTAGAGGGTTTGAGTGAGAGCCTTCCTCTAAATTGGAATATTTTCCTCCTCCTTTTAATTGGGTTTTCCAAATTTCAGCTGCAGAGCCATCACTAAATAAACTATGCCAAACCTGGAGGGAAGTTGACCTAGGCATTAGATCCCCAGAGATTTCCTCCTCATATGGTTTTTATTTTCTCTCCTCCATTGCCTCAGGTGATAACTTTTTGTTAGCATAGTAGTGTCTGCTAGTTTCTTTAGGTAGGTTCCACCATTGGATGGAGGTGGAGGATGTCTTGCTGTTCCATCTCTCCTTAGAGGATCCCCTAATTCTCAATGCAAATGCTTAGTATCATGCTATGCAAACCTAGGCATTTCATTATGTTATCAAACTGAGCACCCCATTACATTATCAAACTGTCTATGCTTCTCTACTACTATATCACAGTTACTGCTACTACATCACAGTTACTACTTGCTCATATGCTTCATGTTGCCTTATTTTTTTTGGGTATGTTTGTACTACAATTCTTTTGGGGATTCCTAAGGTAACTTTAACCATGGGAATCATCCTGTGGCATCTCTAATGGTGGAACCATCTCTGAGGGTTCCTTGCCTTTCGTACCCCTACAGGGTGGTAATTCCTCTGGAAGAGAAAGAGTGCAAATGGCCAAAACCACCTAACACAGTTGCACAAGCATGGCACTATACTGGCTGCATAGACCATTGAATTGAGCGGCTATGCCTATAGTTCAATGGACAAGCAGCCAGTCACTCCCACTTCCTGAACTATATAAGCAGTTCCTCTCAGCCTCATTGTGAAGCACTTTTTCTTTGCCCCACCATCCTTTCCTTCTCCTCCAGGGGCAGCAGTTCTCTCCTTAGGGGGATTTCTAATGTACCTTTAGCAATGGAAATCATCCCATGACACCTCTAGGGGTGGAAACCACTCTGAGGGTTCCTTGCCTTTTGTACCCCTACAGGGTGGTAATTCCTCTGGAATAAAGAATGTGAATGGCCAAAACCAAACCTACACAGTTGCACAAGCATAACACTATACTGGCTGCACAATACATTGAATAATATGTATGCCACACTAGGATGTGTAATATAAAGTAGGTTATGTCAGCAAATATATTTATTATTAAAATGTTTTATTGATATTATAATTATGTTTTGTAATATGAAATTTATAATGGCTTAGAAAATCTAACAAATAAACTTGAAAAAAAAACACACAACACTATTAAAACCTCACTTAATGCTATAACACGTATATGAGTCAAAACGTTCTATGTTTAACCTGATTCATAATGGCCATTGCAGGCTGAGTGAGACCTGGGTGATTTATAACCCTCCCTTTTTCCCTTCCCTCCCTTCCCCTGCTATGTGCCAGTCTCCCCATTCTCTGTTCCTTCCTGAACTCTGTTCCTCTCAGTTTCTCACAAAATGACTTTACCCTGCATCACCCTCAACCATAACCAAACTGTTTTCATATTTCTCACCTCCATAATTATTCCTGTATAGAACACCCTCAAACTCCATTATTTTGCACATCTTTCTCAACCGGACTCAAAAATCTTGACATTGCTCTCCAGATGCTGAACCAACATGTAACTGTCACATATGTATCCTTCCTCCACCCTCTTCTCCTTCACCAGGATGCACTTTTATCATTCTTTGTATCATATCCCCACTCATCTGGCCAACCTAAGAATGTTATCTCCCAGTCTTCACTGACTTGTAAGTACTTCCCTGAAATATATCAAATTGCTCTGCTCTCTATCTTAGTTTGGCCAGGGTTTCTGACATCAAGCCTCCTCATTCAAGCTAGCAATATGCTAAAAGCAGGGGGACTGGTCTTATAACAGATGCTTAACAGTTGGATAGCTTGACTACACTGATTTAACAGATCATAAAATCACTGTAAAAATGCAGGGGATAAATGGATCTTACAAACTGTCTGGATTGTGGGGCACTCTTCAACAGGGTGCAACTCCAGAACATGAGTCATTGTCCCACATGCTGGGCCTTAAATGATCTTAGATCACAGTTCAAGGAATGTTGGGCACAAATCTTCAGCCTCCAGCAGCAACTACATGGTATCCAGTCTATAAGCACTCTCCTCACCACCAATACACTATTGCCCCCATCCACAGTGGAACTTCAGGCCAGGGGGGTGGCAGGTGGTCAGGACAAGTGGTGCTGAAAATGGTGGAACCATGCAAAGGAAACCTTAATACAAAAATATCCTCCCAACAGCAAATCACTATGCACCTCTTACAACAATGGCTGACATGAATCAAATCAGGGCAGGATGAGGGGATCCAAAAAGTCTCCAAAACATGACTGAACAAAACATTATGGCAGGGAACCAAACAAGTGATCACCTAAACAGGACCATTAGGGTGGATCAAAACAAAAATGGTAACAATGAGAGAGGGAGGAAAATACTTATAGTGGAGGGGTTGCCCCTACCTTTATCAAGGCAATGATACAAAGGTGGTTGTCAAGTGCCTACCTGGTGCTTCAACAAAATGTGACTCCACTCATATAGAAAGATTACTGCATAGGGAAGGAGACTGTGCTGGTGTAATAATTCACCTCAGAACTAAAGGCCTTGTAAACCAGATGGTGGATGAGGCCAAAGTTCACCTATCCCAGTTATGTAACAGGTTGGCTACCCACACAACCACCCTCACTTTCTCGGAGGTTTTGAAAGTGTGGGATGGGGTGATAGTGGTTGGAAAATCAGGACAGATGATATCCAGGTGCTAAACACATTGCTTCAGGATTGGTGTTAGTCAAAAGGTTATCACTTTATTAATGATTGGCAGGACTTCTGGGAAAGGAGGTTCTTCGGGTATGATGGCCTGCACCTCATAAAAGAGAGGGAGAGCATTGGGACAAAAGTTTGACATCTTTACTGGGTGTTTAAACTAGGGGAAGGGAAGATGATGACAGTAATGCAAATAGCAATAAGCCACCCTGTCTCCACTCCCCCATAAATCATGGGGCTGCATAAAGTTTACAGTAAGAACTGTTATGCAAAAAAGAAGCCATAACAAACACACCTAAAGTCACATGAAACCAGCAAAGCAAATTCTGGAAAGGTTCAAGAAGGAAGGGAAACTGTAATAATGAAGGTGAAACTGGGTTTGGAGGGCTATGTATATAAATGTACAGAACCTACCCAATAAGATACATGACCTCTCTGCCACAATCGTAGAGGCAGGACTGGACTGGGTAGCAGTAACTGAAACCTGGTACAGTGAAAACCACAGCTGGGATATGAAAATACCTGGATTTAACCTCTTTAGAGGGGAAAGGAAGGGGAGAAAAGGTGGGGGGGTCACAATATATGTAAATGAAGACATTAATGCAACTGAGAAGCAGTGTGGAAGAGGAAGTACTGTGAATCACCCTTGAGGCAAGTAGGGATGAGTCCATATAGGTGGGGTGATCTACAGATCTCCAATGCAGTGGGTGGATAGGAAAAAGGTACTGATGGAGGCAATCCATAACATGACATCCAAGGTACAGGTGATACTAGTTGGGGACCTCAATTTCTAGATGTAAATTGGAGTTCCTGTATCTACAAGAAGCATGATCATTCTTGTGGCCTTCCAGGGAGCAGGCCTAAAGAAGTTTGTGCAGGAACCCAATAGAGGTCAAGCAACCCTGAACCTGGTGCTCACAAATGGTGAAAGAGTTAGTGATGTAGTTGTAAGGAGCCACTTGGGGTCCAGTGACCATCACACAGTGTGGTTCAAGGTGTGCATAACAAATGACTCCTGCCACTCCAATATAAGGGTTCTGCACGTTGAAAAGGCAGACTTCACTAAAATGACAGATTGTATAAAGAACAGCCTGGATAACATGATGGGGGAGCAGTGGAGTAGTGTTGGTCTCATCTAAAACAGGCTATAACAGCTGCCACTAGTCTGTGTGTGAGACAGGTAAGAAAATAAAAAAAGGAGTAAGCCACTTTGGTTTACCAGTGAAGTTGCCCTCAAGGTCAAGAAAAAAAGAGTGCATTTAGAAGATTCAAAGAAACTAAATGCGAGGATGACCTAGAGACATAGAGGGAAAAACCTTAAGGAAGTGGGTAAAGCAATCAGGGCAGCAAAAGCAAGGACTAAAGAATGGATAGCACAGGAAGTGAAGAAGGGAGATAAAATCTTTAGATACTTAAGGACTCCGAGGAAAACTAAGGGAGGTATTGTAAGGATGGCAAGGGAAGGTGAAGACTTGCAGAACAGGTTAGACAAAAAGCAGATATCCTCAACAAGTTCTTCTGTTCCATATTCATGAAAGAAGAGGACAGAAATAGTCCACTGTTGCAAAGAAAGTACACCCTGGAAGATTAAATGGACAAGGTAACATTCACGAAGGAACTAGTTTTGGAGGAACTCAGTAAACTAAAGGTAAACAAAGCAAAGGGTCCAGATGACATTCACCCCAGAATTCTGAAGGAACTGGGGAATGAACTGGCGGCGCCCCCTTTAACATGTCACTGGAAAGAGGGAGGTCCTTGAGGAATGGAAAAGGACAAATGTGGTACTGCTACACAAGAGCTGAAAACAAGGAGGAGGCAGGAAACTATTGACAGGTCAGTCTCTCTTCAGTTGTGGGGGAACTGATGGAGTTATTGCTGAAGGAAAGGATAGTAGCATTTCTAGAAACTAACAGACAGCAGGATCCAGACCAGTATGGCTTCACAGTGGGTAGGTCCTGCCAAACTAACCTGATCAATTTCTTCGATTGGATAACCAAAATTGTGGACTGGGGGGGCAGTTGATTTAGTCTACCTCGACTTAAGCAAGGCCTTTGATTCTGTCCCAAACAGTAGACTACTAAGAAAATTAAGTGGTATTGCAATTGGGAATAAAGTTGTAAATTGGGTAGATTGTTGGTTATGGGGCAGAACTCAGAGGGTGATGGTAAACATTACCATCTCAATGGAGAGGGAGGTGACAAGTGAGGTGCCACAGGAGACAGTGTTGGAGCCAGTCCTACTTCAATGTCTTCATAAGTGACATTGCAGATGTGCTGAAAGGGAACATCTGTCTATTTGCAGATAGCACAAATATCTGTAACTGGGTGGACACACCTGAAGGGGTAAGTAAAATAAAATCAGATCTGTGGAAGTTGGAGGAATGGTCTAAAACCTGGCAGTTGAAATGTAATGCTACAAAATGCAAAGTCATGCATATGGGGAGAGGTAACCCTGGGGAGGAATACTTCATGGGAGGTGAAAAGCTAACAGCCACCAAGCAGGAAAGGGATCTGAGGGTGATTATTAATGAGGACATACAGGTGGGAAAACAGTGTGAGAAGGCATAGTTGAAGGATAGTGGCATGCTGGGATGCATTAGGAGAAGCATCACCCACAAAAGGAGAGACAAGGTAGTACATCTCTACAGATCTTTGGTGTGCCCTCATCTGGAGTACAGCATCCAGTTTTGGAGGCCACATATCAGGAAGGACATAGACAGACTAGAGCTGGTGCAAAGGAGGACAACAAAGATAATAGAAGGACTACACCAGAAACTATATGAGGAAAGGCTAAAAGATCTGAACACGTACTCCCTCGAGCACAGAAGGGAAATGGGGGACATGATAGATACATTCAAATATCTCAAAGGCATAAACAATATTCAGGTACAGAACCTTTTGCAAATAAATAAATGCTCAAGGACTAGGGGTCACAATATAAGACTAAGGGGAGATAGGTTCAAAGGTAATATGAGAAAGTTATTTTTCACCAAGTTAGTGGTCTAGATATGGAACAGCCTCCCCAGGAAGTTGTGGGGGTTAATATGGTTGCAGCATTCAAAAATGCATGGGATAGACACAAGGTTATCATAGTACACAGAGTTAATTAGGAGGGGGTAGGGCAAAGTGCAGACTAGATGGTTCTGGCAATCCCCATCTGCTGTCACATTCTATGTTTCTATGTTTCCTCCTTAATAGTCTGAGTAAGTAGACCAAGCTCATACTTTTGTCTTCTGCTGAGGTCAGCAATGATCACTAGGGTGTCTGCTTTTATACCTCTGAACCCCCCCCAACTCTGTTTTTTTGTTCTAAAGGACTGGAAGAGTTACCCTGTCCAAAGCATCAAATCAGATATATCAAGATGTTTTGCATTTCAGAATATTTAGACACCTGCAACTCTTAATCACCTAGTTAGTAGAGTAATGTACTATTTGCAGAAAGTAGGCTGTTGGTTAACTAGAATCTGCAGCTTATCCGGTAGGTAGGGAAATGGGCAGACTGGGTGGGCCAAGTGGTCCTTATCTGCCGTCAAAGTCTATGTTTCTATGTTTCTAAAATGTAAACCAAACCCCATTAAAGCAACAGTGCTGGATAATCAGGAAGTGATTATCAAAATTCTGCTTTTGGGCTGAAAGCATGCAGCCATAGTTCTGGTTTCCATATCTGTAAGTATTTTCTTCTAGCACTCTTTAGTTTTTTTTAGATATTTAAAACGCATTTCCATTATTGTGGATCCAAAGTAAATAAGGCTGATGCCTAATTTGCAGCTAAGCTCCCCCACACATCACATCACATCTTTTGTTTACTGCAGTGGGACACTGTGCTGTGTATTTCTACTGTTTCTGTATAGTACTGCGAGTCATACACATGCACAGTTGGCAGTGGATGGTTCCTATTCAACATGGAGGGTGGGAGAAATGTAAACAAAAAGAAAGAAAAACAGAGCAAATTATGGGTGATAGTACAGCAAAAACAATAAAGATTACTAGGTAGCTGCTCAGCAGAGCACAGGAAACAAACTGTTGTAAAAAATCTGATTTATTTTATCTAGTACTGCTGCTTTAAGGCCTTTTTTACCCTGCAGTACAGGGTAACTCCATCCAGATGCAACAGAAGTGATGTCATACTAGAGGAGCAAAAAAACAAAAAAGGTCATGAACATTCTGGCTACATAAATTGCTACATACTGTATATGTTCAAATATGTCTCTCTCATGTCTCCATTTTGCCCAAGAACTTTGAAAAGTATATTTTAGCTTGACAGTTTAAAATTTGTTTTAGGTTGATACACTTCCCAATACTACTTCCTGACTGCCTCTGCTGACAGTTCCCACAATGTCCCACTTGCCAGCACTAAATGTAAGCTCTGCAGAATTTTGGACACTACAGCTCTAAGGTCCTTGCTGCTCAGATGCACCATGAATTTTCTTTCTGAACATGAGCCCTTCCTGCAGTCCTTTTCCAACTAGTAAATGCTCACAATAAAAAATAAAACAATTACAGGTTCTAAGTAGACAAACTTGTAAAAGTACTCACATGCCACTAATCTCCTGCCACTGCCACATTATCTGCTAATAGATCCGCTGTACTACTTAATTTGAGGGATCTTGTTTCTCCTTTGCCAACATATTTCTGTCATTTCTGAGTTGAAATCAGATAGCCCCACCTGCCCTCATTTTTACTGACAAAGTTAAGGAACAGTATGTCTTCTATTTTCTAGCTTGTTTTCATGGTATAAAAATATCCAAACTTTGAAGTGCAATGTGTATGAATCAGTGTTACTAACCATGGATTTTTAAGATTTCTATTATTGCAAAAAAGGGAAAGATTTATCAAATTGAAGTTAATACAAACTCTAATTTAAAACAGGATACAATTCATAAAGGTCCACACACACACACACACACACACACACACACACACACACACATACACACACAAAAAAATATGACAGCTCCTGAACTGATGTCTCTCTTTTCCAATGTGATATTTTGAGATCTGGACAGTATTTAAGATAACTAACAAGTATAAGTGTTTGAGCTGGGAAGTCTGCAAGAAAAATGAAAAATAAATGCCTTCAAATTTTATAAATCACCAACCTCCCCATGTTGCAGGGTACCTGGTTTTCTTCTGTTCAATTTGTCACAGCCATAGATATCCAAATGGCAACTAATTAATTAATATTTATTGCAGAGCAAACACAGAAAATATATCAAGAGAGTGAAGAGAATAGAGAAGCAGTAGTAACTGTAGATCTTTGTCAGCCAATAATGTACATGGAAACACTACTGCAGGTAGAAAATGCTTTTTATGTCTCAATAAAGCAAACTGGTATAAAATATAAATCACTAAAACCAAACAGGTAAACCCTTTTAAGATGATGGATGTATTGATTTCAAGAATACAACATTATAATTCTTTAACTTTTGTGTTCAGGTTCTTCCAGCTGGAACTTTTAATAAATTCATAATGAAAATGTCACTGGATGATTAATAAAGTGTCCAAATCCATAGAATTGTTATTAATAGTGACATCAATTTATTCAGTAGTAAAACCTTCCAATTAACCTTTACCGGAAGGCTAGTCTGTCGATCTATACAGACTGGGCACTCAGTGATCCTTCTTACCAACAGAATTTAAAATGGTGTAGACAACTAGCATGTGTTTTTGATCTTATTTATTATTTATTCTAGTCATTTATAGAGGACACACAGTGCAACCTCTTCCTTAATTACAAATTGCTGAAATGTGGTACATTAAAAGCATAAGAGACAGCAGAGTGTTGCATCCATCTGTCTGCTTGTACCCAAGAGGCTAGGGATTGGGTTGCATCCTAGCACAGGATTACATGAAAACATATCATCTGTCACACAGTTCTAGAACTGCAGCAACTTGACAATCATGTTGATGCCTAAAGCAAAGCTTCTTATGACCCCATGCTAAAGCCATTTATGTAAAACAGAGTGGGCAAGTAATACTATTGATTTGGGATCCAAAGAGCTAGCTTGGGGAAAAATGGAATTTGGTGCTAGAAAGATTTTATCATTTGCAGCATTGCTTCTACTTTGGAATTTTTGTGAGACATTGTAAGTTTTACAAAATATGTAGACTGATAAATCTTTCTCTGTAGTACATTTATTAATTAGATGTCATTGCAAACTGAGCCACAGCCATGGCTCTGATCTGCAAAGGGACTTCATCACATGAAAAGAGACTCAAAGCTTCACAAAACTCTAACAATATTTTTAATAAGTCCCAGAAAGAAGATTACATTTCTTTTGGTTGTTTGTAAATTATGTTAATTATAAAAATAGTTTTTTGGACTAAAGCCTATGCAACTCACTTTGTGAATGTTAAGCTACCATATGTATTAAGATCAAGAGGATGCTCTCCATGGTTGCAAAAGTAAGATTGTTTTTCATCTGAGGCACCAGATAGCTTGAAACTTCTCCTCAGAGGGCAGTTGTTTTACATTACTGCTGAAACTAATGACAGGCCTTTCTGTTGAACAGTTTAAAGCAGCACATACTTTATTTTCAGAAACAGCAGCATCACATGTACTCCACCCAAGGAGGGCAATGCAAACATTTCAGGGACATCTTTCTCATACAAATCCAGAGAAAAGGTCAGATGCAGTTTATAATGTGGAACAACTGCAGTAGGTCTGAGGGGATCAAATAATGTTCACATATTCAGGCCATACATTGGTTCAAAATCTTTATTTATTTATTTATTCAGGCGAACATCATTGAGCATAGCTCATTTACCAGATGGACCTGATTGGTCATAAACAACAAAATGGTTTAAACTCACAAATATACAAATATAGAATGAGTATAGTAACAAAGACTTTTTAAGAATAAACAACAAAGAATGAACAAATGCAATAATATACACATATATAGAAGGCAAGTAAACAGTGGTATTGGGCACCAGAGCAAATATAGAAAAAGAAAGTAATGAGTAGGGGTTTAGGAGGTAGATAATATAGAAGTTAATGGATGAATGCA
This sequence comes from Neoceratodus forsteri, assembly GCA_016271365.2. Lineage (NCBI taxonomy): Eukaryota > Metazoa > Chordata > Ceratodontiformes > Ceratodontidae > Neoceratodus > Neoceratodus forsteri. The sequence goes on from CM028131.1 coordinate 540,129,561, forward strand.
TGAACAGATAAGGGAGGGGAATCTAATGTAGGGGTGAAAAGGGGTCTGAAGAGGCTAGGAATTGTGAAGCAGTTGCATATCTCTGGAAAAGATTTAGGTACAGTTTTTGAAGGAGACTACAGGAATGAAAGTGTTCAGCTTCAGGGTTCTTTTGTAGAGAGTTCCAGATGTGTGCTAGAAAGTAGTTGATTGCAGCCTTTCCATGTCGGTACATGCCTTAGGTAGATTCAGCAAGATGAGGTTATTGCTTCTTAGGGCATATGGCCTTGGAGTAACAAAGAGAAACAATCAGAAATGTAGGATGGTAGTTTATTTGTCAGAGCTTTGTATATCCAAAGAGCAGCATTTTGTTCCTTCTGTGATGTAGGGATGTCCAGCCAACTGCAGCATAGAGAGAACAGTGGTGGTACTGAAAGGAAGGTCAGTGATGAACCTTAGAGCTCTATGGTACAGGGTATCCAGTTTATTTAGGTAGGACAGGGAGCAGTGGCCATATAGGAAGTCTGTGTAATCAAGGAGAGATATAAATGCAGCCTGGATTAATCTCTGCTTAGATTCTCTGTTTAGAAAATGTTTGATCCTGAAGAATAGGCCAAGCCTTTGCCTTAGTTTTTTCAGGAGCTCTTCAATGTGCTGGGTGAAATCAAGCCTGTTGTCAATCCAAACCCCCAGATATTTGAATTTATCTACAATAATCAAGGCTCTCACCAAGGACGGTAGAAAGTTGGGGAAGAATGTTCGTGAGTAGGTATTGGTGGAGATGAACATAGCTTTAGTCTTCTTGGCATTTAATAGAAGCTTCTTTTCAAGTAATTTGTGTTGCAGTAAGGAGAAGTCAGCTTGTAGTAGAACATAGGCCTTTTTTGGTGATGGATTGCTTACATAAAGGACAGTGTCATCTGCAAAAAGGTGAACATTAGAATTTGTGAGGCCTGAGTCAATGTTATTGATGTAGATGGCAAAGAGGATAGGGCCAAGATGGAGCCTTGAGGAACTCCTCTTAAGAGTGGTTTTGAGGAAGAAAGGTTGCCTTCACTTTTACTGCTGCACCCTACCAGAGAGGTAGCATTTGAACCATTTAAGAGAGATAGGGTCTAGGCCTAGGGAGTGCAGTGAGGAGATTAGAAGATCATGATCCATAGTATCGAATGCTTTACTTAAATCCAGAAATACAGCACAGATATTATTTTTTTATCTAGTTCAGTCTGCAGTCATTTTAAGTTTTGCTAAGGCAGAAATGGTGCTATGCATGGCTCTGAACCCAGATTGAGCAGGGTTAAGGAGGTTGTTAGCATTGAGGTAGTCATTTAGTTGGATGCTTACCAGTTTCTCTAACATCTTGGACAGCACTGGAAGGATGGAAATAGGCCTGTAGTTGTTGAGATCCATGGGGTCCCCTGCTTTAAGGAGGGGAAACACTTGTGCTGTCTTCCACAAAGAAGGAATAGAGCCAGTAGATAAGGACATGTTGAAGAGGTGAGTTAGGGGGGCTGCAATGGCATGCAGTGAAATTTTTAAAAAGAAAGGGTCCAGAGAGTCTGCACCAGCACTTTTAGTTGTATCCAGGCGGACAGTAGGTCTTCTACTTGTTTTAATAAAATTGGCTTGAAAGAAAATGTAGAGGTAGCCTTCTGAGCTTCAGTGGAATGGAGAGTAAGTTGAGGCGCAGAAGTTTGCTGGAGATGAGTCAAAAGCTAGGCCTGCTGTAGTAAAATGATTATTGAAAGCATCTAAAATTTCATACTTGTCAGTAATGATCACATTGTTGAGGTTCACTTGAGATGGTAAAGAGGTGCTAGAGTCTTGCCCTAGATTCCCTTGATAGTGCCCCAGAATTTGGCTGGTTGTAGGTGGCATCCAGCTCTGCTGTATAGAAGGCAGCCTTAGCATCTCTCACTTTTAGTGCAGCTGTTCCTGGCTTGTCTGAATTGTACCCAGTCATTTGGATCTTTGGTCTTCCTTGCCTTTTTCCAGAGCTTGTCTCTAGCAAGCAGTGCAGATTTAAGTTCAGCAGAGAACCAGGGACAAGATTTATGCTTAATTCTGACACTGGTGACTGGCATATGTATTGAGAGCCCTAAGATTATAAGTCATTTAGCACCTGCAGTGCTGACTCCACAGAAGTTGAGAGGTAGAATTCTTGCCAGTGTTTGGAGTGACACAGATTTTGGAGATACTCTGCAATGTTAAAGTTCTTTTTAGACCTTCTTTGGAGGAATTTTGCAGGGTTAGCAGGCTTGATTGAAGATCTTATACCAGCTATGAGGCAGTGATCACTTATATCACTGAATAGCACTCCAGCGTGTGAATATAGATGGGGCTTATTAACTAACATAACATCAAGTAAGGTGCTGTTACTTTTGTTTTTTAGGTTAATCCTTGTTGGTTCATTTATTAGTTGAGTAAAGCCATGGGAGTCACAGAAGGATACTAGGGGTGTAGAAACATTGGATAGCCAGTTAAAATTAAAATCACCTAGAATAATGGTATCCTTAGGACCCAGTTTAGTTATAGTCCCCAGGTGGGTAAGGAGTTTAAGTCCGGCAGAGGGGGGCCTGTAGCAGCCAACCAGTTGAAAGGCAGACATGTTGGGAAGGGATATTTTAAGGGATAGGCATTCGAATTCTTTAGGCTGAGATGAAATATTGAGGCAGGAAGCAGAGATATTTGAGTTAACATAAATGGCCACACCACCACCCCTGGATGGACGGTCTGCTCTGAAAAGCTGGTAATTAGGTATACTTATTTCACTGTCATTTGGTTCAAACAAGTTTAGGGGTCTATGGAAACCCTTTCTAATATCTATAGGACTCTATCCATGCTGACTGGAACTACCGCTGAAGCTCTGTCCAGACATGTGGACAGTTTTATTAAGCCCCTGGTTCCTAACCTCCACTAAAATATTAGACAATCTGCTCAGATCCTACAGACTGTAGGAGATTTAGAGGTGTAAAGGGATTGACTTTTTGTTACGCTCAGTGTGGAGGCATTAGACACTGATGTCTCACATGAGGGAACTCTCAATGCCCTTTGTCACATTGCATTGAAATAATGTATTGATAGCCCAGCGTTTTCTGAGTTACTTCTTATACTTACTTTCTTTGTTCTCTCTTGCAACAATTTCATTTTCATGGAACAGCATTATCTGCAGACTCATGGTGCAGCAATAGGGACATATTGGTCCCAGTCATGCCAGTCTGTTCCTATGCTTATGGGAGATGGAGATTATTCATGATGTTAAAAGAAATCCTTGCTATCATTCAATTGATTTATATTGTTACACATTGACAATATATTGATGGTGTTGTGGAGTACTTGTAATTGTAGCAATTTGTTACAAATTTGCAGAGGATAAATCCCAAACTACCTTTTTGCTGTGACTTGTGATCATACAAGTATTCCTTTTTGGATCTGCATCTCACAGAAATAGGGATTCAAATTCTCTTACATGCTTCTAGCTGGCACCCCCACCAAACCATCACTAATATTCCATGTAGTCATTTTTGCATCTTTGGAAGAACTGCAGTCAAGAAAAGGTTTTACTGTTTAGAATAAGAGACCTAGCGCAATTTAAAAAGTGATATAACTTCCAGGTTGTTGAACAAGTAGAGGAATGGGCAGCAGGACATGACCATGATATGTGTATTTTAAGCAATATGAGGGAAGGAATCATAGCTAGGGATAATCAGTTCAATGTTGATGTAAATGTTAGCAATATTTATACACCACAGTCTGAGCAGATCATAAGATGCTGCACACAAACTGGGGTACTGTATTATTCAGACTGGTCATAACTTGCTTAGGTTGGTACCTACCCACTAAAGATGAGTTACAAAAGGGCTCCCAATTATGGAGACATTCTGGTTTGGTCACTGTAACCCATTCCCTGAATCAGTACATGGCTCCAATAACCACTATTTGCCTGCTATGAATGCAGAAAATGTAAGTGCTGTAAAATGATTTTAAAGTCCACTGCCACACTATGCAATCAGGTCAGAAATGGGAGGAATGTGCACCAATGACAATCACATTACCACAGGAAGACTGCTGGAGGATCTTAGCATATTAGACATGGACAATCCATGGGTTGTGATGGGGTGGACTCAGTGATAATAAGAGGAAAGGTGCAGGGGTTTATAGCATCTTAAGTGAATATATTTGACTGCTCATTAAACACAAAGGTTGTCCCTAGGGTATGGAGGACAGCTGAAGCTATGCCCCTGCAAAAAATCTGAAGAAGGAATGATCCAGTAAACTATGAACCATTTAGGCTGACATCTATAGTGGAGAAATTACTAGAGGCTTTTCCAAGAGAAAGACTAGTAGACTTCCTTGGGCAAGCAATTTGCATGAGAGTAGAAAACATGCCTTCATGATGGGGAGGGCATGTTAGATGAACCTGATTGAATTATTCAGTAGGGTAATAAGGGGAACAAACAAGAAAAGCAGTAAACATACTGTACCTGGTCTTTATTAAGGCCATTGACTCCGTCCCACCAGAGACTATTCAGGCAATTGAGGAATCTTGTTGTCATCTGCAAAGAGTAACAGCATGGGTAGACAACTGGCTAAAAGGGTGAACGCAGAGGGTGGTCATGAATGGGGAACAAGCAAAGTTAAAAAAGCTGACAAGTGCCACATTGTTAAGTCCTAGGGTAAGTCCTTTTAAATATATTCATTTGCAATATAGGAATAAAATTTCAATAGCAACATTGCCTCTTTTTAGATGATATTAAGATCTGTAAAAGAGTGCACTATAAGGAATGTGTCATATCAAAGAGAGATGACCTGGAACGGCCTGCAGGTCATCCAGGATTTGGCAACTAAAATTCAAAGGCAATCAATGCAAGGTAATACACATTAGGAACAAAAACCCCAAACATGATACCTGATGGAGGAGTGGTGATAGACAGCACAACTAAGAAAATTAACCTTACATCAACAGCAAAGTAGATTTTCTGCAGCAAGGTTAAAAACCCCAGAACATTCTGATATAAGCTGTCTCTTCAAGTTGATACAAATAGAAAGACTATCTCCACATTGTCCAATAAAGTAAAAGTTTGCCAATAAAGTTAAAGGTTTTGCAACTACTTCCCATGGACTGGTTAAGAGCAAGTTACAATCTCAATAGAATAGCAAAGATGCTTGAGAATCTGATTCAGTACCAAAACTTGTAACTTGTAGTTCTGCCTTGTCAATTGGACTCTGACTTTGGGAAAGTCTGTGATCTTGTAAGAGATGCATTTGTTCAAGTATATGAACTACCACTTGATAATTTACCCTTTATAAAAAAAGGTTGCCTGGGTACCCAACACAGAAGAAAAACAGGAATTTGAAGTTCACAAGAGATGGAGCCAGGTGCTAAAATTGAAATCCATATTGCCCTAGCCTTAGAGTCAGACCATGATTTGATAATGAAACTGTCTGAGTAAAAGGTACTCTCATAAATAGAACACATCGATTTTATGTCTGTTCAGATCTAGTATTTGCTACACAGCAATGACAAAGTAAACCTTTGTCACATAGAGAAGATGTATTGGAATTAAGAACCCAGTTCCAGCTGCTGGCACCTGCTAAAGTGCAAAGAACCTGCAAGAACCAACAATGTACTGTATGTGTTTTGAAACAGACCCAGTTTTGCCTTTCTTTGGGCTCAGTATGAGCCCGATTCTGATCATGAAAGAGAACCACCTACTGTCTCAGAGCAAGAAATAATACTTAGAGCTGAAGCTGCAGAGTTTATGAAAGAAATATAACATTCATTTTTATATAGACCTGATGTATTATTAATATTGCCTTATTACTTTCTGGTTACGCAGTTTATAGACAGGACCATGAGAAGCATGATGCTGGAGTTTTTCTATACCTGCATCACAACCTTAATGTGAAGTGTATCATTCTGCTGTTCCCTCTCCCCATGAACTCATCCTGTGCAGGATCTTTTCTCCGCTCACTTCCTAGTTTCAGTGGAGGCATTTACTTAGCCCCTAAAATCAAGACTGTTACCTGTCTTGTCCCATCTTTTCTATATTCTCCCTTTCAACTTAAGGTGAGCTCTTAGTCCTTATGAATTTAAATATAAATTTGCTGTCCTCTCAGAGAAAAATATCATTCATTAAACTGAATCCCTCACTTTCACACAGTTCATTACTGATTCAACCCATCTCAAGCTTAACACCTCAAATCATTCTTTCATTGATTGGGTCCTATCCTCACACCCCCACCACATAATTTCTGCTGGAACCCTACAAGATGCTTTCAGTGACCATCACATGGTTTACTGCATCTGTAAGGTCTGCCGCATTAAAGTCCAACCAGTTTTTCTGGTCTAAGTCATTTAAGTTTCTTAATCTCCCTTCCCTGCTAAATGATCTTCAGACTACCGACTGGTCAGCGCTCATTTTATCCACTGATACAGATGTTGTTCTAACCTCTTTCATGGCCAAATTCAGTGCAACATGGGGCCAACCTTCCCCTTCTCAGGAGAAATGTAGAAACATAGAAGCATAGACTTTGACGGCAGACAAGGACCACTTGGCCCACCCAGTCTGCTCATTTTCCTACCTATTGGATAAGCTGCAGATTCTAGTTAACCAACAGCCTACTTCCCCCCACTATAATTGCCTTATGTCTGTCCCATGCATGTTTGAATTCCCCTATTGTTTTAGACCCCACAACCTCTCCAGGAAGACGGTTCCATGCGTCCACCACTCTCTCTGTGAAAAAGAATTTCCTCACATTACTCCTGAGCCGTCCCCACTCTAACTTTAAATTGTGCCCCCTTGTTCTTACACATCTCTTTTTCTGAAATATGCTACCCTCCTGGACTTTTTTGATTCCCCTGAGGTACTTAAAAGTTTCTATCATGTCCCCCTGGTCCCTCCTTTCATCATGGGTATACATATTAAGCTCGCTCAGTCTCTCTTCATGTGGTTTATGATGTAGACTCTGCACCATTTTAGTTGCCCTCCTCTGTACTGCTTCCATCCTGTCTATGTCCTTGCGTAGATGAGGTCTCCAAAACTGCACACAGTACTCCAGATAGGGTCTCACCAACTGTCTGTACAGAGGGATAACCACTTCCCTTTTTCTACTTGTGATGCCCCTCCCTATGCATCCTAGTATCCCCCTGGCTCTCCTTACTGACTTCTCACATTGCTTACCCACCTTTAGGTCATCTGATATGACTACACCCAGATCCCTTTCCATTATTCTTGTTGTTAGTACCTCCCCAGCTATTGTGTACTCTTCTCCTTGATTTTTATTTCCCAGGTGCATTACTTTGCACTTCTTTGCATTGAATCTAAGCTGCCATATGTCTGACCATTCCTCCAACCTTGCCAAGTCCGTTCTCATCCTTTCTACCCCCCCTTGTGTATCAACTCTGTTACAGATCTTTGTGTCATCTGCAAAGAGGCATACCTTTCCTTCCAGACCCTCTGCAATGTCACCTATAAAGATGTTAAAGAGGACTGGACCCAGTACTGAGCCCTGAGGTACTCCACTAGTAACCCCTTTCTTCAGAATGTGTGCCACCACTATTACCTTCTGTGTCCTGTTGTGCAGCCAGTTTGATACCCAGGCTACCACCCTGGGACCTACTCCCAGGCTGGATAACTTGATTATTAATCTTTTGTGGGGGACTGTGTCAAATGCCTTGCTAAAGTCTAGGTAGGCCATATCCACAGCCCCTTCCTGGTCTGTTACTTTGGTCACCCAGTCAAAGAAATCGATTAGATTCATCTGACATGACCTTCCTGCTGTGAATCCATGCTGCATTGGGTCCTGCGCCCCACTGACCTCTAGGTACTCAACAATTCTTTCTTTCAGAAGTGATTCCATCATTTTCCCCACAACTGAGGTCAAACTAACAGGTCTGTAGTTTACTGCTTCTGCCTTGCTCCCACGTTTGTGAAGGGGACTCACTTCTGCCCTCCTCCAGTCCTCAGGTACCATCCATCTTCCCATGATTTGTTAAAAAGTGTGGTTAGTGGTGTCACTAGGTCCTCCCTTAGCTCTTTTAGGATTCTAGGGTGAATCCTGTCAGGTCTCATCGCTTTGTCCACCTTGAGTTTTAGGAGTTCTTTCAGAACTCTTTCTTCTGTAAATGGACTGGCGTCAACCCCACTACCCAGAGTGCTTCTACTGTTTGGTTTAGGTAACACCTCCTCTTCTTCTTTTGTGAATATTGAGCAAAAGTATCCATTCAGTATCTCTGCCTTTTCACTGTCTCCTTCTGCCCATCTTCCCTCTCCTTTATTAATCTTCACTATCCCTCCCTTAACCTTTCTATGCTCCCTAATGTACCTATAAAAGGTTTTATCCCCATTCTTAACTGAGTTGGCTATCTTTTCCTCAGTTTGGGCCTTTGCTTTTCTGAATGCCTTCCTCACTTCTTTCTGCTTTAATTGATACAGTTCTCTGTTGCACTCCTTCTGTGATTCTTTATACTTTTTGAATGCAGCCTTTTTCTCCTTAACCTTCCCTGACACTTCTTTTGAGAACCATAGTGTTTTTTTATTCCGCTTTGTTTTCTTTATTTGTTTCACACAAAGGCTTGTTGCCGCCATGATGGCAGTTTTGATTTTTCTCCATTGTTCTTCCACCCCTCCTTTCTGGCAATTTGCTAATGCATTCCTCAGGTATTCACCCATTATGCCAAAGTCAGTCCTTCTAAAGTCCAGTATCCTTGTCTTTGTATGGCTTGTCTACATGGTTGTGTTTATTGTGAAGCACACTGTGCAGCGGTCACTTGTTCCCAGATGTCTACTGACTTCTAAATTTATGATCCTCTCTCCATTTGAGAGTACCAGGTCTAATATTACTCCCTCCTGAGTGGGTTCCACCACTAGCTGTCTAAGGCATGCCCCCTGTAGGGCACTGAGAATGTCCCTGCTCTTGGATGTGGCTGCAGTCCATGTCGTCCAATTGACATCTGGTATATTCAGGTCCCCCATCAACAATATCTCCCCTTTTTCAGCCATTTTGAGAAAGCCCTCTATCATTTTCTTGTCCATTTCCTCCCCTTGAGATGGGGGTCTGTATACATCCCCTGTGCGGATTGTGATGCCATTCCCTGTCTCCAAGGTTACCCAGAGTGCCTCTTGTCCTCCCCCTTTACTTCTTAGTTCTGTAGCTTTGATTCCTTCCCTTATGTAGAGAGCTACTCCACCTCCTCTTTTACCCTCCCTGTCCCTTCTATAGTTTGTTTACCCTGGTATGTTGACATCCCAGTCATGGTTCTCCATGTACCATGTTTCTGTGACTGCCACAATATCCAATTGTTACTCTTCTATCAGGGCTACTAGCTCTGGAAGCTTGTTTCCTAGACTACGGGCATTGGTACTCATTGCCCTCCATTTAATGTTGGCTTTATCCTTTTTTGACCCATCCCTGCTCTTATTGCCCTTGTATATTTTTCAATTTACCCCTGTCCTGCCCTCTGTCAAGCTCTGTACCTCAGTGTTTACCCTACCGCCTGCCATGTTTTGTGGGGGGAGGCTTGAACTTTCCTGTTTCCTATCAGCACCTCCCCCCTTGACTAGTTTAAAAGCTTGCCAAGGAAGCCTTTAAACCTGTCACCTAGGAGCGTGTTTCCCTTTCTGGACAGATGCAGACCATCATGCCAGTATGGACCTTCATCTCTCCAGGTGGTCCCCCAGTCACCAATGAAGCCAAAGCCGTGTGCTCTGCACCAGTTTTTCAACCATTCATTAAACTGCATGGTATGCAGTTCCCTAGCCTCACCCCTACCATAGACTGGCAGCACTTCTGAGAAGGTTACCGTGCTTGCTACCTGTCTGAGGCCCCTCCCCAACTCCACAAATTCATCCTGCACTGCACTGATCTCATGCCTAGCTAGGTCATTTGTCCTGAGGCGGACAATGATATCCAGTTCCCTCTCCTGTGATGCTGCTTCTGCAATCCTAAGGATTTGCTCCCCGTCCATCCAAGCCATGGCACCAGGCAGGCACCTTACTTTCCTCTCCTCTCCCTTCCCCAGGTCTACACCCATAACAACTGAGTCCCCTATCAGAAGCTGTTTATTTCCCCTGTGGTGTCCCTTGCCACTCTTTTGTGGGTCTCCCTTGTGGATGTCCCCAGCATTCTTCTTGTTCTCCACTGAGGGTGTCATCATAGAGGAACCTTGATTTGCCAGACTGACATATGATTTGTGTAGAGGTACACTTCATGGGCTATGCCTCTGTTCCACCACCCTCACCCTCCCAGAACCTACTGTGGTCCATCTGCTCTTCACACATGGCAACCTCTGAGGCAGTGGTTGTGGAACTCTTGCTCTTTGGGTGGGGAAGGCCTTCTTAGTCCTTGCCAGTTCAGCCTGGTGGTGGGCAACCTCCTCCCTCAGAGCTGACAGTTGCCTGCAAATAGGGAAGCAACGCAGGTTCCAGAATGTCTCCCGGAAAATTGCTGCCCCACAGCCAGTGCATTGCACCACTTCCCACATGTCCCTCTTCCTTATAATATACAATGAGTAATATATAATATTTTTTTTGGTGTGTACTAACCCTTCATGCACTGTGCTGGGTAATTAAGAATATGACAGTTCTGCCCCAAGACCTGTTGAAGAAGTGATGTCAGAACCTTGGCTATAAAGGAACTGTCATGACTGGGTGGGTGGGGTGAGGGAAGGTGGGTGGGTAGAGCCACAACCACTGGTGACTGTTAGAAACAATCAAATACACACTGCTCCACCACCCTAGTGAGTACTGCTCTTTATAGTAAGTCAACCAACACCACAATTTACTAGACCACTGCTTCTACACAAACCACTCTACTGAGTCCAGGGATAAAAACAAACTCACTGCTCAGCCAGCAAGACACTTCTAAAATGTTGCACAAATATCCTTCCAAGGAGATGTCATGTCTGTGGGTCCCACCTTCCCTCAATCTCTGCCAAGGTCATTAACTGTCTTGAAGCTTGTGATTCTGCCTGGTATCTCCACAAAGCCCCAGGCTCCCAAGAGGATTTGTTGAGGTACAAACAACTGTGTAACACAGGTATTCAGCCCACCAAGGTAGCCATATCAGTTTATTTCACCTAAAACCTGCAGAACAGCCATAAATCCCCTGTCAGATTCTGGAAGGTTATTCACTCCCTGCTTGACCCTCCTATGCAGTCTACTTCCCCCATACTCAAACTAAGAAACTCATCTATTTCTGACCCAAATGATGTTGACTACACCTCTAACAATTTTTTCAATTCCTGTGACCTCTCTCCTTTCTTCTCCCCACCCTTCTCCTCCTGCTGCCTTCAATGTATCTCCCCAAATACCCTTCATCTCCCCACCCTCAACCACTGCATCTTTTTCCTTCTTCTCAGTTTCCACAGAGACCACCTCTCTGCCTGTCTCATTTCTTAATTCTGCTAAGGGAACACAGCCCCTGTGGTTTGAATACTGTCTTCATCTCTCTACAGCAGTCATCACTGCTCTTCTTGCCTCCTTCTTCAATCTTTCTTTTCAATTTGGATCCATTCCCCACACCTAGAAGCATGCTAAAGTATTTCCTCTCCTCAAAGGGAGTGACCCTATTTCCACAGGTAACTAGTGGCCCATCTCCCTCCTCCCTGCCTTGGCTAAGGTGCAGGAAGAAATTGACTTCTCCCAGGAATCTACCTACTTTGACTCATTTCCTTTCCCCTTTCCAGCCTGGCTTCCACTAGAACCGCTCCATTATCAACTTTCTCTTTAGGTTCACATACTTGTGCTGAAAAGCATGGAGAAAGACCTGTTCACTGCATTTATTTTCATTGACTTTGAAAATACCTTTGCTACAGTGGGATGCCCCCTTCTCCTGGATAAGTTAGTTGCTGTGGGTCTATCCAATCTGGCAATCTGATGGTTCCACTCCTACTTCTCAGATCGGCTCCAGTCAGTCCAAGTCCGTGTTGACCTATCAACCCTCTGCACATCACATCTGATGCCCCCCAGGTCTCCATTCTTGGTGAATTCCTTTTCTCCATCTTCTTAAGTGACTTTCCCTCCACCTGTGTGTCTTCCCACTTATACATATATGCAGATGACATATGTCAGTTTGTTTCAGGTGTCTCAGTCCCTGAACTGGAGTCCTTACTTCAGCAAGACTTTGATAATGTATAGTATTGGTGCCATTCAAACCAGCTCTCACTAAATGCCAAAAAACTGCAACTCTTACATTTGGCACTACACATAGGTTAGCAGGGCTTCTAGCATACACTGGTTTTCTCATCTCTAAATGGCAACCTTTTGAACAGGTACTCTATTTCAAGTAGTTAGGGGTGTGGTTTGAACAGAATCTCAGTTTTCTCGCCCATATTGCCAACATGTACAAGAAACTTCACCCTGAGCTTAGCGAGCTGTACCTTAACAAATAATGCCTTCCTTTCCTGATCTGCTGTGAGATTGTTCTTACTGTATGATGATATTGCTGGTGTTTGACTACGCAGATGTACAGCATTGCCCCAAAGCCTACATATGTCAGGCTGTACCCCCTTTTTCATTCCTTCTGCCACTTTGGCTTTAGAGCTCCATTTCTCAACATCACTGCTCTCTATAGGTTAATCTCTCTTCCCCCTCTCTTGAGGCCTAACAGCTCTCACACTATTCCTCATGTACATCCAAATACTGGTTTACCTTTCTTCTCTCTTATCTTTTCTCTCACCTTAATCCTGCAATCCCCTCCTCCTATTCCATCCATTCAACTGCTTCTTGTTCCTTTCATGTTCCTCACAGTAAATCTGTAGCATGCCAGTCTGCTTTCCTTAGTTGTCTTTCTACCCATTGGAACAGCTTCCCTCTCCCCATCCATCTCTCTTCCTCCCTGCATTCTGTCAAACCAGTGTTACTAACATGTTTCACAAAAGAATGCACCTGCAGATAGGCTTCTTCCTCTTGTCTCCACACACTACAACACCCATGTCCTATCCATCTCCCTCTGCTATTTTACCTTTTAGACACCTTTTTTGCTCACTCAATTGTGTAGCCCTCAACTCAATGTACACTGTATTCTGAATGTTATGCTTCACTGATTCTGTACAAATGTATTGTCCTACATTGGCGGCATGCTCTCTTAGCTTTCAATCTGGCTACTGCATTTTCGATATTCACGTATAGTACACATTTGACATTGTATTTGTCTTTTGCTTTAATTTGCTCCTTGTACTGTAATTTTATTGTACGTGTTCATACACCTATTGTTGTCATTTTGTTATTGTTGTTACACTCCCTGTGTATCCACTCCCCCGGTTTTTAGCTGAAAATGAGCCCTGGCTCAGTGTGACTATCCAGGTCACCAAATGCTAAATAAATAAATAAATATTACAGCCCCCACAAAGCTTGATTTTTCTTTTTGTTAAATTGAAAGATTAATATTAATTTTATTTCAGGTTATCTTTGATTGGTATCATAAGTTGTTTTTCAGTGTACAGTTACTAATTACATAAGGTTATGGAAACAGATGTTTCTGTAATGTTAATGAAACTCTGTACTAAGGTTGAGGGTGGGCTTATGTTCTGAACTGTGGGAACTTAAATTCATTACTATATCATATTAAATATTGCCTGTTTAATAAGACTACAGAGTCATGCCTTGTTGTAATTCTTTAATGCTTTAATGATTTTTATTTTTTGTTATTGTTCCCTCCATAGATGAAATGCCTTTGTTTCTATCTATATATGGTTTAATGTGTGCTGCGGGTAGCAGTCTTGCTACTGCTTGCATTTCATTTCACTAAAATAATAAACAATTGTAAGTACAAAAAGGGGTGAACACAAAGGTTGTTCATGAGTGGGGAACACTTAGAGGTTAAAGAAGTGATAAGCAGAGTACTACAGAGTTCAGTCCTGTGACATATACTCTTTAGCATATTCATTTAAAATAGAGGAACAGAAATGAAATGGTAGTTCTAACTCTTTGTAGAGGACTCCAAGAAATGTGTGCGGGAGGGCAGTAAGGAATGCTTGAGCAATGAGAGATGACCTGAAAAGGCTTTAAAGGTGTCCAGGTTTTGGCAGCTAAGATTCAATAGCAAGAAATGTAAGGTAATCCACATCTGAGACAAAACTTCCAAAGCAAATTACCTAATGAGGGAGTTTTAATTGAGAGTTCAACAAAGGAAAGAGACCTGATGGTATAATATTGAGAAGCTTGACAACTATGCCACATTGCACCAGAACAGTGGATAGGGAAAAGGATGTTGTGGTACATAGGAAGGGAGATCAGCAGTAGAAGTAAGGAGTTGATTCTTTTTATAGGTCCCTGGTTCACCATCACCTGAAATACTATGTGAGGTTTTGGACCCACACCTGTGTAAGGACTGTAATAGGATGAAGGTTGTGCAGAGAGGGGTGAACAAAATGGTCTAGGGGCTGGGGGGAGAAATTATATGAGAAAAGACTGAAGGATCATAATATGTACACACATGTACAAGAAGAAAAAAAAGAGACATGCTAGAAGCATAAAAAATATCTCTATTGGAATAACAAGGTTAACTGCAGTGAATTATCCACCCTTAGTAAAAGCATAAATACAGGAGGAATCCATTAAAGCTGACTGAGTGTTGGTTCAAGAAGTTTGTCCACCACTACTTTTTCACAGAAGGTGTGCTGGGCAACTGCAACAGCTCTAGAAGAGGTGATCTGTTCAAAAAAATGAGTGGATTACAATATGGGAGGGACCAGCACAAGAGCTTAATAAGTGCAGGAGGGCCATTACACATGTAACAGATAGGGTTAGGCAGACTTAATGGGCCAGTAGGCCTTTGCTGCAATCAGTTTGTATGTTTCCAAAAACAAAAATATTTTAACACCCAACTGGTAAGAGGATATATGCCATTCACAGCTGTATCAATTGATCCGGCACCAATGATGTCTGAGCACACATCATGGACAGTGATACATGTGGGCCACAGGATGGCCCCACAGCAAGTAACAGCATGGGCATAGCCATGGGTGGTGCCACCATGGAGGCCTGCATGACATCACAGTCCCAGCCTGTGCCTGTATGCACCAGTGGGGCAGCATCCCTGTCGCTGTCCCCCTCTTCGACCTCTACTGCTATCCCACAGTCATTGGACATGTTGTGCAGGATGCAACAGGCCAGGAATAGCCCACAGGCCTTCAAGGGACTGTACAGTAGGGCACCACCAGATGTGTCCCGGCAACGGAAACGTGCTTTCAACATCCCGAACACTAGCTCTATAACATTACGTGTGGTGGCATGTGCCTCATTGTACCGTTGCTGTGATGGAGTCGCAGGGTGCCGGTATGGTGGGAGCAGCCAGGGATGGAGTGGGTAGCCACTGTCACCTATGTGTAGAGGGTGGACATTAGTATGGTGGTCAGTGTTGCTCTGCCATGGGCCACCAAGGCCAGTACCCATGGCACCTCTGACTATGCACCTCCCCGATGCCCATGTAATCCTATGTAATGTACATACTCACCGACTAGGTGGCCAGTGGGGATGTCCCCACTCTTGAACCAGTGCAGACTGGTGCCAGATGAAGGCATCATGTGCTCTCCCAGGGTGCGTGACACAGACATTTGTTATGCACCCCCTGGCATCGCACACCACCTGGCAGTTGATGCTGGAATAACCCTTTCGATTGATATATGCTACACCATCCAGGTCAGGTGGAGTGCAGATGTCCACATGAGTGCAGT
This sequence comes from Neoceratodus forsteri, assembly GCA_016271365.2. NCBI lineage: Eukaryota > Metazoa > Chordata > Ceratodontiformes > Ceratodontidae > Neoceratodus > Neoceratodus forsteri. The sequence continues at coordinate 540,145,219 of CM028131.1, forward strand.
CAATGGCCCTGAGCACGCCAGGCATACGTGCTACCCTGTGGAACTCTTGTATGTGTGCTGTGCACTCCACCTGTATGCTGGAGAAACAGATGTACTCCACTCCACTAACACTGCCCTGTTGGAATTTAATAACTTGGTTGTTACATCTATGAACCAAGGAAAACACACTAGGGCAGTGTTTGTGGATCTCAGTAAGGCTTTTGATTTGGTACAATATGATTTGCTTTTGATTAGGTTAAGGGCCATAGGGATTCAGGGTCCAATGTTAAAATGGTTTGAGTCATATTTGACAAATAGACAGCAATGTGTAAAATGTGGTATAATGATGTTGACCCCTGGGAAACTGGAGAGAGGTGTTCCCCAGGGCTCAGTTTTGGGCCCATTATTATTTAATATTTATGTTAATGACTTGGTCCAAGTAATCAAATATAGTGAGGTAAGACTGTATGCAGACGACACTGTTTTAGTGGCGTCTGCTGACAGTCTCATAGATATGATGGACTCGCTTCAGAGTGATTTACTACAGATGCAAAAATGGTTGAGTAAATCTGGTCTTCTTTTAAATGCTAAAAAAACACAAACTATGTTGCTCTCAGTTGGTTCATATTAAGGAAAAGAGTTTAAATTACAATTACACTTACAAGATGGTACCAAAATTGAAAATGCATTAACATATAGGTATTTGGGGTTTCAAGTAGATGTTAGGATGACATATATAGAACACACATCAGTTCAGATAAAAAAAGTGAATAGAAGATTAGGTGCCCTTAGAAGAATTGCAGGAAGTTTACCTCTGGTAGCAAAGGAGCGGTTGGCAAAACAGATGTTGTTACCTATGTTGGAGTATGGTTCTATAATTTATATGAATTCAACTAAAACTGCATTAAATTTGGTTAATCAAACATATTATAGGACAGGTAAATTTGCTTCTGGAAATATAAAAAATAAGCATCATTGTATCATTTATAATAAATTAAATTGGCTTCAACCTGAAGCGAAACAAAATTATCTTTGGCTTATTATATGTCATAAGATAATTCATAAAAAGTATAACCATCCCTTGTATAAACAAGTAAAAAGAAAGTCAAATAATGAAACATATATAAAGACTAGGAATGCATTAAGCAATATTCCAATGTGTAGAAGTTTTAATAGATTAGGGGATAGTATGCTCCAGAATAGTGTAGCACAAAGTTGGAATGGATTGACTGAATCACAGAAATCAAATTTAGATTTTTTTAAATTTAAAAATGATTTGTTTGATAGTTTGTACTCTCTATGAATGTGTTTTAAATAATTTGTGTATGTAATGTGTGATTTTATTTTCGTTTGTATTAGTTTAGATAAATGTTAATTGTTAATTGTATTAGAAGTCATATGCAGGACTTTGTTGTAAATGGGATTTTGTCCCAACAGATGATATTTCCTGTGAAAAAATAAATTTTAATCAAATCACTTCATGTGGCAGCAGTGTGCTGAGGAATTGTGTAAGTAGGCATGACGCGGCCAACTGGGTTATGCCTGTTGTGTCCACTGTTGGTCTCTGGAAAGTGCCCATGGTAAGCAGGAACATGACAGCTGTCACCTTTGTCTCCACTGACAGAGCATGGCTTCATCATGTGGGTGCCTGCATCTCATCACTGCACAGCTCACAGAGCCGCCTCAGGATCACCCAATTCAGGCGGTACCAGCCCACAATCTCTGTGTCACTGTAGTGCTCGAAGGTGGTGCAGACTTGGTACCACCTGTTGGAGGCATACTGCCAATGGGCCCATCCATGGCCGCACCCCCCCGCTGCCTGTCTTCTCACACCCCTCATTACTGCCTCCATCTGGAAGGTGGCACTGGCAATGTCTCTGGCTGGTGTTCCCCCCCTGGCAGCTGTTATCCTGTTCCCCCCGCTGTTCTTTGTGATGCTCCCCCTGCACCGGTTACACCTCCAGCCTTTGGCTGTCCTGCCTACTGCCACTGCCCTCAGTCCACTGTGGCACTTCGCTGTCTCTCCTGCACAGCGGCACAGGCTCCCCACTCCTGTCCTGTTCCTGTTTGTTCCCAGGTGTGCCCTGTCCTGCTCCTGCCCAGTCCCACTCACTGCTACCTTCTTTCCTGTTGCTGTCACCTTGCTCCCACCTCTGGCTTCCCTGTAGCATTCTTGTACCTCTCTCTTGTTCCTTTTTATTTTGGATCATTTCTGCTATCGCTCAACTTCTGCTTGCTCCCCTATTGTGCATGCATGGTGCATGCTGTTGAATATCGTACTGCGCCATTTATTCATGGATCCTCCCCTATGGTTGTGCATACATTAATTACCATTGCGCTCTTGTGCATTGTGACTTGTGTGGCGCAGTTGCCTCCTGCTGAATATCACAGAATGGCGCATTTTCGTACTTGCACTGGCGCATCTCTATTGTGCATGGTGCAACCCTTTTGAATATCTGGGCCAGTGTGTGCAGGGGGATTGATATGCTTCTCTGGGTGAATCTTTGTTTAACCTAGCTGATCCAGACTTGATTTTGTTATGACCCATTACTTTGTTCATGCTTGGGGCACAAGGGGACCTGGTAAAACTCAAAATCTCTCATAATGCAGATGTGCTGTTGTCCCTGAAAAAGGGGCCCTTTCAGAATGCAGCACTTTGCAGGTGCCATTAGCTATATCACTCTCTATTGGCTGAGGTGTAGAGGGACTCTCTCTTTTTTTTTAACCAATTGTTTAACTAGGAAAGACACACTAAGCTGAAAGCTTGTTTACAGGTGCAACCTGGGAGCACAGGAAAGTTAAGTGACTTGCTCAGGATCACACAGTATGCAAGTAGGGGCTGTGGGATTCAAACCCAGGTCTCTAGATTTGCTGCTCAGAGCCTTAAACCACTGCGCTATACTGTCTCCCTTAATGAATGTTGAATGAAGAATGGTAAGCAATTGTAAACACCTGCATTTTATGGTGTAGCTTATACCTAGCAGACTGCAAAGCTTCACAAGAGTATGCACTCCTCACACTGCATATAATGTATATCCTTTGATGATATACACACAAATAGCAAGTATAGCTGGAAAAATACTGCTTAGTGATTTTATTAACATCACGTTAATGCTAAATTTGCAGTAACGTGATTTTAACTGTTGTAAATAGGGAAAATATCAATGTCACAATCACAGTCACTAAGGTAGTTCATATATAAAAACAAAATGCAAATGTGAAATTCTGGAACAAAGTACCAGTTTTACAGTTGAAGACAACTGACGATCAGAGTCTTGGCACTTCACTCCCTAGAGATTCCTGATGGAGACATGTCTTAAACAAGACCAAATCCTGGTATTTATATTAGTAGTGGTGACCTCACAATGACATCATGAAACAAAGTGCAAGGTGCAATTATTAAAATGAAAATGATTAAATACAGGCTACCTCCTATTTTTCTTATATATTATCTACAATTCATAAAACAAATCCTTATTTTTATGAAAGTGGAAAAACCTACCTACTATTTTTCTTATACATTATCTGCAATTCATATAAAAACATCCTTATTTGACAATATGAAAGTGGAAAAAACTTTTCATCAAAGTAATTATTTATTAACCATTGATGCATAGGATTTAGTCCTTCTAATGCGAAACAAAGAGAATGAACTGGTTATCATCTCATAATGCACTTCTGAAATTAGATAAATAGTCTGCCATCGCACAAGGTGATATCCCTCCAAATGCTGACCTAATCATTAATACTGAGATGGATAGATGTAGATGTAGAGATAGAGAATTTCTCCTGGAGAGAGAAAAAAAGAGAGCATACTATTATTGTAGTATATGGTTCCCAACACACTTTCCATAACCTTAGCAAATTATAAATTCTGGTCAGACCCAACGTGGCTGTTATGTTGCTTTAAGAGCAGTGAATGGGAGCTTAACAGCATTCACAAACAAATGTAGACCAGCTAATTACCCAGCTTGTTCAGGTACTGAACAATGGGATTTCAACAGGAATTACAGGCTACTCCAGGTAGTAGAGTGGATAAGGAATCACTTTAAATTAGGATGCTTGAACAGCATAAGTTAATCCGATGCCCTTAACACTTATTTCTCTGACCTTGGTCACATCCTCCCGCTAAACTACTTTGACCCCGTTACCAACCACCCCACTGACATGTCTCCTATTTCCGTCCCCTCCTCTTTCAGGCTACATATCATCACCTGCAAAGAGGCTGAACAGTACCTCACCAAAGTTCTGCGCAACACATGCTACAGCAGTGACTCCTTTGACCTCAAAATTCTTTGGCTAACCCTTGATGAGACCCTGCCTTACCTCACCAAACTCCTCAACTGCTCACTTCGGCTCAGCCAAATCCCTACACCGTGAAAAAGGGGTATCATCATGCCCATACTAAAGAATGGGGATCCAATGGTGCCTAGTAACTATAGACCCATTACTATCCCCCCCCAAAAGCTCTCAAAAAATTGTGTCAGACCAACTCACCGAATACCTGGACAAATACAAACTCCTTTGCCATGAATAACATGGCTTCAGAACAGGACACACCACTACCTCGGCCCTTCTCAAATGTATGTCGTACATTCATGAAGCACTAGAACAGTGGTCAATAGCTGGGGCAATCTATGTTGATTTGACCAAGGCTTTTGATAAGTCAATCATGATCTACTTCTCCACTCCTTTGCCTCCCGCCACTTTGCCCCTGAATCTACTTCCTGGTTCAAAAACTATCTCACAGATAGAACACAGCAAGTCAAAATTAGCAACTCACTCTCCTCCAAACAACTGGTTCAAGCAGGTGTCCCTCAAGGGTCAATACTTGGCCTGGTACTTTTTACTCTTTTTCGAAACTCACTCCCCCAGGCCTGCAGTGGAAAGCTATTGCTATATGCAGACAATGCTGTACTATACTGGAAACACACCAACCCAATATCTCTCCAAAACACTCTTCAAGCCTGTTTTGTGGCGCTAGAATACTGGTTCACTGACCACCGACTAATACTAAACTATAACAAGACAAAGTCTATGATATTTGCACACTGCCAAAACCCTCACAGTAATGCCCAGCTCTCAATCTCAAGCCTGCACGGTAACCGCATTAAACAGGTCCTACATTTTAAATCTCTAGGTATCACATTGGACACATCCATCACCTACCACAACCAGAGTAAACACCTTTCCTGCTCTGTTAACACCCATCTAGGGATTCTCTTCAGACATAAACACTGCCTTACCCGCCAGTCCCTATGGCTGGCGGTTTCCTGCTCAGTCCGTTTGTTGGTCGATTGGCCCACCTGCCCAACAGGGTGAGCATTATTACTGTGCACTCCCTTATCTTGCTCTGGGCCCACTCTATCCCAATATAACTCGTCTTTGCCTACCTGCAAGCCTTACAACATTGCTGCCTGGAATGATGAAACCACACTGTACTTCTTCCTACTGCCTGCAATGTAAATCGCTGCTGGTACTGTTGCTAGTATTGTCCCTGTGTGCTAATTCTCTTTAATGTAATCCTTCACTTGTTTTTGCCTGATGTTCATGTATGTATCTTGTAATCTCTCGGGTCGCACCTGAAAATTGTTCATGTATGTACCTTGTAATCTCCTTGGTCACACCTGAAAATAGGCACTTGGCTGTCTAGTGTGCTTACCCGGTTAACAAAAGCAAATAAATAAATAAATGGTATATTTATTTATGGCACTGCTGATCAAACAGCCCTTAACTGCAACAATCTAGCCCTCAACAAAGCCTGCCATCTGGTCACACTCACAAGCAGTGAAAGGCCTACCCATACATGTGTTCTCTATAAACTAACTGACTGGCTGACCTTTGAAGGGAGGCTAAAATACCACACCTGCCTTCAAGCCAAAAAAATACTTTTTGAAACTCACACATACTGGTCTACACCCCCTCATCCAACCAGCCCCATAGGGGTACCCCCAGATGCCAGGCTGGCACCTCCCTCATAGTCCCTCATTTCAGGGCCTCTCTAGGGCAAAGGCCTTTTTGCTATTGTGCTTCCCTCTGGCTTAACAACCTGCCACCCTCCATTTCACTTGCCCCTAGTCTTGGCCAATTCAAAGCAGGAATCAAGAGTCTTCTTTTTGACTCTGAGACCTGTGGCTGTTTCCACATCTCTACCTAGGCTGAAGCTGTTAAAAATGGCCTACAACATAAGGGGTTTGTTCAAATGAAGGGCTAGGTAAATTATGCGTGGATAGACAATTATTTGCCACCATAACTTGTTTGACTCAGGGTCCTCTATCAACCCTTGAGATGATAACCAAGCATTGTAAATATACCATGTATTGTGATTTTCTGCACAACTTGTCATCTATAAGGTCTTGTTTTGTAAACTACGTACAATCTGTCTTAATGTATTGTTCTGTTGTACTGACGTGGAGCCTTTGCAAAGGAGTCTTTGACTCAAAGGATTGTAATTCCAAACATTTCAATAAATAAATAAAAAAATCCCTGCATATGAAGTAGGGATGGACATGAAGGATCTAGAGGTCTGTCTGACCTTAAATTGCTATGTAACTCACATTGCCTCTCAGGGGTGGGCATGGAGGACCTACAGTCTCTTCTGATCTTTAGGAGGTGACGAAACTGATTTTCAAATTCTGGGAAGAAGCTGCAGTGAATGCGGCACTTGTTTGCCTCTTTGGGATGGTGGGACATGGCAAATCGACTCTAACAACTACTGGTGTGTGTTCCATAATGAAGAGTACAGCAGCATAGCCTTAGAAGAGAGAAACCAGAAGCCATAGGGGTCATGGTGGTCTTACAATAAAGTTAAAATCTCATAGACTCAGAGGTACTTGTGAGGAAATCATACACAACTGGGGCTGCAGAGCATACGAACCTCAAGATCAAACCAAGTTCCAGAACCAGCTGCATAAGTAATAATAGTTAGTAAGGGACCACTACGAACATAAAACAACTACTGTTGTGACTATCCTTGTCATGAGATATCATTTATGGTTTCATTTTTTGTCAGGACAGGGGATGTATAGAACTGACACACTAGTTTATTTTGCTTATGACATACAAACATATGAAGAAGTCAGCAGAATAAGGCCATTTGGTCTATCTGGTCTGTTCATATTGCAGGGTCCATAGCTTGAACTACTGATGCCGATCCCCTTTCTAACTCCTCCCATCTTTTCCATCATCCCTACCCATGATCATTAAATTCCCCCTATGCCTTTTCCAGCCACTCTTGAAGCTGCCCATCATCTTCAACAAGACCACCTTTTCCCGCAGCATATTCCAAGTGTTTGGCGACCTCTCCATAAAGAAGTGCTTTGTGACCTCCATCCTAAACATCTCCACCTCCTGCTTAATATTGTGTCCCTTGTGTTATGGTTGACAGCTTAAAGAGACAATCCTTATTCACCTTATGTATCCCTTTTAAATACTTGAGGTCTCAATCATGTCCTCTCTCTCTCTCTCTCTCTCCTGTCCTCCAGGGAATACATGTTCAGTGCCTCTACCACTTCTTCCATACCTTAACCTGCTGATCCATTACCATCTTTGTGGCTCTCTTCTGGACTTTATCCAGCAGGTTAATGTCCTTTTTGAGGTGTGAGCACCAGTACTGAACTCCATATTGTAGATGTGGCCTCACCAGTGATCTGTTCAAGGGAAGTATAACCTCCCCTCTCCTACTACTAAGCCATCTAGCTATGCATACCATCATGCTGTTTGCCATTGCTTCTGCTTTCTTGCACTGTGTGGAGTGGTTCAGGTCACTAGTGATCATAAATCCCTGGTCCTTCTCCTCCTCTGATGCAAATACCTGGACTCCACCCAGGTAATGCTCCATCCTGGGATTCTTGGCTCCATTATGTAGAACTTTGCATTTCTTGGCATTAAAGCCAAACTGCTAGATCCTGGACCACCTCTCCAGCTTTTCCAAATTGTACTATAGGTCATATATCCCTTCACCTGTGTCCAATCTCCCACACATCTTGGTGTCATCCATAAATAAGCACATTTTGCCCTTAATGCCATTCCCAATGTCATTGATGAAGACACTGAACAACACTGTCCTCATCATTGAGCCCTGCGGGACCTCACTGGTGACCTCTCTGGTGTCACATAACTCTTCCCCCACAACCACCCTCTGAGTTCTTCCCACAGTCAGTTTTCCACCCATATGGTTATCTTCTTCCCAACTCCAAGATCTGCTAACTTCCTGATCAACCTTTTGTAGGGTGTTCTGCCCCAGTTTGGTGTTGTTTCTAGGGCATGGCTCTTTATGTTTCTCTGTGTACACGAGAATCAGTTTCCGGATTTCCATGACCATCAGAAGAAGCAGACACAGCCAGTAATTGATTCATGCTAGAATATAACCTCACTGAAGTTGACTGTTCATAAGGCTGGTAATTCATGATCAAGGCCACTGTTTTTCGTTTTATACCGGAAAATCCGGTAAAATTTCGGAATTAGGGCTGCCTGAAAACCAGTAAAAATGAAGATTTCATGGAATCTGGCATTTTCTATCAGATCAGTAAATCTATAAAAAAGTGTGTTTTCCTTTTAATTCCTTCCTGTACTATTTTCAGTTTGCTTTATTTATTGCTCTGTATATGAAGCCTTCTTTAATTCTGATTATTTATGCACATACTAAAAAATGATAACAGAATCCCGGTAAAATCCGGAAATTAGAGTAACAATCACCGGTGAAATTCCGGAATCTTAAGTCTTGAAAACGGAATTTAATTGTTTTAATCACCGTAAATCAGTGGCCTTGTTCATGATGTTCTGATCCTATAATATCTCATGCCTCTATAATGTCCTGATCTTGTTCACTGATTAGAAGTATTTTATTCTTGTGTGAGTATACACTAAATTCATCAAAGTCTCCCTGGTTTTTGTGTTTATGGGTAAATGGAGAGGGACAATGGTCCTTACCTAATTGAGCAAAAACTCTGACAACCACACAATTTAAACCTGAATTGCCATGTCTCAGGCAATTATAGATTTTACATGCCCCAGTAGCATCTGACTCAGAGTCTAGTTTACACCAACCAACTATTCTGTGAATTAGAAAAGGACAACCAGGATCTGTACAAATCAATAATTGTTTATAAGCCCAGTTAACTTTAGTGTCCCCAAGTGCTCTATATACTGTAGCAGTAGTTGTAAAAATCTCTATCCTTTGTCTGACAGTCAGCTAATTTATTTTCTAACACTCTAAAATGATCAGTCATATCCATTTCTAAGCAACACATTTTTATTAAAGCAAATTTTACTGACAGAACTCATGCAGAATGAATGAACAAGCAAATGATCATGATCAGGTATAGTATTGTGATCCTTTACAACTAGAAAATCATTTATTTATACAAGCCATCCCGTCCTGATTTTATGAAGTCAGGAAAGCATGCAATTAGCTTACCACCATTAGTTCAAACCAGTTCTCAGATTAAAAAAGCCCTAAGCGTACTTCTCTATCTGAGCCAACTAAAAGAAGAAAAAAAACCTTACTTCTCTAGCTGGAAGGTGACTTTTATGGTAGAAGTTAAGTTTTTTTCCTGTTAATCTAAGTTCCAAGCAATGCAATGCCTTTTCTGTATGTTACAGATGCACCCACCGCATTTCTATGCTTTTTTTTTATACTATTACAAGCTGACAGTTTAAGACTTGGCCCCATTATTTATGTGTTTTAATTAAGTCGTGATCATGACCTTGAAGTCACAACACCTGACTTCACAGTCTGTCTGGCCCTTATCAGGCAGCTGAGTCTTAAGGAGTAGAGGAGGTAATGCTATGATACTTGCATACTATGTTTTCAGCATGCTATGCTTTTTTTATAGATAAGATGTCTAAGCCTGACCATCTAAAGTTATTAGCGCAACAGAAAGTAATAAAAAACATAATCTATCTTAAAGATACACACAGAGAAGTGAAATGCAGTAAAACATAGCTTGGTTATAAAACCTTATTTATCTTAAATAGACACTCTACATTATAACTAAAATGTCTATGTCTTAGGTTACATTTCTTATGTTAGAAAGAAAGCAAAATGCAGGTAGCAGAATACAGTTCATTAATCTCATTAGTATTATTTCAGTGTATTTTCAATAAGTGCTCCATCAGCAGTACTTTGCTCCCCAAAAGCACTGTTAATAGTTTGTTGGAATGTTAAACTATCTCCAATTGTCTCCCTTCATGACTGAATAAGCAAACTAGAGTCAACCATCTATATTATTGCTTGAATCTCTTGCAAGGAATAAAAAGTGCCCTTTTGGGCTGCAGATATATTTTATGGTAGGATCAGCAAATCATTGTCAACATTTTCCAATGGCCAATGTGCCAAAATATAGTCAATAATTTGATCCAATGCCTGGATTTCTTCCAAGGAGTAAGGAGGTGAAATCTGGACAGGAAATTCATTGCAAGTAATTCAATTGCCTCTGTTTTTACAAAAATATAACTGAGAATAAAAGTGGCTATTGGTTGGTGAATGTAAAGGATAATCTTGTAATGCAGATGCCATGAAGCAAGAGAGTCCATCACAGTTCAGAGTAAGGCAGGCATGTAAGGTTGGATGACAATGGAGGAAATGAGCTTTTAGAAGGGATCTTGCTCATGGAGTTGTTGAAAAGATGAAATCACAATCGAAGCATTTTGCTTGCTGAGGTGAGACAGGGGATATGAACAAAGTAATAGCAGACATGGCTCATTGGCTTCTATTAAATGTAAGCCAAACTGCATGATGTCTGAGGCAGGTCAGTGACATTGCACAGACATGATTTGGAAAAATGATCTTAAAAAAAAACCAAAATATTATTGAAAGTAATGGGTAAAACTTTACTTGCTGCAGTACAATAGTAAAGGCACAATTGCTATTAAAACTATTATGTTTATTAAATTTACTGGTGACAGTAACCAGGAAATGATAAAGCCGACCATTCCAAGGGATCCAAAGTCCAGTTTCCCCAGTTACTGAACTGAGAATTTAACACATTAAACATTCTCTTCCAGTTATTAAATTTTATCTCTGAGTAAGTTGCCATGAATTCTACAATTTGTGTTAGCTGTTGTTGCATTCTTCATAATTGCTCCTCTGTTTAACAGTAAGTAGCTCATGTTTAAGGTGCACATTTCCACCTAATTTGTACTTTAAATATATGCAAACTTTGCAGTGTTGTGCATAATCTATCTAAAGCCAAGTGACTTTGTGTCTGTTGTGGGGGTGTCATAGGTATGCAAATGAGTAACAAATGTGTCTCATGTCTGTAACAGTGCAATTAAAATACAGTATGCAGAAGGATTTCTCATCTTTCCACATGTAACCTACAATATACACCAGTTCTTCCATTTGATGATTTAGGTGAAAAAAAGATCCTTGATATTTTCTACCAGGTATTCAATGACTGATTGGTACTCCCAGGTAGTATCAGAAACGTCAGTGTATGCTGAACTCAAGGAGCATGTAAGTCTCTTAATTTTTAATGTTGGTAGTTTTAGTTTGCCATAGTGCTTTATAAGATTTCCTTGTTTGTAGTCATATATATCTTCTTGGCAAGGTGGAGGGTTAGTCTTACAGGATATGAAGCCCCATGCCAGTTTTAAAAGCTTCCTTTCAGGTCTTTTACTTGGATATTCAACATTTTGAATGTCCTTAAGTTCATTGCACCAGTCTATTTCAGGGAACGGCATGTTAAGAATTGATGCTGGGCAACTGCTGTCCCCCGTTTCAACATGTGTAATGCAAGTAACTTTGTTAGGATGTGGCTGTGTACAGTAGATGGTCTGATCACAGGGTACATTTTGGAAATAGGTACATTCACATCCTTGAGAGGGTTGACTGATGAAGTGACAGTAAGTTGTGTTTGTGAAAAGCAGTAGCAGGTAAGGAAGTATTCTAAAAGTCAGTAACAGTTGTTAAAGATTGTAGTTTTCTGCAGGCCAGGACATCAGTAGTAGTAGTAGGGTTCTTTTCGACTTACTTGATTGTAACAATTCATGGCTACTTCTGGGTCCTCTTGTAATTAGCTGAAATTCTTTTCATAAAGATATTTTTTTCTGAAAATAATGAGTCCAGGTACCCTGTGCTTTCTTGTTGTGTTCTTCCTGGAGGGCATCTTGCAATGAAATGCACTTAGCAGTGAGCCGGTAAAATTCTCCATCTTTCTTAATAAACTGACCAATATGCTTTGTAGTGAGAAAATGTCCATAAGGTAAATAAGTGTCAGAGCACTTCTGTAACAACAGTGGATTGTCTGTTACATTTTGCTGTACTCGGGCACAGTAGTGAACACCTGTGTATTTCTTCATCCATCTTGTATTTTCCTGTTTGGTAAGGTTGCACCAAAAAGCAGTAAAGTTGACTTCCATATCCGGTGAATAATTCCTTTGATGGCATTGATTGCACTGGACCTTGAATTTCTTCAGAAATTGTTGTATTTTCTTTGTCAATTGAATATTATATTACAGAGGTAACACGTTTATATAATGCCTTATGCGCATAGAGAGGTTGTATTGGTAAGTCTTCATTCAACTGCCCCAGGGATGCACATTATAGATTCAGGAACTGTTGGAGGTGTTGTCTGGTTTTCCATAGTTGTGCTGGTCACCTGATGAAAGGCATCAGGATATTTCAGGTCTGAGATGTTGAAAAACTGTGGGTCACCAGTTAAAGGAGATACATATGAAGTGCTGAAGAATTCTGTGTGCCCAGTCAGTGGTGATATGTATGAGATCTGAAGTGTGGTAAGGGGGGCATCTGATTGTGATAAATATGCCATATTGATAAGAAAAACAGCTACTGTCAGTAAAAGGAGAGTGTAGATAAACTTTTGCAAGCATTTCAAAGGTTTACATACGCATTTTCCTTAGTTATGTGGCTTTTTGTCATGTATTGGGTCCTCAGGGACAGTGTAGACAGTATTCTTTCTGTATAAGAATGGCCTACTTTCATCCCTCCTGGTTTTCTGTTTAGTCGTAATGCAAAAAGTAATGCTAAAAAAGACAGTGCATAAATCAGTACTAATATGTAAGCAATAACACCTGACAAGGTGGGCAGTATTGTTAATACTGGACTGCCCAGGGGCATAACGAGGCCCAACGCTGCAGGCAGAGGGTCTTATGACCCCTAGAAGGTCTGATATTGCACAATACTGCCCATGCTAGAGGATATTATTGCACTTAGAAAATGGGCAACTGTATTTTACATGTTTGTAAATAAATATTTTTTGTGTTTAAATGATGAAACAGTTAGTTGCTTGAGTTATTTTGTAATAAAATAGTTCCTCCCACTGCATTTGATTGCTGTTTTTTTTTTAACCTAGTGTATGTTTGTCCTAATGAAGCCTTCATAGTTCCATATTTTTGAGCTGGTTGTCATGGTTACCTGACTCCCCACCACGCACGCACGCACGCACGCGCACACACACACTTTCATTCACTTAACTGTAACAGGCTGTTTTTGTCTTTAGTTTATGTTTTTCCTGTTAACGTTTTAATTTTGGGGTTTCTGTGAGTGTTTCCTTTCTCTCCCGTCCATGCTGCTGCTGTGTGAAGTGCAACCCCCCCCCCCAGTGTGATCAATCTTCCGACACGATGCCAGTGGCACCTGGAAGATCACTCCCTCCCTTCTCGTTATCGTGGCTTTGTTTAGAAACTAGACCTTGAGAGTAGTTTTGAGAAGATGTTGAAGCTGGGGATTCAAGGCAAAGAATTTTGATGGCTCAATCACTGAAGCACTATCAGTGGTAACTGCGAGGACAACATGAGAGGCTGCTTTGAGGAAAATCCTTCTGGCAGGCTTTATTTTACATCTCCAGCATGGAGTCCATGAAGAGCTGCAGCACTGGAACCAATACTTGTGTTTAGAGGTATTTACTCAGGAAGGATGGCAGGGTGTAATGAATGCTTCAGTGTTACATCAGGGCTGATAAGGATATAGCTGTAGCAGACTGTTTGCCGACCAACTACTTACTTTCAAAAAAGAAAGAACACTGATTATGCGAAGGCTGGTTCTCTGTCATTTGATGTGTGTGTGTGTGTGTGTGTGTGTGTGTGTGTGTGTGTGTGTGTGCGTGCGTATGTGTGTGTGTTAAGCAAATTAGAAGTGGTATAGGTGCTGACCAAATCCCTGAGGTGTGTTCCCAAACTGTGTGAAGTAACTGTTTTGTGATGTGGGCTGAGGGGAAGTACTGTGGCCAGGTGTAAGCAGGGAAGCTTCTTGATTGCAATAGTGCTTATATTATGGTTCACTTTTGTGAGAGACTGGCAGTGTGGGGGAAAGGTGGCAAGAATGTACTTTTATCTATAAATGGATTACAAAATGAGTATACTGTTGGGTGAGAAACACTACCTCTCACTAAGGGTGAAAAAAAATGGTGGGGATTTCAAATTCACTGAGGTGCTTTTGGCCAATGAGGGAGTAGGGTGGGCACAAGGGTGCATAAGTGGGTGAAAGGGCACTGGGGCTGGTACTTTTTATTTCATGGGCAACTATTGTCTGAGAGATGCCCGCTTTGCCAGGGCTATCAGCCAACCAGAGCCCGAGGATTTCTTGGCTCATTTTCTAAAAGTAAATAAAACAATAAGTATAATGCAAAGTTGTTTCTGCTTGGAGCAGGTAGGCTAGGTATTGCTCTAATTTTTCCGTGTTTATGGTATTTCCAGGATTTATTGCATGTTTTAGTGCAACCTTCCTAAATACACCATAAGACATATGATATAAAAGAAAACACAACAGTGTATTAAGTCAATAATTTAGCCAATGTAAATCCAAAACAGGTGCACAGAAACCCAAGGGCTGCTAATAAACCAAGAAACAGAGCAGGTTGCAGATGAATAGCAAAATTTCTTACTGCTCTGAGGTGGTTGTTTTTTTCCTCTATCTCAAGAATCTTATTCAGGGATCTGGACCTACAGGGAAGTCTTATAAGTATGACTCTACTTCAGGTTATTCAAAGGGTTCGGGTTATACGGTAGCTTCTCAATATGAACATAATGGGTGATGAATTGATTCTTGCCTCACTCATCTGCAACATAACATTTTTTCAGCTGAGAGACATGTACCCATTTAGATTTTCCCTTAGGTTCTAGCAGAACAGCATTATTTGTACCTTACTTAATTGTATAAGTTTAGTATACTTAGGCCCCACTGGAGTGGTTACTATTTTCTTCCAACAAACCAAGTCTCCAATTTGATATGGGTTTATGGGTGGCATGACTTGTGCCTTTAATTTTTGTGGGTCTTGCCTGGTGGAGAGGTCAAGTGGGGATTGCATACGCATTTGAGCCCTGGTTAGCAACTGATAGGGGGACAGACCATGTTTGTTTAATTGCCTGCTTCTCAGATGCATTAATGCCATGAGAAGGTTTCTAGTCCTGAATTTAGTATGCCCCATACACAAGGCCTGTTTAAGCTGCTTGTTAACATTTTCAACTAGACCCTGTGACTGAGAGTGATATGGGGTACCACAGTGCCATTTAATCCATATTCAAGTATTGAGGCAGGCACATACTGATTTTTTAAAATGTGAGCCGTAGTCTGAATGAATGTGTTTAGGTATTCCCCAGCATGGGAAGATTTCTCTTGTTAATGTATCTGTCACAAATGTAGCCACGGCAGCCATGGCTAGAAAGGCTTCCACATACTGAATAAAATGATCAGCTATATCAAGTAAATATTTATTTTCTCAGGGAAGCAAAGGTCCAACAAAATCAAGATATACTCTCTCACAGGGTGCATTTGAGCTTACTTGCAGGTTAGGAGTGGGAAAGACTGATGCCTTCTTATATTGTTGACATATTGAGCAACTTTGTATACATTGGGTGACATCATGCATTAATGATGACAAAGTAAAGGTTTGTCTAATCAATCTGGCTATAGTCTTTGTCCCAGGGTGAAGAAGTCCTATACCTTGATGTGCCATTTGGGATCAGTTCCTGCCTGAAGAATTCATCCTGAACTAAATAGGTGTTTCTGGTTAGCTTTTTAATTTTGCCATCTGACTTCCATTCCTGCATTTTCTGAGAATTCTCAGTACCCAGCTGGTGGCCAACCACCTGAGTCTGTGAACGGGCTTCAAATAACGGTTTGATTAAGTTGGTGATGCAGTGGCATGGTGCTTGTAAATTTTGCCATTTTATCAACTGTGGAATTGCCAGGATGGTGCTTGGAATTTATACCATCTCTCCTAAGCCTACAGATGTGAGAAATCTCAGGTCTAGGGTTTGAGAGCTCACTTGCTTGCCAAATGGCAGCCCAGTCTGAGGAAAAAGCCTCAACATCATTTGGACATGCATTATAAGCATGCACTACATAACTGCTGTCAGTAAAAATAAAATTAGGCTTGTGCTGTAAGGCATTTTGAAGTGCTAATACTTCAGCACGCTGTGCAAATTTAGCCTTAACTGGTATAGATTCTTGCTGAGAAATGAGATAATCTCTGTATAATGTTTTTTGACCTAGTATAATTCCTGTACCTGCTCTATGCTGACCATTAATATGCTGGACATTGCCATCTGCATAAGCAATGGTGCACCCATTGGGAATATCCACTCAAGGGGTGTATTTAAGGTGTGGTGGGTTGCCTTATTCTCAATGTGGTGTGTATATTTCAGTGTGTAAACTTCAAAAGTGATCTTTTCTGTATTCAGCAAAATAGTAAGATGTAAAACACATGCTTTACTGGATGCGAAGACTGGGTTCTTAATAAGAGCTAAATTGCTGGGATCTGATTTTTTTATTTTATTTTTTTTATTTAACATTTTGGTGACCAGGTAGGCCCACTGAGACCATAATGGTCCCTTTTTTGAGGGTGACCCAGGGTTAATTACAGTCAACAGTACAATAAAAAGTAGGAACAATTCAAGGGAAAGTGTGCAAATACAGACATTACAATCAGGACAGATAGTACAATCACAGGCAGGTTAGGTAACATTGAGAATAACATGGGGGGTAAACACTAGTTTCACAAGAATGGCAGTTTCATAAGGTTTGTTTATCAGGTCAGTTTTACAAGTTACAATTTCAAGTGTTTCAAGAGTGATAAGATTCAACTGAATAGGATACCAGCATGTTAGGCGGCAGGTTTTAGTATCAGAGGTGGAGTGCTAATAACGGTCCTCAGCGGTGGCATGCACTGAGGCTTAGCTCTAGTAGGTGCATCTTTAGGCCTTTTTCAAAACCTCCTAGGGAGCTGCCCTCATGAAGACTGCTAGGCAGGCCATTCCATAGGGATGGGATGTAAGTTGCGAATGACCGAAGACCTTGGCATGTTCAGACTTTTGGAACATGGAGCAGTCAACAACACGAGGATCTAAGTGTTCTTTTAGGCTGCTTGAGTACTAAGGTACGACTCATACTGGGGAAAGCATTCATTTGTAAAAGCTTGAAAGCCAAGCATAGGGAAGTGTAAACCAGTCTTCCCTCCAGGGAGGGCCAATTAAGTGAGTGGAGTATTTTACAATGGTGTTCTAGAGGCTGGACACCCAGGCAAAAGCGTCCTACTCTGTGGTACAATTTTCCTAGCTTTTGCATCTCCACATTTTTTAGTGAATGTAGCACTGGGGCACCATAAAATATGGTGGGCAGGAGCATGCCCATGGCTATCTTTATCCTGGATGCCTGAGTGAGAAAAGGGGTTAGACGGTACATGAGATCAAGCTTTTGGTTTAGCGTCTTGGTTAATTGATCAACATGAACATTGAAAGAGCAGTCTTGATCGATATATACTCCCAGGTATTTGATGCACTCCACCACCTCAATAGGATGGCCACTGGACAGATAAGGGGATAGTAAGCATGCTCTATCAGGGCCCAGTTTACTGGGTCCAAATAAGATGGCTTTGCTTTTTTTCTCATCGAGGACTAGCCTATTTGTCAGAACCAGGTTTCCAGTAGGGAGAGATCATGGTTCATGAGTTTATTTAGCTGCGCAGCATTTGAAGCTGATCTGTATAGTACGGCATCATCAGCATAGAGGGTCACTTTGGCTCCACTGCAGTGCTTTGGTAGGTTATAAATAAACAGGGAGAATAGGAGGGGTCCCAGTATTGAGCCTTGTGGGATGCCTTGAGCAATGGGGTGCTTGCCTGACTCCACCCCCTGCCATCTGATTATATGAGATCTGTCTTGCAGGTAATCTTTGAACCACTGTGCTGAGTGGTTGTCCAGTCCAAGAGAGCTAAGCTGTTGGATGAGTAATTTATGGTCTACTAGATCAAAGGCCTTGGTAAGGTCTATGAAGACTGCACCAGTAAGTTGGCCTTTGTCTTGGGCAGCAAGGATGTCAGATGTTAGACTCAGCAAGGCAGTATCAGTACCATGTTGTTTTCTGAATCCATGTTGCCATGGAGTGAGGAGGCTATGTTGTTCAACATATGCCTGGACTTGTTGATATACAATTCTCTCAAGCATTTTATTTAGTGTGCAGAGAACAGAAATCAGTCTATCGTTTTCTACTAGCTCACTGGGTCTTCCCTTAGGGATAGGGGTAATCAAGGCTGTTTTCCCGGCTGAGGGGACTTTGCCTTCCATCAGCGACCTATTGAACAACCACATGACTGGCACGGCAATTTCTTGGTCAGCCAGTCTGAGTAACCTGGGTTCAATTTTGTTGTAGCCTGGAGAACCATTTGTCTTAATATTCCTAATGAGTTTTAGGATCTCAGTTTTGGATGTTAAACTAAGGTGGAAATTAGGTGATGAGGAGAGATTCAATGAGTCATCTGAGGATGGCCGATTAGGGCTACAAGGATGAACCCTGAACTTTTTTAAATCACATGTCAGCCACCTGGACTGTTGTCCTTTGACTCTCATTTGTTTAAGAGGGGCATGTTTGTTGGCGGCCTAGAGGAAATTCTTGGTGAAAAAGGCCAAGGCAGAGTCAGGACTGGGGACAAGATTAATTTGAGCCCAGTCAATTTCTGACAGGGTATCTCGGAAGGACTTAACGTTGAAATTGGAGTAGTCACATGCCAGAAAGGTAGGTGGAGGTAGGGTTGGAAAATCTTTTTTCCATATACCAAAGATGGGGGCGTGATCACTTAAGGAGTTGGCAAACATACCTGCCAGCTTGAAACTATTGGGGTTAGACACCAGTAGCCAATCCAGGGTGGAGTGGTTTCTGGATTTTGAATTCAGTCTTGTAGGTTCATGGATCAGTTGGGTAAGCTTGGCCTGTTGCAAGCTGGACTTAATGTCAGTATTAATTGAGGGGCCCCAGTGGAGAGTAAAGATACCCATGATAATGGATTATGGAGAAGGGCTGATGTGATCCTGCTCCGCAAGAGTGGTAGCAGGGAGGAGGCAGGGAACTACAGACCAGTCAGTCTTACCTCAGTAGTGGGCAAGATTATGAAGGCACTCCTTAAGGAAAGGATAGTGCAACACCTGGAATCCATAGGAGCGCAGGATCCAAGACAGCATGGGTTTACAAAAGAAAGGTCCTGTCAAACTAATTTCATAGATTTCTTTGACTGGGTAGCCAGAGTGGTGAACCAAGGGGGAGCAGTTGATGTCACCTACCTTGACTTCAGCAAAGCTTTTGACACTGTTCCACATAGAAGATTGATAAATAAGCTGGGTAGGCTCGGGGTGGGCCAGAAGTTGGTCAACTGGGTGGCAAACTGGTTGATGAGCAGAGAACAGAGAGTGGTGGTAAATGGTATACAGTCAGAAGAGATGCAAGTCACAAGTGGAGTACCTCAGGGATCAGTCCGGGGGCCAGTCCTCTTCAATATCTTCGTTAGTGACATTGCAGATGGACTAGAGGGTAAGGCTTGTCTGTTTGCAGATGACACCAAGATCTGCAACAGAGTAGATGATCCAGATGGGGTGGGCAGAATGAGAAGAGATCTGGATAAGCTAGCAAAATGGTCAGAAGAGTGACAACTAGGATTTAATGCAAAGAAGTGCAAGATCATGCACATAGGGAAGAGAAACCCTGAAGCCACCTATAGGCTGGGAGGGGAGTTGCTGGCAGTCACAAAGGAAGAAAGGGACTTGGGCATCATTATCACCGATGACCTGAAATCATCCAAGCAGACCTCTAAAGCAGTAGGTAAGGCTAAGAGGAGGTTAGGGTGTATTGGTAGGAGTATCACAAGTTGTAAGAGGGAGGTAATAATCCCTCTTTACAAGACACTGGTTAGGCCCCATCTGGAGTACTGCGTGCAGTACTGGAGGCCACACTTTCACAAGGACATTAACCAAATTAAGACAGTCCAGAAAAGGGTAACCAAAATGGTGCAGGAACTGCATCAGAAGACATATGAGGACAGATTAATGGAGCTCAATATGTATACCCTTGAGCAAAGGAGGGAGAGAGGTGATATGATCGAGACATTCAAACACCTTAAGGGCATTAACAAGGTGAAAGAGTCTAACGTGTTTAAATATAAGAAAAATAGCAGGACAAGAGGACACAGCATGAGATTAGATGGAGGTCAATTAAGGGGGAATGTGAGGAAATTCTTTTTCACAGAAAGGGTGGTGGATGCATGGAACGGCCTACCTCAGGAAGTGGTGGCTACGAATATAGTGCAGGGCTTCAAACAGGCATGGGATAGGCATAAGGCAGCAATACAAATGAGTATGAATACATAGGCCACTGACAGAGCACAGGCCGACGGCACATTTATAAGGTAGAAAAAGAAATGGGTAGACTGGATGGGCCTTGCGGTCCTTATCTGCCATCGACTTCTATGTTTCTATGTTTATATTATTTTCTCATGAGGAGGCAAGTAGGGGATAAGTTTAGTAAAGGCCTTTAGTGCTTCCATCGCAATCTTTGGAGGGTGGTAAACAAATCCTTTTAGTAGTGGCTTTGTACCCCACAACAGTACTTTAACAAACAATGTTTCGTAGCCCTCATCCGCCCTAGCTGGGATCTCTGCTAAAGACACCGTTAATGACTCCTTAATATATATGATTACCCCTCCACCCTTTTTTCCTTTTCCATCCTGTTGAAAAGTTTTGAATCCAGGGATCATAATCTTGTGTGCTAAGAACATGGGTTTGAGCCATGTTTCCGAGATGACTAATAGATTAGGGGAGTGCAGGTCCACCCAGGCTTCAAGTTCTTGCAGTTTAGGTCTGGAACTATTAATACTGATATGAAGCAGTTTCAGTCCTTTAATATTGGTCCAGCAGGGCAGAGAGTGAGTTACATTTGGGATATTTGTGCAGGGAGGACCTGGGTTTGTTTCAATATCCCCTGCTAGCAGGATCTTTAGAAGAGGCCATACCTTACAGAATGCCTTGGATGGGCGTTGTAAAGATAGGCATTTATTTAGTCTGAGGAGTGTTGCGCAGGCATAGCAATGACCATTATTCCTGATACTGTTCAGAATAAGCAGGCTAGGGTAGTGGTTTAATTGAGGATAAACACAGGGATAATGAGTCAGTATGAGGCCAGGTGGCAATTTATAATCCACCTGGGAGTTTAACATTAGGTGGTCAGTATATAATGTAACAAAGATATAGCCACTCCCCAGAAGTATGCCCAGCAGCATGCTTGGTTTTGTAAATTAATTTCTGACAACCTATATTTATAATACAACTAGCAGTTGTGTGGGTAGCAAGGCATTAGGCAGGGAGAGACAGAGATACATCCTGAGTTGCACAGTAATTAGAAGGCGGTGCAAAAAGGTGGAGATCAGAGAAGGCAGGTGTAGTGGTGGCTAACACCACTAGAGGGGGTGTTGGAGTTTAGTGTTGAGTATTGGGCGCAATAGCCAAAAGCTTTTTGCATTATAGTGGCCACTAGAGGACAACGGGGATAACTTGCAAATGGAAAAGTCACCAGATAGGTTAAATTCAGTCAGGTGCTTTACCCTATAAAGAGCATTGATGACCAAGGGTGGTGGTGAGGGCGGCGGGGTAGCCAATGCATAGCATCGGTGGGGTCCTCATTCTGCCATTTCGCTCCTTGTCCTGGGCTTCTTTACCTGTGCAACTTTTGAATTTAAGATCCGAGCATTTTTCAGAGAGGTGATCACTTTGGAGCCTTAGGAACTCCGGCGGCTGTGGGGGTGGGCTGTTCGGTCGCCCTCACGACACAGGAGTCTCACGGAGAGCCAGTGTGATTCTGCAGAGAAAGAGAAAAAGGACACCTTTTATAACAGGCCCTATGAAAAGCAGCAGGACTAAAGGAGCAGTGGGGGAGGGGATGGCATAGCCAAAGCAGATAGAGTTATTTTAGCCCAGCCCTGATTAAGCTCACCAAAGGATTTTTTTTAAACAAAGAAGGCTCAGCTAGAGAAAATGCAGTTTTTGCAGGCACTCGGGTTTATAAGTAATTGCTCTGCTAAACACTTTCTATGGCACTAGATTTTTAACAATTTAAGTTTATAAACTAAAGGGTTAGGTCAGACAGAAATCTTTCTATGGTACAACAAGTTTAGTAATTAAGGTGCTCTACGACATCATTTAAATTCGCAGTATACAGGGAGAAAAAACTGTGGAGAAAAAACAATCAGCGCTCGTGTGGCGACTGAAATATTTTAGTCTTTCTGTAAAAATGGCACTTTGCCATTTCGCTTCTTGTTCTGGGCTCCTTTACCTGTGCAACGTTTGAATTGAAGATCCATGCCTTTTTCAGAGAGGCGATCACTTTGGGGGCTTAAGAACTCCGGCGGCTGTGGGGGAGGGCTGTTCGGTCGCCCTTGTGACCCAGGAGGCTCCCGGAGAACAGGGTGATTCTGCAGAGAAAGAGGAAAAGGACACCTTTTATAACAGACCCTACACAAAGCAGCAGGACTAAAGGAGCAATAGGGGTGGGGATGGCATAGCCAAAGCAGATAGAGTTATTTTAGCCCAGCCCTGATTAAGCTCACTGAAGGATTTTTTTAAACAAAGAGGGCTCAGCTAGAGAAAATGCAGTTTTTGCAGGCACTCAAGTTCATAAGTAATTGCTCTGCTGAACGCTTTCTATGGCACTAGATTTTTAACAATTTAGGTTTATAAACTAAAGGGCTCAGTCAGAGAGAAATCTTTCTGTGGCACAAGAAGTTTAGCAATTAAGGTACTCTGCTGAATACTTTCAATGGCACTAGATGTTTAATAATTTAGGTTTATAAATTAAGGGCTCGGTCAGAGAGAAATGTTTCTATGGCAATAGATGTTTAACAATTAAGGTGCTCTACTACGTTATTCAAATTCACAGTAGACAGGGAGAAAAAACTTGGGGGGGAAAAACAATCAGCACTCGTGTGGCGACTGAAATAGTTTAGTCTTTCTGTAAAAATAACGCTCTGCCATTTCGTTCCTTGTCCTGGTCTCCTTTACCTGTGCAACGTTTGAATTTAAGATTCGCACCTTTTTCAGAGAGGCGATCACTTTGGGGGCTTAGCAACTCCAGCGGCTGTGGGGAAGGGCTGTTTGGTCGCTCTCGTGACCCAGGAGGCTCCCAGAGAGCCGGTGTGATTCTGTACAATGTTTGAATTTAAGATCCATGCCTTTTTCTGAGAGGTGATCACTTTGAGGGCTTAGGAACTCCGACGGCTGTGGAGGAGGACTGTTCGTTTGCCCTCATGACCCAGGAGGCTCTCAGAGAGCCGGTATGACTCAACACCTGCATCAGGTATTACAATATTTTTCATGGGATCATGAAAAAGAAATACTGTATTGTAATCTTTGGGGCTTGCAGCATATGAGGCACACCTTTTATTATTTGGTGCAGTGCTGTTAAGGATTTAATAGAGTTGGGGAAAGCACTTTCAGTTGGTGAAAAAGCACCTGCGTGATAAGAGGTAAATTTTTTGTTTTGCATTACAGCTGCTGAAAACTCTCATGTGTTGTATCTATTTGAATGTTTAATGGGTAAATTAAATTTAAAGGCGTCAATGAATGATGCTGTAAAATCACTTGCTGCAACTCAACTAATAGTTTTTCTTTATTAAACAAAATAGGTGCAGCACACACTCTTACTGCAAAGGTGTGTGCTGCACCTATTTTCTTTAACTGAGCATTTTTTGTGCTATTAGCACCACTAACCGAGTGCCCATTTTTATTGCAATATAAGTTTTTCTTTTTCATGATCCCATGAAAAATATTGTAATACTTGATACAGGGATCGAGTTAGTGTTGAATAATTAGGCACATGGTTGCAGGCAAATCTGCAAAACCCTAAAATACTTTGCAACTGTTTTTAGTTCATGGCACTTTTATCTGTTTAACTTTTTGAAGGTATTCATCAGACAGGCTAACTCCATCATGTATTTGTCTTCCTAAATATTTAACCTTTTAAAGCCTTATCAGGCTTTTTTCCCAGTTAACCTTGTAATCTTTATTTGCCAATGTTTTTGCCACATGATGCAGTGTTTGAAAATGTTCCTGGGGGTCTTGATGACTGAAATATACATCATCTATGTAAATTCTAATATTGGGAATAGCAGCAAGGTCCCTGGTTATAATTGATTGAAATATGTTAGGCAAATTTTTAAAACCTTGAAGCAAGCATGTGAAAAAATATTGTTGATAATTTACTGTAAAAGCTGTCTTGTATTGGTCCTTGTTATGCATGGAAATAGAGAAGAAACCATTTGAGATATCTAGTACTGTCTTATATGTTGCAATGGGAAGGGCTTCCCACTATTGCAACATATCAATATTTTGCACTGCGTTATCAAAAGTACGCTTATTCAACTGTTTATAATCTACTACTAGATTAATAGAGCCATCCTTCTTTAGTACTGACAGAACTGGGGAATTAGAGGAAGAAATACAGGGCCTGATGATACCATCTTGTAATAAAATCTGAATAGATTTGTCTAGTTCATGTTGGTATTGGGATTTAATGGGGTACTGCCTTTGTTAGGGGTGGGTAGAGCCAAGAATATGGACTGGTAATGTTTGTACTATACCTGCATACTCCTCTTTTGTTGTTTGTTGAACTAGGTTGTGCATTTTGGGGATATATTCTTTAGGCAAATCAGTGGTGATTGGGAAGGTGGGTACCAGTGTATTAATGAAGCCCAGGCAGTGTGCATCTGCCACTCCTAGGACTCCATGTGCTGGTATATCAGTTATAATTGCTCTGTGTCCATTAAGTTTAATAGGGACTAAAGGTCCTGAAATTGCTTTCTGTCCTGAAATGGTATCTTAGGTTTTTTAAGGGTATTTAGTAAATTTAACAGGAAAATGTTACTGGGGGAGTACAGTATGGGTAGAATCTCTATCAATGAACAAAACTTCCTCTGCCTCTATTTCCCCAGTATGGTTTCCCTCTCCCACAATTGAGACTGTTAAGAGGGTGAAGGTCATACCTGATGCCCTTGAATTTTGTTTTGGGGGTTCGTCTGTCTGTCCAGACTGAGATTGTTCCTGAAATGTTGGTTGTGGGTCACAGTTTGTTAGGGTGACCAGTCCTTCCTGATATTTGCTTCCTTACAAAAAGGCCACTTTTTCTGCTCTTCCCCTTTCTGGGCTTGATGCAACAGAGCTAACTTTCTAGTCGCTTCTTCCCAAGGGAGATGTTGTATGGCATGTAAGTCAAATTGTGTTTGTAAGTGTGGATTCAAACAAGTATGCAAATCTGCCATTTCCAAATCAGAAAATTCACATTGCAAATGATATAACCAGGTATAGAAGTCTTTCTTAGGTGTCAAACCCTTTCTTAGGTGTCAAACCCCAGCATGTGGTTTTTTGAATGACACCTTCCTCCTGCAGAACATAAGTATTTCTTAAACAGTGAACGACTGTTTTACCTGCATCATACTAGTTTTTTAAAATAAGGCATTTAACTGGGTCCATGTTCTGTTTGAGAACTTGAAGCATAACAAATTCCCCATTTTCTTCTGCAAAATCATTAAACTGTCTAGCATATTTGTGAATGTTGCTGGAATTGATACCATAAATGAAACTGATTTGATCTTTCAGCATTTTCACTATTTTAAGGATTTCCATCTTAGATGCTGGGAGGAGAGGCAGCAAAGGGGTATTATCAATAGGAGGGGTGGGGGTATTTGTGCTGCCTGAGTATGTAATGGTTGTTGGGGTGATATCTGAGGTATGGAGGTGCCAGTGCTGGGTACAGAGGCTTGAGAAGTTGTTAGGGGAAGGGGGTGTTAGTACTGGCAGGTTGTGGAGGAAGCTGGATGGGGGTTTGTGGGACTGGCATTTGGACTGTTGGATTATTATGGGTGGACTGAAATATGGGCTGTAGAGGGGAGGCTTGTAATGGGGAAAACAGATTGTTGGGTCTAGATGTCCCCTGTGCATTGGGCAAGGGGGGTTGCAAAGAAGCAGTAGCAGTGCCTGTAGAATGATGAGGGGTAGACTGGAAAAAACTATGTGGTGTATTGTCTTGCATGGGTGTTGGAGCTGTAGACTTTGAAAATTGACAGGTGCAGGGTGATGAGGAGTTGGTGACAGTAGATATTTTTTGTCGTAAGTTAGTACACTTAGCTTGAAGAGTAGAGTTATGCTGATATAATAATTCTGTCAGTGTCATATAAATGGCTAATACTCTAGGGAGATGCAGTCTATTACCTTTATATAAATCATAAACGGCTAGTCTCCATTGCAAGGTCTGTTTTAATATATCCTTTAAGGTAAAGCCATATTGAAATTCTAACTCTAAGTGCTCCATTACAATATGATTTAATTCAGGAATTGCTATTATTGCTTCAGTAATTGTCTGATGCGTAAGAGATGTGGTTTTAAAAGTCACTGCTGATACATAGCAGTGATTGGAGGGGAGGGGGGTAGAGGAAGTGGTACCTATTTTTAAAGGTGCAGCCTGTGCTACATCAGATTCAGAGTCAGAGGAGTCTAGTTCTGATATGGGGAGGTCAAAATGTAAGCTATACTCCTCATCAGGATGGGATGTAGGGGATGTAAGTCTAGTTTCACCCCATTTAAGTGTAAAAAGTTCTTAAGATTGCCAACAATACCTTTGTCCTTGCTAAGTTTGTCAGAATGGTTTGTTTTAAATTTAGAATTGGAAGGGGGTAGACTGGTGAAGCAAGTGTAAGACAAGGATTTAGATCAAGAACGGCCTCGGGATCGAGGCATTTGAAGGTTGGATTCACTAATGTCAGGATCACCAATTGTTCTGCCCAGATTTGGTGTTATTTCTAGGGCATAGCTCTTTAAACTTTCTTGGTGTGCATGAGAGTCAATTTCCTGATTCCCATAACCATCAGGAGAAGCAGACATAGCCAGTAATTGATTTATGCTAGGGTATAACCTCACTGGAGTGGTTATTCATAAAGTTGGTTATTCATGATATTCTGAACCTATAATATCCCCTTCCTCTATAATATCCTGATCATATTTTTTGATTAGAAGCATTTTGTTCTTGTGTGAGCATACACTAAATTCATCAAAGTCTCGCTGGTTTTTGTGTTTATCGGTAAATGGAGAGGGACAATGGTCCTTACCTAATTGAGCAAAAACCCTGGCAACCACATAATTTAAACCTGAATTGCCATGTCTCAGGCAATTACAGATTTTACATGCCCCAGCAGCATCTGACTCAGAGTCTAGTTTACACCAACCAAGAATTCTGTGAATTGGGACAGGACAATCAAGATCTGTACAAATCAATACATTTTTATAAGCCCCAATGGTTAACCTTGGTGTCCCCAAGTGCCCTATACAGCAGTAGTCATAAAAATCTCTATCCTTTGTCTGACAGTCAGCTAATTTATTCTCTAAACCTCTAAAATGATTAGTCATATCCATTTCTAAGCAATGAATTTTTATTAAAGCAAATTTTACTGACAGCAACTCATGCAGAATGAATAAACAAGCAAATAATCATGACCAGGAATAGTAATGTATTCCTTTACAAATAGAAAATAATTTTGTTTTACAAGTCACCCGTCCTGATTTTATAAAGTCAAGAAAACATGCAATTAGCTTACCACCTTTAGTTCAAATCAGTTCTCAGATTAATAAAGCCCTGAGGGTACTTCTCTATCTTCAGCTGATCCAATATGCTGAGCCAACTAACTGAAGAAAAGACCCCTTACTTCTTTACCTGGAAGTGGCTTTCATACTACTATAGAAGTTCAGTTTTTTTTTTCTTGTTCATCCAAGTTCCTAGCAATGAAATGCCTCTTCTGTACCTTACATATGCACCCACGGCATTTCTATATTGTTTTAATACTATTACAAGCTGGCAGTTTAAGACTTGGCCCCATTATTTATGTGTTTTAATTAAGTCAGGACCTTGAAGTCATAACACCTGGCTTCACAGTCTGTCTGGCCTTTATCAGGCAGCTGAGTCTTAAGGAGTAGAGGAGGTAATGCCATGATACTTACATACTATGTTTTTAACATGCTATGCTCTTTTATAGATAAGATGTCTAAGCTTGACTTTCTAAAGTTAATAGCTCAACAAAAAAATAATAAAACTTTACCTGTCTTAAAGATACACTCAGAGATGTGAAATACAGTAAAAACAATAGCTTGATTATAAAACCTTTTTTATCTTAAAGAGACTCTTTACATTGTAACTAAAATATCTATGTCTTAGATTACATTTCTTATGTTACGAAGAAAGCAGAATGCAGTTAGCAGAACTCAGTTCATTAATCTCATTAGTATTCTTCCAGTGTATTTTCAATAAGTGGTCCATCAGCAGTACTTTTCTTCCCAAAAGCACTGTTAATAGTTTGTTGGAATGTTAAACTATCTCCAGTAGTCTGCTCCAATGACTGAATAAGCAAACTAATGTCAACAGTCTGCTTCATTGCTTGAATCTTTTGCAAGGAATAAAAAATGCCCTTTTGGGCTGCAGCTATATTTTATGGTAGAATTAGAAAATCAATGTCAACATTTTCCAATGGCTGGAGTGCCAAAATATAGTCAATAATTTGATCCAATGCCTGGGTTTAATCCAAGGAGTATGGAAGCTAAATCTGGACAGGAAATTAATTGCAGGTAATGCATAGGCACAGGGTCAAAAGCCTTGCTGAAATCCAGGTAGCGGATACCTACCACTTAGTCCCTGTCTACTGTCTAAATAGTCTAAATAGCAACCTTGGCTGGCACATCCTATTTAATGTTTACTGGCATAACCAAGTGTTATTGTAATGTGTCTGTTAAGAGTCTTATCAATTGCTCCCTTATGCTAATCTTGTATTATTTCCTAATCTATTGTGTCTGTCACTAGCTGGTACTATGTACTATGTATTTTATTTTTGTACAATTCTTTGTACTTGTTTACTTTCAACCATGTATGTACCACCCCCCAATCACCGCAGAAAGCATCTGGAATCAAGCAGTAGCCTGCTAAGTATGCCTTCCTGGTAAAACACTTATATGAATAAATAAATAAATAAGTGACCCAGTCAAAGAAGTCAAGTCAGATTCATTTGACATGATCTCCCCACCATGAACATATGCTGTTTGCATCCTGGAGACCATGCTTCTCTAGATATTCTACCCACCTTTCCTTAAGTATGGTCTCCATGTGCTTGCACACAATTGAGGTCAGACTGGTCTGTAATCACCTGGGTCTTCCTTGGGACCACTTTTGTAGAGGGGCCTCACATGTGCTGTTCTCCAGTCCTGTGGTGCCACACCTGACTCCAGTGAACTATTAAATAGGCCTGTCAGTGGCCCTGCCAGCTCAACAGCCAGTTCCCTTAGTACCCTTGGAGGTATTCTGTCTGGGCCTGGTGATTTGTCTACTTTCAATGCTAGCAGCCCCACCCTCACTCTGTCTTCCTTTATCACTACATCTGTATTCCTTCCCCCCCACCCCGCTCCTCTTCTTTCTCCTGAAAGTACTGGTTCATCTTTCTCCTTAGTGAAGATGGAACAGAAGTATTCCCTTAGTGTCTCTGCTTTTCCCCAATTATCTTCCACCCTCTCCATCCCTTTCTTAAGCATAACAAGTCCATTCTTCTTGTCCTTTTTCTCATGTATATAGTGAAAGAAGGCCTTCTCCCCCTTCTTAATTCCTTCAGCTGTCTGAAGCTCCTTCTGTGCCTTAGATTGCCAGACTTCCTTATTTGCCTCACTAACCATCTTTAGGTAATTTTTCCCATCCACCTCTCTCTTGGTCTACCTGAATTTCCTATAATCTAACCTCTTTTCCCTTACTGCCTGGGTGACCCCAGAACATACAAGTGGGAGGTAGGTCCAAGCTGTGTATTAAGCAGTAACTGATTATAAGTGTTTTGTAAATTTCAACAAAATGCATTACTTCACTTAAGTGAACAGCTGTCCTGCCAGAGGCTATTCTTGATACCAGCCACCACAGTTCAAGTACCACTCAATTCTAATACAGTACATTACTAACTCTGATTATAAAACTATAAGGTTCTCACCTGGATGCAAGTGCTGATTTGCTTTCTAACTTGTAACCTTTCTACTGTATCACAGGAGTGCTTAGTAAAGATTTCCACATGAACTGTATATGTAAAATGTTCTGTGAAGTGTCTCAGCGAGCTAATTGGGGAACAACAGCAATCAGAATACCTGCAGATCAGTACAGAATCAGAGGTGACATGTAACGGGAATACTATAGTTCATACAGGGCAGGTAAGTAAGCCTGTGTTGCCCATCTAATTTAGAATAGGTGTTCCATGCCATTGTGCTTCCCATCCAAATGTGCCGAGAGGCTGCTGTGCAATACTAGTATGCTTCTCTGCTCAGGTGCCAGCATGCATGCCAGATAAGGAGTGTTGGGAGAGTGTTCAGTTTTTCTCTGGCTCATGCTGACATGCCAGAAAAATGGTTGTAGAGATAGTCTTAGTTTGGCATATCTGGAGTCAGTGTGCCTGAATGGGAAAGGGGAATGTGTGCTGTGGAAGTAAGGAACCTGACTCAGGCTGTATTTATTGAAAAAAATATATGTATTTTTTTTATTTGAGGCATGAATCAGCATGCTGCTGAACATTGCTAGTCTGCAGAGCAGGATATAGATCCTGAGCACCCATCCTCCTCATCCACACCAACTCAAAATAAAATGAGACATGAGCCAGAAAAAAATATTTTATTTTATAAGTAAAAGCAGTGATCTGAACCCAGAAGTGAACTGGAATTGAGCACAGAGCAAGAAAATAAAGTGCGGGGGAGGGGGTTGAACAGCACTTTGCAGAATGTCCAGGAACAAATGTGCTTCAATTCCACTGTGGAAGGGCAAAGTCTAGGTATCTGTTCACATGATTCCATAGTCTCTTCTCTCTGCTGAGTCACAACAAAAGTCAGCATGGCTCCACCCAGACAGCCATAAAAATGACTTAAAATCCAAATCATCATTAAACCACAGAGGTTTAAGGATTTGAGTCAGTGTATTCACTTACTCTCTTTTCTTAGGAGGATCTGCATTCTATCCCATCTTTTTTTGTGTGCCCTAACCCATTTTAGATCTACACATAAACTTCAACAGTGAGGCATCAGGTAATGAATGGATTTTCATGCTCCTTCCTTATCAGATTCCCACGACACATCTCTGGGACTCAGAACATCAAAAAAGGGCATTCCACCCAATACCTAAGGAGCACTTTCTCCTGGCCTCCATTACATTACATGGGAATAGGGTGAGCCTTTTTAGGCACTGAAACCTGGCTCCAGAGCTACCAGAAATCTTACAGGTGCAGCACTCCCATTCACACTTTCTCTGCCCCCCCATACTTATGGAGCTATCCCATCAAATAAGCAAAAGAGGGGGAATTAGTACCTACCAAACCCTCGGGGTACATAAGCATCTGTGGTATTGTGTTTCCTATCAGATGTATTCAAATGACATCCTAGGAGGTATTCTTTCAGTAGAGAGTTTGCACTTACTGTTTTCTTAAACTTAGGAATTTTACCAAAGAAGTGTGGGGGTTATTTTTGTTTTGTTGTTTAACTATTGCTATGTAATATTCATATTGTAATATAGGTACTATATACAGTAAAATTTAATTGGATTCCATTTTCTTGTATTTGAGTCTATGTATCAGCTGACTGTTCTTTCTTAGGAGGCTCTGTATTCTCATCCCTCTCTTTCTGGTGTTCCAACCCATTTGAGGACCATAAGCTTCAACAATGAGACATCAGATGATGCATGTACCCTAATGTTCCTTCCTTGTCTGTTTCCCACTGAAAATCTCCTGGACTTAGAACATCAAAGGGTATCCCACCCATACCCTTGGGAGCAATTTTTTCTGATCTCCATCGCTTTACCTGGGAACAGGAGTGAGCCTTTTTTAGCACTGAAACATGACAGAAGGAGGGAAGTGATACTCCCCCTGTATAACTGCTTGGTGAGACCGCACCTTGAGTACTGCATGCAGTTTTGGAGGCCACATTTAAAGAGGGACATTGAACTCCTGGAGAGGGTCCAGAGGAGGACAACCAAAATGATCTGTGGCTTGGGGACAGGACCTATGACGAGAGGCTAGAAGAGCTAAATACGTACACAATGGAAGACAGAAAGGGCCGCGGGGGCATGATAGAGGTCTTTAAGTACATGAAGGGGTTAATAGGGGAGAAGCAGTCAAGGTGCTCCTGAGAAAGAAGGGGGCAACTAGAGGCAGGTGGAAGCTGAAGGGGGAGATTCAGGAGAGAAAGGAGGAGGTGCTACTTCACTGACAGGGTGGTGGAGCCATGGAATGTGCTGCCCCGAGGGCTGGTGGAGGCAGTGACAGTGGAGGGGTTCAAGAGGGGGTGGGACAGGTACAGGTACAGGGGAAGGGTTCTGGATGCAAAGTCCTGTGCAGTGGGAATATCTGGGACTGGGAAGGGAGAAGCCAGAGAGAACTAGGGGGGGCAGCAAGATCAGCTCCAAGGGTGGAGGCTGACCAAACGAGCAGACACAAAAGACTGTTTGGCCTATTATGCTGGCATTTTAGTATGTTAGTATGACTCCGGGGCTACCAGATATCTTACAGCTTTATTCTTTCAGCAAAATGCTTGCCACTACTGTTTTCCAAAAGCTAGAGACTCTATCAAAGAAGTGTGTGTGTGTGTGTGTGTGTGTGTGTGTGTGTGCATGGGGGAGGGAGATTTTTGTTTAGTTCAGTTAACTGTTGATTTGTTATATTCATATTGTATTCGAGGTACTATATATAGAGAAATAGAATTAAATTTCATTTTCTTGTATTCTATAAAGGTGGATTAAATGTCAACTGTCAGTGGATTCAAAATTATTTTCAGAAAAACTATATGATGAATATTATGCCATGCTATGCAAGACAACTAGATGCTCTGTCTCTTTCTGTGGCGTATAGTGTAGGCATTCATACATTATTTGTTTAATCAAACAATTCCAGAAAAGTACTATGCTATTGTGGTGCAACATTATAATGAACTATTCCATGTCAAGTAGATACTGTGCCAATAAACCAAAATTATCACTGTTATGGTAGACAAATGCTGAAAGAGTGGCTGGATACCCTTAACATGTTCATCCTGAGAAAAACAAGTCTGAATAGACACATAATAATAGTAATAATCATCCACGATGGAAAAAGGCTAAGGCCCATTGTAACCCCTCCCCCATCCTCAGTAGTCATAATATTTTATTTTAATATCACTGACATACACATTGAATAGTGCCTTAAAATGTATAAAATGTATTACATTTTAACTGGTCCTGTGGTGCTGAGTTATGGGGATTGCTCGGCATGCTGGTGAACCATGTTCACACCTTGATGCCAGACATCAGGAGTGGGGTCTGGCAGGGAGGGGTTCAGAGCATTGCATGAATGTTTCCCCTCCCAGGAAGGAGCTAAATGGGCTGCTTTTTTGGTGACTCTTGGCAGTGGTTCCTGGTGGCGTACTTGTCGGCATGGGTGACCACACGCTGCCGTGCATCCCTGCCCCAGGACAACATTATGGTCACACACATTGTGGGAGGAGGGTGAGTGTTCTCAGAAAATGACCACCATAGTGCAAGATGATGGCCCTTTTATGGGATACCTCCTGCTGTTGACCACCCAGCACTCCGTGCCTGGCCCCCAACCGACATCCCTAGTGTCATGGTAGGACCCACCCCCTTGCTGCCTCCATGGGGCAGTTCCCTGGCAGGGATACACTGGGGCAATGGCAGATTGTTGGCAGAGCACCAGGGGAGCCCAATACAGGTGCAGCAGTGAGGGATGGAACTGTGGTGCAGTGAGGAGTGCCACTACGGGAGCCCAAAAGGAGTCTGGCTGTGGGGGCTGTGGAAGGAACAAAGAAAAATTATTACAGTTTGGGTTCCCATCACTGACTGGTAAATGTTTCCAAATATTATTTCATGAAGCAGGACATCATACGTGCCCCAAACCTCATGGCTGGTAAATTCAGGGATCATGTACGAGACGATTTGTCTCACAGAGGGTGGTGATCCTATTGCACAGCTTGCTTGTGAAGACAGTAGGAATGAAGACAGTTCAGGCCTTTAATATAAGCCTTA
Source organism: Neoceratodus forsteri (assembly GCA_016271365.2). Taxonomy (NCBI): domain Eukaryota; kingdom Metazoa; phylum Chordata; order Ceratodontiformes; family Ceratodontidae; genus Neoceratodus; species Neoceratodus forsteri. The sequence continues at coordinate 540,179,531 of CM028131.1, forward strand.
ACGAATTCTGCTTACCAATAGAATCATAGTGTACCCTTGGCAACAGTGCGGATGCGAAAACCAATTTCAGTTGGTATGTGCTTATCTGATGCACTAGAAAATCCATATTTAGGTGCAGCAACTATTTGTCAAGTGGTTTGCAGGGGGAACTTTTACTGCATCTGGGAACTGTCTAACATTTCAACACTATGTGAGCAAGACATGCACATATATGCCCAAATACAATTAAGCAATAAAGTACAGAAGATAAACACAAGCAGGATATAGAAGGCAGGTTTAGAAGGGGTTGTCAGTAAACTGGAGCTGTGCAGGCTTGGGGGCTTTGACAGTGGCAAGTCACAAGAAGATGGTTATACAAGGTTCGCTTGAAACCTTATTAATTAGCAATGGTCTTCATGCCACTAGGTTAGCAGACCCAAGTAAATGGAGCTGAAAAGAAAAGGACAGTCATACTGATTGACATGTGAGCATGGAGTATGTGAAAGAGATCCTTATACTGAGAATGGAGTATACAGTATACGTCTGGGTGGGCTTGGTAAGTGGCTAGCATAAGTAGGCAGGATACTGTCTAAGCACATACTTGTGTATCAAGATAGCCCATTTAACTTCTCTTCTGTTGTCCAGACGTGAAATTACAACACCATCATACGTTAATCAGTAATTGTTTCTTTTTGGCACACCCTGAGGCAAATCTGCATATATTGTTGTATGCCACTGTTACTTTTTGAAGTAAGTCAGGATCTGAACACCTCACTGCCTTTTTCCAGAACAGGCAGGTGGGACTATCATAGAATTAAATGCTTAGAAAATGGGTGAGGCAATGTATACCCATTATAGAGCCCTAATCTTCTGGTATGAGCACCCTACTGTTCTAATGCTGTGCTCTGTGAAGTTTAGCTGATTGCCCAATGGAAGACCAAGGTACTTGAAGACTAGACTATTTCTAAGGGGACTTAGAATGTGGCAGTATCAGTAGGGAGTTATGGTTAGTGGTCTTGCTGCTGAATGCCATTAGTTTGGATTTTGTACTGTTAAGAGCTAGTCTATTTACTTCCACCAACTGTAGAGGCTTTCTACCTCTCCACTGCCTGTGTGCTTAGCATCACTGGATTGCTCAATTAGGTACAATGTTATCTGTACAATCTGAGTTATGTACAACGTTATCTGTAAATACGGATTGATGATTATGTTATTGTCTGCCATAGTATGCTCTATGGTACTGTTATCTATACTAGTCTAGTGGTTCTTAACTGCAGTAATTATGTTCTCTGTACATTTTTGTATGCTAGTTGTGAATGTTTGTATGGCATAATTGTGTTGTATTGTGACATGTTCCTGTAACTATATTAGTTGGCCTTGTTATTGCAATCTTCATACCTTTATGGTTTCGTGTCAACTATTGCACTATCAATGTACACTTACCGGGTCACCACTGAAAAAGGGACTGTCTTGTATCAGTGGGCCTACCCAGTTACCAAAATTCAATAAATAAATAAATAAAAATAATATGTTATTGAAGGCAGTCTGTATTATACTGGTGAGGGCAGCTGGGCACTTGGAATTGGTGTATATCAAGGTATCATAAATGTGGGCTGTAATGTTGAGGATGTTGCAGTTAAAGGGTACAGTAGATCATTTACAAATATACAGAAGAGCAGAGATCCTTGAGGCACATTGAGGGCCAGAGCATTTGGTGGTGAGGTTTCATGGATTATTTTAACTAGCTGCCACCTGTCCTTCAGATAGACTTGAAACCAGGCCCATGCATTTTTGAAAGCCAAGCTGATAAAGCTTAAAAAGTAAGAAATTATGACTCATGAAGCTCTATTCCAGAAGGGGAATACAAGGCTTGCATCAAGCCCTGTATCCAACACAAAGGAGGTTGCAGATGTGCCAAAGCCCCTTGGATGCAGAGCGATCCGATTCTTAAATGGGTGGCACATTTGTGACATTTTCCCCCTCTTTACAGCAGCTTGTGCCAAAGGTTTGGTGCAAGTTCCATAAAAGGGTGTCCCCCATGGATGCAAATATAGACCAGAGAGAAGCTAGTCTAACTTGTTCTTGACTTGCAGCAGGGCTTTTGTAGCAAGCACCTTTTGGAATTACACTTGCCACAATGTTTGAAGCAAGTTGCAAGTTGTGTCAACTACCCTGCCACATGTCCCCTTCATGGCCACATACCATTTCAGAATCGGGACCACAGTGTTGAATGCCTTGGTGATGCCAATAAAAATGCTGCCTGTGTGGTAGCCTTCATCTGTTGCAAAATAGAGGTTGTTCACAATTTTTAAGAGGACAGTGGCAGCTGAGTGGTTTGGCTGGAATACAGATTGCACTTTAGGTAAACAAGTATGTTTCAGGACTTGATCCAGCAGTTATTTATGCTTCAATTTTTCTAGGATTGTGCTGAGGATTGAGATATCAGAAACAGATTGGCAAATGTTTGGGTCAGATTACAGTCCTGACTTAAAGAGAGGGTTGACACTGGCTATTTTCCAGGATGCTGGAATTTGCCCTGTGTATAAGGAGAGAGTCAGTAGGCTAACAACATGGTAAGCCAATTGCACTGTTTTAAGCTTTAGGAGTAAAGGCTCAATGCCATTAAAGCCAATATGTTTAGTGATATTGAGCTAATTTAGTAATTTATACTCCTCCACCTCTTGGTTGATGTCAGCAAAGCTTAAGGATGCCACTGAAGCGGATAGACCCAATAAGCTTGGGAAGCTAGGATGGCATGTGATGGAGTCTGTAACAGTATGGGCAAAGGATGGATGAGGTTTGTAAAGTGAAGGTCTGAGATGTCAGTGATGTTCATACTCCCTATAATTAGTGTACTTTCATGTAAGAGGTGTGTAATGTTTGGGTTTTATTTTTCCCATAGTACAGCATTGCTTCAGATCAGACATACTTAGGTCTGCTATAATATTACTCCCAGAGTTTATTTATTTATTTAAATGTTTCACTAGGAAGGCACACTGAACAACAAGTCGCTTGTCTCCCGGTGTGACCTGGGGGGATGGGGTACAATTGGATGAAGAATTAGACATACAGCTTAACATTTAACATATCCGAGAAATTAAACATTCAATTACATTTGTAACATGACATACAGTCAAAAAATATCATAAATAAACATATAGTTACATTTGTGACATAACATACAATTAAATATATCATACCTGTGTAATATGCATTTAATTGCATGTGGCATATCTGAGTAACATAGTACAGAAATTGAAGGCAGCCTTGGAGCCAACTCCTTGCAGGAATGGATCACAGTTAATAGGCAGATTATTTAGCAATTATTAAATGAATGAGGTCCAGTTGGGAGACATCAAGGAGGGCAGAGGGGTAGGCAGAGGAAAAAAGCTGGAGGAAGGAGAGGATGAAGATGGGGGAAACACTATCAGAGAAAAGTGAGCAAAAGGAAAAATCTATTGTGAAGGGAAAGTTACCACGGGGCTAGTGCAATCTGGGAGCACCTCAGACAGAACAAAAAGTGCAAATTATTAGCTCAAGTGAACTAATTCCTTTGATTAATTGCAGGGGGGTAGAGAGGGGGCAGGAGACAGGTGTGTCTGGAATAAAGAAGGGAAGGATGAGTCATACCTGGAACCGGCCCCTTCAGAGTGCAGAAATTGCTGTCCATGGCAAAATGAGACAATGACTTAGAATAAGGGGCAGGAGTAGGCAAGGACAAGTTGGGCAGAGATAGTAGAAGAGATGGTAAAGGGAAGGAGGAGGAGGAGGGGTGGGAGGAACTTGCTAAGTCTAGGCCTCTTCAGGATGCTGAGAACCCTGCCAGAGGTCAAAACTAAGCAAGGACAAGTTGGTAATGGAAAAAAGGTTAGGGATAGGAGTGAGGAGGTAAGCTGTGAAGGGAGAGGAGAGTGTGTTGAGAAGCAGTCTCAGTGGGGAGGAAGATTTAACAGGGGGTGTGAGTCATGGAGAGGAGCAGAAACATAGAAGGACAGTTAAGGAGGATTAAAACAGGAGCAGTTAGATGAGAGAAAGTTATGTAAGGCAGAGGCAGGGGAGTAGGAGGAGGAGGAGTGTCGTATTTGGGGGTTCCAGATTTTCAGGAAATGATAGACAAAGCCTGACTGACCAATGGGAGTGGTTCAACGGGGGACTAACAAAGTGTGAGTGTCAGAGGATCTAAGGGAGTGGGAAGGGGAAGGGGAAGAGACTGAGCATAAGAGGTAGCAGGAAGTTCTCCTAACCAAAATTTAGAAGTGAGTTTGGGACAATGAGTGGGTGCCTATTGGCAAGCAGGGGGAGGGACAGCACGTGATAGAGGTCACAGTGATGAGTGCATGATGAAGCATTAAGGGAATATCGACAGAAGGAGTTAAAGACAGTGTTCAATCTGGTTAGGGAGGATTTGGGAGCGGCACCATAGACTACATCACAGTAGTCGAAAATGGGAAGGATCATCTTCCAGACTAGTTCACATCACGCCATAGGAAGTATGCAACTATGGTTCCTGAATAAGGCACAAAGCTTGGGGGGCAATTTTTTCAGGATGGCGCCAATGTGGCCAGAAAAATTGAGGGGCTGGTCCAACCAAACCACAAGGTATCTGAATGAGGAGGTGACCTCTAGGATTGTCCCATCAAGGTTATGGAAAGACTGTAAAGGGTAGAGCCTAGAGAGTCATGGAGACAGTCTTTTTGGTATTTGGGAATAGCTGATGCAAGGCAAACCTTAGCTGAACTTGGCAGAAGTCATGCTGAAGGGTGGTTGCTACATTGGAGGCGCATTTGTCAGAGGAGAACAGGACAGTGTAGTAGGCATACATATGGATAGAGGAGGTGGGGGAGCTTACTGAGGGCAAGTCATTTAGGAAGATGGAGAAGAGAATGGATCCAAGCACCGAACCCTGTGGGACTCCTGTGGAAATAGGAAGGAGAGGGGGAGACTGTATTCTGGATCTTGATTGGTTGTGTTCTGCCTGAGAGGGAAGCTCTAAACCAGTTTTGGGCAGAAGCAGACAACCCAGCAGCAGGTTGGCATACTGTAGTATGTTGCTTTTGTATTTCTTGTTTGCAGATGAGGATACACAGTCATCTGTAAGTCTAACAGTCACTGCCATCTAGGATGGCATTATATGGGGTTGGAGGGGCATCTACAGAGTAAGGGACTGCTAGCTGCATAGTCAAGCAAACTAAATAGACTGTATGGCCTGTTTCTGCTGGCAGTTTTTTTGTTCATATGTTATGTCTTGGCCATGCCTTTTTTATTGGCTAAAGTAGTCAAGAAAGACAGAAGTGATCCCATTATAATGTCTACCCCATACCCTTATGAATTTTTCAGGAAGTAATCTGTCAAACATTAGAGTTAGAGCAGCTGTAAAATATGACTAGGCTGATTCAATATCAGGAATAAGTGACAGTCTGTACCTAGTTTTTGTGTTCAGCTCAGCATTCATAGAAACATAGAAACATAGACTTTGATGGCAAATAAGGACCCCTAGGCCCATCTAGTCTGCCCATTTCCCTACCTACAGGGTAGGCTGCAGATCCTAGTTGACCAACAGCCTATATCTTCCTGCCCCCCACAAGAATTGCCTTATGTCTGTCCCATGCATTCTTGAATTCTCCCACAGTTTTAGACCCCACAACTTCCTCAGGAAGGCTGTTCCATGCATCCACTACCCTCTCTGTGAAATAATACTTCTTCACATTGCCCCTGAACCGCCCTCCTTCTATCTTTAATTGTGTCCCCTTGTTCTTGCAAGTCTCTTTTTCTGAAAGATGCTACCCTCTTGGACTTTGTTGATTCCCTTGAGGTACTTGAAAGTTTCTATCATGTCCACCCTCTCCCTTCTTTCCTCAAGGGTATACATATTAAGTTCCTTTAGTCTCTTCTCATACAGCTTCTCTTGCAGACCCTGCACCATTTTAGTTGCCCTCCTCTGGACTACCTTTATCCTGTCTATGTTCTTGCAGAGATGGGGTCTCCAGAACTGGACACAGTATTCCAGATCGGGTCTCACCAACTGTCTGTGCAGAGGGATAACAACTTCCTGCTTTCTGCTGCTGATGCCTCTCCCTGTACATCCCAGTATACCCCCGGCTCTCCCTACTGCCTTCTCACATTGCTTGCTAACCTTAAGGTCATCTGATATGATTACCCCCAGGTCCTTTTCCTGTTTTGTTGTTGTTACTACCTCCCACCCATTGTGTATTCTTCCCCTGGGTTCTTTTTTCCCAGGTGCATTATTTTGCACTTTTTGCATTGAATCCTAGCTGCCATATGTCTGACCATTCCTCCAACCTTGCCAAGTCTCTTTTCATCCTTTCCACGCCTCCTTGTATATCAACCCTGTTGCAGATCTTTGTGTCATCTGCAAAAAGGCATACTTTTTCTTCCAGTTCCTCTGCAATGTCACTGATGAAGACATTAAAAAGGACTGGATCCAATACTGAATCCTGCGGTACCCCACTGGTAACCACCCTTTCTTCAGAGTGGACTCCATTTACAATTACCTTCTGTGTCCTGTTGTCCAGCCAATGTTTTACCCAGGCTACCACCCTGGGACCCACTCCCAGACTGGTTAATTTGACTAATAATCTTTTGTGTGGGACTGTGTCAAATGCCTTGCTAAAGTCTAGGTAGGCCATGTCCACAGCCCCTCCCTGGTCTACTACTTTGGTCACTCAGTCAACGAAATCTATTAGAGTCGTCTGACAAGACCTTCCCACTGTGAACCCATGCTGCCTTGGATCCTGTGCTCCACTGACCTCTAGGTACTCAACTATTCTTCCCTTCAGAAGTGACTCCATCACTTTCCCTACCACAGAGGTCAGACTGACAGGTCTGTAGTTTCCTGCCTCTGTCTTGGTCCCACTTTTGAAGGGAATCACATCCGCCTTCCTTCAGTCCTGGGTACCACACCATCCTCCCATGATTTATTAAAAGAGTAGCCAGTGGTTTCACTAGTTCCTTCCTTAATTCTTTTAGAATTCTGGGTTGAATTCCATCAGGACCCATTGCTTTTGTCCACTTCAGTTTTAGGAGTTCTTGCAGAACCCTTTCTTTCTATGAAAGGACTGGGATCGACCCCCTATCAAGACTGCTTCTGTTAATTGGATTAGGCACTTCCCTCCTCTTTTGTGAATACAGAGCAGAAATATTCATTCAGTATTCCTGCTTTTTCACTGTCCCCTGCCCACCCACTGTTCATTCTATTCAGCCTCACTATCCCTCCCTTTGCTCTTTCACGCCGCTGATGTACCTATAAAAGGTTTTATCCCCTTCTTAACTGAGTTGGCTATCTTTTCCTCAGTTTGGGCCTTGCTATTCTGACTTCCTCCCTACTTCTTTCTGCCTTAACTGGTACAGCTCTCTGTCCTGCTCCTTCTGTGTTTCTTATACTTCGGAATGCTATCTTTTTCTTCCTGGCTTTCACAGCCACCTCTCTTGAACCATAGTGGCTTTTTTCTTTCATTTTGATTTGTTTATTTGCTTCACACAAAGGCTTGTTGCCTCTGTGATGGCAGTTTTGATAATTCCCCATTGTTGCTCCACCTCCTTCTAGCCTGTTTGCTAGTGCTTTTCTGAGGCACTCTCCCATCTTGCCAAAGTCAGCCCTCCTAAAGTCCAGTACCCTCACTTTTGTATGGCTTGACTCTGTAGCTGAGTTTAACGTGAACCATACTGTTTGATGGTCACTTGTCCCCAGATGGCAACCCACTTCTAGATCTGAGATACTCTCATTGCCCCCATTTGAGAGTACAAGGTCTAAGATTGCTCCCTCATGAGTGGGTTCTGAAACTAGCTGTCTAATGCCTGCCACCTGTAGGGCATCAAGAATGGCCCTGCTCTTGGATGTGGCTGCAGCAAATGTGCTCCAGTTAACATCTGGCATATTCAGGTCTCCCATCAACAGTATCTCCCCTTTCTCTGCCATTCTAAGAATGCCTTCCATCATATCCTTGTCCATTCCTTCCCCTGACATGGGGGTCTGTACACAACCCCTGTGCGGATTGTGGTGCCCTTTCCAGTCTCCAAGGTGACCCACAGTGCCTCCTCTCCTCCCTGTTTACTCTTTTGTTCAGTTGCTTTTATCCCTTCCTTTACATAGAGAGCTACTCCTCCCCCTCTTCTCCTCTGCCTGTCTCTCCTGTAAGTTATGTACCCTGGTATGTTAACATCCCAGTCATGGTTCTCTGTGTACCATGTTTCTGTGACTGATACAATATCCAGGCATCCCTCTTCCATTAACGCCACCAGCTCAGGGAGCTTGTTGCCCAGACTACGGGCATTGGTACTCATTACCCTCCATTTCCTGATGGCCTTACCCCCTTTTGCCCCATCCTTGTCCTTCTTGCCTTTGTCACTTTCTCCATTTACCCCTGCCCTTCTCCCTATTGACACCTCCATGTTGGTGTTTGCCACATTTACTACCGTTATTGTTTGGGTGGGCTAGGATTTTCCTGCTCCTTTCCAGTGCCTCCCCCCTTGGCTAGTTTAAAAACTTGCCAATGAAGCATTTAAACCTATCACCTAGGATCCTGGATCCCCTCCCAGATAGATGCAGCCCAGCATGCCAGTATAGGCTTGCATCACTCCAGGTGGACCCCCAGTCCCCAAATGAAGCCAAATCCCTGAGCTCCACACCAGTTTTTCAACCACTGATTGAATCCCATGATACAGAACACCCTAGCCTCTCCTATGCCATAGATGGGTAGCACCTCCGAGAAGGTTATCGTGCGTGCTACTTGACTAAGGCCCTTCCCCAATTCCACAAACTCTTCCTGTACTTCTCTAATCCCTTTATTAGCCAGGTCATTTGTCCCTAGGTGGACAATGACATCCAGCTCCCTTCCCTGTGCAGCTGCTTTGGCAATCCTGAGGATTCACTCCCTGTCCCTCCAAGCCATGGCGCCAGGCAGCCACCTTACCTCCCTCTCCCCTTCCTTGCCCAGTTCTACCTTCCTAACAATGGAGTCCCCCACCAGGAGTTGTTTCCTTCCCCTGTAGGGTCCCCTGCCACCCTCCTGTGGGTCTCCTTTGTGGAGGTTCCCAGCATCCTCCTTGGTCTCCACTGTAGGTGCCTCCAAAGAGGAACCACACTTTGCCAGAATGGCATAGGAATTGTGGAGAGGTACAACTGAGGATGTGCCTCTGTTCCACCACCCTCACCCTCCCTGAGCCCACTGTGGTCCAACTGCTCCTCTTTCTTGGCAACCTCTGAGGCAATGGCAGTGGCACTGGTGGTCCCTGAATGGAAGAGGAGATCCCACAAATCCTGGCCAACTCAGCCTGGAGATGAGCAACCTCCTCCCTCAGCCCAGAGAAGTGCCTGCAGATGGGACAATACCGCATCCTCCAGAACATCTCCTGGAAGACTGCTGCTCCACAGCCACTGCACTGCACCACTTCAATCATGTCTTATTTCTGGCCCCTTAACTGTTTGCAATCCTTACTCTTTCCTCTTTTTTTCTCTCTCTCCTTACTTTCTGCCTGTGTGCCCTTTAAGCTCCTGATTGTCCTGTTCTGAGACAAGAATATCCTATATTTCTCAGTAGACCACTTACTTGTTCAGAGGCAGACCTCCAGCAGCTAGAGGGGGCCGGAGAGCTACTCTTGCCCTTCTTGGATGGTGGGTCCTTGGTGGTTCTGTGATCACTCACTTCCTGCCCCTAAACAGGAAGTTCCTGCTGTCAGTCAAATCCTGTGCCTATAAAAATAGAACTAGCTTTGGGTGGGGAGTGGAGGGGAGGGAAGGAGGGCAATATAGTCCCAGCAGAGAAGTTCAGTCACACAGCAGTCCTTTCTCCTGGTGTCTTCTGCCAAGCATTCAACAGGTTAACATCAAGCATTTTTAAAGAATTAAATTTTATGAGTCGAGGATGGTTTCTTAATTTTACAGTTCTAGATGAGGTAGGTTGGACGATGATTCTGGAGGGTGTCAGTGTAGGTTTCTGAACTGACTTCAGGCCTGTCAATTAGGATCCAATTAATGCACGATCCATGCTTGAACCTGTTGTTGAGTTATAGGGTACAAATATTAGTTGGGTGAGCTGATGTTCCGTGGTTAAGTCTGTGACAGCAGAATATGGGTGTTGATCTAATTTATGTTGAAGTCATAAAACAACATAATTTTTGAATTTTGAAGTTGCGGTGGCCAAGAATCAGTTATATGGTGTCATGAAGATGTGTATTTACTGGAAGCAGGCTGTGTTAAGCTGCAGAGCATCTTTTGCTTAAAGGGCCTTTTGTGTCCATCTATCTGTATTTTAAAACTGTGTGTTCTGCACTCTCATGAGTCCATTTGAGTCCTGTTTGCCTAGACAGGAAACAGTAACAGTAGGCTGTGTAGTTCATCCTGAAATGCAGTGAACTACCAGCCTAGAGGGGCTACTTGTTTATTCATTTGGAGCACTATAATCAAGTCTGGCATGACAGCGCTACACATGAGTAGCCCTCGCAAGCATGAAAATACTAATTTTAAGCAATCTGTTCTAGGAGACTGTGTGACCCCTGTGAGTTACTTCTGGGTCACAGTCACTATAAAATCAAGCCCTGCTGCAAGCAGAGTGAGCCAAGCATGGCATGCCCAGCGACATGCCTGGAGACCGGCATGGGAGAAGTGGAAGTGGGCCCAAGGGACTGGCAGTCATAATTAACAGGTGGGTAGCTTTAATAGTACAAACCTTAGCTGAGCTGCAGCTTGTCCATTTGTATCCATAAAGCTAGACAGGATTCACTTGTCCCCGGCCTAATATAAACTTGTGCTTAGCGGTACACTTACCATACGCTTGCTTATCTCATAAATTTACCCTATTATACCTGTGTCCACTAATATAGTCTGCTCTTTGTGGTATCTCATCACTGTTGCCAGTAAAACCATGCTGAGGAAAATGTCAGACACCATTATGACCCTAGAAGGCAAGGTGGGGGTAAAATCTACTGAATGTCAGATGTATACCATCATAACTGTACCTATTTCAAAACACCCATATCCGTACCCAAAATGTAAACAAAATGCTGAAATGATTAAAGACATTGCCTTTTTCAACACCAGACTGGCAGTCCTAGAAAAAAGTCAACAGGACATTGCTAATAGGCTAAAAGAAAGGACCCCTCCACAGGCCATATTACCTCACTTAGCCCCCACTCAGGTTCATAATGGTGAATGCTCAGTAATTACTAACAAACATATGTTGAGTCCACCTAACCCCGCCCCCCCAGTAGCTACATTAGCTTCTGTGAGTATAGTTCAGAATATTCCACCAACTGATTCTGTAAAACATAAAAGGTGAGTAAAGGAGGAGGAGAATCCCACTGGAAGTGTAGACAATGAGTGGTATCATATCCAGAGCACTAGAGTAGAAAAAAAGGGATGTAAGGCAGAACATTTTACCCATCCTACTATAAATAGATTTGACCCCTTAAACTCAGTGGTTCACAAAGATTTAATTAGTATCTCAAACAACCCCACCCTGAGCACATCTACCATGGATATGAACTGTCCTAATAAAAGTATTACCCTGAGCTCCTCCCCAGGTACTGCAGATAAAATGCAAAAGTTAAACAGTACAGTAACCACACCCAGCACCACTAGTGAGGCAGTGACAGATAACACCAACAACAAAAATGGGGAAGATTCAACCAGTATAGCAGATTGCAATGTGAATATGGAAACTCAAGGGGAGAATACCACAGGAAACCCAAATATCAAACAAATATTTGTGCTGGGAGATTCTATCAACCATTATATGAGAGGCATCTCCTCTCAGCCAATCACAATTAAGAACTGCTGCCAGTTATTCCCCAACAAGTTGCATCTCAGATCCCCCCAAGTCTTTTATTCATCTTTGCCCCTCCAACTGTCATTTAATCAAACACAAACCATGCCTACAGTTGTTTATTCAAACCTCGATCATCACAAAATGAAAAAAAAAGAATGGCATCGGAAAAGCCGTCCACCTCACCAGCTCCTGTACTGACCACCACAAGCTTCCACTCTCTCACACAGAAGAAAACCCCATAATTATGTTACAAAAAAAACATGACAACTAACAAAAAACAAATGAAATGGGCACCGAAACTATTGAAACAAATTTATCATTACTACTACACTAAAATTTCCCCGATACATTTTCTGACACAACCTCGTTCCTTCAGACATACACAAATATGAGACCTCCACACACAGAACACGACAAATTCTTAAATATACCACTCTTGTACCACTTTCCCTCACTTTGTTTGAAAAAAAAACATGACTACCACAAATTTTTTCAGCTGTGCGGGGCAAGCACCCCCCCCACCAGCAACGACTTCATACTGCATGCACAGTCCTAGGTGAGGACCATCCCAGTATCCCCATGGTATCCATGAGAGAATGATGTTCTTACCGTGGCACCATTGGCAGAATGTACTCCTCAATGCTCGCTGACCCCCAGAAGCACTGCACTCAGTGCTTGTATTTGCACCCCAGCCCGCTCATGCCCTTTGACTTTCATTGTGGCTGACACTCTAAACTGCAGGAGCCATGGGATGTAGTGTCATTTCTGAGGAGATCACACATCCTCACATCCAGGTCAGCCCAAGTCATGGGCGGAGTGAGTGCAGAGCGATCGGAGGAGCGACTGTGTCCGACATCACAAATTAATATTAACACAACCGTTGGTCAGATCATCAGTCTCATGGCTCTGACAATCTTAAGCCAAGCATCATCATGGGAAGCTGACTCAGAGCAGCTGGAGTGGAGTGTCATACATGGGGAGCAGAGCAGCAGTGGATGACTGTCAACCACACAACAGATCTCTCCCGATGGAGCCATCTCTCTACAGGTGATGAGAAGGATAGGGTCAGGGTGTGGCCAAATCTCAACCAAAAATATTTCAGATTCAAAAAAGTGCTTAGCTAGCCAACATTTGGCATTTAGTTCATTGAGAAAAAGCAGATATGCATACAGTTTAAGGACCCACCAGAAGTCAGCTTCAGGCACAGAGGAATAGCACTAGAGAATGAGAATCTTCTATAGGAAGTTGCATGGTTGGAATTTTGGAAAAAACACAGGTTCTAAGTTTACACAGGAGCAATGTACCTTAGTAAATAATAAAAACTACACTTACAAGCAACTCCAACTCGTATAATACCAATAACATTCAATTAGTTGGAGTATACTCGCAATAACCAGCTTCTGTAGATGATTATTGTTTCATATACTCCAGCTAACTGAATATTATCACTTAAATATACTGACAGATTCTTCACAAAGGGGAAAAAAGAGAATATAGCCAGTTGTAGTTATAGTAGAGCAACTATAAATAATATTACTAGGATGCTGCCAGGTATTTGACAAAATGTTAAACCTCCCAAAACTGTAATTCTATACACAGGTACTAATGATCTTAGCAAACAGGGGGTAGAAGAAACTATTAAGGACATGCAACAGACTGTCAAAACTTTAAAGGAACTAAATGTCAGGACCATTGTATCAGAGGTTCTACCTGTACCGGAGGCAACTAGAAGAAAAAACAATAACATCAATATCATGCCTATAACAACTGGCTATGCAGGTAGTGCCTCATGAATGACATCACCTGCATTAGAATGAGGAAGAAATTTGCCGATGACAATACTCTGTTCTGTCAGGATGGCTTACACTTAAGCAAGGGAGGTACTAGATTACTGGGTAACATATTTCACCAGGTCTTAAATGGTAACCACCAGGTTCCAAAAAACTAAAAAGTAGGGGGTGTGAGAGAAGAAATAATATGGAAAACCAAAATAAAGGATGTAACAGGAGAGTTAAACAAAATAGAAAACCCAATTTAACTTTCATGTTAACAAATGCTAGAAGCTTAAACACAATAAAAAAAGATGAGCTTGACATCATCTTAAATCAGAATAACGTTGATGTAGCTGCAATCACGGAAACATGGTGAGGGAACCTCAAGATGAACCATAAATATTCCTGGATGCAATGTTTTCCACAAGGAGAGGAAAGAAAGAAAGGGAGGAGGAGGAGTTACCTTTTACATAAAGAATGACATAAAATGTAGGCAGATCAATGATATCTTAGCAAATGACTATACTGAAATAATATGGATGGAAATACTTAGGGAAAATCAAAATAAACAACTGATAGGCTTGTGCTACAGAACGAATGACATAAGCATACAGGAACATCAGTGCTTATCTGATAATACTGAAGGCAAATTGAATAGCAAGGAAATTATACTCAGTGATTTTAATACCCCTGGGATTGACTGGGAAGTTGGAACAGCCACTACAAATCAGGAACAGATATTTCTGGATTTATGTTTGGTAAACGGGCTACAGCTAATGGTCAAAGAACCCACCTGAAACACAAACATTTTAGACCTTATATTAACAGACATACCAGAAAAAGTGCACAACTTAGAGATACATGAGCCTCTGCTAAATGGGGATCATAATATCATAACCTTTTCCATAAATACAGTAATCAAAAAGGAGGAGGGAAAAACTGTAGTAAAAGACTACAATAGGGCAAATTTTATTTGCATAAAACAAGAATTCAACCATTGGGATTGGGACTATGATTATACAACAACTGAACAGCTATGGTCTAGAGTCAAATATAAATTTAAGGAATTAGAAAATAAATACATACTCAACAGAATATTATATAACAAAAAAGAAAAAGTACCCATATGGCTCACCACATGGGTAAAAAAACTATTGGCCATAAAAAGAAGAGCTTATAGGGCCCTAAAAATGAAAAAAAAAACAGAATACAGTAGATATGAGTCTAAGGCAGCCTTGAAGAAATGCAAAACTAATATTAGAAAAGAGAAAAGCAAAATTAAATTCAGGGTAGCGCACATCAAAGATGGGGGAAAAGCTTCTATGAATATGTAAACAATAAAAAATACCGAAAGTACTAATGGGCCACCGAGAGTCAACAATACTGAGGTATCTGATCCACAAGCAATGGCCCAAGAATTTAATAGGTACTTCTGTTCTGTGTACGGTACTGTGCATCCCAAAACAACTACACCAGACGAGGTTAACCAAGCAGATACAATACGAGTAATAGTAATAAATTAAATATGGGACAATTTGAAAAAAAAAAAAAAAAAATTTCCACTGGGCCAGATGCACTGCATCCAAGACTGCTAAAAGACTGGTAATATGGCTAATAGATCCTTTACATAAGATATACAATATGTCCATCAGTGCAAATGAAATCCTCCTCAGTTGGAGATCTGCTATTGTAGCCCCCATCTATAAAAAGGGTGATCATTGGAGTATGGCTAACTATAGACCGTGGCCCAGATATTCAGAGCAGTTGTGCATGGCTCAACTGAGTTGCACCGGCACAAGTGTGTATTACACCAAGGAGCCATATGTAGCAGGAGCCAGTGCGCAGCACAAAATCCATTGTGCCAATGCACAACTATAATGAATACATGCACAAAAGGAGGAGGCATGCCCATAAATATACAGCACAGTGGCATATTCAACCGTGAATCCATGGTGCAAGTGTGGAACAAATTGAAGTTGCTCCGAGCAGACTTGTTCCTATAAATACAGGGTGCAGACACACAGACAGCACTTGCACCAGGGGTGTGAGTGAGAGGGAGTGAGCAAGAGAGACAGACAGAGAGCTAGATAGAGACACACACAGACAGACAGACAGTCAGAAACCAAACAGAGAGAGAGGGGGACAAAGGTGGCATTGGAGTGGGAGAGAAGGGAAGAGAAAGAGAGAGACAGACACACAGAGAAGCAATGTACCAGGGTGGCACACAGCCAGCAGCCAACCGCCTAGGGGGACAGTGGACAGCAAGGGCCATGAACAGTGTGCCCTTCATGATGGAGGCCATAATGAGGGATGTGAGGGGGCAGGAGGAACAGTGACATAGCTGATGAAGGGCCCATCGGCAGTATGCTCGACACAGGTGATACTGTGCCCACATCACCTTTGAGAACTACAGTGACACTGAGATAGTGGACCAGTACCACCTGAATAGGGCCATTCTGAGGCAGCTCTGTGAGCTGTGCAGTGAGGAGAAGCAGGTACCCACCAGACATAGAGTCATGCCATGTTCAAGGAGACAAAGATGACCGCCGTCATGTGTCTGCTCACCAAGGGCACCTTCCAGAGATCAACAGGGGACACCACAGGCATCACCCAATTGGCCACATCCCACCTCTTCACACAATTCCTTAATGCCCTGCTGCCATGTGCTTTGGAATTCATCCCTTTCCCCAGCACACAGGTGGAGCTTACAGCAACCTTGCAGGACTTTCATAGGGCGGCACCTATGCCTGGCATGATTGGGGCCATTGACTGTGCCCACATGGCCATCCGCATGCCACCTGGCCCTGAGGTTGTGGCATACATCAATTGAAAGGGGAGCCCAAGTGTCAACTGCCAGGTGGTGTGCGATGCCATGAGGTGCATCACCAATGTCTGCACCACACACCCTGGGAGTGCACATGACACGTTCATCTGGCACAGCTCTGCACTGTGCCACAGGTTTAAATGTGGGGACATCCCCACGGGCCATCTAGTGGGTGAGTTTGGCACTGGCATGGGGCTATGGACAGAGCAGACCTGGGGATGGGGGTGGGCAGTGCATGCATGGTGGTGGTGTGGGTGCCAGGGACAGGCAAGGGGCACAGCAAAGAATAGAAGAGGGCTAACCATGTCAATCTCCATA
This sequence comes from Neoceratodus forsteri, assembly GCA_016271365.2. Classification (NCBI taxonomy): domain Eukaryota; kingdom Metazoa; phylum Chordata; order Ceratodontiformes; family Ceratodontidae; genus Neoceratodus; species Neoceratodus forsteri. The sequence continues at coordinate 540,196,207 of CM028131.1, forward strand.
GAGGTGACAGTGCGTATCCACTGAGACTCTGGCTGCTCACCCCCTTCCAGCACCCATTGTCCCCAGCAGAGGAATGGTACAACGAGGCACATGCTAGCACACACAACATCATTGAGTGTGTCTTTGGCATTCTGAAAGCTTGGTTCCATTGCATAGACAGGTCAGTTGGGCCCTACAGTACAGCCCCTTGAAAGCCTGCAGCCTATTTCTGGCCTGATGCATACAGTACAACATGACCATTGACCGTGTGATAGCTGTTGAGGCTGATGAGGGCTACAGTAGTGGGAACGATGGAGGCAATGGGCTGGAGGGGGAATGGGCAAGGATAAATGGAATGTTATATAACACTGGCAAATGTGTTGTTATGCATCTAGAGGAGTCCAACAGTTGCAATAAATACTCACTGATCAGGAAGCCATTGAAATTACTGGACAGTGAAAAAGACTTGGGGATAATTCTTACCAAAGATTTCAAATTCAGTAACCAGTGCAATGAGGTCATCAAAAAATCCAGTACAATCATGGGTTGCATAAAAAGGTCATTTTCGTCCAGAAATAGGGCATGTATCCTTCCACTGTATAGGGCATATGTGAAGCCCCACTTGGACTATCACTCACCACTATGGAGTCCATACCTACAAAGGGATGTCAAAAGAGTGGACGGTGTCTAGAGGAGAGTAACTAGACTGGTGGATGGATTGCACAATGTGAACTATGAACAAAGGCTTACTGAACTAAATCTATACATGCTGGAACTCAGGTGAACGGGGGATTTATTGCAGATGTACCATATATCTAGGGACAAACAACTACTTGCGAATTTAGGACTGGCAGAAAAGCAATGGGAATTCTCCCTTAGAAGCCATAGTCATTAGTTAATGTCAACCTTTCCCAGGAGAAATAGTAGAACATTTTTCTATACTCAAAGGATAGTACCGTTATGGAGCTCTCAGCCCAGCAAAGTGGTTGAAATGGATTCTTTTACTACCTTTAAATTCAGATTAGATCAACACTTACTAAGTTCTTTGGGTACCTAATAACCTGCTTGGTAGGAGATGTACCACAAAGGGCAATTAGCCTTCTGTACATCTACAGTGCAAACTCCTAGTATAACTCTTGGTCTAAGATGTTGGGCAGGTTTAAGTAGACATAAAGCTCATTATTACCAAGGAATCTCCTGACAGAGAGAATCTCCTAGCACTGTCTAGGGTGGGGAACCAGACTGGGTTTGCATGAATCTTGTGTAAGGACAGACTTGATGCAGATGATTCACTACACCATCTCCTCTTCCTGAGAAACAGTCTGGGCAAACAATCAAGTAATGGATAGATATGTCATTCTCAGAGTTTTTTGGCCTGGCCAGGTTTTTATGACTACAAAACATGGGGTTAGTGCAATGTGATCCAGGTGTGCAGGAAGTAAATTTTAGGTAGTATGCATCTAACGTTCATGTCCACTATGCTGTAAATTGGTTTCTTTCTACAGGGTCTTGCAGATGGAGCTGTAGGACTTGATAGATCAGGGTAACATTTTGTGTTGCTTGCTAGAACAATTAGCCAAACATAAAATTACTTTTTTGCAAAGCAGAAGTGATGGATATTTTTCTCAGTGTAGGTGGTGACCCCTGTTTGTAGGTTTGGGTAATGCAGATTTGTATGCTAGGCTATAGGTGTCAAAGGTAAAACCAGTTAAATACAGTAGGATGTTTTTGGTAACACAATGATATATCCCGAGTCTAGGGAGTGGGAGGAGAAACAAACAGTGACAGAGCAGCTTTTGGAGGCTGGTGGGTGAGCAGGGGTGGAGTCAATCAGTGCAGGCAGCAGAGATGCCCTCCCAGCTACTGAAGATTGAAAAAAATACCCACAGAGTGACATTAGGGAAGGGGGGATGAGCAGTGACACACTACTTCAGTGTCAGTGGTGGGAATAGTATAGTATTATTTGGTAATTGGGTAAGGATCGCTAGGCACAAGTGCCTGTTTTCAGGAGCAACCCTGCAGCACTGGGGTGGTTAAGAAACTTGTTCAGTCACACTGTGTAAAAGTGGAGGTTATGGGAATTAAACCCACATCTGCCGGATGTACCAAGCTCATTCACAGCTCATTACTATAACCTCTAGGCTATACTACCAGACCCCTGCACTGCTTAGAGCTGGCAATTAAAATTAATGCCGACAGAGTTGCTTTGGGAGGTGGTAGGAAATAAGAAAAGGCACTGGGTGGTTTAAAGAGCAGCTGATACCTTCAGGAGAACTTTCATTCAACATAATATTTAGATACAGTTTAGATACAGTTGTGTTTGTATTTCACATTAGTACTGTATTTTCCCCCCAATTGTTTATTACTGAGGTCATCTGCATGAAAACAGAATCTTTGCTCCTTAGAAGTTCACCCACACCCATTTTCTATTCCCTATATAAGGTCATAATGCACTGCTTGTGACATCACAGTTACTCCTATGGCAACAGATTGTGATGTCACAACAGAGGATTATGACATGAAGAAGGGAGTAAGCTATAAAGGCAGATGAGCTCTATGGGAACTCTAGGGGGAAAAGATACAGTAATATAAAATAATGCAAATTTACTCGGAAATAAATAATGGAGAGGAGAAATATATAGAATATACATGGAATGCCAACAGAATTGTGCCAAATTATTATATTTTTTAAAGTTTTCTTTGAGGTGTCAGTAGCTTTTTAAAAAAACATTTCCTAGTTCATCTGCCCAATGCCTATGTGAGCATACATGTATCTATTTTCATCACTGGTTCTGCTGTTTGCATAATGAATCAAAAAATGGCACTCTAATTTCATTAAAATGGCATACCCCATTTTCAACAAAAAAATCTTATGAAAAATGGAAGTGTCCATCTGCAGAAACACAGTACTATTTTGTACGGGTGGATGGAACTTGCAAATTTACTTTTCGAGGAACTTCTGTGAAATTTCCAAAATTTTGCAGAAATTTCTTAACTTTCGCCATTGGCATAACTGGGATTTTCCATGGATTTTCATCCGGTTCCACAGACTTCTTTGTGAACTGCGGAATAATACATATAAGCTGCAGAATTTATTCTAGTCACAGTTTAACGTATTATTTCACATTCACATCCTACTCATAACAGCCCCCAACACCTGTCTAGTGGTCCCCGCTCCCTCCGATCGCAGGTCCCAGTAAAGAAAGAAAAAGAAACTTTGATCCAGACCCCTGATCTCTGGTGTCTAGTGGTTCCCTCCCCCTACTCGCCGATTGTGGTTCCCGGTAAAGAAGAAAAAAAAAACCTTCAATCCCTCCCTGGTGTCTAGATGCCCCCCCACCCACCAATCGTGGCCCCCAAAAATGTTTATTTTCCCTGGTGTCTAGCAGTTCCCCCTCCCAATCCTGGATTCCCTTAATCCACAAAAATACAGCCTGCAGTCCATCGACTCATCCCCCTCTATTCACAGTATTCCCTTGTGTATAGTGGACCCTTCCATCCCTGAACCCTTGTGAAAAAAAGCAGTCCCAATTCCCTGGTGTCTAGTGGACCCCCACCCTGAGAATTCATCTGCCACCACCCCACTCCCCCCACCCTGCCTCTGAGCAAGACACTGGTGCAGCCCTCCTCTCTCCTCCACAGCCGGCGCCCACTGAGTTCAATGAATGAGCGTGTGCTTGCTTATACAAGCATGGGCTCATTCATTGCAGCTCCCAGTCATTACAGCACAATTCAGTGGTGTAGAGAAGGGGAGAAGGCTGTTCCGGTGGCCTGCAGTGTGGGAGGGATGGGGGAAACAGCGTGCCATCCACGCATCCCACCACTCCCACAGGTGACCAGAACTGCCTCCTCCCCTCCTCTACCCCTGAAAACTGTGCTGTAGATGACTGGGACCTGCAATGAATGAGTGCGTGCTTGTAGAAGCAAACATGCGCTCATTCACTGAGCTCAGTGGGCCACCAGCCACAGAGAAGAGAAGAGGGCTGTGCTGGTGGCCCACTTGGGGTCGAGATGGGTCGGCGAGGGGTGGTGGGAGACTAACTGCCGGGATGGGGGGTCCACTAGACACCTGGAAATAAGGATTACTTTTTTTTTTTACTGGGGATGGGGGGTCCACTAGAGATACCAGGGAATAATTTAAATTATAGGCCATGGACTGTATAATGCAGTTTGACTTCAGTTGTTTTATTAAGGGGTGGGATCATAGGGAGGGAGGTCGTCTAGCCACCATGGAGCGGTGATGTTTTTTTTTTAATCTGATGAGACCTGCGATCAGTGGATGGGGGTGGGACAACTAGCCACCAGGGAGTGGCAGGTTTCTTTTTTTATATTAGTGGGACCCAAGATCAGCAGGAGGGGATTGGACTACTAGACACCAGGTAGCCTTTTTTTGGGAGGGGGACCCTCGAGTGACTGGTGGGGGATATTAATGTTATTGTTGTTAATAATGTATTAAACTGCAAGTAAAAAATCCACAGAACTGACCACTGACAGTGATTAGTTCTGCAGAATTTTTGCTGCAGTTTAATCATTATCAACCCACAGCCGATACATTTATTCTGCCTGTTTTAAGGAAGAATTTCTGTGGAAGTTGCAAAAGTGATTTCTGAGCTTTCGCAGGACTGAAAATCGCACTTTCATTGAAATTCTGCTGGTGGAATTTTTTTTCGCACACCCCTACTACTTTGTTAATTCAAACTGTATGCATTTTTCAAGTAAACCAACTTGCAAAGTGTCATCCCTCACCCTAAATCTATCAGAAATGAATGTTTCAGGTTTCAACTTCACTGGCAGTATAGCTTATAGGTTAGAGTAATGAACTGTGAATGAACTTGGTATATCCACAAAACAGACTGGGTTTGATTCCTACAACCTCCACTTGCATACTGTGTGACTCTGAACAAGTAACATAATCTCCTCAGTGCTCCTGGGTTACCCCTGAAAACAGGCACCTGTGCTTAGTGGGCCTTACCTTTTTTGACAAAGAATAAACAAAAAAATTCCTTGATGGTGATTTTTAGCAGTGAGCAAAACAAATTCCTAAAAAGAACACCTCTTCACATTTTCAACCTTCTCGAGCATTTCAGTTGCAGATACAATCATTACCAAGTTTCCAGGTTTAGAGATCCTGGGTCTGAGAATAAACATGCAATTTTCAGGTTATTTTGTCCATGGATGGCCAAGTTTTTAAGACACAAAAATTAATAATTAACATAGAAGTTAGAGGTGGGCGAAAATTGCGAATTCAGCTTTCACAGAATTTTTGAGAAACTTCAGAAATTTAGCAGAAATTTTTGAACTTTCGCCATTCCCAAAACTGGGATTTTCCACGGATTTTCATCTGGTTCTGCTGACTTCTTTGTGAACTGCATAATAATACATTCTGCATAAACTGCAGAATTTATTCTGTCCACAGTTTAATGTACTATTTTACATTCACTTCCTTACTCGGAACACAGTCACCCCACACCCTGTCTAGTAGTTCCCTGCACCCACCGATCGCAGGTCCTAGTAAAGAAATAAAAAAAAAACTTTGATCCAAATCCCTGATCTCTGCTATCTAGTTGCCTCCCCAACCACCGATCATGGGTCCCAAGTAAAAAACCCTGATCCCTGTTATCTAGAGGTACCCTCCCCCACCGTCCCATTGCGAGTACTGGTAAAGAAGAAAAAAAACTCCAATCCCTCCCTGGTGTCTTGAGGCTCCTCACCCGCAAATCGTGGCCCCCAAAAATGTGTTATTTCCCTGGTGTCTATCAGATTCCCCTCCCAATCCAAGATTCCTTAATCCAGAAAAAAACAGCCAGCACTCCACCGACTCGTCCCCCTGTATTCCCAGTATTCCCTTGTGTTTAGTGGATCCCCATCCCCAAAAAAGTAATCCCAATTCCCAGGTGTCTAGTGGACCCCCATCCAACAGTTCATCTTCCACCACCCCACTATCCCCCACCCTACCCCTGAGCGGGCCACCAGTGAAACCTTCCTCTCTCCTTCATGGCTGGTGGCCCACTGAGCTAATGAATAAGCATGTGCTTTCTTGTACAAGCACACACCCATTCATTGCAGCTCCCAGTCATTACAGCACAGTTCAGTGGTGTAAAAAAGGGGAGAGGGCTGTTCTAGTGGCCTGCAGAATGGGCAGAATGGGTGGAACAGCATTGTGGACCCAAGAGGGGTCCACAATGCCATTTCCCCCATGCCGCCACTCCTGCAGGTGACCAGAACTACCCCTTCCCCTCCTCTACCCCTGAAAACTGTGCTGTAGATGACTGGGACCTGCAATGAATGAGCACGTGCTTGTACAAGCAAGCATGCATTCATTCATTGAGCTCAATGGGCCACCAGCTGTGGAGGAAGGAGGAGAGCTATGCTGGTGGCTCACTTGAATTCGAGATGGAGGGGGAACAGGGTGGTGGGGGACTAACTATCAGGATGGGGGGTCCATTAGACACCAGGGAATAGGGATTACATTTTTTTTTACTGGGATTGGGGATAGGGAGGTGGATACACTAGACACCAGGGAATTATTTAAATGATGGCCATGGACTGCATAATGAACTTTGACTTGAGTTGTTTTATTAAGGGGTGGGATCATAGGGAGTGGGGTCTGCTAGCCACCAGGGAGCGAAGACTTTTTTTTTATCTCTTGAGTCCTGCGATCGGTGAATGGGGGTGGAATCACTAGCCACCAGGGAGCAGCAGGGTTTCTTTTTTTATATTAATGAGAGCCACGATCAGTGGGTGGGAGTGGGACCTCTAGACACCAGGGAGCCTTTTTGGGGGACTCCCACAATTGGCTGGTGGGGGGTATAAATGTTATTGCTGTTAATAATGTATTTAACTGCCGGTAAAAAACCACAGAACTGACCAGTGACAGTGATCAGTTCTATGGATTTTTTATTGCAGTTTAATCATTATTAACCTGCAGTTGTTGATACATTTATTCTGCCCATTTTAAGGAAGAATTTGCTCAGACATTGCGAAAGTGATTTCTGAACTTTCGCAGAAGCGAAAGTCGCACTAACAGAAATGAATGTTTCAGGTTTCAACTTCACTGACAGTATAGCCTATAAGTTAGAGTAACAAACTCTGAAGGAGCTTGGTATATCCACATGACAGGCCTGGGTTTGATTCCCACAACCTCCCCTTGCATACTGTGTGACTCTGAATAAGTCATTTAACCTCATCAGTGCTCCTGTGTTACCCTTGAAAACAGGCACCTGTGCTTAGTGGGCCTTACCTACTCGAAAAAGAATAAAAAAAAAACTTGAAGCTGTTTTTTAGCTACCTGTGAGCAAAACAAATTCCTAAAAAGAACACCTCTTCACATTTTCAACCTTGAGCATTTCAGTTGCTGATCCAATCATTACTAAGTTTCCAGGAATTAGAGATCCTGGGTCTGAGAATAAACATGCAAATTTCAGGTTATTTTCTCCATGGATGGTCGAGTTATTAAGATACAAAAATTAATGCTTAACATAGAAGTTAGGAGTGGGTGAAAGTTGTGAATTCTGCTTTCATGGAACTCCTGCAAAATTTCAGAAATTTGGTAGAAATTTTTGAACTTTCGCCATTGCCAAAACTGGGATTTTCCACGGATTTTCATCTGGTTCCACTGACTTCTTTGTGAACTGCAGAATAATACATACTGCATAAACTGCAGAATTTATTCTGTCCACAGTTTAATGTACTACAGTATTTTACATTCACATCCTTACTCAGAACCCAGACCCACCACCCCGTCTAGTGATCCCCCGCACCTGCCGATTGCAGGTCCTAGTAAAGCAATTAAAAAAACTTTGATCCAAATCCCTGATCTCTGGTGTTTAGTGGCCCACCTAGCAGGCGATCATGGGTCCCAAGTAAAAAAAACCTGATCCCTGGTGTCTAGTAATCCTCTCCCCCCACAGGCTGATCACGGGTCCTGGTAAAGAAAAAAAAAACTCCAATCCCTCACTGGTGTCTAGAGGCTCCCCACCCACCAGTCATGGCCCCCCAAAAATGTTTTATTTCCCTGGTGTCTATCAGATTCCCCTCCTAATCCTGGATTCATTTAATCAACAAAAAAAACAGCCATCAGTCCACTGACTCATTCCCTCTATTCCCAGTATTCCTTGATGTTTAGTGAAGACCCCCATCGCCAATCCCTTGTAAAAAAAATGCCCTGCAGGGCTACCCACACCAACTACCCTGAAGTGTACATGAAATTCCCTACAGGGCTACCCACACCAACTGCCCCGAAGTGTAGATGTAATGCTCCACAGGGCTACCCACACCAACTGTCCCCGACATGTTTGTACAGAGCCCCATAGGGCTGCCCACACCCACAGCCCCCCAAAACCCCCATTGTGAATTGCTCCACAGGGCAGCACTGTCATCCCCCTACCCTTGCCCCAACCCTGAGTCGCAGTGCAAATGCTGCAAATACCCTGCCCTGGTAGTCTAGTGGTCCCTCACCCAGTCTTGCCAGCCACCCAGCACCCCACCCATCCCCAGCTGGCGATCTGCAGCCCACCTCTCACCTCCACAGCCAGCCACCGACTGAGTTCAGTAGGAGTGCTTACAGAAAAGACGTGCTCAGAAATTAATTTTGGAACGTGTCTTTACATTAGCGCTCCTATGGTACTCAGTGGGCAGCTGGCCATGGAGGTGAGAGGTGGGCTGTGTCAGTCACCAGCTGGGGATGGGTAGGGGGTGCTGGGTGGGCTGGCATGGCTGAGTGGGGGGCCACTATACTACCAGGGCAGGGTATTTGCTACATTCGCGACTGCGACTTGGGGTTGGTGCATGGGTGGGGGGATGACAGCGCCACCCTATGGGGCAATTTACAATGGAGGTTTTGGGGGGCTGGGGGTGTGGGCAGCCCTGCAGGGCTCAGTACGAACACTTCAGGGCAGTTTGTGTACTCATGCGGGGCATTACATGTACACTCCGGGGGCAGTTGGTGTGGGTAGCCCTGTGGGGCATTACATGTACACTTCAGGGTAGTTGTTGCTGGTAGCCCTGCGAGGTACCCACTGGGGTATGCTGGGCATAGGGGGGAGGACAACTGTAGCATGACTAAAGGTGGGTCTACAGGACTCCCGGGGTTGTGTCTTTCATTGCTGGTTCTCTTCCTGGGGTTCTTGTAGAATCCTGACATTGGGGACTTTGTTGGTTGCTGCCCTTCTGAAATGGGGAGCAACTACTGCCATAAACCCCATGGCACCATGTCGAATGGGGTTTATGGCGCAACTGCCGGCATAACAGCTTTTCAGTGCAAGTGGCCTGTGACATGTCGCAGGCCACTTTGTAGAATCGCGCATGTCGCAACTGCTGGCGTAAGTTGCTACATGCGCCATTCTGCTTGGCGCAACTGCTGTTATGCCAGGCATAAGTGTACTAGAATTGGGCCCATTATTTATAACTACATGTTGACTGTGCATCTAAAATGCTTAACAACAATTTCTTAAACATAGGTAAAGATCTGATGGACTTAACTGATTGTGGTAGGTGATTATAAGTACTTAAACCAATATAATCAAAGATCTTTGTCCAAAACAAGTTTTTCAGAAGGGGACCTTAGACAAGGTGGCATCCTGTGATCTAGTACAATGACATTTGTACTGTAATGGGAATAACTCTCTTACAGAACATGGAAACCTATTCAGTATGACCTTATGAAAAAAACTGAAGTTTTTAACTTTACTCTGTCATTCAAAGATGGTAGCTGAGCAGCCTGGTAGAGTAGACAGTGTTGAGTTTCATATGGAAGGCTTGTTATGAAATGACAGATTGCTTTATAAACTAATTGTAATCTATTTAGGACCCCACTCCCAGCAACTAAATATATTATCAAAATAGAATCTAGTAATAAACTGTTTGCCATAAGGGCATGCATTTCTGGTAGAAGATTATTTTGAACTCTATGTAAGGAGCCCAGGTATTGGTGTTTAATTTTTATCAAACCATCTACATGAGATTCAAAGCTTAAGGCACTGTCCAGTGTACATCCCAGGTATCTAAACTGGTTGACTGGTTTAATAACTTAACCTTGGGTCTTGGTCAAAAGAACATCTGTTACACAGCGTGGTCAAAAAACACACAGGGAAAAGAGCTACACACAAGATAGCACTCAGGGAAAACAGTGAGTGCTACAGACAGCGCCAAACTGCAGGGTTCAGAACTTGGATGAGGGGGCACAGAATTTGGATGAGGGGGCATGGAACTCAGATGACCGGGCACTGAACTTGGACAAGGGGGCACGGAACTCTGATGGGGGAGAAATTCAAGTGAGTGGGCAACATAAATAAACTTCCCAGCAAAAATGGTGTGTCAGTTTAACAATTTTATGTGGGGGGCTTTGCCCCTGGTACCCTCTATATGGTGGGCTTTGCCACCCACATCCCCAATCAAATATATATATAAACATCCTTGACAATATACAAATCACCACCCAAAAAAAAAGTATAATGAAGGAGGAACAGTTGAACCCGGGTCAGCCAGGTGTATCAGCCATTCACAGCCTGTCACTCAGCTAAGCTACGCAGCCAGCATGGTCCCCCAGTGCACATGGAAATCTTAGATTGCTTGGCCTGGCTGAAAAGAGCTACATGTATAGCACTGTAATTACCATGCTATAATTCCCCAATAGCCCTTTTTACTCGCACTGTTTCCTCAATGTGGTTTTTACCATACTGTAATTCCCAAGCGCTTTTGACCAGATTCCCTTAACCATTTTGAAATCTTAACAAAAGTTCACTATTCTGAATCTTTTTATTGCTGCTGAAAACCATGGTTTTAGTTTTCTTAATGCTTAAGACCATCCTTTTGCCATTAAACCAGTGCTGTAAATTAATAAATTTGTTTTGGAGAATATCATAACATAACAAAGATGGTGCACGCAATGGAGTTCAAGTTAAGTCAAAGGCATATCCTTACTTGAACCCAAATGAATAAATGTATACTATTACTTGAACGGGAGTCACGTGATGGCAGCTGGCTGAATGGCAGCGAGGGCCTAGAGCTCTCTCCTCCAACCCTCCTAATTGCCATAATCTGCGTCAATTTTCGCTCCAGTAAAGTGGCCAGACTCTCAGTACTGAGTCATTTGTATTTGGATCTCTGATTTTTGGTCGGTTTCTCATATACCCGTCAGTTTGGGTGAGGAGATGGAAGTGGATAGGAAGCAGGCAGCGGCTAAGCATCGCGCCTGCGACCCAGAAAAGTCAGCCAAAAAACGCTGGAGCCAAGCGGGTTTGGGTCGGAGAAGGCTGAGATACATCCCAGGCGTCAGCTCCTCTACAGAGGACAAGTTCATGCAGGAGCTGGCTCCAGTTAAAACTCTCCTTCAGGATCTGACCACGGAATTAAAGTCTTTAAGGGGCGACCTTTCCTCCCTCACTATGAGGGTGTCGGACTCAGAGGCCAGAATCTTTTCAGTGGAACAGTGGAGGGCGAAGGTGGACACAGAGGTAACCGGACTGTCCCAGCAGATTCGGAAATTGCAATTGAAAGCGGAAGACTTGGAAGGCCGCAGTCGCCGGAACAACCTCCTCATTCTGGGGCTACCGGAGTTGGAAGAGGGACGGACTTGACAGCCTTTTGCAACGGCTCCTTGTTAAAATAGTTGGTCCCTCCCGATTAATCCAAGCTACCATCTCGAAAGGCTCACAGGTCGCTGGAGGCCCGACCACCGCCCAAGCCTCCGCCGTCCCATAATCATTAAATTTTTGAGCTACATTGAGAGGCAGCACATATTTAATAAATCTCGGGAGCTCAAAGAGATCATATGGGAGTCGATGAAGCTGAGGATTGCCCAGGATCTTCCTAAGGAGATGAGAGTGAGAAGGGCCGCTTTTCATCCCACGATACAGAAGCTAATGGCGGCGTCTATTCCTTTTCGGATGATATATCCTGCCACCCTTAAAGTTTCAGTGGGCAGTGCCACTTACAGCTTTGAGTCTCCAGAGACTGCACACAAAGAACTGGCTGCTAAGTTCCTGGACTTGTTCAAGGCAAAGGGATGAACTGAATGGCGAACAATGTGTTTAAGGGGGATTTGGCCTAAGGCTATTTTCATTGTTACTTCGCTTTGTACACAGAGGGGTCCCTCTCTCTTTTAAGAGCAGGGGTCTTATTTCTTTTTAATACTTTCTCTGCTAGTTGGGTTTGGATAGTTCCTACCTGCTCTGGCTACTTCCTCTGGTTTTTGCTGCAGGTGAGATCCGAGGTGGCTGAGTGGGGATTGTAATGGGCCGAGATAGCTGGTCCTTTGGCCTCCTCCCGGAACGCCTTTATTGGGGGTGGAGTTTCCCAGGGAACTGCTTTCTTATGTAGGACCCGGTTTCGGTCCGACTAACATATAGCACCCCTTGGAAACACGGCGAGCCAGTTGAGGTTGTGTTCATTTTTTTGAGGTTCGCCCAGTTCGAGGTGGACTTCTTCTCTCCCACTTCACCTTAGGGGGTGAGTAGCGGACTCCTGCTTTGGGGATTTCCCCCTTCTGATACTTTGAAAGTGGGAGATGAGACCTAAGGTGGTGCAGACGTGGTGGTTGGATGGGGGTGGGCTTCTGGGCCCAGCCTTTGGGACGGCTGAGTCGCGAGCTTATGGAAGGGGGGTTTGCCAGTTCAGCCTCATTTGCAGGGATCCTGCAGGGCTTCCCAGAATGGTATAGGGAGGGTCTTTTTCCCAGTGGGAGTGTTATCGAGTACTTTATTTCTTTGTTCACTCCCTGCAGGATGGGTGGGGCTGGACTCGCGGCGGGGACATGTCCCCAAAACCTTGGCTTTGTTGTGAGGTTTCTAAATGTTTTCAGCCTGGGGAACATGTTGTATATAGTTGTTGGGTGGGGTTATGGATGGGTTTTTCGCGGGGAAGGGGGTGGCCTGCCAATCAATGTTCTTCTATGACTCCATACTAACTGTAGTTATTTCTGTGAAGTTGTTGGATTTCTGGTTGGGACCCTCGTGGCAGGCTCTGGGGGTATGTTGCATCATATGTAGTTATTTGATGGGGTTTGAAGAGGGTTGTTTGGGGGGGAGGTTTACCTACCAAGCCTTGTTTTGGTGCGACCGTATCTCAATTGGGGTTAAGTTCCATAGCTTGTTATTATTGTCAATGGGTATCTTTGGGCAGGCGGGGTGGGTATGGAAGTCTAGGGATAGAGTGTGCATATATTTTTGCTATACCTCTGGATGTTCTGATATATATTCTCTTCTCATACTGTTTTTAAAATGGTTACTGGAGATGTTAAAATAAGCGCATGGAATGTGCACAGGGCTTAGGGAAAAGTTAAAGAACTCAGGTATTTAACCACTGCTCTTTGGTGCAAATTGATATTTTATTCCTTCAGGAGACCCATCTGAAAGGTGGGGAGGCTAAGTGGCTATCTCGCTCTGTCTTCTCACAGGTATATGTGGTGACTGGATCCAATTATAGTAGAGGAGTAGCTATTCTTATTGAAAAACATGTGTTATTTGTGAGAGACTTGGTAGTGGAGGACCCGGAGGGGAGGTTTATTTTGGTAAAGGGCACACTCAACGGGGATGTGGTAATTTTAGGTTCTGTCTATGGGCCTGTTGGGGGAAGTCCTGAATTCTTTATGGCTCTCGCTGATAAAATCAGCGCTCTCCTACCCTCGCAAATTATCTTGGGGGGAGACTGAAACGTCCCATCTTCCTACGTTATGGATAGAGATCCCCAGGATAATCGGCCCCCGACAAACACGCAACGAGCTCTATATGATTTTTTACAGATGCTGGGACTATGTGATCCCTGGAGACTCTCTAACCCCTCTCTTCGGATCTTTTCTTTCTTTTCCCAACCCCATGGATCGTGGTCGAGAATCGACTACATTCTGCTTAGTAAATCTCGTCTTCCGGGGCTCTGTCAGTCTGGCATTGAACCAATTATCCTCTCGGATCATGCAATAGTCTGGATTAAACTTTCTCTAGGCTCTGAGTTTCAGTGTGATACGGCCTGGAGACTTAATACCCAGCTACTTAAGGATCCTCAGATGGTGACACAAATAGGGTCCTGGATTTCTTTCTTCATGGCGGATAATCTAGATCCGTCTCTGAGGTTTGACACTATTTGGTGTGCTCTAAAATGTTACCTCGGGGTGAATTGATTAAATTGGCCGCTGCAAGGAAGAAGGCCCGATTGGAGCGTGCAGTTTCCTTAATGAATAGAATCAGGGGTCTGGAGGCTGCCCAGTCTTTGACCTCTCTGTTGTCCTCTTTAGAAGCCCTGGTAGCAGCCAAAAATGAATACAATGATTTTCTTAAAGAGAAGGCAGAATACTGCCTGATTAGAACCCAGGCTAAATACATCGATCAGGGGGAAAAGGCTGGGAGGCTTCTAGCTTTGCGCCTTCATGCGTTGGAAGGTTCCAGGATAATCCCAACTCTGCATACGCCCACCGGCTCTGTGGAAACTTCCCCTAGGGGAATTGTACGAATCTTTGAAGGGTATTATAAGGACCTATATAGCCGCCAGCTTCCCTGCCTCCTGTCAGATATCGAAGCGTATTTAGATGGTCTTGATATCCCTCAGCTTATGTCTTCTCATAAAGGAATTTTGACTGCTCCTCTCTCTCTAGAGGAAATAGAAAGAGTTATTGCCTCTATGACCTTGGATAAGGCACCCTGACCAGATGGATTTCCCATTAACTTTTATAAAGCTCTCTCCAAAGATCTTGCTCCTATACTTCTCAAACTTTATGAATATCTTTTCTCTTCCCATGTTATAGACCCTTCTCTTCTTGAAGCTACCATTATTTTAATTCCCAAGCTGGGTAAAAATCCTACAGACCCAGCGAATTATAGGCCCATATCCCTTCAAAACTATGACATGAAAATTCTCTCCAAAATTCTGGCCGAGAGGATCAAGGCGGTTTGGACCCAACTGCTCAGCCCAGAACAAGTGGGTTTTGTGCATTCTAGATCTTCGGCTGATCACTTAAGAACCCTTTCTCACATATCTCAGTACGCTCGTACATCCCAACGCCCCATGATTTTAGTTTCGTTGGACGCAGAGAAAGCGTTTGATCGGGTGGATTGGTCCTTCCTTTGGGCTGTGATGGCTAGAATGGGTTTTCCGGTTTCTTTCTTGGCATGGGTTCAGACCTTTTATAAAGCTCCCTCAGCCAGAATATATTGCAATGGAGTCTTTTCCTCGATATTCCGGTTGTTCACGGGCACTAGGCAAGGTTGCCCTCTCTCGCCCTTTCTATTTAATTTGTATTTAGAACCTCTTCTCATTAAACTTAAATCTTCAGTGCTTATAAAGGGATGCGCGGTGGGTCAACAGGAGCTGGTCCTTTTGCTTATGCAGATGATATTCTCCTGCATATTGAATCCCCTGTGGACTCCCTTAGACATGCACTGGATGTCCTTAATCAATATGGGGCCCTTTCTCAATATAGACTGAACATTGCTAAATCTGAAATCTTTCCGTTAAATGCCTATACGTATAAGCATGAGTTTGCGAACTTCGGTATGAGGTGGTCTCCCAGATCAATTAAATATTTAGGGATCCAGTTTACAACGGATCCCTCCCTGCTTAGGAAGCTCAATTTAGATGATCTCAAGAGTCTTATTCAGCAGGATCTGTCACGGTGGTCTACTCTTCCTATCTCCCTCTGGGGTCGGATCAACATTATTAAAATGAATGTTCTACCCAGTATTTTTTACCCTCTTAACATGCTTAATCTTTGGTTACCTGTTTCATACTTTCAGAAATATCATGAGATGTTCTCCAATTTTATCTGGCGAGGAAAGGGAGTGAGGCGGTCGTTCATTAAGCTTTCTCTCCCTAAAGATAAGGGTGGGCTACGACTCCCAAATCTTCTGCTTTACCACTGGGCAGTCCACCTTGCTAAGTTAGGCAGATGGTTCTCGACTAATCCAGACTCTTTTCATCCAATCTGGCTCCAAATTGAGAGGTCGGCTCTCCTCGGGGGTTAGGTTGGATCCCTATGCCATTTTTTATTCTCCTCTCTCGGTGCTTTCACAATGGATAGACGACCGGTTGATCCTTGGGTCTCTTGAATCTCTCTTTCAGTTCTGGCATTTTATAAATGTATTTCCCACACGGGACTTAAGCCAGCCAATTATGTTGAACCCCAATATTAAGTTGGGTAACTCGATGATTACTTCCGAGTGGCTTCCACAACTTAGGGATGTTAATCTAGAGCACCTCTACGACCATGGATCCCTTCTCTCATCAGTGGACATTCTTGATAGATATGCTATTCCTAAGGTCATGATTTTTAAAGTCTATCAGTTGAGACACCTTGTGGTTGGAAAATTTGGTGCCCTTTTTAAGGAGCCGAAGATCCGCCCCTTCCTTTCTCAAATAGTAGGCCTTGCTTCCAAACCGCACTCTATTTCGTTAATATATTCTTTCCTTCTAAATTACAAATTTCCGGAACCTCTGGAGGGCTCCAGTACCTGGTCCCCACTGCTGCCTGAGGCGGGTCTGGACTGGTCTCGTATTTGGAAGGATCTCCACAAATATCACTCACAGGACAGACTCAGGATTACCCAACATTATATAGTGAATGACATGTATTATACTCCCAAAAAGCTTTTTAAATTTAAGAAGCATCCTACCGCACTTTGCTCCAGATGTAAGCAGGGGAAGGGAGATTCTTTACACATTTTTTGGTATTGTAGTAAAGTTGCCCCCCTATGGTCTTCTATCCGGGACAATTTAAATCCTTTACTAGGTCTCTCAGATTGTTTCACCCCTCAGATTTGTATTCTGGGTGACTATGCTAGTATAGATAGTGTGGAGCGTAGATATCATATTGCTTTGGTATCCGCTGCAGTTAAAAAGATGGTCCTTAGACATTGGACTGACCAACTGGTGTTGTCCTATGCCGAATGGCTATCAGAGCTCTCTGCCTATCTAAATTCTGAAAATTTAGTAGCCAGTGTGCGGTGCTGTATGGATCTGTTTCGGAAAAAATGGGGCAAGCTGCAAGCACTGTATTTTCACCAATGAGTTCCTGGTTTTTTACCCTACGCCCATAACTGTATTCCAGTTTGCCATATATGGTGATTCTGTATCAAATAACTCAGGGGGTGGAGTACCCCCTGTATGGTTATTATATTAATTATCCAGATTGGAGGTATTAATTGTTTGGCACACTCAACTAGGTTGGGCTGGATGGTTTCGAGTGGGTTTGGGGTGGGGGTGGGGCAGAGGTGGGTTGATGGGTGGAGGGAGGGGAGGAGGGGTGGGAGGTTTTGTGTTATCATTTTGTTGATGTTTGGGGGCTTTGGGTTTTTTTTTCTTGTTTTTTCCTTTTCTTTGTTATGCCCTGTATTCTCTATGAGTTGTATATTTCTGTGACGATTGGTTGTTTTGTCTGTAAAATCAATAAACTTAAATTTAAAAAAAAAAAATACTATTACTTGAACCTTGAGATGGCACAGATAGAGAAGAGAGAAACTGATGCGATAGATTTGGGAGCAGTATCCCAAATCTGCCCAAATTTTGTTTTGCCACTGCATTTGATTTGTGTTTGAAGCATTAAGAACTGCACTCACCGAACCTCTCACAAAATGGGTCTTGAATGTGTTAATGTTGGTATGAGAGGTGGTAACAGACTAGAGAGGTTACTCCAGTATGAAAGTTACTGGATTTTCAATCTACTGTAGGTAGCCTACAACGACATGGCTTGAACATCATCTGAGATTTAAAGCTGTCCGTTTAACCTAGATGGCAATACCTGTTAGTCCTTCAAGACATGCCAGTATATCACTTAATAGTCCAGCTCTATTGCTCTATATGGGTCTGCTTGTACAGATGTCATGAGGAGTTCAGCAAGCAGAGTTCTTACTGCTTCAAACCCAAATCTTATGCAGTGAAAACCTAACATCTGGGTGTATTTGGGGTACTGCTCCTGACTACATAACATAAATTCCTCTCTGCTGTATCTGTGCCATCACAAAGTTCAAGTAATACTATGCATTTATTAATTTGGTTTCAAGTCAGGATATGCCTTTGATTTGCTTGTTCTTTGCTGTGTAAGGAGGATAAGGACATTGAAAACAGGAGCATGCAGGCTGAACAGGGTTATGAAGAGTGAGAGTCTGAAGTGAGCTGGAGTAGGAGTGCTGATACAAGTTAGGTAAGAAATACAGGCTAAGTGGTAGGGAGACCAATTTTCACTAGTTAAGAATAATGAAAATAATCTGTTCATCACTGCTTTTTATCTTTTCTTATGATTTGAGCAAGGGATGACATTGAATGAGGTTGGAGCAGGCAGTGAGAGAAAGGAGAGAAAAGAAAGCAGGGGGCTAGTTACAAAGCAAATTGCTGGAGCGAGTGGCAGTCTTACATAAAAAATTTGAAAAATAAAGTGTTTTCTTGTGAGCTGATGACTTACACTTGTAAAGGCAGTTGGCACTAGAGTAAGATATGAATACTGCTTGTAAGACATAGGAAGGGAACTCTAGTGGAGCTAAGGGCTGCAGTTTGATTGTGGAAGTGGTGCCAGTGGGGCGGGGCCATACAGTGACATGTCTGCCATGCACATAAATCCATAGTGACATATTACAGGGGCACAGCTGCACCCCTATAGTTAGGGTTGAGTAGCTTGTTTAATGTTATACCTCAGATTTTGCACTTTAATAACTTTGCAACCGATCAATGGATTTGCACAAAATTTGTCATGCACTGCCCTGTGGGGATGTCTTTTGCAGACATTCAAATATATATTTTGCTCATTGGGACCTGATGAGCTTCGCTTAGTACTTTTTTTTATAGCTCCCATGCCCTCTGAATGTTTTTTGTAATTTTTTAAACCCTTTTTCATTACTTTCTAAGATCCTTTTTCACAAACCCTTTTTCATTCAAGGATCACAAGTGACAAAAAAGGATTTGGGACACACAGAAAAAAGCCTTTTTACAGCTTTTCCCTGTAATTTTCTATTTCCATAGTGTAGTGGTCCCTCCCACTCCTGGTCACTGATCCCATATTAAACATTAATTTTCCATAGTGTGGTGGTTCCCTTCCCCCTCCCTGGTCACCGATCTGATCCCATATGAATGTTAGTTTTCCATAATGTAGTTTTCCCTCCCCTTCCCCGGTCACCAATTTCATATAAAATATTAGTTTTCCATAGTGTAGTGGTCCATCCCCCTTCCCCGGTCACCAATCCCATGATAAATTGTTTTCTGTAGTGTAGTAATTCCTCCCCCCACCCTTCGATTTCCATTGCCCATTCCCTTGGTGTCTAGTGGCACCCCTGACCCACTGATCACCATCCCCATTATGGTTTGCTGTACTAAATAAAAATAAAAATAAACCTAAAATAAAGAAAATGATCCAATTTTTTTTTAAACCTGCGGAAAAAGAATGGTACCTCACCTGTCAGTTGCCCCCAACCCCCACCTCCCACTCAGCACCCAAAACCCCACAACCCCCAGTACACCCCCACACACCCTCACTCACCTGAACAGGTCCCAGGTTCAAGACCTGCTCTCCAGTCAAAGATACATCTTGCTGTTGGAACTGACAACTGCAATATGAGAAACTAATTTAAATGCAGTTCAATGTATTTCAGTGGGGGTTTCAATTTTTATGCATAACTTAGCCATTTTTGAGACTTTCACCCCAAATGTTCAACATGGCTTTTTGGGGACCCCACCTCATGAACAATAGGACTATCATTAAACAAATTCCACCCAAAAGGTGATTTTGCAGAAGCTTGATATATTCACTTTTCAGGCAGGATTTGGCAATTTTTTTGCACGTGTTCATGAGGTGGGGTCATAAGAAAGTTATGTTGAAAATGTAGGATCAAAATATGAAAATAATGTCAAAGTTATAATCATTCATTGCAATTTTGCTATACATGCATGTATCTTCAGAAATTTAAAATATTTTCACCCCATATTTTCAACATAGCCTTCTTACTACCCCTCCTCATGTATGGCTCAGATGTCATTTTTCAGATCCTGCCCATAATGTGTTTTCACACCTGTGGCATGGAATTGCATTGCAGTTGCACAGAATTACGTTTTGGTGGGGATTCAAATTTGCTGTACCGTATACATGAGGTGGGGTAATATGCTGGCTATGTTGACAGTGTGGTCACTGTTGTTTTTTTATATATGGAACTGCAGGGCTCAGAGGTCCCTGTGCTTCCACAGCTACATATGGTACATATACACATCTATGGAGATATTGGAACACAGGATCTGAAGGACCCTGCACTCCCACAGTAAAATAAGGATACTGTTATACTATCTGAAAAAGTAAGGAAATAAGTTGCAAAAGAACTTTGTTAATGCTCCAGATAGGGCCAAAGTGACAAAAGTTGGGAAATGAGGCATTAGGGTTTCCAACCCTAACACCCCACCCTCTCAAACCAGGCAGGAAATCAGGCATGGGGTGTGCCTTGGACTTCTCAAGCCTAATGCTCACTCCATTCTCATAAAGTCTACACATCTGACCTTATTTACAGATGGAATGGGGTGAGTGTTAGACATGAGAATCCCAACTCACACCTCAAACCTGCTTTCCTGTCTGGTTTGGGAGGGTGGGGTGTTAGGGTTGGAAAGCCTCATGCCTGATTTCCCAGCTTTTGTCACTTTGACCCTAACTGGAGCATTAACAAAGTTTTTTGCAACTTATCTACTATATACATAAATACTGATGATGTGTCTGCTATGTACATAAATGAAATTTATGTTCTCCATAGCTGAAATATCGAGATTTATGTAATGGCTTTTGGGTTCACTTCTATTGCATAAATATATATTATAGGGGTGCAGCCATGCCCCATAGTTAGGGTTGAGTAGGCACTTCAATGTTAAATCCCACATTTTGAACTTTAATAACATCGCGACCGTTCAATGGATTTGCATAACATTTGCATACTCCATCACCTATGATAGTTCTCTGGATGTGGTGAATTACGTTTTGGTTGGATATGTGGTTTTCAAGTTATAGAGAGGTGAAAAATGAACTTTTCACTCATTGACTTTGCTGGGCTTTTCTGTGAACTTGTCTACAGCCCTGATGGTTCGGAATCTTGGTCTAAAATTTGTAGGGCAGAAAAAGACTAGACAACAGATGTGCCTGTTGCTAGTCTGGTGAAAAAATAATCTGTTTCAAAGTTATTTAAGTTTAAAATTCTGAAAAAATGTTTCTGAGCATGCTCAGTAAGGACTTCAAGATAGCTGAAATGGAAAAGGAAGCCTGTTTCATATTGGAATATTCCTTTTTCATTTGATGCCATCTTGTTTCCTTTTTTCCAAAAAGAATTCAAAACTTACCAAACTGACATCCTTGAGAGACACCAACACATCTATCTGGGTGATTGTACCCCATTAGGTGTAATCTACACTTCACAGTTGTAGACATTCTCTAGAAATGTTTTTTTTAAATATTATAAATCTTTTTTTGTGACCGTGTGATACAAAAAAAGAATCCTTTTATCTATCATAAGTCACAAAAAAAGATCATTTTTCGTGAAGGGATTGTATAAAACTTACAATTGCTTGGCAAAAAAAATATTTTTTTCTGCTGGGGAGAATTTTTATGAAGAATCAGCTAAAGAAAAGGGATGGGAGAAATGGTCTGTGCCTCTCTATGCAGTGTAGTAAAAACAATACAATTTTTTTTTAATTACACACAGAATAGATCCTGAAACAAAAGCTGCAAGTTCCTCTTGAAGGCAATGCTGTAAAGATTGATTTTCCTTCTTTTGCAACTGATTCCTTCACACAGAAAAGAGCATCATGAGCCTGTGAAGCCTAAATTTGACTTCCATTAAACAGCAACAGCCAGCAGAGAACAATCGTTTCTGGATGTCTATCAGAACATAATTTTGTAAGAAGAGTGCATTCAAGCCAACGGTCCAGTGGGCAGGTGGCAAAGCAAGTCCATTCCACACCACAGAATGAAGCAAAGTCTGACTGAGAATCAGAAACACTAGCACAGCTTACACATGCAATGGGTATCTAATCCATATCCCTAATCCATGTTCCATAAAACAGAACTGAAGTACAGTAGGTCCCTTCTCTTTCCTTCTTTTCATCACTCTGAGGATTAAAAAATAAAGTAATATGTATGCTAAACAGAAATAACTGTTACGAAAATGGATATCCTGAAAGACTGAGGTTCAAGTCCAAATCACACCTTAACAACCCCTCAGGTTGGCAGACGTGGGCTCGAGCGCTGAATGGAGAATTAGTGGATACAGTTAGAGACCAGGGTATGCCGTAAGGAGTCCTGCCAAGGCACCTGGCTTTATAGAGACAACAAGGTTCCCTAGGTGAAATGAGGAATGACTACTGACAAGGTTAACTAAGTAAATAATAAATAATAAAGAAAGAAATTAACAAACAGCATCTTCTTAGCTTCTGATTTTTGAAGGCCTTGCATGCATGCCGTGAAAGTCAAAGAAGAAGAAGAAACAGACAGAGTAGTTTGCCCTTCCAGAAAAATCAGCCCACTCCTGTAATATTCATGTTCTTGCCTTCTTTTGCATCAAATTCTCCACATAGAAAAGAGCATCATGAGCCCATGAAGTCTAAATTTTATTTACAATAATTACAGCCAAAACATAAAATGGTCCCTTGCCAATCTGACCCCCCAACCCCATCCCCACCTCCCACTCAGCATCCACCACCCCACATCTGCCAGTACAACCCCGCACTCGCTCCCTTACCTGAACAGGTCCCAAGATCAAGATCCACTCTCCAATCGAAGACACATCTTGCAGCTGGAACAAGTGACTGCAATATGAGAAATTAAGGTAAATGTGGATCAATGTATTTCAATGTGGTTTTCAGCTTTGATGCATAAGTTGTTCATTTTTGCATATTTTGATCCCAAATTTTCAACATGGTCTTTTGGGTACCCCACCTCATAGAAAATATCACTGGTATTTCCATCCCGAAAGGCGATTTCACAGTCGCTTGGTGAAATCCTCTTTTGGATGTCATTGGACTATTGTCACTGCCTTTGTTCAAGAGGTGGTGTCATAAGAAAGCTATGTTGCAAATTTGGTGTTAAAATACGTAAAAAAGGCAAAGTTATGCGCATGTGTTTAAATTTAACTATACTGGCTCATAACTTCGGTAATTTTAAATATTTTCACCTCAAATTTTCAACATAGACATTTTTTTACATCACCTCATGAATGTGACAGCTGCCTTTTTTCAAATCCTGGCCAACACTTGTTTTTTCAGCTGTACAGTGGAATGATGTTGTGGTGGCATGGAATTACATTTTGGTGGGGATTTGAACATTCTAAGCACAGCGTTCATGAGGTGGGGTAATAACAAAGCTATGCTGACAGTTGGTTTTCTGTTCTGGCTGAAATTCTTCCATGGCAATATACATGTACTCATCTATGGAGGGTTGGCAGCTCAGGGCCTTTCTGGCCCTACTATCCCACAGGCAAATGAGGATGCGATTATGCTGTCTCAAAAAGTAAGAAAATTCTTTGCAAAAAAATCTGTTAATGCATCAGTTAGGGTTAAAGTGACAAAGTAGGGAAATGCGGTTTTAGGGTTCTCAACACTATCACCCCACCCCCACCCTGGAGACAGCAAACCAGGCATGGGGTGTGCCTTGGCATACTCCACCTTAACACTCATCACCTTCCATCAGTAAAGAAGCTGACATGTTTACAGTGTATGAGAATGGAGTGAGCATTATGATGGCGAACCCCAAGTCACACCCCATGACTGGTTTGCAGCCTGCAGGGTGGAGGTGGGGTATTAGGGGGTAGCCTGTGATGATGGTGACCAAATATGGGTGACCATCATAACAGCAACCCATATAACAGCACTTTCATTGTGGGCAACTGTAAGGGGATGGTGACTGCATCGATCATGAAGCTAGGATGGGCAACGGGAAGGGAGGGTGGGTGACAGGATGTGGAGGGATGAGGGACAGGGATGTGATCTACGGGGAACCTGCTTCTGCCGAGCCAGCCATGTGGTGTGGTGGGTAGGGTGAATGGCTCTGATGGAGCAGGTTCTGAGTTCAGGGCCAGGGGCAGGTGTGTCATTTTGTGATTCCCGCAACTGAGGGACTTAGTTATTTTTTCTTAAGCTGGGTTGTGCCCTCTTCCCTGACATGCACCCCCCTGGAGTTGAGAATCTTTATTTATGGGGGGGTGCAGTCTTCCCATGTACAAAATTCCTGATAGCCTTTTTCTGCATATCATCGAAATTGTTTTTGGTGATAATGCAAATTGGGATAATAGCAGTCACTATTATCACATAGAACCATATTAGGGTTGGTAACCCTAACACCATATTTCCTTACTTTTGTTGCTTTAACCCTTACTGATGCATTAACAGAATTTTTGCAAAGAATATATAGATAGATAGATAGATAGATAGATAGATAGATAGATAGATAGATAGATATGAAAATAAAACCTTATGAAGTTATGACTATTTTAATAAATACTTATAAACTGTGCTTGTTTTTCTGTCACTGGATTCTTTCATTTATTTTCATTTTTTCGATTGAGAACACACATATTTGTATACTTGCTATGTGCCTAAGATGTGAAACCTTCTCATACAAAAGGAGGACTGAGGAGAAGGCCACTTAAATAACAGTTTGTTTTAACTAGGTATACAAAAAGGAAAAAAAAAATTTCAATAAAGCTACTATATTATTAAAAGAACTAGGATGACAGGTACTAGTAGAAAAAAACAATGTGTACATTTGTTCTTTCTCTACACCTGTTTTGGACCCTTCAAAGTGCTCTACTGATAAACTACCTCTGGTAGGCTACCTCTGAGTATCCTGGGGGCATGTGTGATTTTGTATTTTTGAAACTTGGCTTCCCGGCCAAATGCCCTTTGGGGTAAACATTGCCTCAGTGCTTGCACACAGAGGTTCTTTATCTTTTACCTCTGAGTATACTAAATGACTGATTTGCTTTTAAGCTGATGTGGTTCTCTGCTAAGAAGAAGAAAAAATATGCATTTACAGTATATATTGCTTTTCATACACATTGTTTCGCAAACTGCTTTATAAGCAATAAGGGACTGGTAGTAAAGTGATTATAAATGTGTAGTGGCAGCAACTGCATACAACAACACCCGGTTCAACCATAGATATCTGCATGAGCCAGTTTTATGGGACTGGGAATTTTCATGAGGTTACTGGTGAAAATCCCCTTCTATTGCAAGAATTTATTAAGATGTCTTTAATGAAAGTACAACAATAGTATCTGAGCTTAGAGGAAGTGCAAACCCAATCTAGAAAGTGTAGATTTTTCATCATAATATCTCCCTGTTTTTGGATAGATCCTGAGCTGCCCCCTTGCCCAGCAGTGCAGACGCAAGGATCATTAAAATAGTCAGTAATAGACTTTCTGCATACATATGGGGCATCTTATGGTTAAGTATTCATGGATGGTTAGGAGTAAGAGAGACATGGAAACATAAGAGCATGGAGGAAAGATACTGCCACAGACAGTAGTGTACCCAGATAGTAGAAACACAGGAGCATCTATTTAAAGAATGTGGAAACATAGAAGGATTTTGGATCTATCTAGCAGGTATATGGGACTAGGACTTTATTACTCTCATGTCATATCAAAATCTCAAAGTTTTGCCCTGATAAGGTGGATGTGGTTACAATATGGGACTTTTGAGTATTATTTTCTCAACTTTGAAATACCAAGTATGGCAAATGAGATGTGCTCTAGCCATCCAACAAAAATATGCAACCTTCATGAAACTGCATGGTTATTAAGCAAGCCATTAGCAGGGTACATGAAAGAGATGTGTCCATCTTCTGGCAAGGTGAGGTAATGAGCCTGCGGCAAGGAGTTCCAAAGGTAGTATATATTTAAAGAATGTGCAGTTGTAACCATGCCTGATATAACTCAATATGACCATGCAGTTATTTTGTAGTTATCTTATTCACATAATTAAGTATAAGGGCTATTTTTCTTGATTTTTGTGTTACTATTAATGTTTATTCTGGCGTATGACAACTATAAACAGAAAGCGAAAAATGTAAATAAAATAAAGAATGTTGTAATTCGTTATGTTAATGGCCATTTCCCTACTCTTGTCAAAAGTGTCTTAAGTTCTTTTACTTCCACCTAGACAGCACCAAAGATGAGCAAAAGGGATCTTGTTTTAACAATTCATTTGAAGGATGGCAGGTGTTAGGTGTCAACATTGATGGTATATGCTTAATCCTGGTATGGGATTAGAACCTATGACCTTCTGGTCTAGAGGTGGATGTGCTTCCACCTGAGCCAATCTAAGACCATGACTGTACTGCATTGCTGTGAGGAGGCCCACCAGGGTGAAAACAGTATCTGTAATTGGACATTCTCAGTCTGGGCCTGAACAATAGTTAATGTGTTTTTGAAAAGCATCCTTTTTCTGGTTAAGCTATGCCAGCCACATTACATACACAGGATTTTGAGTGCTGGTGTGCAGTTTGGGGAGACAATCAGAAACCAAACAATTTGAATATTTGTTCTCTCCTTGCAGCCATTTTGGATTCTACGTACTGCATGTCTTTCAAGCTTTTTCTCAGTATGCTACATCTGAGTGTACTAAATATCTGATTTCAATGGTTAATTTGTTATCGTTTGCATACTGTGGCTTTTTTTTCACATTCAAGACATACATAGATGCTGTTGTACAAAACTAAATCTATGTGTACAGATACTATTCTGAATTAATTTCCTAGAGCTAATCTAACAGTTTTAAATAGAATATTGACAGATCTAATACTCCAAATGGAAAGATTTCCAAAACAAGATGAAATGCCTTTAGTTAGTGAAATCACTAGGGAGAACTGTTACAGTGTGTTATAAACTAAGCTGCTTTCTAGATGTTATGGCATGTAAAACAAGATTTTTGAAGCCCAGAGTCATCTACCTAATAGAACATGACATTCAGCTTGTGTTGCCTTCCAGCACCATAAATGCTTTAATTGTCTTTAGTTACTGAGCTGTGTTTCATAATCTGCAGAGATTTAGTCACTGATTTTACAGCCTGCATAATACTCATAGTCTATGACATGGTGACCTGCACACCTTAGGGGCATGAGATGAGAAATATGGCCTTAGATTTGATATGGAAAGTGCAAGTTTTGAGCCTAGGAATGAAGAATCTGGGTCACACAAACACCCTGTGAATCAGTTTCACCTCTGTACTAGGTAAAACTCTAGGGTGTCCTTGAAGGCTCACATATGCAGAACATGAGCATAGATTCACCAAAAGCAGGTCATATATCACAGATTTATTGTCATTTTATTAACCTGTTAGTAAGGCTATAGATGAACGAAAGTGGATGTAATTGTACTTTAGTAAGTGTTTGCTCTAGCATTACTATAGAAACCTTCAACATTTGGATATTGGACTAGATGTAATCAAATGGACTAAGGACTGATTAATGGGTAGAATGCAGAAAATATCTACAAATAGTTTTCTACCACAAGAAGGGATTGTGGGGAGTGGATTCCCTCAGAAGTCCATTTTTGGGAATATTGTTCCAAATATTTATTGGAGACATACAAAGCTATGAATAAAGGGCTAATGACAGGAATGGTGTTCGTGGACCTCACAACAGCATTTGACCTAATAGACCATAGTTTTTTGATTGCTAAACAAAAACATTGAATTTTGCACCTCCTGTAACTTGCTGGTTTACTAATTACTTAGATAACAGGATGCAACAGGTTAAATTGGAACCAGCATTGTCAAACACAAAAATGGTCACTTGCAGGGTACTGAAGGGGTCCATTCGAGGACCACTGTTATTCTCACTTTTCATAAATGATGCACCAGCAGTCTACACCGATGCTAGTATGTTACTGTATGCAGATGATGCAATACTATTTTCCAGGCAAAGGAGATTGCAGTCATTAATAAAAATTTAAATAGCGAAGTTAACTCTCCTCATAGGTGGTTTGATGAAAACAGGGTGATCATAAATGTAACAAAAACACAAACGGTGTTACTGGGTTCAGCCTCAAAAACTAGAACAAATGTCAGTACATTGTTAGTGTCAACTTATAGGGATGAACTCATCGAGACTGTTAATGTTTTGAAATATATTGGTGTTTATATAGACTCAGATCTGACATTTGACCCCCATATTAAAATCCTAGCATGCAAATTGCATCAGAAACTAGGTCAGCTCTACCACATAAACAAATATTTGACATATGATGCCAGGCTAAATATTGCCAGACACCATTTGCTTTCCTGCTTTCCTTATTACACTATGACTCCTTGGTTGTAGATGCAGCACCCTAAAGTCAATCTTGATGCTAAAAATGTTCTATATCATAAAATCTCAAAGTTCATTTGTCAAAGTGGCAATATGGTGCACTACTGCTCAATTCTAGAAGGTTTAGGATGGCCTGCTTTTGAAATGAAATTGAAGCTGACACTGGCAAACTTCAGTTTCAAATTGTTGGATAAGCAACAACTTGCAAGCCTAGCATGTCTGCTACAAACTGTTGCACTGAATTTCAATTCAAGATCAATCCAAAATCTTTGTTTATTAGTTCCTCTTATGTCTACAAGCATGGACCAAAAATTGTTTACTTTCCAGGCCCCTTCCATCTGGAACACTATTCCTGTACCAATCAGAGCATTGAATAATTTCACCTCATTTTCTAAAGAACTGAAAAATCATGTCTTAACACTGAATGACTGTGTGTGTTCTGCCAGAATTCCATAGTATTTTATAACAAACTCCTTAACTATGTGTTGAGGATCTTTATTTTTTTTTTGGTTAATATACTAAGTATGTCTATGCCTGAACACTGTTCTGTTGCACAACTTTGACTTAGCTATGCATTGTATTATATGTTCATAGAATAACTTATTTATATGTATACTGCACTGTCGTATGTTGTACTGTTGTACATTGGGTCATACCTGTAAAGGGTGCATTTGGCACCAGTGTATCTAACCTGATCAACAAAATAAAAACAAACAAACAAACAAACATGGGATAATAGATTAAAAACTGGATACATAAGTATGCATATGATATTAAAATGTGGGGAATAGTGGAAACTCTAGATCAGCACCAGTCAATCCAGAATGATGTAAATAAAATGGACATTAAGGCAAACAGGTGGGGAATGAAATTTAATCTAGATAAATGCAATGCACAGGCTTGACTAATCAAAAGAGAAAATATTTTCTGCAAGGTAGGGAATTTGTGGAAACAAACGAGAACTAGGATCTGGGTATTTTAATTAATAATACCTTTAATAACAATAGGCAATGTGAGCAGATAATGGCAAGGGTAGCTATGGTGTTGGGCATTATTAGGTGTAATTTTACTAATTGCCTTAGGGAGGTTAATAGTCCACTGCATATGGGATTGGTTAGAATCAGCTTGACTGTTGCCATCATATCTAATTGTCTTATTTCAGTAAAGATGTAGATAGAATCAAATGGGATCATAGAAAAAATGTATATGTGGTCTTTCGGATATGTAATATCATGATAGTCTCAGGGAACTAGATATGGTTAGTTTGAAGATTAAGTGCATTAGGTTGCTATTTTGTTGAGGAATCATAAGCATAAAACTCTGCTGGGTCTCAAACCCCCCAAAAAATAACATTATGACACAAGGGGACATGAAATGCAAATTCAGCCAACACTTTTTAGTAGTGACAGAAAAGTATCATTATACCCAGATGATCGTAGGTATATGAAGTGAGTTGCCAGAGGACCTGGTCAGTTGCCAACCAAATGAAACTTTTAAGTAGAAACCGGACACTTATATGATTGAGGAGACATTTTTTTCAGTGCTGCTGCTGAGCTGCAAGACACAGTCTTGATGGGGTTCATAGGCTTCTTCTGCTTTATTGACTTTAGTAAACCTTATTATGCAATGCATCAGTGGAGAGTGCAACCAAGGCAAAAGATTTAGGGATAATGGTGGACAGTAAGTTGAAGCCAGACAAGGCAGTAAACTGCTGCAGCCTGAAAAAAGTTCTAATGTTGGGATGAATTATGAGTAAATAAGGAGCAGATCAAGGGAGGTGATACAACCCCCCCCCCCGAAGACCTTTTTATAGACCATAACTGCAGTATTCCACTACACAGACGTTAAAAAGATTAAAGGGTCCAGCACTGGCAAACTAAAGGCATTAGTGGCTTAAGAAGCATGAACTATGGTGAGTGATTGGACATACTTAAACTACTTTGTCAAAAAAAGAGAAGACTGAGAAAGGATACAACTACAGTTTTCTGAATTCAAAATGTGACAAACAATGGAGTACACACTGATGTGTTACCTGGTGAGTGCAACTGAGAGGGTTGACGAATGAGGGCAATCATTAGAAAGTGTAACTTCACAAGGGTGGTTAACTGGGAATAATCTACTCAGTGAAGTTGTAGAAGCTAGAACTTTTCAGGTTTCCAGGCAGTACAGGTTACAGAATGTGAGTTGGGGTAATATTCTGCCCATTAAGCTTGGGAAGCACTACGTTTCATCCACAGTAAATCTGCTGACATCCTGCACAGCGGCGGCACAATGCTGACACTCAGTATTGTACCATCGCTAAACACATTTTTTTGGGGGGGGATCTACCCCCTCACCCCCCCCCCACTCATTAATATATAATCAATTCCAGGTCAGAGTGGTTTCAGAAAGGGGAAAAACACTGGGAGAAGCCACGTTGGTGAACCATAGACCATTACAGCAACTTTCACTGTTATGGTCTTTTTTTGGCTGTCACGGTTTTGGTGTTGCTGTACTGTGGGCCACCGTTAAGCTTGCATGTGTGTCCATAATTACATTGGACATAGTCACTGCTGCGCAGCAGGAAGGGTGGGAAAGATGGATTATATGTCCCTTCTGTCATTGCATTTCTATGTTTCCACTGTTTAACCTATCTGAAGACTTCATACATTTCAAATTATTTCTCTTATTAAACCT
Organism: Neoceratodus forsteri; assembly: GCA_016271365.2. Classification (NCBI taxonomy): domain Eukaryota; kingdom Metazoa; phylum Chordata; order Ceratodontiformes; family Ceratodontidae; genus Neoceratodus; species Neoceratodus forsteri. The sequence goes on from CM028131.1 coordinate 540,227,102, forward strand.
GACGGCATTTATAGCCATTTATTTAGGTTACTGGCCTGGAGGTGAGATTTGGATATGTCACAGAATCTCTTAACTGGGCCTTATACAGTGAAGCTCACTAGAATGCAACTCCTGCAGCATTTTGCAGCAGAGTTGCTGCAGGAAACAAAGCAATTTCATGGCAGTTAATCCGTTTTGTTATGTAGTATCCTGAGATACTGTGTTGCACTGTAATAAGTTCCACTCTATACAATAACTTTATTTCTAAATGCCCCAAATGTTTTTTTGAAGAGACAAAAAGCAAAATATCATATATCATTTAATCAGCAAATGAAGATGACAGGTCAATTTACCATTTTCTAGACCGTGTTAAATTCTACCTTACATTTAGGGATTCCCTTACATTACATCCCTTTCTAATCCATCAAAATGGATACTATCGTAATTTACACATGCAGAGTAATCATGTTCTGTGAAATGGATATGATAAATACAGAAAACTGTTTCATTTACAACAGTTCCAGAATTGATAACTTATGTACTATTATAGTCTGTAACACTGCAGCCAACAGGTCTTTCACTTACCTAAAATTCATCTGCTTGTCATTAACTCACAATTCTTCAAACAACATGACTGCCCAAGTATAACCATTGCTTTACACCTGAAAGTCATACTTCATTCTTCATCATGCTAACAGCCTTTTATTAGCAACATGCTCAAGCCAACGTTCCATCATTTCCAAGATGCACGTGTGCCACTGCCCAGACACACAGACAAGCAACAAAGGGCCCATATTCATAAGTAAGGGTGGATACTTTAGGTGGAGCCACTTTCAGAGGCCACAAAAGCACTCTCCAAACATGGCAGCACTGTTGCGCTATCCATACTACTGCACCTATGCAAATTAGGGAGTCCCTCATGCATAATACTTACAGCATGCATGATCATGCTCATTGGCATTCAGATGGAGGCCAGCTGAGGAGATGAGGAGTGACCTGTGCTAGCCACTTTCTGATTATGATTAACCAGTTACCATGTTGGGGTGGGGGTCAGCAGCAGGTGGGCAGGTGCCTGCTGACACACTGTTGGGAGAGTAGGGTCAACTAGATCACAAGAGAAGGTATTCTATTATAATGCAAGCCCACTAGTCAATCAGTTGCTGAGCTCTGTCAGTGGGTTCTAGCTGGCTGAATACTGCTCAGAGCTAGCCATGTGTTATCACAAGCACAGTGCAACAGACTGTGCTGTGCTTGCAGCCATCTCTGAGTATGAGGTCTAAAGTGTTTACTATTGTATGTTGACTGTTAGCCAGCATTCCATTATCCATTGAGATTTCTCAGAATTAAATTGTATGTAAAATCTTACTCTTATGTTTTCTTCTCCTCCTCTGTATTCCCTCTCTGTTTCTTTTCTTGATTCAGCAGGCCCTCCCTTTAGTTCACATGCATGCTCCAAGTTTCCTTGAGTAGTGGTTTGTAGAAAAAAATATACTGCAGCAGTCTTTATGTAGCCCAAAGATGCTTTATTATATTTGCTGTGACCAACAAAAGCATCACATTCTGTATGCTATGGAAACAGCAGGGAAATCAAGATATCCGGACTCCATGGGGGGATGAAGGTGTTTGGCTGAAACTTTAGTCTGGTTGGACGGGAGGGAAGAATTATTCCCCAGCATGTGTAACCATGGAGTGGGGACACTTTGATTTCCTTACTGTTTCTGTAACTTGTACACATATATTTACTTATGAATGCATTTATTGTGCTGCAGTAAAAACAATAAAGTGGAAGCATGCAAGACATCAATCAATCAATCAACCAAATACTTTATTTGTTCGACTCTTGATGAATCATTACAATAGCATTTTACAGAACAAGTTTAAAATACAATACATATTTTATACTCATTTACAAGAGAAAAATATACATATTTAAAGTTTCCCATAAAGAAGTGACGTTTTTGTTCTGAACTGTGCAATAGGGAATGTAATGTGTGCAATTTTTTTGTTCTTTCTTCAGTTCACATAGATTTTATAATTTACTATTTAAACAGTACAAAAGTTTGCAAGCAAATATAAAGTGCTTTTACTAGAAGATGTCAAGTCAAATATGGAGGAAGAGATTATTTCCTTAACAACAATCTGTATAATAAATATATGTTAATCTTTTGTGAATTAATATATTCCATTGGATAAGGCTTTGGAAAATGCTATACCCTAATTTAGAGCAGTATAGCATGTAAACAAGACGTCTCTACCTGGGAGTAGTTTAAACGAAGTTTGAAGTTTATAGTACTAGGAATTAACACCTTTGAGCCAAGGCTCTTTTACAAAGGTTCCACGTCATTAAGTACAAAAACATAGTAGACAGTGTTACAAACAATTCGTAAGCCATTTAACAAGGCCACAACTTAAACAGTAACATTTATGTACAGAAAAGAAAAAGGAACTCAGATGCAGTGTCAAGGGCAAGGAATAAGGATTGGAGAGCTCGAGAGGGAAGAGAGGGAGAAATAAGAAGTTTAGGAGCAGATAGAACCAGGTTAGTGGTATTCAGGTTGTCTTTTTCAAAGAGGAGACCATGGTGGTTGAGTGAAACAAATGTAAGTGCACTCAGTGGGATGAGACTTTAGTCAAAGCAGTCACAGGAGCTGGAGGCTGTGAGGTGAGCATAAAGTATAGATTTGAAAGCTCCCAATGTCGTGGAGGATAGGGAGGGCAGGTTAAGGACATTGTACCAGGTAGGGGCACGGTATGTAAAAGATCTTTGTCCCTGAGCATCTAGGGACAAGGAAAGGTTGGTGGTCAGATCTTCTGGTGGTACGAGTGCCATTGTTCAGGCAGAGCAGGTCCCGGATACATGGAGGAGTGCATCCCAAGATTGATTTTTTTTTTTCCATCACGCAGGTGAGATACATGAGGCAATTGGAAAGATGCAACCAACCAGTTTCCGTGTAGAGGTCACAAGTGTTGGTCCATCTCTGTGCTCCAGTGAGGAGTCGACAGGTTTTGTTTAGCACTGTTGAGATGCGCTTTAGTGCAGTGGTAGTAGCTGAGCCATAGACAATTAGACCATAGTCTATGATTGAGATGATGGAGCTTTGAACAGCAATCCTCAAGGCAGCTTGGTTGAAAAATTGACAGTTCCAGTAAAAAATTCCAATGCGTTGGTGCACTGTTTTTTCAGTGTTATCGATATGGGCCGCAAAAGTAGACATTCGTCAAAAGTGATACCAAGGTATTTGAAGGTGTTCACTTGTTCTAGTGTATTTCCGAAAGAAGTTTTTATGACAAGTGGAGTATGCCTATTTCTGTTTTGATGACTGGCGAAAAGCATGACTTTTTTTTTTTTTATTTAGGACCAGTTTGTGAGCAAGGAACTACTTTTCAACACATGAGTGAGCAAGCTGCAAGCTCTGTTGTAGTGGATTTGGATCCTTATGGGAGGAGAGAATCACAGCGTCATCAGCATAGAGTATTAATTTTTCAGGGCAGGATTTGGGAAGCAAGTTTAGCAATAGGCTGAAGAGGAGAGGACCTAAAATTGAGCCCTGGGGGACACCAGAGAGGACCGGTTTGGAGTCAGAGAGAACCTCAGAGATTTTTACTGTTTGAGAACGTTGTGCCAGGTAACTTTTTACCCAGGCTCCAGATCCCTCTGCTAGCCCAATGTTGAGCAGAAGAGAGATTAGAAGGCTATGGTGAACAGTGTCAAAGGCCTTTGTGAGGTCTATGAAAACAGCTCCGGTTAAATAACCCTTGACAAAGGCTTTGTGAGTATCACTAGAGAAATCAAGTAAGGCCGTCGACGTACTGTGTCCTTTCCTAAATCCATGTTGCTGAATGCAGAGTAGAACGTACTTTTGCAGGTAGCCTGATAGTTGATCCGCCACGATCTGTTCAACAGCTTTGGAGAGGGGTGGAAGTATAGATATGGGCCGATAGTTCCCTGGTGTGGATTTGTCACCCCTTTTATGCACTGGTGTGACTATAGCGGCCTTCCAGGTGTTGGGGAATTGACTTGGCACAGGAGAGGTTGAGAATTTTGGTGAGGGGTAGATCACTTCTTCCAAGGTGAGGGACAGAAGTTTTAGATCAATGGTGTCACTGCTATTTCTAGATTTAGAGCAGGCCTTTTTTATGTATCTGTAGGCTTCATATGTCATAACTATTTTAAAGTGAAATAGTGGTTTGTCTGGCGAGGTGGTTTTGGATACGAATTTTGGAACTGACAAGTCCTGGAAGAAGTCTGGTGAGAGGACACCACTGAGGTCAGTGAAGGTTTTATTTAGGGCATCGGCCATAGTCTTAGGGTCATGGGTAGTGGAGCCATCAATGTTCATTGCTGTGGGAGAGGATTTAGACTGTTTGCCTGTAATATTATGTATATTGTACCAGAAGGATCTCCCATCACCCCAGGTGGTTTCTAGAGCATTCTTGAAATAGGAGCTCTTCATTTGCCTGATTTGTGAAGTGCATAGGTTTCGCGCCTGTTTATAGTTAAGTGAGTATGTTATGGAGCCTGTGGCCCTGGCTATAGCCCAGAGATGGTCATATGCTTTAAGCTGAGCCAGTAGTTTGACTGTTAGCCAGGGATTAGAGAGTGCTTTGATTTTACATTTTTTGAAAGGTGCGTAGGTGTCACAGGCAGTGTTGAAAGTTTTAATGAAGAAGTCTAGGGCAGCGTCCACATCCAGCGTATTGTAGATAGGGGACCAGTCTTGTTGTAGGAGGCAGGTCTTTAGCTTAGCAAGGTTTCCGTGAGGTAGCATTCGACTTAGGATGGTTTTAGGAGGTGGTTTGTGGAATTTATTTGTCCAGATACAGATCACAGGGGAGTGGTCACTGAGGGAGTTGGAGAGAACGGTGGTGTTTTTTATCTGGTTCAGGCAATTAGTAAGAATCCAGTCAATGAGAGTGCTGGTTCCAGTCTTATAGTTTTTCCTAGTAGGGGAGTTGACCATCTGTGTTAGGTTGGTTGCTAGGATAGTATCCCTGCTGGGTCCGATATCTGAGGCAAGTCAATTTATGTTGAAATCACCGAGAAGGAGGAGCTCAGAGTCAGGAGGTTGTAATCTTGCAAATTCAAGGATAGACTGGAGCCCAGCTCGTGGGTCTTTAGGGGGGATATAGACTGCAGCCATGGTAAGCACTTTGTTATGGGCACCAAGGAGAAGCTTGACAGGGAGAAGTTGTACTAGGGTGTTTTCTGGGGAGAAACTGGCAAGGTGGCATGAAATGTGAAGTAGCTTCTAGTCTCCAAAAATATCCTATAATTGAATATCACAAAAAGTTTCTCATTTTAAGAAACCATAAAAAACTTTTACTCCCATGAAAAATATCAGCCCAAATGTTGTTCACACATATCTTGAGAGTGAGTTTGATGGTTATTACACAACATTTCCAACTAAATCCATTCTGAGTACCTTAATATGTCTTTTGTGACGTAATCCAAAGGAGGATTCATTAGGATCCTTAAAGTCTCTTCCTAGCTGGCCTGGTAGTGCTGAAGGTTAAGGCACTAGTCACCTCACCTCACTGCATACTGGTGACCCAGGTTCTGGAATGAGCCCAGGTCATCGGGGGTCAGCAGTAGTGGGGAGGGATTGAGCATCCAATGGACAGCTCTCCCTTCCTGGGGAGGAAGTAGGGTTCTGCACTGCTCTTGAGTGACCTCTGGCATTAGTCAGGGGTGGCCAGGATCCTGTGATGCTATAGCACTGGAGTGGAGCTTGGCAGACGCTGGACTTCATTGCACATCTGAGCTCCATGGGAGGTTGGAGGGTGGGGAGAAAAACAAGTAAAAATACCCTCTGCCTCCTGATAGGTGAAGGAAGGTCCAGGGGGACTGGTCAACCTTGTCCAATGTTCGGCTCCTCATCTCATCTGTTCCGCTGTCCTCCATGCCTGGTCACCTATCTGGATTTTAGCTAGAGCTCCAGGAGGAGTAATCCAGTGGTGCCACCCCACGGGGACTCTGAGTTGGGGGGGCTGAGTGGCAGGTAATGATCAGGACAGCTGGGCCCAGTAGGAGTGAGAGCTTCAGATGGGTGGGATAAAGGCAGGCCCTGTGAGACCTCTCCAGAGAGCTTTCAGGTAGGGAGAGCAATAAAAAGAATTGGGGGGGGTTGCTTCCTTTGTGAATACCTTAGATGAAAAATAATGTCCTGTGGATGCTTTTCTCTTATGTTCATATCTTGGACAATAATAAAAAATATGAATACAAGTTTCCTGCTCATTCTGGCCACAATCACAATACAGAGTTTGAAAAGTAGATCTGTTTTTGGAGATGTATTGTAAAAATTTAGATGGCTATAGCTCAAGATAAATCTTTGTAAGAATAGCTCTATCATTTCTGTCAAAAAGAAGAAGTACATATGGTTCTAGAAAGTGATTTATTTTGTTTTGTGCATATCACGTGTAATTTCAATGTCCTAATATTCTGCATGTCACTATTAAATGAAATTTGCATTCATTTATATTTAATTAACTTTACATAATCTTGCGAAATAACTTTCTTCTTGAGAGTATCATTCCATAATTGATCCAATTTCACACATTTTAATGTATCTAAAACCTCTTTCAGCCATGGCACAGAAACATTTCTGATAATCTAGGCTGCTTCTTTATCCATACATTTCTTAGTCAACCTACTTGGATCACAGCTTGTATTTCTAATCCAGTATGCTATTTTAGCTGCAAGAGCTAGGTAATTAATTGTTACCTGACAAATTTCTGCCCTAGCTATTTCTGCAGTTGTTGATCTATGTTTTTGTAATTTAGTTCTATATAACTGGATAAAATAATTTTTCCAATTGTTCGATATTTTTTATCATGCCATATGTCAACTACATAAAAAGCTACCAAATTCATCTCATCTCAGCGTCACGTAAAGTGGAAGCTACAGAGTAACCTCCATATCTAGCATTAAAACTCAATCAAGCATTCTTTGACTTAGATTCAGTGTATATGAGATATGTTTTGTTGTCCTACTAGTGCTAGAAAAATACAATCCTAGGTATCCATAACTAGAAACCACCTCTAAGGTTATATTGTTAAGGTGCCATGTATAATATGAACTACATTTTCCTACTGTTCAGACTTGTGTCTTTTTGGTAGTAATAATCAAACTCTTTTTAATTACAATATTGTTGTAATTACATAAGCTGTCCTTCTAAACCCACCAGAGAGACAGAGATCAGTGCCAGATCACCAGCAAACATGAACGCTGCAACTAAATTTCCTCCAACAGAAGGAGAATGAGAGGCCTCTGCCAAGAAAGTAGTTGGAAGATCATTAGCAAACAAATTGAAAAGCAAAGGAGCCAAAATACAACTCTGCTTCATACCCTGATTTGTATTAAAAGGATGTGAAATACTACCCTTCAAATTATACCTCACTATAGTCCAGTTATCAGAATAGAGACCAATAATAATTTTCAAAATTGTGAGATTCATTTTTAAATCATACAATTTCGCCCAAAGGAGTGATCTATTTACTCCATCAAATGCACCTTCAAAGTCCACAAATGCCATAGAAACAGCTATTCATTTTTTTTATATAATATTTCTCCATGATGTGATGCAAAATAAACATAGAAACATAGAGACATATACTTTGATGGCAGATAAGGATCATTTGGCCCACCTAGCCTGCCATTTCCCTATCTACAGGATAAGCTGCAGATCCTAGTTAACCAACAGCCTATTTCTTCTTACCCCCACAAGAATTGCCTTGTCTGTCCCATGTATTCTTGAATTCTCCCACAGTTTCAGACTCCACAACCTCCTCAGGAAGGCTGTTCCAGGTGCCCACCACCCTCTCTGTGAAAAAATACCTCCTCACATTGCCCCTGGACCGCCCCCCCATCTTTAAATTGTTTCCCCTTGTTCTTGCACATCTCTTTTTCTGAAAGATGCTACCCTCTTGGACTTTGTTAATTCCACTGAGGTACTTAAAAGTTTCTATCATGTCCCCCCTCTCCCTCCTTTCCTCAAGGGTGTACATATCAAGCTCCTTTAGTCTCTCCTAGTATGACTTCTCTTGCAGACCCTGCACCATTTTAGTTGCCCTCCTGCAACACCTGGAATCCATAGGGGCACAGGATCCAAGACAGTATGGGTTTACAAAAGGAAGGTCCTGTCAAACTAATCTCATAGATTTCTTTGACTGGGTAACCAGAGTGGTGGTCAAGGGGGAGCAGTTGATGTTGCCTACCTTGACTTCAGCAAAGCTTTTGACACTGTTCCACATAGAAGATTGATAAATAAGCTGGGTAGGCTCTGGGTGGGTCAAGTTGGTCAACTGGGTGGCAAACTGGTTGACGGGCAGAAAACAGAGAGTGGTGGTAAATGGTATACAGTCAGAAGAGATGCAAGTCACAGGTGGGGTACCTCAGGGATCAGTCCTGGGGCCAGTCCTCTTCAACATCTTCATTAGTGACCTTGCAGATGGACTAGAGGGTAAGGCTTGTCTGTTTGCAGATGACACCAAGATCTGCAACAGAGTAGATGATCCAGATGGGGTGGGCAGAATGAGAAGAGATCTGGATAAACTAGCGAAATGGTCAGAAGAGTGCCAACTGGGATTTAATGCAAAGAAGTGCAAGATCATGCACATAGGGAAGAAAACCCTGAAACCACCTATAGGCTGGGAGGGTTGCTATGCATCAAGGAAGAAAGAGACTTGGGCATCATCATCACTGATGACCTGAAATCATCCAAGCAGACCTCTAAAGCAGTAGGTAAGGCTGGGGGGTGTTAGGGTGTATTAGTAGGGGTATCACAAGTCGTAAGAAGGAGGTAATAATCCCTCTTTACAAGACACTGGTTAGGCCCCATCTGGAGTACTGCGTGCAGTATTGAAGGCCACACCTTCACAAGGACATTAACCAAATTGAGGCAGTCCAGAGAAGGGCAACCAAAATGGTGCAGGGACTGCATCAGAAAACATATGAGGACAGATAAACTGAGCTCAATATGTGTACCCTAGAGCAAAGGAGGGGGAGAGAGGTGGTATAATCGAAACATTCAAACACCTTAAGCGCATTAACAAGGTGAAAGAGTCTAACATGTTTAAATATAAGAAAAATAGCAGGACAAGAGGACACAGCATGAGATTGGAGGGGGCAGATTAAGGGGAAATGTGAGGAAATTCTTCTTCACAGAAAGGGTGGTGGATGCATGGAATGGCTTACCACAAGAAGTGGTGGCTATGAATACAGTGCAGGGCTTCAAACAGGCATGGGATAGGCATAAGGGAGCAATACAAATGACTATGAATAGATAGGCCACTGACAGAGCAAAGGCCGATGACACATTTATAAGGTAGAAAAAAAGAAATAGGCAGACTGGATGGGCCTTGCGGTCCTTATCTGCCATCAACTTCTATGTTTCTATGTATGTTTCCTCTGGACTGCCTCTATCTTGTCTATGTCCTTGCAGAGAGGGGGTCTCCAGAACTGGATGCAGTATTCCAGATGGGGTGTCACCAACTGTCTGCACAGAGGGATAACTACTTCATGTTTTCTGCTTGTTATGCCTCTCCCTATACATCCCAGTATACCCCCAGCCCTCCCTACTGTCTTCTCACATTGCTTGCTACCCTTAAGGTCATCTGATATAATTATCCCCAGGTCCATTTCCACTTTTGTTGTTGTTACTACCTCCCCCCATTGTGTAATCTTCCCTTGGGTTTTTGTTTCCCAGGTGCATTATTTTGCACTTCTTTGCATTGAATCTAAGCTGCCATACTTAAGTTCTGACCATTCCTCCAACCTTGCCAAGTCCCTTCTCATCCATTCCACACCTCCTTGTGTATCATCCCTGTTGTAGATCTTTGTGTCACCTGCAAAGAGGCATACTTTTCCTTCCAGTCCCTCTGCAATGTCACTTATAAAGACATTAAAAAGGACTGGACCCAGTACTGAACCCTGCGGTACCCCACTAGTACCCCTCTTTCTTCAGAGTGGACTCCATTTACAATTACCTTCTGTGTCCTGTTGTCCAACCAATGTTTTACCCAGAGTACCACCCTGGGACCCACTCCCAGGCTGGTTAATTTGACTATTAATCTTTGTGTGGGACTGTGTCAAATGCCTTGTTAAAGTCTAGGTAGGCCATGTCCACAGTCCCTCCCTGGTCTACTACTTTGGTCACCCAGTCAAAGAAATCAATTAGATTCATCTGACATGACCTTCCCGCTGTGAACCCATGCTGCATCGGGTCTTGTGCCCCACTGGACTCTAGGTACTCAACAATTCTTTCCTTCAGAAGTGATTCTATCACTTTCCCTACCATAGAGGTCAAGCTGACAAATCAGTAGTTTCCTGCCTCTGTCTTGGTCCCACTTTTGTGAAGGGGATCACATCCACCTTTCTCCAGTCTTTAGGTACCACACCATCTTCCCATGATTTGTTAAAAAGGGTAGTCAGTGGTTTCACTAGTTCTCCCCTTAATTATTTTAGAATTCTGGGGTGAATTCCATCAGACCCCATTGCTTTGTCCACCTTCAGTTTTAAGAGTTCTTTCAGAACCCTTTCTTCTATGAAAGGACTGGGATCAACCCCCCTATCAAGAGTGCTTCTGTTAATTGGATTAGGCACCTCCCTCCTCCTCTTTTGTGAATACTGAGCAGAAATATTCATTCAGTATCCCTGCTTTTTCACTGTCCCTCTCTGTCCACCCACCGTCCATTCTATTCAGCCTCACTATCCCTCCCTTTGTCTTTCTATGCTCCCTGATGTACCTATAAAAGGTTTTATCCCCCTTCTTAACTGAGTTGGCTATCTTTTCCTCAGTTTTGACCTTTGCTATTTTGACTTCCTTCCCTGCTTCCTTCCTAAAGCATTGATCTATTTTTATTTTAGTCTTTGGTATCCAGGTATTGTCCACTAGGCAAAAGTGCTTGTTTTCAGGGGTGACGTGGGAGCACTGAGCAGTTAAGTGACTGGCTTAGAGTCACACAATATGCAAATGGAGGTTGTGAGAATCAAACCCAGGTCTGGTCTGATGGATGTACCAAGCTCATTCACAGCTCATTACTCTAACCTCTAGGCTGTACTGCTATACTGAATAACCTCTCCTTAAACCTGCCTGATATACAGCATGTTTAAAACATTATGATTTTATAACCAAGTGTTTAATCTAGTCAAAATTATTTTTGCAAAAAATATTACCTAGGTAATCAATTAGACTTTCTGGTCTATAATTTTCAGGGAGATTTGGATCTCCTTTTCCTAGAATTGGTACTATTATATTGCTTTTCCATGCATGAAGTATATGATTATCTGCTATAATTTTATTGAATAATATATCCAAGAGGTTACTTCACCATTCCAAATGTATTTTATAGAGGAATTGAGGAATCTTATCTGGTCCATGACCTTTATTTGCTTTAGTTTGTTTTAACATTTTAAAAGAATGTTACTTCTAGAACCAATAACTGTATTATCAGAAAAAATGTTTTTCTAATAGGTTATTAATGTCAGTGGTGGCTGCTGAGATATTAGAGGCATCATTGCCTGCCCCCTTTGCCACCAACAACCAAACTTTCTTTGAATCACCCGATTGTATGACTTCTAACTTTTGAGACCACTGTTTTACCTGGAATAAATGGCATTGAGAAAGCAAAAATTTCTTGTATTCTTTTTTGGATTTATTCAGTAATGTATAATTCCCTTTTGATGAATTCAGTCTTATAAATCATGTAAGTCATAACATAAACCTTTTAAATTTTTTGCAATCTTTATTAAACCAAGTAAAAAATGTTTTTGTTTTAACTGGACGATATAAAATTGGAAGAGTAGACTCACTGATTTCCTAGACAGTTAAGTATATTCCCTTTGCTGATGAGCTAGGTGTTAGAATACTTAATTTATATTCGTACTCTGTATTAATTAATACCTCTGTTACCGTTGTTTCTATTTCTGAGGGAAATACAATTGTTCTTTGATTTCTTATTTCTATATGTGGTACAAGAAAATCAACTTGCTGCATATTTTCTGTATGAAAATTTAACTTAAGAAGCAGAGGATGATGTTCACGCTCAGGATGAAGAATGATATCAAATTCTAAGATATAGTATGTTTGTCAGGGTTATGCAAACATGTAGTCCACCACACTAGCTCCTTTTGCATTTAGAAAACTATAATATGCTGAATTGTTACCCTTCAGAGACCCATGTATTATGATTAATCTTAATTTTTCCAGGAAATTCAACAGCCTTCTGCCACTTCTATTTACAATTGTGTCCTTTGATGTCCTATTTAAAATAGGAATCCGATCTTCTAAAAAAGCATTACATTCATCAGAACAGTAATGGATTCCAGATTCTTTGACTAACATGGAGATTCAACTATGGGAAAGAGAATTTGTGATTCCAAAAGATAAAAACAATCTAATTTTTGCAACAGGGATTCACCGGTATATTGGGCACCAGTATGTCTATATCTCTCAGACATGGAAATTGCCAAATCAAATATATCTACAAACAGATGTTCTCACTCCAATATCTAGGTCTAACTACAGAGTCATCCATAGCTATTATAAGTCACTAACATGAATAAAAAGAGAACTTCTCAGAAGGCAAATTAATTTTTTTAAATCGATCTTGAATGCCAAATAAGATAAAAAAATAAATAAAAACTGATAGAATTATACAGGAAAGCAAACATCTCTTAACACTATATAGAACTGAAAATAATCAAGTTATGAGACACAGCACTCACATTTGAAAATAGTTTGTTATATTTTAACAAACATACTGGGGGTAAGGCTGGGATACAAGGGAGTGGAATGAGTTTGGAGAGAAAATGGAAGTACAAACTAGGGGTAACTAACCTTTTCAGTTCAGGATATAATGTTGAACAATTTAATTTTGACTGAAGTCCATAAGATGGATAAATTAAACATCCTCTTATGTGAATGGCCTGATTTACAGAATCAGGATGGCCAGGGTAGTACAGCTCCTGAGGGAAAAGATGGATGTACTTCAGCTACGGTAAATTTCTGGAACAAAAAGCAAACACAAACTTTTCTTCCCATACCATTTGAACAGCCGGAATACTCACAAATTAATATCCCAATAAAAAGTCAATATCAGTGTTTAGCAAAGATGGAACTAGACTGACTTCCAGAAAACTCAATAACAACAAGTATAAAAAGAAGTATTGTAGAAAATATAAAGATGGAATTATTTGATTCTATTATATCCTAGAATATAGTGGGTTATTCAAAAAGTAGTATTGATCCAGAATTAAAAAAAAAATCTTTCCAAACATATTGTGATTTATCAGGTTATACATGTATTTTTGCTAAAGCAAAAAAAAAAAAACTGTGGTAAACCAGCGAAGTAGGGGTTAATGATTTTTGTTAAGGTGCAGAACAACTTAGTGATAAAATCCTGTTTTGTCATCTCACCAAATTTAATAATTCTTCTGATATATTGAAACAAAGAAATGTTTTATGTGTGTAATAGCAATATACCTCCCCAGAATATGAACTATTATGACGTACAAATTTAGGAACATTTATAGATTTAATTCCAGAAAGCTATGACAGCTCTATCTGAAGCTGGGGTACTGTTTATGACTTTAATGCCAGATTGGGTTCTACGTCCATGCAAGATATAGAAATCCATGTGTTGAAGTAACAGATAATGGACCACACTTTGTGGTAGAAACTTAAAACAGTGAACACTTTTTTTTATTATTTTATTTATTTGAACAAGTCGGATTTACAATCTTTGAGTCAGGGACTCATTTACAAATGCACCTCATCACAGGGAGGGCAAGACAATAGTACATTGTGCAGATACAGCATTGGACAACATTACAGGTGTAGACATTGAATACAGAATACACTTACTTACATGTTGGTATAAAATACAGATTTACAATTAAAGATGTACAATTTCTATGGAGTTGTAGTGGAATACATCCTTGTATAAACCTAAGGGGGAAGGTAAAAAGTGGTAGGGGGAAAGATGGATCGGCAGTCCAGGGGACCTTGTCAAGATTAGGGGGGCCAGGCAGGGAAAGGTCCTGCAGTAGGATTGGGGGGCAGGGTTAATTGCAACTACAGCAGTGGGCTTTAAAGAGATGGTTCCAGAGAGCGGTTTTGAAGGGACCAAGTTTGGCAGTGTTGGTGATGCAGGTAGGGAGGCAGTTGAATCAGGTGGGGGCATAATAAAAGAAGGACCTCTGGGTGAGGGAGGTCTTGGTTCTGGGCACTCTGAAGGTGGCTTTAACAGAGCTGCAGGTGGAAATGGATGAGGATGACCATGGTAGGGAGGTAGAGACTCCAGGGGGGATAGTCCAAGCGGGGATTTCTTAGCAAGAAGGCAGGTCCGATACTGCAGACATTCCTCAAAGTTGAGCAGGTTGGTGGAGGAATAGAGCAGGCAGGTGTGGGTGTGGCTGGATGTTCTGGTCAGGAGCCTACAGGCCTTATTGATGGAGAGCTGGATTTTAGAGAGGGCAGTGTTATCAGCTGCAGCATAGATGGGCAAGCCATAGTCCACTAGGGACAGGACTGAGGAGGTGATGACCAGCCAGAGGGCAGCGAGGGACAGGCAATCCCTATGGTGGTAAAGTAGGCCAATCCAAGAGTTTATGGAAGAGGAAAGAGCCTTGATGCAGGAGTGGAAGGTGATGCCAGTATCAAAAGTGATGCCTAGGTATTTGTATGTGGGCACTTGCTCTAATGGGAGCTGAGAGTTGGGGGTAATCAGGAGGGGGGCACTTCTAGCTTCATTTTGGTGGTGAGAGAAGAGCATTGATTTGGTTTTCTTAAGGTTTATGACTAGTCTGTGATCAAGAAACCACCTTTCTGTTTGGTTGTAGGTGAGTTGAAGGGATGATTGGAGAGTGGAGGGATCTGGGTGTGAGGCAAAGAGAAATTCATCATCTGTATAGAGGAGCATCTTGTTATTGCAGGAGCCGGGGAGATTGTTGAGGTAGGGACTGAAGAGAATGGGACACAGGATTGAGCCCTGTGGGACCCCGGAGCTAACGGGTCAAATGTTGGAGAGGGAGCCATTGAATTTTACACGCTGGGATGTAGCAGAGAGGTAGCTGGAAAACCAGGCAAGGGGACCAGCAGAGGAACCGAGTTGGTGGAGAGAGTCGAGTAGGAGGGGGTGACAGACAGTGTCAAAGGCCTTGGAGAGGTCAATGAACACTGCATTGGCCAGGTTGCCAGAGTGGAGAGCAGAGTGCAGGTATTGGGAGAACTCCAGGAGAGCCATAGTTGTGCTGTGTTCTGGGCAGAAGCCGTGCTGCTCCAGGCACATAATGTCATATTTAGCCAAGTACTCATATAGTTGGATAGACATCACTTTTTCGAGGGCTTTGGAGAGTGGGGGGGAGAATGGAGATTGGCTGATAGTTGCTGGGGGAGGATCGATCACCGCTGTTGTGTACTGGAGTGATTTCAACAGTTTTCCATGCACTGAGGAACTGTCAAAGGCATAGCGACCGGTTGAGTAGGTCCATCAGGGACACTAGGATAATATTCAGGACCAGGCGGAGGATCCTGGAGTTGTGGGGGTCACTGCTGGGGTTATTACTACCAAAGGCTTTTAGCAGGTATAGCCTGGCTTTATGGGGGATAGGGTGCACAGGTAGAAATGGGGGCAATGCAGGGCAGGGGGGAGTGAGGAGGGGATTGGATCAAAAAAGCTGCTGGGGAGGACAGAGCTTAGATCAAAGAAAGTGGTGTTGAGGCAGTCAGCTATAGGTAGTGGATCAGAGGAAGTAGCACCATCGATGGTGAGCTGAGATGGTGGAGGGGACCGGGTCTTTCCATTTAGTTCTTTCATGCTATCCCAGAAGGTCTAGGCCAAGCCCTAGGTGGAAGTGAGGGTGGCCTGGTAGTGCTCTGCTTTGGCCCATCTGATGGCCCAGGTGCACTTATTGCACTCTGTGTTGCAGGCTTGTCTGTCAGATGGATTACCTGCATCTACAGTGATTCACCAGAGATTATCCCTATTCTTAAGTTTCTGGAAGAGGGAAGGGGTGACCCAAGGGACGTTGTGTTTCTTTGTACGGGTCCTGGTGTGGGGGGGGGGCAAAGAGGTCACAGGCCTTGCAGAAGGCTTTTGAAAAGAAGTTAAGAGCTGAGTCGATATCTTGGGCATGTCGGATAGAGGACCATTCTAGCTGGGCTAGATGCTGTTTCAACTCTTTTAGGCCACCAGGGCTTAACCACTGGTGCAGTGTAGCCTGGGACACTGGCTTTGGAGAGGAGGACGACCAGGTACAGATGACTAGGAGTGATCACTAAGTGAGTTGGGGAGGACAGTGCTGTCCTGGATTTTAAAGGGGTGGTTTGATAAGATAACGTCTAGGAGGGTGTTGGTTCCACTGGATCAGTTGAACCTGGTGGGCTGTGAGACTAGTTGGGACATATCCAGGGCAGTGAAGGAGTCCCTGGTTTGGGAGGTGGTGGAAGCAAGCCAGTTAACATTAAGATCACCAAGGATGACTTGCTCAACTTTGTGTGGGAGTGATGTGAGGTAGTCGATGAGGGACTAGACTGCTGAGTTCTGGTTCCTTGGGGGTATGTAGGAGACAGTGAGAAAAAGAAGGGCTCTGGAAGGGTCAGAGATAACTTTTAGTGTGAGGGCTTGGGCAACATAGTCAAGTTTTGGAGCAGGGAGTGCATGACCTATTAGGGTGTCCCACGTGAATATAACGCACCCATCACCACATTTGCCTACACGGTCTTCCCTGAATAAGGTGCATTCAGGAAGGGAGATAGTAGAGTCAGGGGTCAACTTAGAGATCCAAGTCTCTACCAGAGCAAGAATATCAGGTTGATGCTGGCTGACCCAGCACTGGAGAGCAGCAGTTTTCTTTAGGAGGCTACATATGTTAAGGGATGCAAGGTGAAGACCAGTAGTCATACAGGATTTGGGCGGGCTGGCAGATAAAGGTCCAGGATTGGGGTGTATGCTCCCAGACAGTAAGAGTAGCAATGTGATTATTCTGATTAGTGGACGGTGGCAGCAGGGACCCTTGCTTCGGCACCCGAGTGAGGACCTGGTGATAAGGGTGCAGGGGATATGTAGAGCACAAAGGGTGGGTATGGCAGGGAACAGGTTGGTCCAGGGTGGTCCCGGGAGGGCAGGGTGAGTGGGACTGTAGGCAGGGGGTGGGTGCTGGGGAATTAGTTGTGCATTCAAGTTGGGGGGCTGGGTCATACTGGGGTAACTTGGGGGTGATGTGCCTGATGTAGTGGACAGGCGCTCAGGTCGGGGGAAGGTTTGAACCAGGAGGGTAAGGGTGAGAAGACCTAGCAAGGGAGTGTGAGTGCCCATAGTTCTATGCTTATAGTAAAAGACAGCTGAACTTCAGTGAGGGTGACTGCAACTATAGAGTAGTGATAGTGTTACTGACTTTGGTGCAAGAGGTCCCAGGTTCGAGTACACCAGGGAGATGGTGTCTTAGAGCCTTGTGGAGGAGATGTCAGAGGTTACCCAGGGGCTGGGTTTGGAGAGGAAAAGAGAGAAGAAATAATGATTTAGGTTTGATCTCCTTAGGAAGGGAGGGTGTGGTGTCAGGGGATAGAAAACCAACTGATTGTGGGATTCCAGTGGAAGGAGTTCCTGGACAGAGACTATATAATAAACTGTCAGACAACAGGAGGGTAGGGTGGGGTGGGCAAACAATTGAGTAAGAGCAAGCTCTGGCACAAAGGTCCCTCAGTGCACAACTAGCCTGATTTAGAAAGCTGATTACGAAGGGGGAATAAAAATGAATTCTTAAATACTGAGTTGCTATGTTAGGGATTGCAGGTGACCTCACAGCTCCTAGGTTCAAGGATGGAGTCAATGCTCAGGCTCACACAAAGATCCTAGAAATGGTGCCAAATTTAAAATTTACAGCATGAATCCAGTCCAGTCTATCCACAATTGAAAAGCATGGCAGAGCATGGAGCTAAAATTAACAAAACTCTCCTGAAAAAAAAAAACAGGATATGGGAGAAGACACATATTTATCCTTAAAGAGT
Organism: Neoceratodus forsteri; assembly: GCA_016271365.2. Classification (NCBI taxonomy): domain Eukaryota; kingdom Metazoa; phylum Chordata; order Ceratodontiformes; family Ceratodontidae; genus Neoceratodus; species Neoceratodus forsteri. The sequence continues at coordinate 540,245,089 of CM028131.1, forward strand.
TACAAAGCTGCGCTTTTGGAATGCAAGAAATCCTCTTCTGAACTACGCTTTGCTAGGACATATGCAACAAGGATGCCCATTAAAGATCTATGGGGAAAAAAAAGGAAAATCCTGCTGTGTTGCATGCAAAGCACAACACAATGTTAGAACAAGCCTTATGTTACAACAGAGGTACAAAAAAAATGGTCTCATTTGATGTACAATTCTGTTGTTTGCGTCAGAGAAAATAACAAGTGGGAAGAAACTGCAAAGATGGCAGATGCAGTCATTCCAAGATCATGTGAGATATGTACAAATTTGGTAAAAGTTCTACTGAGAAATCAAAAACAGTTGTTGCTAACCAAAGAACCTGCTTGAAGTGTAACTGACATTGATCTGGAAGATACTGTACAAATATCATCTAAGTTCCTGTGCAAAGTGTGGACATGAGATACCAGTCACCTGAGGAGCTGTTCCCAACAAAAAATGAATGAAGATGGAAACAGGAATACTAAAAATGCTGACACTCTGACAGCTGAAGCAGCTAGCGGTAATACTGGGACTACAAAGGGACTTACTTACTGAGTTCATAATGTTAAGCATCCTAAAAGATATATAGAGATATGCAAATTAAGGGCACTACACACGATGCCAATGTGCTGCATAAACTGAGAGTGTTGGCATCATTACACATGAATGCCATGGAGCGGGGTCCCGGGTACCCCACACAGCATTCACCAATGGGGCATAAATCAGTTAAGTGCCTGAACCCCCAGCCACATGGACAGCACCATGCTGGGGTGGGGGCATGCCAGCACTAAGTTACATTCATGATGCCACAATGTGCTGCATGTAGGGGATGCAGTAGGGCACAGGTTAAACCAGGTCAGACCCTGCCATTACCCACTGTGTGTCCCCACAAACTTCACCTGCTGGTCAAAAGAGGACTGGGAAATGACCCTCAGTGTTGCCTTAGCCCACAAGGTAGATGGGGAGGGCTGGGGCAGCTTAGTGGGTAAGTGCTGTGGCACCAGCAACATTTACAGGGACCTGGGATGTCAGTGCCGAGGGGGTGGGGGATATGCCAACTGAATCCTGGGACAGACTTGCACTTTGCCCGGGGGTCAGTTTCCTGAGCAGGCTGGTCACTGGGGTTTGGCTGCATGGGTCTGGGTGCCATAGGGACTATGCATGACCCAGACCAGTGCCTACAGGTACAAGGGATCCATTCCTGGACCAAGGACAAGCATCCAATTGAATGCCCACACAGGTCCACAACTCCTCCCCTGGCCGCCCTGTGGTGTCCTGCATGCCAGGGGAGTGGGGCTGTGGACAGGTGGTGGACAGTAGTGAATACCAGCTGGTGCACACCTGTCCGTGAGTGGGGTATTTGCATCCCATTTTTGCATAGTGCCCATTATTAGTAACTCTAGAAAACAGTTTATGACAAAAAGTTATTATAATTAAACTAAAACTGATCATCGTTATTGCATAGGATTGTGATGAGCTTTTTGACTTGGTAACTTTTGCTTGACAAGGGGCATAAGCGGAATTATAATACTTCCAGTGATGTAAGCAAGAAGTACATTTAAAGTTAGTGTCTGGGGGGCAAGCTGAGTAGTCTGTATATGTAGCAGAAGCTGTCTTATCGCAGTTGAATAAACACTGAAATTTGAGTGCAGCTGCAGCGTCCGTGTTATTTATTTGATCTCTCCCATCATCTGCTAGAGTGAACAACACAGCATTTGCCTTACTGATTACATTTTTGCACTGTTTAGTTGATTTTAGATTAAATGTAATCAAAACTCTTCTTCCATAATCGATTCCAGTCCATTCCCATTCATAGTGTACATGTAATGGAGGTTATCATAACAAAAAATGCATAGCTTTATATGTTTTAGTACTGAATGACACCCCCCAACTTTCTGCCCGATTACATATGCTGTATATCTAGAGCATTTTGTAAGCTTTCTTGATCATGCCATGATTTCTCTGCTTTGTGTATCTTGGTGTTAGCAGCATTGCCTATCCAGTATAAAGAAAGTGTAAGTTGCATAAATTAATAGCATTACTCATATAGTACGCTAAATATCAGTGAAATGTTTGAAAAAAAAGAGTGATATTTATTTTTAATGTTTACATTTTTAATTGAAAAAGTCATTTACTGATGATGTTGTGCTATTAAGCAGTGAAACTTTGATTATGTATGATTTTTTGATGAGCATGTGCTTAAGACAATAAACATAATACAGAGACTTCATTTGGTGAGCATCGTCATTCACTGAGCTAATTTGCATATTTAGAAAATTAGTCCATTTACTCAATATGGATGCCTCCCAGTTGTTTGCTTTTTCTTCTCAGGGTTGATTCTTCTGATCATTTGCATAGCAGTAATGAGATCCCCCCCCCATTTTCTGCATGCATTTTATAGATCTTATTAGAACTCTTGGGTCACAGCCAAAGACCCTGTTTCTGAACACACTTCCTATGTGTCCTAATGTATCATTTGCCCTTTCAACTTCCCTATTTCACTGTACTTATGTTTTTAAATGTTCTGTTAATTATGACCCCAATCGGTCTCTTCAGATGCTCTCTCTACCACTACCCTCATGCTGTGTTCTGCTTTTGGGTCCCTAACACCATGAGCATTACCTTACACTTCTTTGCATTAAAATTCAAGTACCATATCCATGACAATTTCTCTAGCTATTTCTCCTCGTCCATTATTGTTTTTACGCACACACACCACTGTTCATTCTTCCACAGATTATTGTGTAATGCATGAAAAGGCTGTTAAAAAATAAAACATCTCTGAGTTGTAATAAGATTGTTGCAGGATACTTTCAATAAACTGCTACTCAAAACTTATGAACTAAACCAGGCCTCTGAATAAAGAAAAGAAATGGAGAGAGAACGCAGAAGTGGAGAAAATACCACAAGAGTAAGACTCCATATACAACGAGAATAATGATGTTCTATCTCAGTGTAGTGGAGTGCTGACCAAAAGGTCTCGATAGCCCCTGGGGGGCAGGTGGACTGCCATAACCAGAACATTAAAAAAACTCAGCAATGAACCCCCACCCTCCTCAAATAACTCAGTAAGCAACTGTACTTTCCTGCATCATCCCAACACTCAGCCACTCCTAGAAACAGTAATGCCACTTATTTCCACTCTTAAAGGGGAATTGTAGGTCCTGATTAGCTAAAATGAATGAACAATACTTTTTTCAAATACCTTAACTGTTGAAATCTGTAACTTTATCTGGCTGATCCTGCAATCCTCTGCCTGCCATTACTGTCCCCGGGTCCCCTGCTACCAGCCTTCTGATGATGTGACTGATGGGCTAAGCAACAGGGGACTCCTGTCTGTCAGAATAGTTGGCAGTTTAGTGCAGTAAAATTGTAACGAATATGAAATGCATGTTTACGGTTTTAACCCTGGTATCGATTGACTGATGACAATACCAGGATTAGAAGTATAAACATGCACTTTATAGATTCATAGACATGTGTTGGCAGAAAAGGACCTCCCTGGCCCATTGAGTCTACCTATTCTCCCACTCTTCTTGTCTCCCGGTCCAAGATACCCCCTTCCCCTTGACAACCCCTTGTGTTTGTCCCAGGCCTTCTTGAAACCCTCCACTGTACTGACCCTCAGCACCTCCTCCAGCAGTCTGTTCCAGGGCTCAACAACTCTCTCCATGAAGTAATACTTCCTAACGTTTCCCCTAACCCCCCCAACTTTCAATTCATGCCCCATAGTTCTTGTATCTACCTTACCTGAAAATAAGCTCTCCTTCACTTTATTGATCCCCTTCACATACTTGAATGCTTCGATCATGTTCCCTCTCTCCTTTCTTGTCTCCAGAGGATGCAAATCCAGCTCCTTCAGCCTTTCTTCATATGTCTTCCTGTTTAGCCAATGCACCATTTTAGTGGCTCTTCTCTGCACCCATACCATACCATATATGTCTTTTCTTAGATGGGACCTCCGGAACTGTACCCCATACTCCAGGTGTGGCCTAACCATGGAACTGTAGAGTGGCATCAGCACCTCCTTCCTTCTTCTGGTTATCCCTCTCTTTATGCACACAAGCATCCTGTTAGCTTTTCCCACTGCCTTGCTGCACTGAGTCCCCACCCTACGGTCATCAGTGATTATAACTCTTAGATCCTTCTCCTACCTGGTTGCAGCTATTATCTCCCCCCAGTGTGATTGTAGTATTTGGATTCCTCCTCCCCAAGTGCATCACTGTGTATTTTCTGGCACTGAGTTTTAGCTGCCATGTTTCTGACCACTCTTCCACTAATCTTAAATCATTCTTCATTGCCTCCACCCCCTCACCGGGGTGTCCACCCTGTTGCTGACTTTTGTGTCATTCGCCAAAAGACAGACCTTCCCCTGAAGACCCCTGCTATGTCACTGACATAGATGCTAATCAGCATGGGCCCCAACACTGACCTCTGGGGAACCCCACTCATCACCCCTGTCTCCCCAGAATGCACTCAGTTGATCACCACCCTTTGGCTTCTAGCTGTCTGCCAGCTCTCTACCCATCTTGTAATTTTCTGCCCCACCCCTAGATTCCCCAACTTATTAACCAGTCTTTTGTGGGGCACCGTGTCGAAGGCCTTCCCAATGTCCAGGTAGGTCACATCCATTGCCCCACCCTGATCAACCACCCTCATCATCTCATCAAATAATTAGATCAGGTTCATCTGACATAACCGACCCTGAGTGAAGCCATGCTGCAAAATGTCTTGCAGCCCCCCTTCAAATAGTCAGCCACCCTTTGTTTGAATATTGTCTCCATTACTTTACCACAACCGATGTGAGAATGCGTGGGTGATAATTGCCCACCTTCTCCCTGATGACACTTTTATGAAGTGGCACCATGTCTGTCTTCTTCCAGTCCTCCGGTACCAATCCTGTATCCAAGGACTAGTTAAATAACCCAGCCAATGGTTCCACCATATCCATTCATATCTGTTACAATTTTACTGTATCATACTGGCACCTTTACTGGCAGATAGGAGTCCCCCACAGTTTAGCCCATCAGTCACGTCATCAAAGGGCTTGCTGTAGGGGACTCAGAGACAGTAATGGCCAGTGGAGGGATGCAGAATCAACCAGATAAAGTTACCAAATTCAACAGTTAAGGCATTCAGAGAAGGTACTGTCCATTCGCTTTAGCTGATCAGGACTATAGGTCCTGTATGTTTCCATGTAGGATAATGACAATTCCCCTATAAAAAAGCAATTTTCACAGTGCTGCCCCCAAGACACATAAAGAAGCCTTACCTGCCTCCAAATCAAATGTTGATTATTTTTTTTTTGTAACTGCCCCATTTAGGAAGGGAAGAGATTGTATTTTGTCTCCGTGGAGCTGAGCTGCACAGATCTCTTCCACTTTCTACTACCTCTGCAGACCGGGATCCATCTGTATGTTATCACATTTTGTGAAGTCACTATACGGAGAACATGGTGATATGCCCCCATGCCATCTTACAGTGCACCTACGGTGGTTGCAAATAAATAAAAGTCCTTCTGGACCTGACTGAACTACAGCTAGCAGATCCAGAAATGAGGGTGGTAAACCCACTCTCCCTCCATTAAGATCACACAAAAAGAAAAATGTGTATTTGCTAATAACCCAGTTGTTGGTTACAAACTGAAAACATATATATAATGTTCTCCAACATTATAAACCAGCTCAGCCTCTCTGACTTCCCAGTGCAGTTTAGCACAACCGTAAGCAATCTATTTGCAAGTGGCTTTATGCCAACAACCAGCACCAGCCAGGTGCAAGGGACTTGGCCCTCAACTGGTAATCAACTGAGCTGGGGAAGGGGACTGTGTACATTCCCATATTCTTTCACGTATCCTTTTTGTCTGTTTAGCTTCTGTAAAAGACAATATTATTTCAATAGTCATTCCTGGACACTGACGACCAACTTCATTTTAAATGTGATCAATGTTTGAAATGTGTTTTCTGCAATGTGCTTCGTATGACTATTGTTTCATTATAATTATGTCATTGTTATGTTTTCACATATTGTTGCAGCTTATCAAGTATAAGCTCAGTAAACTGCTCCACAGCCATGGATGTTTTGGGGTATTAGGCCCATCTGGGTAACATCTGTCAGACCCACATGGGGGGGTACCAAGTACCATCCACTTACACAAAAATTAGTTGTTTTCACAAGCTGAAATGTCCTAACAATACCTCCATAAATTATTATTTCTTTCTTGTAGGTTATGTGCCACCATTCAAGCTCCCAAACAAAAGGGATCAGCACTGCTGTCCGATCCAGATTAATTACAACATGACAACCATGTACACCTGGATACCATAGTGGTGACCCCAACCAATCTCACTTATAGACTAAATGGCACACTGCTAGCAATCAATGACAAATCCCTATGACCCACATAGCTAATGGCACATTCCAAGGTAGGCCCTACACCAGAAGGTCACCCACTGGCATCCTGTCTATATGCCAGGCCCATGCACAACACACGTTTCTACACCTTTGTAATAGAAGGCAGTATAGCGCAGTGGATTAAGTCTCTGAGCTGCAGCTCTGGAGACCTGGGTTTGAATCCCACAGCCCCCACTTGCATACTGTGTGACCCTGAGCAAGTCACTTAACTTCATTTTGCTCCCAGGACACATCAGGAAACAAGCTTCAGCTTAGCATGCTACTCTTGGTTAAACAATGTTCCATACACCTGTACTGTACTCATACATCCGTAGTATTGTACACCTCATTCCATTGCTAGCCCTGCCATGTTTCCAACTGTTGTAACCCCAACAGAGAAAAAGCCTACCCAATGTTCCAAACTTAAACCCAGACCGACTAGTGGTCTGATTACTTCATCACTCTCAGGCACCCTTGTATATAATGTGTAATACACATACAATATGGCAGAATGTAAATTCTACTTCAAGACAAACACTTCTAGGTTTCATAGCGTCATGTTACCTGACCCCTTTGCAATAAAACTGATACATACTCAAGATCCAGTATCAGAGCACCACACTACTGACTACCTAGGAGTTTTTCATTCTAGACAACACACCTAACAAAAGTGACCTTTTCAAATCCCACAGGTGCAACAGGTGATGTTGTATACCCCTGTGTTACATGGAGTAAATGGCATATTGCCATAAGATACAGATTCCAAATGCATATAATATCGTACTTTCATTTCATGAGATAGGCCTTAAATAGGCCAAACAGCAACACAGGCAGGGAAACTATGTTTTTTTCCCTACTGTCATAACCTCTTTTGAGACTTGGAAACAGGGTGTATTCACAGATGAATAAATGGTATATTCTTATTATTGGACTTGACCTGCACCTCAGACACCATCACTTGTCTATATCACACCAAATCATAACCAAAGGCATTGCTAATAACCATCCATTTTCCTTTTTCCTATCAAAACAACTATATGTGTGTTTTAAAACTAAGTTTTTAACAAAGTTTTACAAGTTTTAGGTTTCTGCAGAGTGGTACTGGTAAGATCTTCAAGTGACACATGCAACTTTTCTTCACGGCTGGTTTTCCAAACTTGGCTGGCACCTCATATGAACTCTGCTCTTGGTTGCTTTTTCATGAATTATGTTCTTTATGAACTGTTAATATTTGTGAAAAATGTGCTCTTTTTACAAAAAGCTACAGTATGCCTGTGTGGGTATGGCTATTACATTGAAACATTCAATGGACAATCTCATGCAACCCTTGCCAAGGCCTTTGTCAGTCCAGCCAACCAGCAGCCAGCTACATGAACCTTACCTTTCTTACCGTGCTGGCACATTTCTGCACAGCCCCATGTGCCATGTATGCCCCATTGGTTACAAACTTTTTGAAAAATGACATTTCCAATGTAACTACACTGTGTTGTGGTTACCAACTCAAACCTTATGGACTGGTTCCTCTTTAAAGACATTGTTATTAGATTCTTCAATCAATAACATATGCTGCCTTCCCGTTCGCTGCCATTATCTGCCTTATCAACTCTCATAATGGACTGTTCTTTATGAATGGACAATGACTTTAGCACTGTTTTTACAAACAATGTTCTGTGATAATACATATCAATTTTCTTTTCTTATACACATATCCACTGTGGTGTTTACATGTCTAGTTTCTGTTTTGTGTTTTATGATCTAACCATCTGTGATTACCCCTTTGTCAACTCCTGAATACAGTAGGTCTACATTCACAGTCACCCTATCTGTATGCTGTAACAATTTAATTCATTTACATTACAAGTTTTTATGTGTTTTAAAAAGCAGATGTTCCAATCAATGTTTTAAAGCTTTATAGTAGTTTATATATTGTTTTAACTCATCCACTACTAACCCTTTGCAGTCTAAGGCATACTTTTATCCAGCATCTTGCACAGCTGTAGTTCCTTTACAAGGCTCACAACTCACGCTTGTTGATGCATTTAGATATATCATTTCTACACCTAACCATCTTCTTTTTGTTGTGTTGCCCCTTGAACAAGGCAACAAGGAGGGGACTATTATGCCGGGGTTATATACCACCAACTGACCCACTTGTAACTGTAACCTTTTACACCTACAAGTATTAGTGCCTTACCACAGTCTCATAATGTTTTACCTATATGGTATGTTTCTGCCATATATACTGTTTCTAGTTTCCACATATATTCTACTATATTCATAATCACTCATATTCTGTAGTTTTCCACTATTGTGTGCTTTTGTGATTAAGTTACATATATTTCCAAACTCACTCTCTGGAAATAAGAACTGATAACCAGTTGCTGACTATGAATTTCCTTTGTTCAGAGATTCAGGGATTCTTCCTTACTTTGCAACTTCCTTGCCCAAGGGAGTCACCTTATTTACATGACTTATTCAATGCTGTATGTTTATTATATCTGTAACTGTACATACACTTATCAGTCATATATAATTGTATGCACACCTGCTCCTCAGAGAGAAAGAGATCATACTTGAGAAATGGTGAGAAATCGGCTCCCTTGTGATTGCTTTGCTTCACTTGTTATGGCATGAGTATTATAATAAACTACTTTTATTACTTCTACTTCTTTTTACTTTCTTTGTTCAGCATACCATGCAAAGAACCTAAGATGTGATCTTTTCACATATAATACTCCATGGACATGAATGAGGCCATTTTTGAAAGTTACATTTTGTACATAAGATGGCCACTCAGAACAAATCATGGTCACCACTTAACTTCAAGGACCTTGTTAGTTAAGAGGTGGCCATAATTTTTTCTGAATGGGCAACTGTACACCATTGTACACTTAACTGGGGTGGTCTTCTCCTTCCCATGCATCCCATGTAGCAGACAAGCTGTATCTAGAGTACTGTAATGACAAATTCCCTGATGCACAGTAAAACATTATTTCGTACATTAGATGGCCACTCAGAACAAATCATGGTCACCACTTAACTAATAAGGATCTTGTTAGTTAAGTGGTAGCCATAGTTTGTTCTGAATGGGCAACTGTATGGCATTGTACAAATAACTGGGGTGGTCCGCTCCTTCCCATGCATCCCATTTAGTAGCTGAGCTGTATCTAGAGTACTGTAAAGACAACCCCCCTGTTACACAGTAAAACATTTTTTATAAAAAGAAATCTCTGTATTTGTGTGTTCTTTGTATTGGAAAGTATTACATACACATATTGTTGGTGTTTTGATGGGGGAAATGGTATATGGCCACCAGCAAATTTTGGTGGCCACACTTTATGACCATCAAAATTATTGACATGAGAATGACTTAGAACATCATGTCCAGTTGTTGACCCACAGCTGAAAAAGGATATGTATCACCTGAAATCAGTACAGAGGAGAGTGACCAAGATGGTTCATAGTCAACAAGCCAGATCTGACAAGGAGAAAATGGATGACCTGAGTATGTTTTCACAGGACACTAGCAGAGAGAGGGGTGTGACTGAGATGATCAAGAAATACTCCTCCTGCCTAGCTGGTGTCCAACTCATGCACATTGAATCACACACAGTTTCCTGTTACTGTTTGTGAAAGGTCTTGTTGTGTAAATTGCTTTATTGTGTTTAGCCTTGTATGCAAACTTCTTCTAACTGTGTACCATTATTGCCACCTGTTCTGCTTTTGTCTCTTGTATGCAAACAATCTCTTTATTCAATGTAATTAATCCCGGATTGCCCTTAAAAAAGGGACCCCGCTATCTCAGTGGGCTTACCATGTCAACATATTTCAATAAATAAATAAATAAATAACTAAAAGGCATAAATGGGGTTGACTGCAATGGGCTGTTTAAACTTAGTAAAAACAATATCTGTAGAGAACACATGAAGCTAGTGGGTGGTAGGTTCAAAAGGTATAATAGGAAGAACTTTATGGAGAGGGTAGTGGGCATATGGAACAACCTACCACAAGAGCTTGTTAATGTTCAAGCAATATATGCAGTTAAGCATGGGTAGATTCATGGGACAAGGATGTAAGTCACTAATAGAAGATTGTAATAGGGGAAGAGTAGACAAAATTTAAACAGTTACAGTCTTGCTAGAATTAGACTGGTATCATGACTGAGGTAAAGACCGGACAGACTGGATGGACCCATGGTCTTTATCTGCCTATACAATTTTGTGCCTTCTGTGTTTTTTACGTACTGTTTCATCTCCTGTGCAGATACAGTCACCCACCTGATACCTCTCTGGCAGTACCCTAGATAGGATTTTGCCAGAAATTCACAGTTTCTGCTATTATTATCTACCGCAGTTTGTGCATAGAACACATTACTCCCAGTCTTGTACACTACCACATTTAAGCTACAGTGTCTAAATGCAGCATAACCCCTTCTTCCCACTTCTTTTGGACCCACACTAATTGTTCCTCCTCAGTGCTCGGTTTCCTCACCCTCTGATATCACAGCTGCTTCCTGTTGTCTTTCCTTCACTCCTCAATCAGTCAGACTCCCCTGCTGACCTGCAGATGCCAGTACAGATGTCACACCCTACTTCTGCAGCACTCACACTGTAGAATGCCCTGTGTAGTGATGCTTGCATTCATGTACTGTAGCTTAAGTATCCTGTCTCCTCTAAGCCTGCTGCAGCTCCTACCACAATCAGACACCTGTTTCACTGGTTGTAATTGACTAATCAACCCACAAGAGACTGCAATATTTTCCCAGTTACAAATATTTAAAGAACACCCTGAAAACACTGACCCAAAAGCACAGACTTCTGTCTACTCACTCATACTGCCTCTTTAAGTATTAAATGAACTATTATTTTAGACAATGTAACTCAGTATACTGTAATTATCTTAGTTTTATACTTGATCAGGAATAGAATTTTACCTCACACATCAATGCCATAACCTCCAAGTCTTTTGCCAAACTAGGTGATCTCTATAGGCTGCAGGGAAGTCTATCATTACTGTATATAGCAGAAGACATAAAACAGAGCACATGACCCTGATTTCATTGGACTGTGGTGATGTTGGGTATTTGGCTGCCCCTAAACTTAAACTCTCTAAACTGTATTATACAATGCACTCTGTAGGTTTGCCCTGAATTGTGCTCCCCACACATATCACTACTTAATGCACTCTAACTTGGGTTTGTCAAGTCTGGACTCTGGACCTTTAAAGCCAAAATCTGGACTAACAAGCTCCCTACATATCTTAGCAACCTGTATTCATCTGCCACAAGAGATGAGTGAAGTTGGGAAACTCTTCCATTAATATAAAACATCAATTTTCCCTGCTGTCTAGTGGTCCCCCCTTCATGATCCCTGGCACAATGTTACTTATGAGTTGACACTTTCCCAGGTGTGTAGTTGTCCTTCCCCCCCACCTACACCAATACCTGATCTTAATGATTCCCTGGTGTCCAGTGGTCTCTCCCCCTGCCTGATTACCCTTCTGATATAATGGTGTCCAGTGATCCCCAATCCCAACCCCTGTAATAGTTAATTATAAGGTGTCTAGTGGACCTCCCTTCCTATCCCTGATCCCCTTTAATTAAAAAAAAAACAGGTAGTATATTTCCTGGTGTCTAGCAGACACCCCACCCTGCCACCCTGGCAGGTAGTGCCCCACCACACCACTTTCCTCCAACCCCAACCCAGAGCCAGTGACTGACACAGCCCTCCACTCTCCACCACAGCCAGCCACTGACTGAGTTGTCAATGAATAAGTGCATACTTGTACAAGTATGCATTCATTCATTCATTGACATGGCAGTCAGCCATGGTGGAGAGCAAAGGGCTATGCCAGTCACTGGCTCGGAGTCAGTGTGGAGCAGGGTGGGGGGCACTACCTGCTTGGGATGGGGGGTTCTCTAAATACCAAGAAATGGATCTACCTGTTTTTTCCCCCTCCCTATACCCGGGCCCCTGTAAAATTAATTGAACAAACAAAAAAAACAGGTAGTCCATTTCATGGTGTCCACTGTGGCAGGTAGTGCCCTACCACCCCAGCCCCCACCCAGAGCCAGTGACCAGCACTGCCCTCTGCTCTTCACCACAGCCAGCTGTCATACAAGTAAATGCTCATTCATTGACAGCTCAGGTCATGATGGAGAGTGGAGGGTTGTGCCAGTCACTGCTCGGGGTCAGGGAAGAGATGGTGGGGCACTATCTGTCAGGGTGGGGGTGGGCCATCTATTAGACACCAGGAAATGGACTACCTGTTTGTTTTTATTACAGGAGATGGGGATGGGGAATGGGGTCCATTAGACACCAGGGAATTAACTACTACAGGAGATCAGGATGGGGATGACCACTGGACACCATTGTTTTGAGAAGGTGATCAGGAGGGGGAGGGACCACTAGACACCAGGGAAAGTGTTGACTCATAATTAATATTGGGCCAGTGATCAGCAAGGTGGGACCACTAGTCACCAGGGAAAGTGTATTTATTTAAATCAGACCATCAATCAACAGAGGGCGGGACAACTAGACACCAGGGAAAGTGTCATTAACATCAGCTGGCAATCGGCGGTGGGGGGGGGGACAACTAGATACCAGGGAAAGATCGGGCTGATGATTGATGAACTACCATTTGTGACTTTGCCTTGCTTTTGGGTTTTATTAAGTGCAATTTGCACTTAAAAAACAAAAAAACAAAAGCAAGACAAAGTTACAAATGGCAAATTTCCTATTAAACAGGAAAATTAAAACTTTGTTGCATCTCTACCTTCCACTAACACTGTCTGCCTCTTGTGCTCAAGGCTAAACAAAAGGCTGGTTGTCCCACCAAGAAAAATATAAATCTGAGCATAGAGCTATTAGATTTTGAATGCCCAAACGTAGAAAACCCTGTGCCCCCGATTTAACTTGTCCCCGCTGTCTACACGCATCTAAATTGAAAATTAAGCCTAGCTTTATTTACTCCTGTGAGTGCCTTACCTAGTTAATGCTTTTGATGTGCTATTAATCTGATGCGCTAACTGTTGTAAATGTTTTCTTCTCCTGTGATTGTATTTAAATCTTTTTCTCTTCCCCTCCCAATTCTTCCTTCCCTCTCCCATAAGGTCACATCTGTAAATGAGACTGTTGTTTTCTGTATAGTTTGCTTTGCAAAACAATTTAAAATAAACAACTAGAGCAATAAATAAATGAGCAAACAAACAGATAAATAACTTACAAAGTGTGAGGCAATCACCTGTTATTTAACAGCTGAAATATCAGTACATAGCATCAGTCAAGAAGAACACTGACAGGAAAAATCATTCCTCAGCTGGTACTGTAAGCATATTTAAGCAAGATATGACTTGACACATCCCACACAGTTGAAAGATTTTACGCTGCCTAGGATCAGAGTAAGAGAAGGATATCTTATTTTATTGTTGTTTTAACTTATATTTATATTTGTTTGTACTTGATTTTGTGTACAGTGCCTTGGTTTTGAAAGGTGCAATAAAAATAAAGTTTGATTTGGTTCGATTTGATATCTGGCCCATACTGTAACTGAAGTGGCAAAATGCTGTTCAATGAACAATTGATCAGTAGATCTTAGGTCATAATGTTTTTAGCAGACAAACATTAAGCTAATGGAAAGTATTTTTGTGTCACAAACTTTCTTACCTACTAATCTGTGTAGGAAATAAACTCACCTAGCATACTGGGGAAGTAAATTAAGGTTAGAGTACAGATCATAGTAATGACTGAGTACTAATGTAAGCAAGCAAGGAGAATCAGCAAATATTATAATAGACCATATTTACCCACCTTAGATCTGTTGCAGTGAAATTCAAAAACACAGAAGAACCATAGTCAAGAAGTTGAAGTAGACAGCTACTGGCAGTAGCTACCATTGCCTGAGCAGTAAGGAAATGTTATTGCCTGTATGTTGATCTCATCATTTGAATGGCTAGTATATATACATAGGTAAAATGATAAGAGTAGGAGAGATGGTGGTCTGTTAGCCATTTGTTCAAGAGGGACTCACTGCAGATCTGAGATATCCAGATCAGAGCTTAGATTCTGGAGTCTGGGACAGGATCCAACTGGCATTTTATTTTTGGTTTTACTACAAGAAAACAAGTGCTGACTGCTTAAAAGGCATTCCTACAGGGACTTGAAGTCATGATGTTGGGATTTTTGCTATAACATTCAGAGGCTTAGAGCTGTGATAAAGGATTACGTCATCAGACAACAATAATGAACTGCAAGAATTGTTAGAATCAGAGATAGTATGATGTACCAAGAAAATAACTACAATCCCAGAACTGACCTCCAGGGAACACCTCCAGTAACTAGGAGACAGTGTAAGACAGTATTATCCAAACAAACCTGTTGGAAATTACCAGATAGGTGGCTCTGAAACTAGTTAAGATTATTTATTGAGATACCTGAGGAATGCAACCTGGAGAGTAAAAGATCTTGGGCACCCAGATCAAAAGCCTTGAAGCACATAAATTTAGTTCTAGTCAAACTGCCACTGTCCATGACGTTACATACATGATTGGTACTAAAATGAAATTGTTACCATATTGGCACCTGGAAAGCATGAACCGCTAGATAGTTTAACACCTTTTACTGGAACAACATACAGTATTTCTTGGACAAAGCTGGTATAATTCATAAGCTTTTTGGGCCACACAGACCCCTTCATCAGGTGCAAACAGGAATCATACATGATTGGTGAACTTTACCAAGGCAGTGCAGATGCTATGACCAGCTTTGAACCAATATGTGACTGGAGTGGGTAAGTTTCTGTTCTTGATGTAGTCATTGAAATAAACACAATTCTCTCAAAATGTTTCCTTAATGGTGAGAGAATTGATATGGGGCAGTGATTATCAATATAGATATACAATTATATCCTTCCATGTCAAATCTTTTTATGTCACAGCTGATTCCTTTATTTATCTAAGGATATTCTATTTCTAATAGTTAATATTCTAGCAATATAGGCTATATCATTTAATGGTATGGTTGTTTATATGTATCCTTTTCGGTCAAAATATTACTCTTTTACACTATGCCCATAAACTGCTCAGTTTCATATTTGTCAGTATTATTATTTTATGTGAGTTTTTGAAATTCAGAACAAATGGTGCTTTGTGTGTGTTTTTTTTTAGTTTTATTTTTTGTGGAGCAGAGGCTTCCCACAAAAGCAGATATGTAAAACCATGTCATTTAAGCAATCCCAGTTTATCTACACTTAAAGACAGATATAGTGTCATTTTAATACAGAGAATGAAGGATATACTGCTCTTTCCCCCACTTTTCAGGGCTTCTGCTGTTGTTTCTCTTTTCTAAGTCTCATCACAATTTGCTAAGAAACATAGAAGTTGACCGCAGATAAGGACCGCAAGGCCCATCCAGTCTGCCCATTTCTTTTTCTACCTTATAAATGTGCCAACGACCTTTGCTCTGTCGATGGCCTATCAATTCATACTCATCTGTATTGCTCCCTTATGTTAATGCCCTTAAGGTGTTTGAATGTTTTGATCATATCACCTTTCTCCCTCCTTTGCTTTAGGGTATACATATTGAGCTTCATTTATCTGTCCTTATATGTTTTCTGATGTAGTCCCTGCACCATTTTGGTTGCCCTTCTCTGGACTGCCTCAATATGGTTAATGTCCTTGTGAAGGTGTGGCCTCTAGTACTGCATGCAGTACTCCAGATGGGGCCTAACCAGTGTCTTGTAAAGAGGGATTATTACCGCCGTCTTCTGACATGTGATACCCCTACTAATACACCCCAACATCCTCCTAGCCTCACCTACTGCTTTTGTGGTCTTCTTGGATGATTTCATGTCATTGGTGATAATGATGCCCAAGTCTCTTTCTTCCCTTGTGACTGCCAGTAACTTCCCTCCCAGCCTATAGGTGGCTTCAGGGTTTTCCTTCCATATGTGCATAATCTTGCACTTCTTTGCATTAAACCCCAGTTGCCACTCTTTCAACCATTTTGCCAGTTTATCTAGATCTCTTCTCATTCTGCCCAACCCATCTGGATCATCTACTCTGCTGCAGATCTTGGTGTCATCTGCAAAGAGACAAACCTTACCCTCCAGTCCATCTGCAATGTCACTGATGAAGATATTGAAGAAGTCTGGCCCCAGGACTGATACCTGATGTACCACACTTGTGACCTGCATCTCTTCTGACTATACCATTTACCACCACTCTCTGTTTTCTGCCCATCAACCAGTTTTCCACCCAGTTGACCAATGTCTGACCCACCCTAAGCCTACCCAGCTTATTAATCAATCTTCTATGTAGAACAGTATCGAAAGCTTTGCTGAAGTCAAGGCAGGTGACATCGACTGCTCCCCCTTGGTCCACTACTCTGGTTAGCCAGTCAAACAAATCTATGAGATAAGTTTGACGGGACCTTCCTTTTGTAAACCCATGCTGTCTTGGATCCCGTGCTCCAAAGGATTCCAGGTGTTGCACTATCCTTTCCTTAAAGAATGCCTCCATAATCTTGCCCACTACTGAGGTAAGACTGACTGGTCTGTAGTTCCCTGCCTCCTCCCTGCTACCACTCTTGTGGAGCAAGATCACATGAGCCCTTCTCCAGTCTTCTGGGGCCTCTCCTGTGCTCAGAAACTCACTAAACTGTTCTGATAATGGCTTTGCTAGTATCACCTTTAGCTCCTTTAGTACCCTGGGATGTATGCCATCAGGTCCCATTGCCTTGTCCACGCTAAGCTTATCAAGCTCTTATAGGACCCTTTCTTTTGTGAAGGCACTAGTGCTCACCTCCCTCCCACCTGTGTCCATGGTGTTGTGCTGTGGGCCCTGACCTGCCTTCTCTTCAGTAAATACTGAGCAGAAGTATCTATTTAGGATAGATGGTTTTACATGGTCCTCCTCCTCACATGCCCCCTTATCCCCTTGATCTTAGCAATACCATCTCTGGACTTTCTCCTTTCACTAATGTATCTATAGAAAGTCTTGTCATCTTCTTTTACTGTTTGTGCTAGTGTTTCCTCAGTTTGGGCCTTTGCCTGCCTTACTTCCTTTCCTGCTTCCCTAAGGAAAATTTAGTATTCCTCCGTATCTTGATCTTGCTGCGTTCCCTTATATTTTCTGAAGGCCAGCCTTTTGGTTCTGACCTTTTCTGCTGCTGTTTTTGAGAACCAAAGTGGTTTCCTTCTTCTTTTGCACTTCCTTTTCTCTCTAACACAATGGGATGTTGCTTTAATTACTGCATCCTTAATGCTTGCCCACTTTGCCTGTTCCCCCTCACCTGTATTTTTATTGCCAGGGCTAGCTTAACTCTGTTGCCCATCGTTTCAAAATCAGCTCCTCTGAAGTCCCATATTTTGCCTTGGAATGGGATGATTTAGTTCTAGTTGTCAAATTGAACCATACCATGTGATGGTCACTGGCCCCCAGGTGACCTTCTAGCTGGAGATCTGTGATCCTTTTCCTGTTAGTCAGTACTAGATCTAGCATAGCCCTGTCTCTTATGGGTGTTGTACCAGTTGTTTGGGGCCCTCCCCATGCAAGGAATCCACCATGTGTCTAGTTCTGGCAGATGTTCTTTGCTGGTATTGACCAATCTGTTTCTAGCATGTTGAAGACTCCCATTATCAGCACCTCTCCTTTAACTGTCATGTTTTTATATCTTCTGACAGTAATGTATCTATGTCCTCCCCATGGTCTGGAGGCCTGTACACAACCACAGTTCGTATGGCTGTCCCAGTTCCTGTTTCCAGGGTGACCCACAGTTCTTCTGGATCCTTATGTATATTCTGAATTTCTGTAGCATTTATATTTTCATTGACATAAAGAGCCACTCCTCCCCCCTTTCTGCACCTCGGCCTCTTCTGAACAGTACATAGCCAGGTACTGAAGTCTCCCAAGTGTGGTTACTGGTAAACCATGTCTTGCTAATGGCTACTATGCCCAGTTTAGCATCTGTCATTATTGCCTGTAGGTCTGGGATCTTGTTTCCCAGACTGTGAGCATTTGTGTACGTGCTTTTCCATTGTCCAGATTTCAGTGTGTTAGTTGTTGGGCAAGGTCTGGGGTTTCCCCTGTGCATTGTATGGGAAGCCAGACCTTTCTCCTTACCTGGTGATGCAAATGAACTACAAACATGCTGAGCTCCTGTTTGACCACTAGCTGAGGGGGGAGGGGTGTTCTTCCCATTCGATGTATGGGGTGCTGCACCCTTCTCCCCATTTACTAGTTTAAATATTCTGCAAATATGTCAAACTTCTGCCCCAATGCACTGACTCCATCCTTAGTCAGATGCAGTCCATCACATTTAAAGAACTTTTGCTCCCAAAACTTTTGCCAGTTCCCTACAAATGAGTGTCCTTTTTCCTGGCACCAGCCCTTGAGCCACAAGTTTAGCTCCCCTATCTCCCATTCTCTGACCTTCTGTTCATCTGTCCCCCTCTCCCAGACTGGCAGAATCTCACAGAAGGAGATGCCGGATGAAATGGATGATAGTTTGTCACCAAGCCTGGTCAGGTGTTCCTTGGTCTCCACAACTGACTGGCTGGCAAGAACGTTAGACCCTATGTGTACCAGGACGTCAATGTTTTCTCCTACTTCATGAATAATTTTAGCAATGCAGTCAGTGTCTCTCCACGCTGATGTACCTGTGAGAAATATGACCATTACCCCTGGCTGGAGATAGGTATCAACTCCCCAAATCATGGAGTCTCCTATGATCAGAATTTGTTTGGATTTCCTTTTTGTTTTGGTTCCTGTTTTGGGTGAGTTTTGTTCTGCTAGTTCCTGTGCTGCAGTGTCCTACTCTGCAGTGTCCTCTGTCCCTTTGTTTGATTTCGGAGATAGAGGCAGATACCTGTTTGTAGTTTTTATATGGTTTGTGGAGGTGATTTTTTGGAGAGCACTGAGTGATGGGGTACCTGATTTTCCCCCCCTAACCACCCGCCAACCTCCCAGACCAACTACCCTCTTGAGTCGAGGTGCTTCTGTTGGATGTTGGGGAAATGGCAGGTGGTTCTTATAATATATTTCCTCTTGAATATGCAATTTGAAATGCACAATCTCTGCCCATGTTTCTGGAGCTTGGCTCTTAGATCTCCAATGTCCCAGCTTGTAGGACAGTGTCCTAAATCCTGTAAAACTGCCCTTCTGAAAGATGTTCTACAGTACCTACAGTTAATGATATCCATTCCAGATAGTTGCTGGGTTTATAACCTGGTCAGAGTAATTAGAAGGAAGAAAATTAAAGCAAAAGTTTGATTTTGTGTTTTGTTTGTTTGTTTTTTGTATAACTTGTTATAACAAGTTAAATTACTACTGCCCCTGTAAATGAGGTCACTGTGTGGGCACCCCTCTGATCTGCTCCTTCCTGTTTTACTACAGAAAATGTCATGACTGTGCTGCCCTATAAAAGGAGTGTAGTGTGGGGTGGTTGGGGATGGGGGTGGGTGGCTGGGCCCTTCCCCTGCTGAAAAAAAAGAACCACAGATGAAAGAAACAAGTAGGTAAGAGCAGCAACAATCAGCCAGCAACAAATGCAGTAGGCCTGAAAGCTTATCCTAATGACAGATAAAACTGTAAAACCTGTAAAGCACCACCTGTAATAATTTCACAGAAGATATACCCTTTAAGAAACACTTTGCTACAGAGAAATATAAAGCAGTAACAGAAGATATACCTTGCAAAAGACAATTTGAATCAGAAGATTACAGCTGTAATCTGTAAGCACACACCTGTAGGCACACCCTGTAATAATGCAGCAGAAGGTATACACAGCAACAACAATTTGAATCAGAGAAAAATAAAGCAATAAAATGTTAGAAACAGAAGTAACAATCCCTGTGAGTACAAAATAAAAATAACAACACACAGTAAATTTTCCTAGCCAAAAGAAGCCTTAATCATTTTCCTTTTTCTGGTAAGGTTATTTGCTATGTCCTTTCAAGCAACCTAGAAGAAAAGCTCCCAGGTGAAGCAAACCTAGTCTAGTACTAGTGTTGTACTCGATTTCAGAGTTCTAATCTGCTCATTGACCTGTGCACTATTAATGTACCTGAATGCATTTTGTACTTTATGTATCATATCTGAGACTTACGTTTGGTCTCTATGTTTTGTGACTTATATGTCAGCCTGTTGCCTGGCCTGTGACTATGTATTTTTGACCTGTGTGCTGGCCTTCTTTGATGCCTTGTATTCTTATGTAATTGTACTTTATGTAATGACCCCTTGTTCTGTAATTTCCTGCAACTCATGTTGAGGCCTGTGTTTACTGTTGTTCTCCACACCTGAACTGCTTAATGCACCATGTTGTGGCTCGGGTCGTGCCTGAAAATGGTCCTTTGGATCAGTGCACCCATCCAGTTATCAAAGACATAAATAAATAAATAAAATAAACTACAGTTACGTAAAAAACAGGATTGACCAAGCATGGGGGAAGGAGGCACAATCATGACATTGTAAGAGATTGGCAATTGGCAGTTACATGCCGTATTATTCTAGAATTACTTTACTCTCTAAAATAGATATTACATGCATGGCATTTTCTAACAATGAGATGAGTGCAGTGGCACACTTAAGAAATAGGAAATGACAGTGTGTGTATTGCTGTGAGATAAAGAGGTACCTCAGGTTTATTGTGATGCACAGCTGTTATTATCACACAGCATTGCACACCCTGGAGTGCCTTACTGTAATTGTAAAGTTGGTCCAATTTTAACAATAAGTAAAAGAAAAGTACAGTATTAAAAAGAGAAATACAATTTTCAAAATGTAGCCTTATACTACTGGGAAAAATAACCCATCTAAAAAGGACATGGAAGAAAAAAGATTAAAATTTTCCCGAGTAAAGGCACCTCCCTCCCACACACGTGCTCAGAGCAGAAGGCCTCATTTGAAAGCATGGCTCCAATTTCATCTCTGGCAGGATAAGCAGCAAATATTTCCCTGGCAAACTTATAATGATAGGAGTGGGATTTTTCATGCTTACCAAAGAAACACATTAAAACTGTGAATAGTACATCTTTTTTTTTTATTATGTGTACATGTGCAAGGAGGGGATCATGAGAGAAAAGGACATGTAATTAGTTATTTTTGACATTAAGGGTGCTTTACTTTTTCAGGCCTAGTGGAAGGTTTACAGTGTGTAAACACAGCTGCCATAATTGTGATCAGAATCAGTGATCAGTGAAGTGGATCATGACGATTTTTGTGTGTTTTCCCATATTCCAAAGCCCACTGCCTGAACTTGCTCCAGGCTATATGATGGATTAACAAACTGTATGGATCTTGGAACTTTTTTAACTAATCAGAAAGAATGCAATTCAACACCTATTTTATCTAGTTTATAATGGTAGTGCTGTTCCTATTTGAGGACTAGTAGCAGTAATGGTCCCAAGTCCTCATTTAAGGTTCCACTCTTAATTACAACTACGTCATTTCCTTCCATATGTGTAATGCATGCTAAAAGCTGAATTCTGGATTAAAAAGCATCACAATGAGGAGAGCACATATACAGTACTTTGATATTAGTTAGGTTTCTTCATCGGGGTGGTGCAACAGGTTCTCATCAGGATCAGGAGTTAGCTGACTGTAGGAACTGATTTCCAACCCCCCTCATTAATTTGTTTTCTGTCAGATCTGATGCATGTGTGGTTCCTTCAGGTGCATCCAGTTGCAGTGGGATTTACTTTTGCAGGAATTTATATGTACATGGTAAAGTAATGTTCAATGTCCATTAGTATGTTGATTAAGTGAGAGGGAACAGTGGAGCCCAGGGATCCATCTAATGATGAGGATCAATTATTCTTTTGGGAGGTGCAGTTCTAACATCAAATGGAAATTAGGACACTAACTCACTCACTTAATTTAAAACTGTTTCTTTATTGGGCGTCTCTCTGGCCATGCATTTGACTCAGCCTTTTGTGACCCAGTAACACTTTTTCAAGGAAGTGGTCCTGACTTTATTATAATAAATACAAATAAAAGTTTTAAAAAATCTTAAAACTTCGGTTCAACATCAAATGGATAAAATGTTGAATTTATACCTTAATTGTTGTTCACCAAAAGATACACAGTATGGATGGTCTTAAGTACAATTACCCATGTACAGTTATTTCTATGACAAATGGAGAACATGAAAAGGTTTCATTACAACTCTTTGCAGTATACAGTACAGTATGTGCTGTATTATAGGCCAGCCTGTTAATACATACATTTGAGCCGTACCTGATTTCTTCTTTATCTGGATAAGTGTTCTCACAATTTTATCTGTTTCATTGCTGTAAAAATTTAAAATAATTGAAAATAATTAGTCAGTGGAACAGTTCCTTCTGCTGACAGATACAAGAACATAATAATTTTACTGTACATCATTTTATGTGAGATGGTGAACATTGTATTGCACACATTCATTACATTTCTGTTAATGTGCATGTTTTCTTGTGGATGTTATTATACCTTCACTTTTATACATCCATACTTAATGAGAAAGAAGATCATTGGTCCATCAAGTTTTTGCCTTCCACTAGCCCAGTGGGAATTCCTTTTCTTAAAGTTTTGTTGAGTCTGAGGTTGAAGGTCATTACCATATCTACTGATACCACATGCTTTAGCAGTATGTTTCAAGTGTTCACCACTCATTCTACGAAGTAGTTCTTCCTGATACTTCCCTTGAATCTTCCTCCCTTCAATCCCATTGGATGTCCACTTGTCCTTTATTTATGTACTCTTTCTTTCTTTCTTTCTTTCTTTCTTTCTTTCTTTCTTTTCTTTCCTCACCAGAAACACATACTGAGCTGATAACAGCTTGTTTCCAGATGTGTCCCGGGGATAGGGGATGGTGAAAATCTTATAAAGCATATACAATATATAATGGAGAATAATCAAAAACTTAAAGAAAATTGGAATAAAATAGAAGCATAGAAACATAGAAATCTGTCAGGAGAAAAGGATCCCAGTGGCCCATTCTGTCTGTCCCTACCACCCTCCCCATAGGTAGCTTTGACCCTCTCACCTTACACCCACCCAGGTGCACCCCTCTCCCCATTTTAGATTCCATTCTTCTTTTTTCCTTCAGGTAACTTATCTTTCCTTTTCTTGTTTAAACCCATGTAGTTATCCCATGCCCTCTTGAACTCCCCCATTGTTTTTGCCTCCATCACTCCATCCAGTAGCTTATTCCAGGGGCACACCAGCCTTTCTGTAAAGAAGTGCCCCCTTCTATTACCTCGAATTTTCCACCCTCCAGCTTTAAGCTGTGCCCCTTAGTTTTCAGGTTTTCTTTCATCTTGAAGATTCTCCCTTCCCTTACCTTGTTTATTCCCATCAGACATTTAAAAGTTTTGATCATATCCCCTCTCTCTCTCTTACTGTTTCCAAGTGATACAGGTTGAGCCCCTCCATCCTCTCTTCAAAGGTCCTCTGATGCATGCCATTGACTATTTTGGCTCCCTTCTCTGTACTTTCTCCACCCTATCTATATCCCTTTGTAGTTGAGGTATCCAGAACTGTACCACATGCTCTAGGTGAGGACAAACCATAGACCTGTATAGGGGCATTATCACCTCCCTTCTCCAACTTGTAATACTCCTCCCTATGCATGCTAACATTATGTTTGCCTTTCCCACCACCTAATTGCACTGGTTTGTCTTCTTCAGGTTTTCCAAAATTATAATCCCAGATCCCTCTCCTGCTCCATTACCAAAACCTCCTCTCTTCTCCTCCCAGTGTCTATATGGCCTTTGAGTTATTTCACCCAATGTGCATTATTCTGCACTTCTTTGCAATAAATCTCAATTGTGAACTCTCTGACCACCCCTCCATCTTTATCAAGTCTTCTCTCATTTGCTCTGTCTCCCCCAATGAGTCCACCATATTTCCAGATCTCTGTATCATACACAAATAGGCACACCTTCCCATTTAGCCCCTCTGCAATATCCCCAATGTAAATGTTAAAAAGTATTGGCCCTAATACTGACCCCATGGTACCCCACTCATCACTCTTTTCTCCTTGGAGTGATCCTCATTTACAACCACCCTTTGACCTCTTTTACCAAGCCAATTTTCCAACCAGTTTGTTATTTTCTTCCCTGCCCCTAAACTTCCCAATTTGCTCATCAGTCTCCTCTGAGGGATGCTGTCAAAGGCCTTGCTGAAGTCTAGATAGGCCACTTCCACTGCCCCTCCCTGATCGCTCACTCTCATCACCCAGTTGAAGAATTTGGTCGGGTTCAATTGGCATGACCTTCCCTCTATGAACCTGTGCTGTCTGTCATCCTGTAGACCACTATCTGCAAGGTATTTAAATATCCTTTCTTTTAGGATTACCTCCAAAATTGTACCTACCACTGAGATAAAACTGACTGTATGATAGTTACTTAACTGTTCCTTGCCTCTGCTCTTGTATAATAGCACCATGTCTGCCTTTTTCCAGTCCCCTGGAACTCTCCCTGTGTCCAGTGAGAGGTTAAACAGCCTAATTAGTGGTACTACTAGTTCATCCCTAAACTCCCTGAGCACCCTGGGATGTAAGCCACCTGGACCCATTGCCTTGTCCACCTTTAACTTTGCCAATTCCTCCAATACCCTGCTCTCCTTGTCAGGCTAGTGTCCACCTCCCTAGCCTCCATCCCTCTCTCCCCACAACTCCAGTCCCTTTCCATACCTCTCAGCTGTAAAAACTGAGTAGAAATATCTGTTTAGCAAGTCTGCTTTTTCCAAGTCCCTCTCTATCATAGCTCCCCCCTCCCATTTAAGTCTCATTATATTCTGCTTGTTCTTTCTTCTTTCAATGATGTATCTGAAGAACATTTTGTCTCCCCTGCTGGCCTCCTTCACTATTCTCTCCTCTGTATCTGCCTTTGCCCTCCTGATTATCTTCCCTGC
Organism: Neoceratodus forsteri; assembly: GCA_016271365.2. Lineage (NCBI taxonomy): Eukaryota > Metazoa > Chordata > Ceratodontiformes > Ceratodontidae > Neoceratodus > Neoceratodus forsteri. Next base: position 540,270,380 of record CM028131.1, read on the forward strand.
CACCCTTAGCTTTTCCCTGTATACCTCCCTGTCTTCCTTTCCTTGTGTTCTTTGACAGGCCCTGAAAGTCCTCTTTTTCTCCCATATTGACTTTACCACCTCTCTAGCTAACCAAAATTGCCTCCTTCCTTGTTTGCTCTTACCTATCTTCCAAATGCACTGATCAGTGGCACACAAAATTGCTCACTTTATTGCCCCCCACAGTTCTTCCATGTCCCAAAGCATTTTCTTGCCTTCAGTATCTACCCTGAACATTGTCCTCATTCTATTGAAATCCACCCACCAGAAATTCAATACCCTAGTGGTGATTTGACTCACTTCCATTCTCATCCCAAGTCTAAAAAGAAACTGCTCTGTGGTCACTTGCCCCCAGATTGTCCCCCACTGAGACCTCGCTATACTATCCCCATTTGTCAGTATTAAATTCAGTGTAGCCCTGCCCCTAGTAGGTTCTTTGACCAGTTGTTATAGGAGTGCTTCTTGCAGGAATTTCAGTAACTCCCTACTCTTTGCCGATGTTACAGTTGGAATCTCTCAGTTCACATCAGGGTATGAAGGAAAGAGATTTCCAGGGCAAAACTAGTGTGTGTGTGTGGGGGGGGTCAAGAACAGTTGTAGGAAGGAGAAGAAAAGTCATGAAGGAGAGACTTTATGAAGAAAGCCGAAGAGGCAAAGCAAATTGACAAGTGAATGGAGGACCAAGGTTTAGGAAAGTGGTGTGAGAAAGCAGACTGACAAGCAGAATATTTTTCTAAAAGGAATAGTGAGGGAAAAGAAAGTATTATTGTATAGAGGATAGTAGGAAGCTCAGGAAGAGATACAAGTGAAGTAAGGTAGGAGGGTAGGGAACCAAACCAGAATTTAGACATAATGGAGGCACAATGAGAAAGACACCTGGCATCCAGAGAGGGGAGTGAAAGGAGAGTAGAGGGAGCAGTGATGGGTATGTGCGATATAAATTAAAGCAAAACAACCAAAAAGGTTGAAGAGGGGGTCCAGTCTGGCAAGGTATGACTTGGGGGCTCCAATGTAGACTATGACCCCATAATCAAAAATTAGGAAGATTATTTTTAAAACAATTTCATAGTGGACAGGAAGTGAGATACTCACTTTTGTTCTTGTAGAGTATACCAAGCTTGGGGTGAAGCTTTTGGTGTATGGCATCAATGTGAACCAAGAAATCAAGATGACGGTCAAGTCAGACCTCAAGGTACTTAAAAGTGTATGCATCCTCAATAATACTGCCATCAATGGTGTGAAAAGAAGGGAGAGGGGAGAGCCTAGAAAACCTCTGATGGGTGCAAAAAGTCATAGAGACTGTTTTGTTGCATTGAGGGATAGTTGTTTAAACTTGAACCAACAATGAATATTGCCAAAATCCAGCTGAAGCTGTGAGGTAGGAAGATAATGGGAAGAGGAGCCCGATGCAAAAAATAACTGTATCATCAGTGTACATATGAATGTATGCAAGGAACAGACAGAGTGGAGGCCATTCAAGAATATGGAAAATAGAATAGGACTCTGGACAGAACCTTGAGGGACATCTGAGCAGATTGGGAGTGGTGATGAAGTGAAGCTACCTATCCTGACAGCTTGAAACATGCCCCCTAGGTAAAAGCAAAATCATCTGACTGCAGAGTCAGAAAGACCCACTACTATCAGCTTGTCAAGAAGGGTGAGATATGCCACTGTGTGAAAAGCTTTAGCAAGATCAACAAAAATGCCCCCAAAGCCAACTCACTGATGCAGTGGTTGTGCCTCTGTCTGCGGCGCTGACAACCTGTGCTTGGGAATGAGTGTGTTGCATCTGAGGGTCAGCCGGGGGGAGGTAGGATGAGTATTCCAAGGACAGTTCTCCTCCTCTGGGAGGGGAGGGTTGTGGCTTTCCTGTAAAGCAGTGACACCACGTGGAGGATGGGTGTATGAGAGCTAGGGCCACTCTTCAGTGGGAAGGCATCAGCAGACATTTATAGGTCAGGTGTGGGAGTTTACCTGGCCTGAGCTGACATCACTGTACGTCCAAGCCTCTAGGACCTTAAAGGGAACACATCAGGGCCAGCTACACTGTAACACCCCCAAACCTTTGCCTGAATGAGGCCCCGGGCACTAGCCTGAGCTGGGTCCTCTGGTTGATCTCAGTCTCTCCCCTCAGGCAGCCTTATCACAGGGAGAAGGTTGTGGCCCTCCCCAATCCAAACCACTAGGGGGGGATGCCGGGTGTGAGGTCTGGGTACTGAGAAAGTGTAAATCCCCTGCTCATTCCAGGGAGGAAAAGATAGTTAAAAAGAAAAAGAACAACAAAAGTGGCAGAGTGCAGAGCAGATCCTGATCCATACCAGTGAGGATAGAGTTACTGAGCTGTAGAAGAGTAATGGAGATGGAGTGGGATTTCCTAAAACCAGGCTGATAGAGGTTGAAGAAGGAAGAGAAGTCAAAGAAAAGTTGAGAGCTGTGATAGTACAAGGTGTTCTGTAACTTAGCTAAGGTAGGAAGTAGAGAGATAAGATGATAGTTAGCAGGGGAGGAGGGATAACCACCATTAGGAATAGGAATGACAGTAGCCTGCTTCCAGGCATCAGGAACAGTAGCAAAGGAAAAAGAAAGATTGAGATGCAGGGTATTTGGCAGTGCAGTGGCTGGGGGTGAGAGAAGTAGTAGTTTGGGATTAAGGCCATCAGGGCTACCAGCTTTAGGAGATTAAAGAGCAAGCAAGGACTTAAGGGTAACAGAGGTGCTGGTAGAAGGGAGGGCAAAAGAGAGATTTAAATGAGGAGAAGGAAGAGAGAGGGAAGAATCTAGGATAGAGGATAGAGGAAGGAGGGATGAGAGAAAGGGCACAGGTAGTAAAGTAGGAGCTAAAAGAAGAGGCAACAATAGAAAGGTCAGAGATAAGGAAGTCATCATTCCTGACAACAGGAGAGGGAAACTGGGTCAGAAGGGAGAACAGGAAATGGATAACCTTCCAGAACTTAGAGGGATGATTAATAATGTTCTGTAGCGTGGATGCAAAATACTCTGACTTTGCAAGTCTTACGGCTTTGGTATAGATGTAATTTGCCAAAACAACAGGGTAGCCTGTGACTTTAAAAGAACACCAGGCAAGGTCTCTAGTACAGAGGTATGCCATAACTTCTGCTGTAATCTAATGAAGATCACAGGCTCCTACTCTGGTTTTTCACAGGGGTATATAACAATCTAATACAGCCATTAAATTTGGAATGAAAGTATTGCAGGGCAAAATTTATATTATTGGATGTTGAGATCAGAGACCAGTCAGTTGCTCTTAGGTCAGCTAGGAGCAGAGGTTTAATTGGGCAGGAACTAACAGGAACTCAGTTCCACCTACTCTGACATCTTTCTCCATTAAATACTATTGGAGAGTTTCACCTCCTAGAGATGACTGTTCCACCTCCTACAAATGTAGAGATTACAGTTCCACCTCCTAAGCATTTCCAACTTAACCCCTAGCCTAGAAGAAATAACAAGTCCAGTAAACTAAAGAATGTGAAATGAATACATTTTTGGGGAACTTAGTGCAATATATCTTGCTCTGAGTAAACCATATTATGGTCATTGAGGGCATCAGGAAGGAGTCCTGCATCCACAATATGATGAGGATGAGAAGAAATCCAGTGTAACGAGTGATTTAAAAATTTTAAGTTTAGGCAAGTGGGTTCAGAGATCAATTAAGTCAAATGTGGTGACTTAACATGTTGAACAATTTTATTTGTACTGGGGAGAGCCCATTTTTATTAAAGTAACCAAGATTGTAAAGCTCACCTCTAGGAGAGTGGGACCAGATAGTTGAAAAGAGCTCAGTAACCAAAACAGAGGAAATACCAGGGCAACAATAAACACCAGCAATAAAAATGGGGACAGAAAAAGGAAGAAAATGTTTGAGTAGAAGCAGCTCATTGGAAGAGGGGGCAGAGATAGCAAGAACAGTCACAGACTGGATGCTGATGGAAATATAGACAGCAAAAATACCACCCCTCTTTGTGCAATCTTGCCTAGCTACAGAATAGTCTGAGATAGTTACATCAGAATTCTGTACCTTAGAGGAGAACCAGGATTTCAAATAAAACTACGACATCCAGCCGAAGGTTTAGCATTATAGGTTGTAGCTGGTCAGTCTTTAGGAGAAGGATATGGATGTTTAAATGGGCAACTGTCAATCCTTTTGGAAGTTGTAGGGATGAAGCAGTAAAGGGATGAGGATTAAGTTCAATGTCACATGCTAACAAAAGCAGTAAGGTATCAAGAAGCATTAAAGAACCAGAGTATTGCCTGGAAGAGGGAGACAGGATGAAAGTAAAGGCTGGAGAACAGGGGGAGAAAACACCAGAGAGCTTCAGGGTGAAGCCAAGGGAGGAAGAATTTGACACCAAGGACACCTGGGGAATTGGAGGAGGGAGGGTAGAGGGGGACAGTAGAGTCCTTACCTGTGTGTGTGTGTGTGTGTGTGCATCAAAAAGATCTGCACTTGGTCTGATAGTGTTATCCCTTTTGGAGGTTTCAATATTGCTCTCATGCCCCACCTTAGTTTTCCCCCTAGCGACAGGGAATGGAGCTATTCACACTGGCATGATCTGCAGGTCTCTGGCAAAGGGGGAGAAGTTAGGTAAAGTACTGGTGGAAGCAACTGGCAAGATGGCAGAAAAGGGGAGGTGCTACTGGTGGGAGACTTTAATCTGCCAGATGTTGATTGAAACCTCCCAGCTGTGACTTCAGCTAGAAGCAGGGGCATCCCTGATTCAATGCAGGGGGCATTTCTCAGGCAACTAGTCAGTGAACCCACTTATGATTGGGCAATACTGGACCTGGTACTCCATAACAGGGACAGTGTTGCAGACATCAAGATGGGGGGGGCACCTGGGGGAAAGCGATCACTGTGCAGTGTGATTCAGTATAAGGATGACTGCATAGTTGAACCACAAAAGGGCACAGGTCCTGGACTTCAGGAGGGTAGATTTTAAAAATATTTGCAAATGCCTCAAAGATGACCTGACAGGGGTGTTGACCTTGGTGGGGTGGAGGAACAGTGGACAAAGCTAAAAACGGCCATAAGGAAGGCAACAAACCTTTGCATTGAAAAAGTGAGCAAAGGCAAGAGGAACAAGCTCTAGCCAAGCCGATAGGTCTGTGACGAACTGCCAAATGACCAAAGTTACACATATGCATAGAAGTTATGGAATGCCCAGGTACAACTTGCCCATTTTTTGGAGATGTTGCACCTAATTTTCAACATGGCCTTTTTAGGACCCTTCCTCATGAAGAGTGCCAGTGTAATTTTGTTCACTTGTCCAGAAAGGTGATTTTGCAGAGCGACCACACCATTATGTGCTACAGGTGTGAATACATGTTTGCAGGATGTGAAAAAATGACAGCAGTACTATTAAAACGGAGGTGTGCAAAAAATGTGAAGGTTGAAATCTGGAGTGAAAATATTAAAAATTGGTGAAATTAGTAGCATGCATAGAAACTGTGCAACACATGCTCATGACACAGTCATTTTTTGGATTTTTTCACCAAATTTGCAGCATGGACTTTTTGGGACCCCACCTCATGAACAGTGGCACTGTTGTTTTGTTAATCAGTCCTGAAAGGTGATTCCACAGTGAACACAAAATCACCTTTCTGGATGGAGTAACAAAATGACAGTGACACTGGTCATGAGGTGGGTCCCAAGATCCCCATGTTGAACATTTGGGGCCAACATTCAAAAAAATTACTGAGTTATCAATGTAAGTTGAAAACCCCATTGAATGCTATTATAGCATGCTTATCTTTGATTCTTTAGTTTGCAGTTCGGCTTTGAATAGTGCAGATGTGTCCCAGTTCAGAGAAGATGACAGCGCTGAGCTCTGGAGGTAAGTATGGGGTAAGGTGGGGTGCAGGGAGGTGGTTGCTCAGTGGGATGGTTGGGATGGGGGAGGGGACTAGGGCAACAACGAGGGATCGTTTTGTTTTTACAGGTTAAAAAAAAGACGTCTGGAGGAAGGTTTTCTTTATTTACATGGAAACAAATATATACATTTGGGCACACTGGGGTGTGCTCCCAGTGTGCCACATGAATTGGGAGGGTGGTACTTGATGCTGACATTGGGATTGAGCACCCTGATATTGGCAGAGGGGAGAAACAACAAACATTTGAGCACACTGGCGTGGGCTCCCAGTGTGCCACATCAGTGGGGGGGCACATACTGCCGACATGGATTGAGCATTCTGATGTCAGTGCAGGGCAAAGAAGTACATTTTAGCACACTGGGGTGGGCTCCCAGTGTACCACATGAGTTGAGAGGGCTGCATAATGCCAACATGGGGATTAGGCACCCTGATGTTGGCTCGAGAGGGCAGCAGCAGTGGGAATGGCATTTTGCCATTCGCAACATGACAGCGCCAGTGGAACTGCACATGCACATGAGTTGCGCATTCGCAGTTAATGCCCTGGAATGTGGAAGTAACAGCTGAAATAGTGTGGCTGTTATTCTGTAGTGGCCTGTCATGGTGGAGGGTTTGTAGCTCCATTGGACTTTCAGAAGGATACTTCCAAAAGTCCAACAGAAGAGTTCATGATTGGCCATTTTTGTAAGCTACCAGCTGATCCCAAAAGGGCTGCAGTCTCCACCCACAGCCCTAAACAGAGATTGCTATGGTTCTCAATATATGTGGTGGAAAAAGGAAAGACTAAAAGGTAGTATTCAGAAGCGATAAGGAGATGAAGAGGGAGGAGGATAGGGAGGTATATCAGGGGAAACAGAGGGAATCAGGGAAAGCAGTAAGGAGCATGAAGGTGCAAACTGAAGAGAAAATAGCCCAGGCAGTGAAGAAGGGGGACACAATTTTTTTTAGGTATGTAAGTGACAGGAGAAAGACCGGGGTGGGATCATAAGATTAGGAAGAGAAGTGGGATACTGTGCAGCTGGGGATGAGGAAAAGGCAAACATCCTGAACAAATACTTTCTTTCAGTGTTCACAGAGGAAGATGAATGGGAGCAGCCACAAAAAAGTAACAGGAGCATTGGATGGAGGGAGGTAGACACTAGTCTATTTTCAGTGGAAAGTATACTGAGGGTACTTGCTAATATGAAAGTGGACAAAGCAATAGGGCCAGATGGGGTGCATCCAAGAGTACTGATGGAGCTTGTGGAGGTAACGTCTGTGCCTCTGAGAGTCCTATATAAGAGCTCATTGGAAACAGGACTAGTGTTGAAGGATTGGAGGAGGGCAGGTGTAGCCCCTCTTCCCAAAACTCATAGCATGAAGAGGCTGGTAATTATAAACCAGTCACCTGACGTCAGTGGTGGGAATGTTCATGGAGTCACTGCTGAAGGAAATGATTGCGGAATATCTTGAATCCAATGGGTTGCAAGACCTGATGCAGTATACAGCCATGGAGGGGGATGTTATGTCAAACAATATAATAGATTTCTTTGACTATATGACCAAGGAATTATATCAGGGAGAGCAGTGGATGTAGCCCACCTAGATTCAAAAAGGTTTTTGACATTTCTCCACATAGCTGGCTAGTAAGCCAGCTGGATAGCTTATGACTGGGTCATAAGGTGTTAAACTGTGTAAGAAATTGGTTATGGGATAGGTGACAGAGGGAGGTGGTAAATGGAGTTCGCTCAGAGGAAGAGAGGGTGACTACTGTAGTGCCTCAGGGACCAGTGCTGGGACAGGTCCTCCTTAACGTCTTTATAAGTGACATTGTGGGGGAGCTAGAATGGGAGGTCTGCCTCTTTGTGGATGACACCAAAATTTGTAAGGGGTGGACATTCCATGGAGGGTTGGAAAGGGTAAGCATAGACCTGAGAAAACTCATTGAGTGGTCAAGGATATGGCAAATGGGTTTCAATGCGTAAAGTGCAAATAATGCACTTGGAGCACAGAAACACAGGGGCTGAGCATAAAATGGAAAGAGTGGTACTGACAGCCACCAAGCAGGGAAGAGAATGGAGGGTGATCATTTTGGATGATCTGAAGATGACAGGCAGTGTGACAAGGCAGTTGGGAAGGCTAGTGGGGATACTAGGGTGCATAGTAAGGGATATCACCACCAGAAAGAGGGAGATGCTAAAGCCTCTGTATAGAACTCTAGTAAGACCGCACCTCAATACTATGTTTAGTTCTGGACACAGTTTTTCTCTGGAAGGACATAGCCAGAGTGGAGGTAGTCCAGAGGAGAGGAACTAAAATGGTGCAGGGTCTTCATCAGAAACTCTATAAAGACCTAAATATGTACACCCTGGAAGAGAGGAGGGGGAGATATGATAAAGACCTTTCAGTACCTTATGGGAGTAAATAAGGTACAAGGGAAGTAGTTTTCAGAATAAAAAAGGTGCTGAAGGAGAAGGAGACATGATCAGAAGCTGAAGGGGGTAGATTCAGGAGAGACGTGAGAAAGTACTTCTTCAGAGAAAAAGTGATGGATTCCAGAAACAGTCTTCCAGTAGAGGTGGTGGGGGTGAAAACAGTAGTGGGATTTAATAATTCATTGGATAGGCAAAGGGAAATCTAAGGGAAAGGGAAGGGGGTTGGTGACTTGGCAGAAATCAAGTAGGATATGTGGAAATGCTATAGACAGGGAATAATGGGCAGACTAGGTTGGCCAAGCAATCCTTATCCATCAGCAAATTCTGTTTACTATGTTTCTCTTTTCCATGAAGAGTAGTCCCAGTTCTGTTGATGCCTGTAGCCTTTGTTTTTCAAGCTGTTAACCATCTAGGTCACTCTCATCTGTATTCTCCATTGTGTCAATATTCTTCCTCAAATGAGGGGACCAGGACTGTGTATTGTAGTCAAGATTAGGCATAAACAAGGATTTGTAAGGGTATTATACTGCAAAGTCTTCTAACCTATTTGCAAGGTTTCTTATAAAACATGCCATGATTAGTTTTTGCCTTGGCAGCTGCTACTTCACATGACTGCTTCCACTAAACAGTTATTATTTATTTCCACATTGTGTTGCTTCTGATTGTTGTTGTTTACCATCCTGAGCCCAAAGTGTTGGTTTTACAGTATGTTGCACTTTATTATGTGGTAAACGTCATATTTCCATCTGGTTTTACAGCCCAAACAGAAGGGGAGAGGTTTACATGAAAGGTAGAAGTCTGTTGCACTTTTGCCAACTTGCTGATCAAAACAGCTGTTTAAATATGCACGATACTGTGTTTCTTTGTGTATTAAGAGTCTGTATGTGTTTTAACTTGGCTGGTGTTGCTGTATCTGCATGATTGTGTGCATTCCTGTCTCAGTTTTTATCAGCAAGTATCTATTTTGCTATATCTTTTCACTGGCATGAACAACTATTGGTGGTGCCAGCCAATACTCATCCTGCACTCTTGATAAGAAAAATAACTGTGCAAGCAATAATACCCAATGGGGTGGCCAGTATTGGGCAGTACCAGACCACCAAGGGGTGTAATGAGGAAAGATGCTGCAGGCAGAGGGCCTTATAGGTCCAGTACTGCTCATATCACCCACCCTGGAGGGTATTATTGGGATTAGTACATGGGCTACCTAATTAATGAAAGAGACAAAACAAGTTTTGTTGTTTTTAAAGAATATGAAATGTCAGCTTTATTAACTTTTTTAACATTGAGAAGAAGTAGATCCTTGAACTCTGAAACTGTTAACTAACTGAACTGGGGTGTGGTCAAAATAATGAAGTTGAGGCCACTATTTTATTTTGTATAGAAGATAAAATTAATTGTGAATTAAATATGAAGCATTGTGGGGTGAAAATAATTGCTTGTCCCAGTTGTTGCCATTGATGAGCTGTGTCCTGTTTCTGTTGTTTCATTATTCTGGTCCTGTTCTGAAGCTCTTGAGTTGTGTTCTTCTGTCTTCAGCTTTGGTTTGTTCCCTGCTAATATTTGTCTCCAGAATCTTCTGTCTTTTGTTGATGCAGACCAGTAACTGGAAAGGCTCTGTTCAGAGTGGTGACCCATTACTATGGTGATTTCTCTTGGACTAAGGCCAGCATTTGACAGGAGGTGTACCACCCTTGCCCTTATGCTGTGATTGGTGTAGAGATAAGACAGATCTGCAGCTTCATTAAAATGACTCATCTTTGAACCCAGGTAATTTTTAGCCATGGATTCCACGGTGTACCAACAGTGTTGTGTGTCTAAGTAACTTTGTGGTAGCCTTTTCAGATGGAGGCATAGAAACATACATAGACTTTGATGACAGATAAGGACCGCTTGACCCACTTAGTCTGCCCATTTTCCTACCTATTGGATAAGCTACAGATCCTAGTTAACCAATAGCCTACTTCTTCCTACCCTCCACCAGAATTGCCTTATGTTTGTCCCATGCATTCTTGATATCTTGTATAATGAGGAAGCTTTGGCTGGCATTTTACTGAGATATTTTTTGAACGAGCGCACGGGGTGGGGGGTTGCCAGTCTGCTCATAGATGAAGCTGCAGTCTTCTTGCTTGCTTGGCTCACTTGAATTTTTGTGGTTCTTCACCTCTTTGTTTATTGACATGGTTATGCACCTAGCCCCAGACTCGTCTGTGTCTATGTTAAAACAGTCTTTAGCGAGTTCCCACTGTCCTTCTTTGCCAAGCCTGGCATAAATAACTGTAGGTCAAACCAGACCTTTGCCTCGAGCCCAGGTGTGGTGATGGGGGTTAGAGCGATTGACTTTCTCAGCTTTTTGAGATCTGGCTCTGTTATCACTGGATGATGTGTTGCTGTGTCCTTTTCTTAGCTTATTGATCATGGCATGCAACACATTATTCACAGACTTAAAATGAGGGTCATAAATTATGCTAATGTTCCAAGCAATGTCAGAGATATTGATATGCTGGTTCAGTCCCGCCCTCAGAGTGCAGTAGCCCTCTATGGAGTACTGTTCCCCCATATGAGTTCTTACTTCAGCATAACATTTTTGGAAGTAATTCGGCAGCATTCCTACCGATAGTGCCCATTGAGTATTTTTGTGGGTATTAGGTTCCTTGCTTAGGTTTTCAATCATGACTAAGTCAGTGCTGCTCACTGTGGCAAAACACTCTATGGTGTTTTTCTCCTTTCTGGCTCATTTTGCCGGAGGTGTCTGAGTTGCCATTTCTTCTGGGAACAGTTGTGACAGGTCTCTGGCAGCTGTCATTTCAAACTGGACAGTGTATTCTTCAGACATTTTCCTCATTTATTCTGTCAGCTGTTTCAAGTGGCTTCAACTGTTAAGATGGCTGTTGCTTGTTGTGAAGGGAACACTGGCAGGAGGATATCAGTTATGAGTCTAAGAGGGTTGGCATGGCTGGGACTTTTTATTTGCAGGGCTCTCACTGTAAGTTAATGTACCCCTGCCAGCCAATCAGATTTGTAGAATTTCCAAGCCCATTTTCAAAACAATCATTGTCATAGCCATATATCATGTTCATATGACTGCACACCTGACCCAGATTAAATACATGAAAATGTTATCACCAAAACAGAATTTCTCCACTTTCCACAGAATTTAAAATTGTGATGTGGCAGACATTTCATTCCCACTACCTTGCTAAGCATTGTTTAAAATAAGTCATAAGAAAGAGTATCCCCAGTAATCCAGGTTGCTAGTAGACTTTAAATATAATAATTACATCCTTGCACCCTGACCACTCAGAGGCTCAAAAGACCTTCCCTAACAAGGCTTGCCTTTATGCTGGTGCTACAATTTTTAAGGGAACTCTTCTGTATCTGCTATCCATACGTCCAGATGGGTTACTTTTTCCCTAATCCCAAAACAAAGTAAGTGAGTAATGTGTTTACCAGAGGTAGTTGATGTAAATTGTTATCTGCTATCCGTGTTATCTGTGTACTTATCTAGGTGCTTGTCACAGGTGTCAGAAGGGAATTGTTATCTGTGAAATTAACTAAGTGTAGAAAGATATGCAAAGTAGGGGGAGTGGCTTAGCTAGAAGGAGCCAGGTTAAGACCAGATATAAATACTGCCCTAGATAACTTCTGCCAGAGGACAGACAGAACTCCAGGAGGAAGGAGCTACTGGTATAACTAAAACTTCTCTACTGGGACTATATTGCCCTCCTTCGCTCCCCTCCACCCCCCCACCCTAAACAAGTTCTTACTTTTATAGGCACAGGATTTAACTGACAAGAGGAACTTCCTGTTTGGGAGCAGGAAGTGAGTGATCACAGAGCCACCAAAGACTCACCATCCTAGAAGGGCAAGAGTAGCTCTTCTTCCCCCCCAAGCTGCTGGAGGTCTGACTCTGAGCAAGTAAGGAGACTACTGAGAAATATAGGAACTTCTTGTCTCAGAACAGGAAGATCAGGAGATAAAAGGGTGCAGAGGCAGTAGTTAAGTAGGGAGAGAAAAAAAAGAAATAAACAAACAGAGGAAAAAGTAAGTATTCCAAATAACTAACAGTTAGGGGGCCAGAAAAAGGCTTGATGGGAGTGGTGCATTGCAGTGGCTGTGGAGCAGCAGTCTTCCGGGAGATGTTTTAGAGGATGCAGTGTTGTCCCATCTGCAGTCACCTCTCTGGGCTGAGGGAGGAGGTTGCTCATATCCAGGCTGAGTTGGCCAGGATTTGTGGGACCTCCTCTCCCACCCAGGGACCACCAGGGTCACTGCTTTTGCCTCAGAGGTTGCCAAGAAAGAGGAGTGGTTGGACCACAGTGGGCTCAGGGAGGGTGAGGGTGGTGGAACAGAGGCTCATCCCTACAGTTGTACCTCTCCACAATTTCTATGCCATTCTGGAAAAGTGTGGTTCTTCTATGGAGGGCACCCACAATGGAGACCAAGGAGGATGCTGGGAACCTCCACAAAAGAAACCCAAAGGAGGGTGGCATGGGACCCCACAGGGGAAGGAACAACTCCTGGTGGGGAACTCCATTGTTATGAAGGTAGAACTGGGGGAGGAAGGGGAGAGGGAGGTAAGGTGCCTGCCTGGCGCCATGGCTTAGAGAGACACGGAGTGAATCCTGAGGGTTGCTGGAGCAGCTGCACAGGGGAGGGAGCTGGATGTCATTGTCCACCTAGGGACAAATGACCTGGCAAAGAAAGGGATCAGAGCAGTGCAAGAAGCATTTGTGGAGATGGGGAGGGGCCTTAGACAAATAGCACACACGGTAACCTTCTCCGGAGGTGCTGCCTGTCTACGGCACGGGTGAGGCTAGGGTGCTACACACCATGGGATTCAATCAGTGGTTGAAAAACTAGTGCAGAGCTCAGGGATTTGGCTTCATTGAAGACTGGGGGTCCACCTGGAGGGATGCAGGCCTATACTGGCATGATGGTCTGCATCTGTCCAGGAGGGGAACCAGGATCCTAGGTGATAGGTTTAAATACTTCATTGACAAGTATTTAAACTAGCCAAGGGGGGAAGTACTGTAAAGGAGCAGGGAAATCCTAGCCCCCCCCAAAATATCAGGGTACTAAGTGAGGTAGACACCAACATAGAGGTGTCAATAGGGAGAAGCGCAGGGGTAAATGGAGATAGTGACAAATGCAGTAAGGACAGGGATGGGGCAAAAAGGGGTAAGGCCATCAAAAAAATGGAGGATAATGAGTACCAACACCCATAGTCTGGTCAACAAGCTCCCTGAACTGGTGGCCTTGATGGAAGAGGGATGCCTGGATATTGTAGCAGTCACAGAAACATGGTACACAGAGAACCATGACTGGGATGTTAACATACTAGGGTACACAACCTACAGGAGAGACAGGGAGGGCAGAAGAGGGGGGAGTAGCTCTCTATGTAAGGGAAGGGATAAAAGCAACTGAACAAAAGAGTAAACAGGGAGGAGAGGAGACACTGTGGGTCATCTTAGAGACTGGAAATGGCACCACAATCCACACAGGGGTTGTATATAGACCCCCATGTCAGGGGGAGGGAATGGACAAGGATATGATAGAAGGCATACTTAGGATGGCAGAGAAAGGAGAGATACTGTTGATGGGGGACCTTAACATGCCAGATGTTAACTGGAGCTCCTTTGCAGCAGCCACATCCAAAAGCAGGGCCATTCTTGATGCCCTTCAGGTGGCATGCCTCAAACAGCTAGTTTTGGAACCCACTGATGAGGGAGCAGTCTTACACCTCATACTCTCAAATGGGGACAGTGAGAGGATCTCAGATCTAGAAGTGGGTAGCCATTTGGGAACAAGTGACCACCAAACAGTGTGGTTCATGATAAACTCTGCTACAGAGTCAAGCCATACAAAAGTGAGGGTTCTGGACTTCAGGAGGGCTGACTTTGGCAAGATGGGAGAGTGCCTTAGAAAAGCACTAGCAAACAGGCTAGAAGGAGGGGTGAAGCAACAATGGCCAAATATCAAAACTGCCATCACAGAGGCAACAAGCCTTTGTGTGAAGCAAATAAACAAATCAAAATGAAAGAAAAAGCCACTATGGTTCTCAAAAGAGGTGGCAGTGAAGGTTAGGGAGAAAAAGATAGCATTTAGGAAGTATAAGGAAACACAGAAGGAGCAGGACAGAAAACTGTACCAGTTAAGGCAGAAGGAAGCAGGGAGGGTAGTCAGAATAGCAAAGGCACAAACTGAAGAAAAGATAGTTAACTCGGTTAAGAAGGGGGATAAAACCTTTGATAGGTACATCAGGGAGCGTAGAAAGACAAAGGGAGAGATAGTGAAGCTGAATAGAATGGATGGTGGGTGGGCAGAGAGTGACAGTGATAAAGCAGGGATACTGAATGAATACTTCTGTTCAGTATTCACAAAAGAGGAAGTGGGGGAGGTGCCTAATCCAATTAACAGAAGCACTCTGGAGAGGGGAGTTGATCCCAGTCCTTTCACAGAAGAAAGGGTTCTGAAAGAACTCCTAAAACTGAAGGCGGACAAAGCAATGGGGCCAGATGGAATTCACCCCAGAATTCTAAAAGAATTAAGCAGAGAACTAGTGACACCACTGACTACGCTTTTTAACAAATCATGGGAGGATTGTGCGGTACCTGAGGACTGGAAGAAGGTGGATGTGATTCCCCTTCACAAAAGTGGGACCAAGATGGAGGCAGAAAACTACAGACCTGTCAGTTTGACCTCTGTGGTAGGGAAAGTGATGGAATCACTTCTGAAGGGAAGAATTGTTGAGTACCTAGAGGCCAGTGGGCACAGGACCCAAGGCAGCATGGGTTCACAGCAGGAAGGTCATGTCAGATGAATCTAATTGATTTCTTTGACTGGGTGACCAAAGTAGTAGACCAGGGAGGGGCTGTAGACATGGCCTACTTAGACTTTAGCAAGGCATTTGGCACAGTCCCACACAAAAGATTAGTAGTCAAATTAACCAGCCTGGGAGTGGGTCCCAAGGAGGTAGCCTGGGTAAAAAACTGGCTGAACAACAGGACACAGAAGGTAATTGTAAATGGAGTCCACTCTGAAGAATGAGGGGTTACTGGTGGGGTACTGCAGGGTTCAGTACTGGGTCCAGTCCTTTTTAATGTCTTTATAAGTGACATTGCAGAGGGACTGGAAGGAAAAGTATGCCTCTTTGCAGATGACACAAAGATCTGCAACAGGGTTGACACAAGGAGGCATGGAAAGGATGAGAAGGACTTGGCAAGGTTGGAGGAATGGTCAGAGTATGACAGCTTGTATTCAATGCAAAGAAGTGCAAAGTAATGCACCTGGGAAACAAAACCCAGGGAAGATTACACAATGGGGAGGTAGTAACAACAACAAAATGGAAAGAGACCTAGGGGTAATCATATCAGATGACCTTAAGGTTGGCAAGCAATGTGAGAAGGTGGTAGGGAGGGCTGGGGGTTTACTGGGATGTATAGGGAGAGGTATCACCAGCAGAAAACAGGAATTTGTTATCCCCCTGTACAGACAGTTGGTGAGACCCCATCTGGAGTACTGCGTCCAGTTCTGGAAACCCCATCTCTGCAAGGATGTAGAGATGATGGAGGCAGTTCAGAGGAGGGCAACTAAAATGGTGCAGGGTCTGCAAGAGAAGCCATACTAGAAGAGACTAAAGGAGCTTAATATGTATACCCTTGAGGAAAAGAGGGAGAGGGGGGACATGATAGAAATGTTTAAGTACCTCAGTGGAATCAACAAAGTCCAAGAGGGTAGCATCTTTTAGAAAAAGAGATGTGTAAGAACAAGGGAACACAATTTGAAGATAGAGGGGGGACGGCTCAGGGGCAATGTGAGGAAGTATTTTTTTCACAGAGAGGGTGGTGGATGCATGGAACAGCCTTCCTGAGGAGGTTGTGGGGTCTAAAACTGTGGGAGAATTCAAGAATGCATGGGACAGTCATAAGGCAATTTTTGTGGGGGGTAGGAAGAAATAGGCTGTTGGTTAAATAGAATCTACAGCTTATCCTCTAGGTAGGGAAATGAGCAGACTAGGTGGGCCAAGCAGTCCTTATCTGCCGTCAAAGTCTATGTTTCTATGTTTCTATGGGAGCAGATCTGTTAAAGCCTTTTCATAACCTGGCCACTCAATTTATGTTTCAATGACATGAGCATTACTATGGAAATATTTGCTAAAATATTTCTAACATTATTTTGTCTTAAAATTAAAAGTATGCTAGTATTGACTAATAATGGTACACTAGACATCAGTAAAAGACAACATCTATAGAATATGTAAAAATATATTATACCTTGGGAAGTGTGGTAATAGCAAATATATGTACTCCGTGGGTGGTTACAGCACTCAGCAGTGCCTCATGCATAACGACCATCATGGTATGTGCTTATTGCCTTGAGACACTACACCCTGTTGTGCGCTGCCCTTTACATACTGCCTAAGTAATTTCTTAGGTTAAACCATTAACACTTGTTCTAATATTAGTTGGTGACTGGGAATGCAAAATTGGGTTTACAGACATTCAGTTTAATCAATAAATTATGTAATATAACTTAACAATTATGTGTCTTTCTTTAATTGTTTATCACATCAGCACCATGAGCACCTCCGAATGTTTCTGAATGTCTTGTAGTATGAAGTAATCAAGATCTGAGTTTATATGATTTTGATAATTTGGATATAATTAAACTTTATCCACACTCCGTGTGATTCAGTGTGAATTAATCACAATTTGGAAGTCTGTTTGCTCCTTCTAGGAAAATAAAAGGATTATAAAAGTATCAGCATGGTTTCAAAAGATATTTGTTCAGTCATTTATAAATAACTAATTAATCTGCATTTCCACATCCAGACGGACTTGAGTTTATGATAATTATATGCAGCAACAGCCATAAATGTCTTTCTGTATTTATGACTCCATCTGGCAATCATAGCAACCAGATAAGAAAGATGAAGTGAAAATAGGCAGATATATGACCTAAATAAAAGAATCATGTATCCTGTTTTGGGACTCAGTTATCATTTTTTATCCCAAAGAGATGATTCATTGTCTTAGTTGTGCTGAGAATACTGTTCATTTAACTCTTCTCACCTCAGAGTTTAATGTGCTCTGGGAGATAATAACCCCTGATGCATGTCAACCTGGTGGGTGCAGAACAGATACACAATAAGCATTTTCCTGCATTCCAGAAACAGCTGGTGGAAATGAAAACAGATTTTAACAAAAAGTATAATAGATAGCAGACCAATAGAACATTTGTTTTGAGGAGAATCATTGTGTCTTAGTCAACAATACTAATGCCATACATTTTTTATGCCCATGTCTGTAAAGAAAATATATTCCACTAACCTTCTAAGGAAAAAAACAAAGTATAAAAGACTGTTTTCTAAAAACATTGTCATTGTACATAGAAAGGCACTGGGTACGCTATGGTAATATAGATAACTAAATATACCAGTTTTAAACTGATATGTGTCAGGATGGAGACCCCTTCCCTGTATTGTGTACACATGCAAACGAATAGCTACAGTTGTACTCTCACAAAATTCATAGGATTAAATAAGGATATTAGCAATTTTCATTGTTTTTCTTGTATTATAGAGCACTATATATTGGGGCACTTAAAGGGAAATGTCCATGTCTGTATGCCCTTCACCACAGTGTGGGGCACCCCAATGATTAGCAATTTTGCCCAGTGTTTAAAAAAATCAGATACCTTTTTTTTAAGTAATTATGATTCATCTGTCTGATCCTGTTGTCCTTCTCACTGACATTTTGAATCCAGTGCTTCTAGCGGTATATTTCACATTCACTTGCAGCTTCCGTCAGAGCCAGGAAGCAGCTGCGGGAGCATGTATGGTGTAAGCCTATGGATGGAGCTATTAATAGCTCCAGTTTGCAGTACATGTTCAGCATCATAAATGCCATTTGGGTGAGGGAAAGTAAACAACATTTACAGATTGCTATTATATTAGCAGAATTTATACCGTCGAAACAACAATGCAACAACAGCGAACCCCCCACAGCGACACCCTGATGGTGATGGACTGCATCGCTATGGGGATTGCTCCATGATGGACTTTGCAGCGACGGGGGTTAGGCATTTAACTCCACTGTCTGTGGGACATGGGGTTAGATATATAAAGTAGGAGTTGCAGGAGGTGCGGGAGTCAGCATGTTGCGGGTTGCAGTCAGGATGCAGTGGTGTCTGGCATAATGGTGGGAGTCTGTCACCGTAAAGGACATTGGTGTGATTCCTGTCACTGTGGCAAGGTGGAACCACTAACAGAATATGTAAAAGAATATAAAGTATACATAACAATTATGAACAGATAGAGAGAGAGAGAAAGAGATAGACAGATACTGTATTGCTAAAACTTGAAAAAGTATGTCTAGTGTTGTTGTGTACTGCATTTGGAAATTATTTGGAGTGGCCAGGATCAAGAGCACAAAATTCTAGTATGAAAGAAAATTAATAACAAAGCATATATTTATATTATAAAATATAATGTCAGTACTTAACAGTAAAGTAACCCAAAGAGGATGCAATGATTTCTTCTGCAGGAAATGCAGATGTATGTTCAGTTCTGAACTGGGCAGTGCAAGGTGTAACTTTGTGTAGTCCTGCCCCTAGCTTCCAGCTAAATGACAATCAGCTAATTATTTCTGACTCATTAAATGGAGTTTGTTGTGTCTGTGTGTATCCCTTGCAACTAACCAAGAGTAAATGTAACATTTGTTTGAATAGTGTATTTTTAGACTTGCTGTTGCTTCTTAGGCACTCGGGTAGTTGTGACTTTGTTTAGGAAATAATAAACCATCTAAGAATGTTTTTGACATGCTTCTGTAGCACAAGGGTGTGTTTTGAGTTTGTGTGGCCTTGCAGCAAGTTACTTGCTAATGCCAAATATAAAGACTCTCACTAATGCAATAGTTTCAGGCTTTTATCTACAGCATTAGGCAGTGTTGAAGTGTTGGCTAACCCATAACCCAGAAGAAGCATGTTTAAACCATTTGTTGAAAACAGGTTCAATATACTGTATTCTCCATTTAGTGCCCTCTTTATCATGCTGTGATACAAGCAGCCCCATCACATTCAGGAAATCCTGTTTCACCTTCCCATTTGCAGAACTATTATACATAACTAATACAATATCAGGAAAATCTTATATAATAATTATTAGACCCTTCCTGCTTTGTTTCCACTAGAAAATAATACACCCAAGGATTTCCATACCATTAGACTACAGCCCTGTTCAGAAGTGGTTTAAGGAGCTTAAACTGTTTTACAGCACTGCAGCATGATTCACATCTGCACCTAACATGGATTGTAGCTCGTTTTTAAAAACGGTGCTTAAACCCTGATGACACCTAGGCTTAAAAATATGTTTTTAATTGTTTCAACAGATAAATCAGACTTACTTGCAGTGCGGATGCTCATTCATGGTTCTCCTTCATGCAGCACAATGTCAGCATATGGGAACCAGTTGTTAGTTAACTTGCTCTGGGGGCAGTAGTGCAGATGCTGTAAATCATTATTAGGAATGGTTTACAACATGCTGGCAGGAGTGTGGACACTGCAGCATGGATACTACAGCATGTTAATGCATCTATTTTTAAAAATGTTTTAGTTACCATGCTATATTCTCAACAGGGCCTAGGAACAATACTTTTTAGCTACACTGTTTAATTGATGTTTAAAGCAAGTTTGAAAACTGAACTGGATCAGATTATTGCAGAAGAATCCTTATTACTGCAAAACCATTTACAATTAATGGCGGCAATATTTGAGTCTATTACCCTAAAATTTCTTTAGAAAACACGCACCTCCTCACCTGAAGGGAAAGCAAACATACAGTGATTGCTTCCACTAACTCACTGTATTGCACATTAGTGGTTTCACTTTCTCAACCCCCACCCACACCATCCACCTGCCCTCATTACCTCAACTGGTCCCTAGCTCATCTGTCTGATTTCTCTACTACCTATCCTACTTGTAGCAACTTACCAGGTTCATTTCCTCACTTACCTTTCTATTTCTCTCTCCTATCTATTTTTCCCTTTTATCTCCAAAAATATTTTCTCACCATATTATCTGCAGCTGGTCATAACTGTTTCCTTATTACTGGTGTCAGTTTCCTCTCTACCTATCTTTCATATGATGATGTCTTCTATCTGGTTTCTATCACTAATGACAGTACTTTCTGAGAATCCTTCCTGGATTTTGATTTGTACTATCTCACCCTGTTACTTTTGACAATAACGGCACACATTGTATAATGCCTTGCAACCTTTTTTCTGTTTGTTTATGATTATTTATAATATGTATATATATTTTCTTAATTGTTATATTTATATATCTTTATTAGCATTTATTGCTGTAGTGCTGTAATTTGCACGTCTGTTTCATTTTCTTTTATTTTCTACCCTGACGTGGAACCTATCTAATGAACTTGTTATAAAAGGAATTAATCTGAGATCACAATAAATAAAATAAAAAAATACAGTAATCAAATAAGGTCAAGTTGCTAAAGGTTATGCTCCTGTCAGGACATGCATATAGAAACTGATTTCACATTAATAGTACTTCTTATTCACAAGGGTACAATGTGCATATACTGTATAAGGAACACAAACTGCAGCAGCTCAGAATGCTGTTCTCTTGTACTACCAGCTGCACTAAAGTCCAAGGTTGCCAGTTGTCTTGGTGGCACAGCTGGTGGTGCAGTGGAATGGTATCCCAAGCATCCAGAATTCAAATCCCAGCTAAGGTACGTATTTATTTCTTTATTTTACACATTTGTTTACATCATGTGTTCTGCAACATTCTTTGCTGATTTTGGAAGTTAAAACTCAACACCAAAATCAGTGACTTGTGCTGCTACTGAATGCATCAGACTTCTTTTAATTTTCTTGCTGGCACACTACTTTTGTGATGCATGTTTGCTAAAATAAATATTAATTCTTATTAAGGTCAAGTTCCTACTTTTTCCCATAGCATTTCTCTTGGGATACTGTAAATTGCTGCCTTTAAATTGATACAGCAAATGTCACATATCATTTGTTTTTATATATTGATATATTTTCAATCAAATGTAACAGTGTTTAGTAATGGTTATTTGATCAAAACATTTCCCTGAAACTAACCTGTAATTTGTTGATGATTTTAATATTGATCAAACCATCTTTTACTTTTTTGATATCATGTCTTAAGAATATTTTATCAATAGAATTAATTAAACCAGTGGGGCCATATATGGCATAATCATTTGGGCTTCCTTAAAAAGAATTGGAACAATCAAGTTTCCAATCCATTCTGTGGGGATATAGTTTTCTTGTATATGATTATTAATATCAATATATATATATATATATATATATATATATATATATATATATATATACATATTGCAAAAACTTCATTAATGCATCAGTTAGGGTGGAAGCAACAAAAGTAGGGAAATGAGATGTTAGGGTTGAGCCCCTAACATCCTCCTCCAACCCAATCCAGCCCATCTCACTCCCACCCTTCACAGATCAACACATGTCAGTGCGTGCCTTGGGGTCATTGGGCCTAAAATTCTAAACATATATATATATATATATATATGTGTGTAATAGATAACCCACTACAGGGCATGCAGTCATGCTCTGATATACGCATGCCTTGGTGTGTGTTGTGACACACGAGGGTGCAGGCTAAGTGCGTTCAACCACCCAAAGAGTGCGTATATCAGAGCGTGACTGCATGTTCTGCAGTGGGTTATGTATCTTATAAAATGGCCACAAATATGGGTGGGAGGAGAAAAAGTAGTCCATGTCTGCAGAAGTGAATGTTTATTTTACAGTAGGTTATCTGGTTGATCCTGCCATAATTATAATATGTTTTAATTTTATAGGTGATGTTTATCTGGTTGATCCTGCCATGTTTAAAAAAATGATTGAAAACTGCATCTAGTTGATCCTGTGGGTTTCAGCTGTCTTTCACTTTATTCACTTTCACTTTCATCCCTGCAGTGTAGCGTGTCCAAAGGATGTTAATATTGGTAAATGATGTGATGCCAGATATTTAAAATAATGCATCTTTAGTTCAAAAAGTATGTTAAATAGGGGTGTGCAAAAAAAAAGTTCTCCGGCGGAATTAAAGTAAAAGTCAGACTTTTGCTTCTACGAAAGTTCTTAAATCCATTTCCAAACTTTCGCAGAATTTCTGCCTCTCCTGCAAGGCTGCCTGATTACCTAATCATTTTAAATTAATGGTATTTCCAATCCCTGGTGGCTAGCGGTCCCTCCCCCACCCAATTACCCACCCGGCCAGTCCAGGGCAACACGCTCTTAACTCTTTTAGTAACCTGATCTCCCGCCAACTGCCATATGCACCAAATTACTATTTAAAAAAAAATTCTCCCTGGTGGTCTAGTGACCCTTCCTCCATTTCCCCAATCCCTAAATTAAAATTAGTATCCCTGGTGGTCTAGTGTACTCCCGGCCCCCCCTACCCTGGAGGCAAAGTCTCACCCCACCATCCCAAACCTGAGAGCGGGCCACTGGCACAGCCCTCCTCTCTCCTCCATGGCTGGCAGCTCACTGAGCAATTAATGAATAAATGCATGCTTGTATAAGCATGCGATCATTCATTAATAGCTCAGTGGGCTGCTGGCTGTGGAAGAGAGAGGAGGGCTGAACCGTTGGCCTGCTCTCAGGTTTGGGATGGAGGGTGGGTGGCACTTTGTATCCAGGAGTGGGGAGGTACACTAGACCACCAGGAATGCTAATTATAATTCAGGGATTGGGGAAATGAGGGGAGGGTCAGTAGACCACCAGGGAGAATTTTTTTTAAATAGTAATTTCCTGTATACTGCAGTTGGCGGAGGATCAGGTTACTAAAAGGGCTAAGGGCATGTTGCCCTGGACTGGCCAGGTGGGTAATCGGGTTGTGGGAGGAACCACTAGTCACCAGGGATTAATTGGGCAGCTATGTTTTTTTTTTAAATGGGGTCATTAGGGCGGGTGACCAGATTGCAGGGAGACCGCTAGCCATCAGGGATTACTTGAGTACTGTCAGCTGGGCTTTTTTTTTAATGGAGTGGGTGATCAGGTGGTGGGAGGGAAGGCTAGTCACCAGGGATTTTAAATTTCAAATTCTGGCAGGGATGGGAAAGTGGACAGTTCTGGACACCTGACATTACTTTTTTTTCCCTTTTTCCACCTGTAGATGAGCAGAAATGGGTGAAATTTCACCCCAAAACATTAGGAAGTTTTCCCTTCTACGACAGGCTGAAATTCAGAAACTTTCACAAAAATTGCGAAATTTCGTGGAAGTTCAGCTACTGTGGAAAAAACTACTTTCGCCCACCCCTAATGTTAAGTCATTTTTTTATTACAACTTATATCAAATTTTGTAAAGGAAGTGTGTTATGACTCAGGTACTTTTACTTGCGGCCCCTTAGTGTAGCATGAACAAGCAGTATTCATGTCAGTAAAGGACATACTAACAAGCATTTTAAATAACAAATCTTCTTTGCAAAAAGTACATAAAATATATTTTTTAACTTCAACTCAGTTAGGTGTTTCTAAATGAAGCTGATGACTGCACAAAGAGGAGAGCGAGTGAGTCAGTGGCTTCAAAGGGAAAAATACGAGCATGAGCAAGTGTTGCCATAGAAACAGTCACTCACGCTTGCGTCTTTCCCTCTGAAGCCACCAGCTAGCTCCCTCTCTTCTCTGTACAGTCAGCAGCTTCATTTAGAAACATCTATCTCAGCTGAAGTAAAAAAATGTATTCTATGTACTGTTTGCAACAAAGATGTGTTATTTAAAATGCCTGGTAGTATGTCCTTTACCAAAATGAATACTGTTCGATCACGCTACACTATGGGGATGCAAGAGAAAGTGCCTGAGGTATAAGATAATTCCTCTATGAAATTCTAAATAAGTTTGTAGTAAAAAAATGATTTAACATACTTTTTGAACTGAAGATGCATTATTTTAAATATCTGGCAGCATGTCCTTTGCCAATATTAACACCGCTCGGTCACGCTACACTGCAGGGACAAAAGTGAAAGTGATTAAAGGGAAAGATGAGCCAAAAACTGCAGGATTAACCAGGTACAGTTTGGAATATTTTTCTTTTAAACATGGCAGGATCAACCAGATAAACATCACCTTTAAATTAAAACATATTATAATTATGGCACGATCAACCAGTTTTATACAGTGTGAGAGAGCTATGTTGATTTTCTTATGGCTGTGGGTGCCAGCTTAATGTGGCAGGCAGTCTGGGAGAGCTGTGGAGTAATCTCAGTGGTGGTAAGAAGGTTCCAAGAGCTGGAAAGTAGTTCAGGCATGTGGTCATACTGGGAGGTGTGCAGTCATTTTGGAATAATGCATGGTCATGTGACAAGTTTTATCCATTCAGGACACTGGATTTTCGCAAATTTTTGTTAACCATTTTACAAATATATATATATATATATATACCCTTGTTCCCAGGGGTTACTAGAATCCCACTTAGAATCAGTGGCAGACAGGGAGAGGCAGCTTGTAAGATGTCAGTTAAATGGGTTTCACACTGTCACACTCTGCTTTCAGTCTCAGCTGAGCTGGAGTGATGATGTCACCTTAAAATTTTTGTAGCAGCATAAGCCACAATGGAAGACTAGCTGCAGGGGTTAGCAGTAGAATGTTGGGAGAGAGTCAGTAGTCTGTGTGGAGAGTCTGGAGAGTGAGAAGTGCCGTAGAGGGCAGCTCCTCAGACTTAGCTCTGAAAAAGAGCTACCTCAGGAGAAGGGGTAGTGTGTTCTCATCCTACAGAAGAACACAGAAGACCAGTGAAGGAAGTGGTAGAGACCATTTCTAGAGGGATTTCCAGTGCCCCATCCCTGGAGGGATGGGGGGGATTCCAGGATTCAGGGGTAATCCCCTGGTCCAGCCTGCAGAGTGGTGAAGCTGCCTAAATTTGTTTGTTCTGTGAGTACCCAAGACTTGTGTGTGGG
The DNA here is from genome assembly GCA_016271365.2 of Neoceratodus forsteri. Classification (NCBI taxonomy): domain Eukaryota; kingdom Metazoa; phylum Chordata; order Ceratodontiformes; family Ceratodontidae; genus Neoceratodus; species Neoceratodus forsteri. The sequence continues at coordinate 540,295,676 of CM028131.1, forward strand.
AAAAAGCCATGAGGCACCTGCATTCCTGTGGTGAGTTTTTCTCTGACAAAGGGACTCTGTTCACCAAGACTGTGTTTCTGTTAAAAGTGTTTGCCTACTATGGGGTCCAAGGGAGACTTGCTAAGTACAGAACTTTTAACACTGGATTTCAATTAAAAGTGCTTACCTACTGTGGGGTCTGAGGGAGACTTGCCAAGTACAGAACTTTTAGACTGTGTCTGATTTAAAAGCATCTGCTAAAGTAGGGGTCTAGAGTAAAGATATAGCCATATACAGAACTTTTAATTTCATGACACCTCTGAGGTGTGAGAAGTAGAATGTTATATGTGCAAGATATTTCAAGAGATCATCTACAAGAGGTTTCAGAGAAAGGTGTTGCTAACCAGATGAATGGCTGAGTATAAATATTGGAAGCAAAAGGTGGGAAACCCCCCCCATCTGCAGTAACCATGATTACCTCTCCGGGTTCAGTTTGGGCACTTTTGTTTTCTCTCAGAGCATTTGGACAATGCCTGAGGAAAACACCCCGATGTGGGATTTTGGATTTCCAGTGAGTCAGGATGTGCTTAGTTATGGGTGGTCGAGGGAGCCACCAAGAATTCCTCATGAAATATGGGAAAGTTCCTAGTACTGCCCAAGGGTGCCAAGTAAAGGGAAAATAAGGGACGTGTACCAGTTTGGGCCATGTGTGCCAAATTCCAGTCAGAACCTGAGGGTTCACTCTGTGTGTGCTCTGTACCTCTGTAATCTGCATTACCAGAGGGAGTAGCCCTGTGGGGGTCCATCTTTGCTTTGTATTATTCTCTGTGATGTGAATAAAAGCCACACTCTAGAATCCCAACCTGGTCTGGACAGTACAATTATTGCTTCCAGTGTCTGGATTTACTTGGGTGCCCCAGACCAGAGGTTCAAACCTAGCATAATTCTGAGCAACTGTTTTCTCCCAGGGACCCAGGTTGATGGCCATGCTAAATGGTCCCCCAGGTGTGAGGCAAGTAGTTGCCACACTTGATTTGCCTGTCTGAGGATGGTAGGCTATGAAGTAGAAGTATGGGTCAATATAATTGTTTTGTAATGGCTACCCCCATCCTTCTTGGTGGTGCCATATGTGAAAGGAGCAGCCCTGCTTGTTGGACAAGGGGGCTGGTGGGAGGAGGTTTACATATATATATATATATATATATATATATATATATAGATATATCCCCCTTGATTCTATTCACTGATTTCCACCAGTTTTCCAGAGTTTATTATAAATAATTTATTCAGATTATGGAGGCATTATTGCCTAATGTCAAGATGGCTTGTCCATGTTTGCTGTAGAAGTTTATGCCCCTTCAGTGAATGTGCCTCCAGTCTCTGTGTTACGACCTTAGCCAGGGCCTTCTGTGTGGAAGAAATATATTTTAAGATATTGATCTGCATCCCTAGCACTGTTAAACAGTTGTTGCCTCCAATAAGGAATACTTGTGATCGAGCTGGGTATAAAAGCAAATGGGGGATGCTTTTATTCCAAAGTGTAGCCTTTACATTGTCAAAAGTTTTCCTTCTTGCATAAATACTACTTGGGGGGACATCTGGAAATAGTTGGAGGTGCATGCCCCTAACATGTATCCTCTTCTCAGTTGTGGCCTTTCTAGGAAGGAAACATATTCAATTCAGTGCTTTAGAGTAACTGGTAATTGCTATTTTTCTTTTAAACTTAGATTGTGGGCGTTTAGTGACACTATACTTTCTTTGTTGTCTTTACTTATAATTGTTTTTGAACTGTTGAAAATTTAAAACATAGTGGTGGTGTAGTTCTGTGCTGTCTTTAATTGCTGCAAATTTTCGCCCCCTCCTCCTTCCCCAACTCTTAATTATATGCCCTGATAAATCTGATTGACAGGAGCTAAACACAGAGGAATAGTAAGGGTGTGAAGTAGGAGGGCATAAGGGGGAAGAAGCCCACCCTCAGCACAACAAGTGTTTTGACTCATTTATTTATTTATTGGTTTCTTTTCCTTTTAAAAAAAAAATATCTGAGGATTAGTGACAGGATTTTTAGTACAGTAAATTAATAAAAAGAGAACTAGGAGAGCTTCAGTAGCAGACAAGTAGTGGAATTGCAGTATAATGTGGGGAGTGGTGCAATGCAGTGGCTGTGGGGCAGCCATATTCAGGCAGACCTTCTGGACACTGAGGTGCTGCCCTATCTGCATGCATCTCTCTGGACTGTGGGATGAGGTAGCCAGACTCAGAGCAGAAGTAAACTGGGTCAGGAGTACCATCACCCCTATCCAGGGACCACCCAGTCCAATGCAGCTGCCTCAAAGGATGCCGAGAATGAGAAGCACTTGGATGACAGTGGGCTCAGGGAGGGTTAGAGCAGTCAGGCAGAGGCACATCCCAGAGCCTATTCCACTCAAGAACTCATATGCCACACTGGCAAACGAGGACAACCAAATAGAGGTACCCAGAGAAGTGGAAGGAAAGGATGTGGAGGTTAGCCAAGAAGGTGACCTTAGCGGGGAAAGCAGTGGACCCCAGAGGAGGAGGAAGTGAATCCTGGTGGGGGACTCCATCGTAAGAGGGATCCAGCTAGGAACACAGGATGGGGAGGACAGGGAGGTGAGGTGCCTACCAGGTGCTACGGCATGGAGGGATGGAAGGAAGATCCTGGGGATCACTGGGAAGGCAAGACGGGAGGGTGAGCTGGATGTCATTATCTACCTAGGTACTAATGACCTGGCAAATGGGGAGCAAAAGGAAGTTCAGGAAGAGTTTAAGAAACTGGGAAGGGGTCTCAAGCAAGTAGCTACTTCTGTCACTTTCTCAGAAGTACTACCTGTGAGAGGCAAGGGAGAGCATAGGAGTGCATGCACCAGGAACTTTAACTCATGGTTGAAGAACTGGTGCTGTGAGGAAGGGTTTGGATTCAATGGTGACTGGGGACCCACCTGGAGGGATGGAGGTTTATTCAAGCCTGACGGCCTGCATCCATCCTGGAGGGGAATCCAATCACTCAATGGTAAGTTTAAATGCTACATTGACAAGCATTTAAACTAGCAAGGGGGTGTGCAGCCAGCAAGGAGGGTACCTACTTTGCTCACCCCCACAGCTAGCAGTGGAACCAGTGAACCAGAGGAGTGGCTATCTCTGCAAAGCAGTGTGCAAAAGATGGAGATTAGTGCCCAAGAGGTGGATAAGCAGAAAAGGGCAACATTCAGCAGAAGGGCAGACAGCAAGGAGAACCAGGGATAAATGACAACCAAGGAAGGGGCTGGAGTAGAACAGTGAAGCAGTCTAGGAGGTCAAATCATGGAAAGCCATGTGTGCAAATGCCAGGAGCCTTAGCAACAAGATGGAAGATCTGGAGGCTGTCATGGTACAGTCAGACCTGGACATTCTGGCCATCACTGAAACCTGGTGTAATGATAACCATGACTGGGAGATGGCCATACCTGGCTACAACATATTCAGAAGAGACAGAGCAGGCAGGAAGGAGGAGGTGGGCACTGTATGTGAAAAATGACATAAGGGCCCCAGAGATCCAGGAGGAACAAAATGGGGAAGAGATACTGTGGGTTAAGCTGGAAAGGAAAATGGGGACAGCCATCCGCACAGGTGTGGTCTATAGACCACCAGCCCAGGAGGAAGAAACAGATAGGGAGCTGATGCTAGCCATCTAAAGGATGGCAGATAAGGGTGAGGTAGTACTGGTTGGAGACTTCAATATTCCAGATGTGGACTGGAGCATCCCAGCAGCAGCATCAACTAGGAGCAGATTTATCCTGGACTCCCTTCAGGGTGCCTTCCTCAAGCAACTGGTCATGGAACCAACTCGGCAGAAGGCAATACTGGATCTTGTGCTCACAAACAGGGACAGTGTGATGGGGGTAACAGTGGGGAGCACCTGGGTAACAGTGACCACCAGTCATTGTGGTTTGAAATCACAGAAAGAGCAGAACAAACCACACAAAACACGTATCCTGGATTTTAGGGGGGCAGACTTTGGGAAAATGGGGAGATACTTGAAAGATGCATTAAGGGGAATGGGACAGGAATCAGGGGTTGAGGAACAGTGGGCAGTATTTAAAATGGGGATTACAAGAACAACAGAATTATGCATTAAGCAGGTTAGCAAGAGGAAAAGGAAGAGGAGACCATTATGGTTTTCCAAAGAGGTAGCAAAGAAAGTGAAAGCCAAAGATTGCATTCAGGCAATAAAAAAGACACAGGCAGAAGGGATAGGGAGAAGTACCAGGAGAAGCAAAGGGAGGCAGGGAGGTCAGTAAGGGAAGCCAAAGCTCAGACAGAAGAACACATTGCAAAATCAGTGGGTAGAGGGGACAAAACCTTTTACAGGTACATAAGTGAAAAAAGAAAGACAAAGGGAGGGATAGTGAGACTGAAGGGGGAGGATGGGAGCCGAGTGGAGGATGACAACAGTAAAGCTGACATATTGAACAGGTATTTCTGCTCAGTCTTTACTGAGGAAGAGGGGTAATGGGTCTGAAGGGAGTACAAGGGGTGAGAATGGTGCAGAAATGGACACAAGTCCCTTTACACGAGAAAGGGTCCTGAAGGAACTGGAAGTAATAAGAGTTGATAAACAATGGGGCCAGGACAGGGTGCACCCAGGGTCCTTAAAGAACTAAGAGGTGGTGGCTGAACCTCTGGCTATCCTGTTTAGCCGATCACTGGAAACAGGGGAGGTACCCAAAGACTGGAGGACAGCAGATGTAGTCCCCTTATACAAAAGTGGGAACTAAGAGGAAGCAGGACTACAGACCAGTCAGCCTCACCTCGGTAGTGGGGAAGATCATGGAAGCACTACTGAAGGAGAGATTGGTGGAACATCTGGTTGTCAATGGACTACAGGACCCAAGGCAGCACGGTTTCACCAGGGGGAGGTCATGTCAGACCAACCTCGTTGAATTTTTTGACTGGGTGACTAGGGAGGTGGATCAGGGGAGGGCAGTGGACATGGCCAATCTGGACTTCAGCAAGGCCTTTGACACTGTGCCACATAGAAGACTATTACACAAACTGGGGAATATGGGTGTGGGCAGGACAGTAGTGTGGTGGGTAGGTAACTGGCTGGGTGGCAGGACACAGAGGTGGTGGTAAATGGCTGTCACTCCACAGAGGGAAGAGTGACCAGTGGGGTACCACAGGGATCAGTGCTGGGACCGGTCCTATTCAACATTTTCATCAGTGACATTCGCAGGATCTAGAAGGCAGAATTTCACTGTTCGCTGATGACACAAAGCTCTGTAACAGAGTAGACACACCAGATGGTGTAGACAGAATGAGAGCGACCTGCAGAAACTTGAAGAATGGTCAAGGGTTTGGCAGTTGAAATTCAATGCAAAAAGTGCAAGATAATGCATATGAGGCACAAAACCCTGGCACAATATATCAGTTGGGGGTGAGGATATAGCATGCACCAAGCAGGAAGGGATCTTGGGGTTGTCATCTCTGATGACCTCAAGGTAGGGAAACAGTGTGACAAGGCAGCAGGTAAAGCAAATAGGATGCTGGGATGTATAGGCAGGGGCATCACCAGCAGGAAAAGGGAGGTCATAATTCCACTATACAAGACACTAGTGAGGCCCCACCTGGAGTACAGTGTACAGTTCTGGAGACCATACCTACGTAAGGACATTGACAGGGTAGAGAAGGTTCAGAGGAGGGCAACAAAGATGGTGCATGGATTGCATCACAAGTCCTATGAAGACAGGTTGAAGGAAGTGAACATGTACTCCCTGGAGGAGAAGAGGGAGAGAGGGGATATGATAGAGACATACAAGTATCTTACAGGGAGGAACAGGGTTCAGGAAAACACTATTTTTAAGCGAAAAAGATGTTCCAGGACTAGAGGGCATGGGATGAAGTTGGAGGAGGACTATTCAGAGGAAACATGAAAAGAATTTCTTCACAGAACAGGTGGTGGACAAGTGGAACACCCTGCCAGAGGAAGTGGTGAGGGCTGAAACAATCACGGGATTTAAGAATGCATGGGATAGACATGAAGAAATTCTTGAGGTCAGGGGTAAGGGGCAACAGACTTCTAGGAAAACAAACTGAACCTACAAGCTCAAATGGGCAGACTGGGTGGGCCATAGGCCCTTATCTGCCGACACTGTCTATGTATCTATGTATCTATGTAGCTCTTCTTTTATTTGATAGTGATGTAGTCTTACAAAAACAAATCATGGGTAATCCTTATAAGAGGAGAAGCTTCTGTGTGTACAGTCCAATTCTACCTTCTCATCAGGATATTTTCCCCCCAGGCTTCTGTAACACAATCCTTGAAATATTGAACTGGATTCATGCCTTCTCTGCCTTCTTGTATATTTGCAATTTTAATACTGCCTCTCTGAAATCTAGTTTCTAGATCTTCGATTTTCAGCTGTAGTTCCTGTAGCTCTTTCTGATGCTGTTCTACTGTGTTTTGAAAGGGAGCTAACTGGTCTTCAATGTTACCAATTCTCGTGTCTGGCTCCATCCATTCTTTTTATCAGAGAATCCATCTTGGTATCAAGTGTAGCAACAGAGCTTCATTTTTTCAAATCCCTGATGAATGCCGTCCTACATTGCTTCCTGAGCTGAGTGCATTGTTTGCTTATTTAAGGTACAGTATCTCCAGAGGTTTCATTGGTGGTTGAAGTGGTAGCATTAATTTGTTTAGAGGACATACTGTACAACCTTTATCACCATTTGAATCCAATTCAGCAGGGTGCTGGTCAGCATTTGAATTATTAGGCTGGGTTTTTCCTTGTCTTGAAGCTCAGTGATAGCTTTAGCAGGAGCTGGTAGTGATTCAGAAGCTACATCTGGTGTTAAACCCATGGCCTTGTTAATAGCAGGTTTTTTGTAAACCAGCTTGCATAATTTCATTATGAGACAAGGCAGACTTAGGACTTGCCTTAGCTGATTCTTTTTCTAGAATATCCTGACTAGTAGCAGGGCTACATTTATTAGGGTCAGAAACACTCATTTCAGTAGAGCTTCCTCCTCTATCTTCCAAATTGTCTTCTTGGCTTACAAGAGTAGTAAACACAACATGTGAAATGCTCCTTTTTTCCATTGGTTGCGAACAACCTAAAGCAGACTCCAGCTGTGATTCTGTCACTCCCAATAAAGAGATATTACCCACTCTTGCCAAGCTGTCTGAGTTAATTGAGCAGAAATAGAACTGGAGGGGGGGGGGCAGGTTCTGTTTTTCCCATTTCTTTAGAAATAGAAGCCAGAGGAATTAGGAAGGTCTCTATCGAACCATGGAGGGATACCAGAGTTTGCAGTTTCCCAATGGTTTCTGTAGCTATTGCAGGTTTTTATGCCCCTGATTTTTTTTAGGTTTTGCAGCAGTACAGGGGTTATCAGATTCAATCTGCATTAGATTACTGCTTTCCTCTGATTTCTCAGAAACTGTGTTTTCCATCATATGATGGGCTGGTCTTTGGCATAGAGAACACTTCTTTTTAAAGGGATCTTTAACGATGATGTCTTTCCAACGCCAAACCTTTTTCAACATTCTCTGGATGTAGCACCAAGACAAAATGTAAGGCTTCTTATCACTGAAAAGGTACAGCTGGAGGCTAGGCAGGTTTTATGAAACTAATTCTCTTAAAGGTTTGCTGACCATAGATCCTCAGGTGTTAGGGGTCATCTAGAGCAGCTTTTGCAATATGAAAAATTTCACATGGTTGTGCTCCTGCTATGAACATGGTGATCTGAAAATACAAGTTCAAACTTTTGTCACCTTCTTTCTGGATTACTGCAATAGGCTTTATGAGGGCCTACCTTTGAATCACATATACCACCTATAGCTAGTGCAAAACAGAGAAATATATATTGTGACCTGCAATCTGAAGATAGAGCATCTAACTCCTGTGTCCCATAAACAAAATAAGAATTCGTTGGCAGATAAGGATTACTTGCACCCCATGTCTGCCCATTTATCCATGCCTATACATTCATTACAGACCCTACTTGCTCTCCAGCCACCCCACACCTTTTTCCCAACTAAGATTTCCTTGTGCCTATCACAGGCATGCTTGAAGCCCATCATTGTTTTCTCCCTCACTATCTCTACTGAAAGACTGTTTCAGGCATCCACCATTCTTTCAGTGAATAAGTACTTACTCTCATCCCTCATTAATTTTACAGCTTCCAGCATTATTGCATGTCCCCTTGTTCTTGTGCACCTTCTCTGAAAAATATTGCCCTACTGTACCTTGTTCAACCCTATGATGCATTTATAGGTCTCTATCATATCCTCCTCTCCTTTCTAGGATGTACATATCGAAATCCCTTAGTTTCTCCTAATAGAACTTCTGATGCAACCCCTGCACCATTTTAGTTGTCCTCCTGAAAAGCCTCCACACTTTCTGTATCCTTCTTCGGATGTGGTCTTCAGAATTAACACAGTACTCTTGGTGGGGTCTCACCAATAATCTATACAGTGTCGCTTCACTTCCCTCCTTCTGCTGGTGGTACCACACCCTCTGCACCCCAGCATCGACTGGCTATACCTACTGTCTTGTTGCACTGCTTCACCAACTTGAGGTCATCAGATTTGATTACTCCAAGATCTCTTTTCAGTTTGGTGACTGTTAATACCTCTATCCCCATATTATACTTTGCCTCTGTATTTGTTTGGCCTAGGTGCTTAATTTTGCACTTTTTGCATTGAACCCCAGCTGCCATACCCTTGATCAACAAGAAAACACAAAGAAAACTTGCACTTAAAAACAAAAACAAAAGGTCATTTCATCAGTCTTTGAGGTAGATTTACATCAAGTATATTGCCACTTCAGGCATTAGGAAGCACATAAAAACCTGGCACTTCGAATCAGGACCAGTCTTCTTCAGGGGGTGGAGCTTAGAACAATCAAGAGGAAAATTATATACCAATTTTAATTACAAACTGGTTGAATCTGATTGCCTTTAGTCCATCTACCAGCATTAAACAACAATCAAGTGCATGTAGCAGTCAAATAATCCCATTATTCAAATATAACACAGAGCAGCTGAGTGATGATTCAATCAGGAGTAGCCAAGGGAGGTAAGATTATTTGTGGGAGTGTGATTGATAGTTTGAAACTCACTTATATAATAACTTTCAGGAAGTCCTAAAGGTCATTCATAGCTATTTAAGAAAATAAGCCCAGTAGAGTTTTTCTGACATAGTCCATGTGCTTCTGATGCAGAATCAATGATAAAAAGTAGTTGAATCACAACAGAAAAAGAAATAGAGAAAATAGAATACTTTCAGCCATGTGTGCTTTGAATGCTTAAATACATATAATGTACCACTGATAGATAAATGGGCAACAGAAAATGCTCCAATCACATGTAATATGATACAAAATGTGTAAAATGAATATATTGAGACTTCCAAAATAATATTAAGATAATTATGTTTGAATAATAAGTTTAACAATAAAGAATGACTTGAGCTAAAATGTAACATAAGATGAAACAGAATAGAAAGAAAAAAAAAGAATGAAATGAAATAGCAAGGCAAAAATAACAAAAGTAACCATGCTTTAAAGTCTAGTCAAGGGCAACTGCTGCAAGAGGAACATTTCAGAGATGTACACGACAAAACGAAATATTTCCATAAATTTGAATGTGTAAAAATGATACAAATATATGAACATGTGATGATTCCAGAGACACAGGCCTTACGGTCTATCAAGTCTGCTCAAGTGTGCAGCTCTTAGTGTTAAGTACTGATGCTGCTCCTGCCCATCCCCTTCTTCCCTCCTCCCTTACTGCACCGTGTGAGTTATCACCATCCTCCCCCCTTCCCCATTCTGATTTTGCCCTTGACTCTGTCCCACCCCCTCTTAAATCTCACTACTGTTTTTTGCGAAAGCAGTTCTTCAGGCAATGAATTCCAAGCCATCACCACCCTCTCTGTGAGAAAGTGCTTCCTTCTCTCTCTTCTGAACCCCCTCCAATTTCAGACTATATCCTCTTTTAATCCCTTCTTTTCTATATCTAAACTGGCCCTCATGGCTAACCCTATAATGCCCTTCAAGTATTTGAAGGTCTCAATCATATCACCACTGTCTCTTCTGTCCTTCAGGGAGTACATATTGAGCTTCCGTAACATGTCATCGTAGGGCTTATCCTTCATTGGGCTTATCCCTTATCCTGCTTAGCATCTTGGTCACCCTTCTCTGTACCCCTTCCAAAAATCTGATATCCTTTTTTAAGAAGGGGCACCAGTACTGCACACAGTACTTCAGGTGAGGCCTTACCAGTGCCCTGTACAGTGGCAGAACAACCTCCTTGCTCCTTGAGGTGATTCCCCTTGTTATGCACCCCAGCATCTTGTTGGCCTTTGCCAATGCCCTCCTACGTTGTGCAGAATGATTCATCTGACCTATGACCTGCACTCCCAGATCTTTTTCCTTGACAGATACTAACAACTGCACATGGCCCACCTGATAGCTGTATCCATGATTATTGTTGCCGACGTGCATAATTCTACACTTCTTTGTATTGAACCCATCTGCCAGGTGCATGACCATCTCTCCAATGCTTCCAGGTCTTTCTGCAGTATCCCTCTCCCCTCCACCCTGTCCACCACTGCTCCCATTTTGGTGTCATTAGCAAACAGGGTAATCCAACTTTGGATCCCATCTGCCACATCTGCAATGTAGATGTTGAATAACACGGGTCCAAGCTCTGAGCCCTGTGGGACCCAACTGATGACCGCCCATGGTGATAATAGTTCTCCCCTTACTACTACCCTCTGCTGCCTGTTTTCTAGCCAGTTCCCAATCCATATGACCACCTTATCCCCACCCCCAGATCCTTCAGCTTGCCTATCACTTACTCTGTGGCACAGAGTTGAAGGCCTTACTGGAGTCCAAATACAGGACATCAACCGCTTTTCCTTCATTCAAAGCTCTAGTCATCCAGTCATAAAAGACCACAAGGTTGGTCTGACAAGACCTTTCCCGTGTGAACCCATGTTGCCAATCAACCAGGAGACCATTCTCCTCCAGGAATGCCAGTATTCTTTCCTTCAGGATAGTCTCCATTAGCGGCCACATAATTGACATGAGGCTGACCTGCTATAATACACTGGTTCATCCCAAGAGCCACTTTTCTGGACAGGCACCACATGTGCCATCCTCCAATCCAGGGGCACACATCCTAATAGAAGGGATGTCTTGAATACCCCTGTAAGAGGTGATGCCAGGACCTCTGCAAGCTCCTTTAGGACCCGGGGTGTATCCCATCTGGTCCTGGTGCTTTATCTGTCTGCAGAAACTTTATGCATTCTAGCACCCTCTGCACAGGGAGCCCCTCATCTATCATCTTAGCCCCCCTTTCCTTCCCTACCCTATCCCGCCACTGTTGACTAGGTACCTCCCGCTCTCTTGTAAAAATTCAGGACAAGTATTCATTTAATACTTCTGCCTGTTCAGCCCCCTCCTCTACCCATCATCAGCCCGCTTTAATTCTAGAAATCTGCTCCCTACAGTTCCTCCTTCTCTCTCTGATATGTTTGAACCCCCCTTTTTCTCCTTTCTTAATCCCTTGAGAAAGCCTTAGCTCCTCACTGCCTTGGCTGCCTGTACTGCCATTGTCATCTGCTTGGTGCTCCTGACGTAGTCCTCCTTATCTTCTGCTTTGCAAGTCCTCTTATATTGTTTAAAGGACACCATTTTTCCCTCACCTTTGACTGTACTTCCTTGGTCCACCAACTTTTATTATAAGACCTAGCCTTCTTGCTTTTCCATTCAGTGCAGGAGTTTGTGGTCTCCACCAGCCCCAGCTTTATGGTTTCCCACTTCTGGGTGGTGTCATGTCTGGACTCATGGTAGCCACATACCTCCCCAGTATTGCAGCCATCTTACCAATGCTGGCCCTGTTAAAGTCAATGACCTTTTCTGCAGTACTGACCTTTGTTGCGGTACTGATAAAAACAGAGATATAAATAAAGGGTTTGTTAGAGGTTAATGAAATGTACCATGAATTATTGTAATGCTAGGGGACAGGAGGAAGAGAACAGAAGTGAAAATAATTTTAACATATGGAAAGATGCTGGGATCTGCTATGATGAAATAGTAGATGGGCAAAATGCCCTTTGTTTGCAGGTAAAATGTAATTGGTGTATGAGCATGGTACAACAATCTGGAAAATACATTACTGGTTATCACAGCTTAAAGTAAACATATATTGGAATTTTGAAGGGTCGAAAGATGTAAAACATTGCTTTATAAAAATGGAAACACTTGTATGGGGGGACGGTGGGAGAGTTGTTGGGAAGTGAATCTTAGGAAAACATCTTGATAAATACAAAACATAACAACAAATTGAAAAGAAACCTATCATAGGAAATTAAGTTGGCTACCAATATGGCCAAAAAATGTCAAATATATATATATGCTTGACCAGACTAGTAGACAGGAAGAAAAAGAAAAAAAAGAGAAAGAGTAAACCATGCAAAATTGGTACATAATGTCAAAAAGTAAACAAGGAACAAGGTGCATAAAAATGTAATGGAAACTATTTGCTTTGTAATTAGAAGAACCATGAGATAACTCAATAGAGATTAGATATATGTAGTTCATGTTATATTTGAGGGTCAGGGAATTGTATGGCTAAGTAATATAGAGCACAAATTATTAAAAACAGTGGAAGTGGTTTCACTGATATAAGGTTGCAATCCAATGGAAAATGTTGCAGTAAAGAATTGCTATAAAAAGATATGAAATGTAATATTAATATTACATTTTCACTAGTCTTCTCAAGGTCCTAAAATAAGACATAATTAGAGATGCAACAAAGTTTTGATTTGCTGATGAAAATCTGGCAAAGTCGCCAAATTTGCCTCCGTGGATAATTTCATGAAGTTTTTCTATTTGAAGGTACACTGTCAACCTGTTTTTCATCACATTATTTCTAGTTAAAAACTTACATTTTATGATAGCTTACTTTCTCTAAAGTCATTAATGTTGCTGTTTGTTTTGTCTGTCTCCTTGTTTAGTAGAACTGAAATGCATGCTAATGTGTATTTATAAACAACTTTGTTTTGTTTATGATCCTGGATCTGTTCCTACTGAAAACTTCCTGAGCATTCCAAACACACCCAAACAGTGCAGTCACTCATGAGGCAGTAGCTTCCTAAACTCCCACTGCATCATGAGGGGCTTGACTGTGTTTTCAAGTCTAGGAAAGATGCAGTTGGAGCTGGTCAAGCAATGTAAACAAACCTGTGCTTGTGTGGTAACACCAGTATGGTGGGCAGTCTGTTTTTTACTTTTTTAAAGAAAAAAGGGTCATAATCAAACTACCAGCTACATCAGCAATCTTTAGAAAATGTTGGCAATCATGAAATATGTTTTTTAAACTAGGGACCTTTTTAGACCTAAAGGGGTTAACAGTGTCCCTTTAAGAGGAAATTCACCATTTGTAACTTTGCCCTGCTTTATGTTTTTTTTAAGTGCAAATTGCATATAACAAAATCCTAAAAGCAAGGTAAAGTTACAAATGTTGAATTCACCGATTGCCAGACAGATCTTTCCCTGGTATCTAGTTGTTCCCTCCATCGATCGCTGGCCAATTTTAATGACACCTTCCCTGGTGTCTAGTGGTCCCTCCCCCCACCTGATTGGCAGCCCCATGTAAAACAAATTCTGCCCAGAGCCAATAGGGCTACAGCTGAGCTAGCTGAACTCACAGCACAGCACAGCATAGTCTGCCATGTCCAAGATGTCTGCCAGAACTCAATGTGTGTGCATGAGTGATCGCTCGTGCACTACTTCACTTCTGCAGTTGTGGTGAAGTCAAACATGCTCACTAAGCTCCAGTGGTCATCTTGGGCATGGTAAAATGTTCCACCATGAGCTCAGAATGCATTGCAACTGTAGAATTGAAGTCACGCATGCACAATGACTCCCACATGTGCACAGATTTCCAGCGGCCATGTTGGACACAGCAAACTGTGCTGTGTTCTGATGTGAGTTCAGTGAGCTCAGTGGGCAATGGCAGAAAAAGGAAAAAGTAGTGTGCCCATGGGGGTGGGGTGGGTGAACTGATTTGGAGTTGCAGAAGGAAATACTGCAACTCCAGATTTGTGCTTCAGTATCCCCTTTTTCCAGTTACAGCAAGACAGCTGTGGGCTCCACCCACTTCAGCCATAAAAAGACACTTCCCCTGGTGTCTAGTGGTCCTCCCTCACCAATTGCTCACCTGATGTTAATTATGAGTTAACACTTTCCCTGGGGTCTAGTGGTCCCTACCCCCACAGCCACCCATGCCCAAGCTCAATAATTCCCTTTAATGATTCCCTGGTTTCCAGTGGTCTCTCCCACACCCAATTACCTGCACAGCATAATGGTGTCCAGTGGTCCCCACATCCCAATCACCTGTAGTAGTTAATTCCCTGGTGTCTAGCGGACCCCGCTTTTGATCCCCTGTAATAAAAAAAATGAGATAGTTCATTCCCTGGTGTCCAGTGGACACCCACCCCAGAAGATAGTGGCCTGCCACCCCAAACCCTGACCCTGAGCCAGCGACCAGCACAGTCATCCACTCTCTACCATGGTCAGTCACCAACTGAGCTGTCAATGAAGGAGTGCTTACTTGTACAAGTACGCACTCCTTCAGCTCTTTCAATGACAGATCAGTCGGCAGCCAGTCATGGTGGATACAAAAGTGGAGGTCTGTGCCAGTCACCAGATTGGGGTCGATATGCAGGGCCTGGGGTCCACCTCACTGTCCTCCCCATCTCAACCCCAAGCTGCCAACCAACACAGCCCTCTCCCCAGCACAACGGCCAGCCACCATGTCAGTGAATGATCATGTACTCATACAAGTACATTCTCATTCATTGACAGCTCAGTTGGCAGCCAGCTGTGGTGGAGTGTGGAGGGCTGTGCTGGTCCCCAGTTTGGCGGTTGGGGTGGAGGGTAGCAGGGTGGTGTGCACTACCTGCTGTGGTTGGGGTGAGAGGGTCCACTAGACACCAAGGAATGGATTTCCTGTTTTTATTTTTATTACAGGGGATTGGGGATAGGGAGGGGGGTCTGCTTGACATCAGGGAATTAACTGCTACTGGGGATGGGATGGTGGAGACCACTGGACACCTCTATGTTGGGCAGGTGATCAGGTGACAAAGGGACCACTGGACACCACACAATCATTACAGGGAATTATTAAGATTTGGCAAGGGTGTGGGTGGGGGAGGGACCACTAGACACCAGGGAAAGTGTCAACTCATAATTAACATTGGGCCAACGATCATCAAGGGGGAACCACTAGACACCAGGAAAAGTGTATTTTTTTACATCAGGCCAGTGATCAGCTGGGGGGACTACTAGACACCAGAGAAAGTGTCATTAACATCGGCTGGTGATTGATGAGGGGGACCACTAGACACCAGGGAAAGATCGGGCCAGCAATCAGTGCGGGGGGGGGCAGTTATTTTATTTAATTTTTTTACTTTGAACAACTTCTTCTGTGATAAACTCTGCTGGCAGAGTTGCCAAACTCTGCATTTGGTGGAGTTAGCAATTTTACACTAATTAGGACTTCCCAAGATGAATTAACTCAGTGAAATGAGGCAAATCTGTGAATTAATCCGTGGAGCAGAGTCTCCCAACTTTGCATAGCTCTAGACATAATATATAAATTGTGAAGCTAAGTAAAAAATTACAAAATGTGGTGACTCCATAAGTTTTTTTCAGGTCTCTGCACATTCTCTCCACCCCCTCTGGATTGTCCACCCTATTACAAATCTTGTTGTCATCTGAAAGGTTGGGGAAAAATCAGCAAATTCCAGTTTTGTGGAATTTTCACAAAATTCCATAAAAGTTCATGAAATTTTGTGAACTTTTTCACGCTTTTCTGAAATTTTCAAAAATCCTTTGTTCGGTCATCCCTCAGTCTGTGCTGTATCTAGAGATCTGAAACGTGGTGTGTATATAGGTTGCTATGATTCAAAATGGATGTCATGTTTCACAACATTTGGGTGAGGTTGTCACTGCTCAAATGTGATTGCTTGTTCATCCAAACATTTCTGAACATATTTCTATGATTAGAAATTAACCACCTTTGGAGCTAGATAAGTGAACATCTAGATGCATACTTTCTTGAAAAAGACATAGAAACTGCTAAATAGAGAGATAAGTGGTTGTATAAATGTTGAGTTACATGAGTTCAAAATTTCACAGTTTATTTGTTAAACTGAGTGAAAGCTTTCAAATTATCTGGATGTTTATAGCTCCACTCCTACTGTAAGTATACACTCAACATTTGGCATGCACACTAAAGTAAATATGGCCAGAAATCTAATTAATCTGGACAAATGTGGTTTCAAACATACAATAGGTTAAAATTTTGTGTAGATATAAATAACTAATTGTCCAAATTTGCTCAATATTCATGGATGCATAATAGGTAATGCCACTAGAATTCCACTTGTGGAATTTAACTTTCACAAAGTACTTATTACCATGTGTGGCAGAGTGTAGAGGTAGTTTATATCAGTTGCAGAATGGATAGAGTGTTGTTTCTATTTTGGAAAAGCAAAGGGGGTTGCATGGGGTTCTAGAGGCATCCTGGTAGGGACTAATCAAACACAGAGCTAATCAAATGGTAGGGAGCTAATCAAACATAGTAAACTCAAGAATCATAAAGATAGGTAAAACTCCAGAAGCATCCAGATAGGAAAAACTCTGGAAGCAGCCAGATAGGGAAGAATCTGGAATCATCCAGGCAGGAAGCTAATCAAACACAGCAGCAGTCAACGTTCATTAGGAAAAGTGTATAAAACCCACTTTGTCAACAGAGAGACAGTGAGATCTAGGGAAAAGCTGAAAGCTGTGCTGCAAGTGGTACGTTCAAGCTACGGAGACTTTTGGAAAGGACTGCGCAGTTTGTAAGTGGACTTTGCTATACTACCTGGGGACTGAGAACCAGAGTAGCTAGTGACCAGAAGTAGTGAGGGAATTGCTGCATTTAGTTAAAACTCCAGAGAGTAGTAGTTTTCCTTTTTGTTACTATGTTGATAAAGGGGCTACAACACTTGTTAGTTGGGAACAACACTGCCTTAAATAAACCGCAGTGTTGTACTTGATCTCAGACTGTGTATGCCTCCTTGGACACATTTACACCATCCTATCCAGAGAAATAACAGAGGTCACTCTACCACACATGAATCACCTTACCTGCACTAGCATCATGGCCTTGCAATATTTCTGCAACACTCCTGCGACAGTGATGCCCACCACATGTTCCATCATGACTAAACATATCCAAATACTTCTGTCACAATGACCTAAGTCTCAACTAGTTGCAAGGCTTGAGTCTTGGTGTCATTTGGTGCCACTGTTTTAAAATAATAAAAATATACATTGTTATCTACAAGGTTGTTAAAGATCTGACAGGTGACATTGTGCAGAAACAGTGCTGCATATGTATGTACTTCACAAAGCAATTAAACCAGTGAGCTCTAGTGATTTTCTGAAATATTGCACGAATTCAGGCTACTGCACATTGATATCCATGAATGTTCTTCATGGTTCATCACTATAGATAATGACCTGATGCCTGGCACCACCATATTTTTGCTATGGAGCCTCTTATGAATGCAACCTTATTGCCACTTTACCTAGCCTTTATCTTCCTCTACAATGGCAAGTTAACTGTATAATTGGGCAAAATGTATGGAACTGGCTTCAACAGAATTATCACAATCTTCCACAATTTCTCAAAAGCTCATGGAATTCAACTTGAATTACTAATATTATTTTGGAATCTGTGGCTGCTTATAAGTTGGCCAGCCACTGAGCAAGAGATTAGAGAGTTGACTCACACAGCCTCTATTTTTCTGCATTGTTTTTTTCTCTCTCAGCCAGCAGCTCATCTCTCAGGGATACTCCCTATTCACAGTGATATAAACTGATCAGGCTGAGCCCAGCCATCATTCAGTTGGCTACTGGGTTTTTCTCTAAAATTTTACTCTCCCACCTCCTCTGGTGGGGTTGGTGCCTCTTTTAGCCTTGAAGAGCCACAGCTTCCCCATGACAGGAACAAACTTCCTGGTCCACCCACAGAGGTCACTGTGTTGGTGGAATCCACCATCAACCCACCCCAAAAGAGATGTACTGCCAAGCAGCAGCTGTCTTGGCCATGGACTGCCTCCCAATGTGACTTCCTGAGCCTGGTCCTGAACCAGAGTCATCAGTCTGGCAGCATGATGCTCTGCTGCCGGCCCATGGTGGTGGTATCAGTGCCTAACATTTATGATCAAGGAACCTAAAGAAACTGGTGATATTCTGTTCTCTAGTTTTAAAGTTTTAAGGGCTTACATTTCTGCAGTTTACATAATCGTGAAATGTAATTTAAACATTTCTGAATGATTTTGAGGCTTATAATTCCATCACCTTTAAAGATAGCGATCTGAATGCTGGTACACTTCTGTATGGATCATGGTTAAGTCATCATACCAAATGTGGTGTAATTTGGACAAATATGTTTAGTTTACATAATTGCAAAATGTAATTTAAACATTTCTGAAAGTTTGGAGGTGCATAACTAAGTCGCTTTTAAAGATCGATATGGTAAACTTCTGTATGTACCCTGGAGAAGTCCACATTCCTAATGTAGTGTCATTTGGAAAAATACTTTTTGAATGAGATGGAAAACACTAAAATTACGTCTCTGGAGAAATTTCACAAAATGGGAAACTGTTGCAAAATTTTGCAGAAGTGAAATCTGTATTTCACCAGAATGTCACTGGTGGAATATAAATTTTGTGCAGCCCTAGTCATTTGCAAAGAAGCACACCCTCTCTTCCAGCTCTTCTGCAATATAACTTATAAATACATTAAAGAGGACTGGGCCTGTACTAAGCCATGAGGATCCTGCAGGTCACTCTCCTTTCCACCAAGTGAATTCCATTTACCACCACCCTCTGTCACCTATCCATGAACCAATTTTGTACCCAATTTACCATCTTAGGACCCATCCCCAAACTGCCCAGTTTCTTGAGCCTTCTATTTGGTACAGTGTACATTATGCCTGTGCTGCTTCAACTGCACTGGCTGACTGTACAGTAGCAGATCACTTCTAAGGTTGGTTTACTGACCTATAAAGCCCTACATGAACAGTGACCCCATTATCTGCAAGATCTTCTGACTCCCTACTGCCCCTCCCACCTACTCCGATCCACTGACGAGGAATTGCTAGAGATTGCCAAGGTTCATTTAAAAACATTGGGTGCATGTGTTTTTTCTTTTGCTGCCACTACCCTGTGGAATTCTCTGCCTTGTTGGTTAAGGGAATGCTTGACTGTCTCAAGTTTTAAATCTGAGTTTAAAACCTACCTGTTTTATTAAGCATTTCCTGATGGCTTTTAAAGTCTGCAGATGTCTGTGGGTGTCATGACCTGTTTTAAATTGTTTTAAAGTGATGTGATTTTATGATTGTAAAGTGCATTGGTTCTGGAAAGGTGCTCTATGAATAAAGTTTTACTTACTTACTTACTTGATGAAGTCTAAGTAGGCCACATCCACTGCCTAACACTGATCTATTTTCCTGGGCATGCAGTCAAAGAAATCAGGTTTGTCTGACATTACATCACACTGTGATTCCATGCTGCATTCAAGAAACTCTGCAATTCTTACCTTCAAACGTGACTCCATTAGCTTCCATACCACTGACGTCAGACTGACCAGTCTATAGTTGCCGGCCTCCTCCCAACTACTTCTTTTATGAAGCGGGACTACATTTGCCTTCCTCCAGTTCATTGGAACCACTTCTATTTCCAATGTGTAGTTGAGTTTGGCTGTCAGAGGTGCAATCAGTACCTCCCTGAGTTCTCTCAACACCCTTGGGTGAATCACACCTTGCCCCAGAACTTTGTCCACTTTAAGATTTGCAAATTCTTTCAGTACTATCTCCTCTGTATACCTCTCTCCCTCCCCTCAGTGTTCCTACTGCTTTTCTGTGGTCCATTCCCTTCCTTCCACCATTAAGACTGATCAAAAATATATTTTCAGGATATCTGCATTTTCCTGATCCTCGTCTGCACAATACCCCACCCTTTTTAACTTTACAATCCAGCCTCTTGTCTTCATCTTCTCACTTATGTACCTAAAACGATCTTTTCCCCTTTAGTTATTCCTTTGGCTACCCTTTCCTCTATTCACACCTTTGTGTTCCTCACTACTTTCTCTGCTTCTCTCTACCTCTCCTGGTACACTTCCCTATTCCTCTGTGTCTCTTTGTACCTACTGAATGCTAACCTTCTACCCTTAACTTTTTTCATGCTCTTCTTTTGTCTGTTTTTGCTCATTTCTTTTGCACAGAGGTTTGTTGCCTTAACAGTGCCATCCCTTAATTTGGCTCACTGTTCATAAACCAATCCCAAGGTACTAACCCCAGCTAGGTAGTCTCTGAGGCATTCACCCATTTTTTTTAAATCTACCCTCCTGATGTCCAGAATCCTCATCCTTCTGTGGATTTGCTTACACTACTGTCCTTATGCTGAACCACACTGTACAGTGATCACTGGTCGTCAGGTCTTCTCCCACCTTGATGTCTGCAGTACTGTCCCTGTTAGTGAGCATCAGGTCCAGTATTGCTCCATCACAAGAGGGTTGTCTGACCAAATGCTTGAAAATGTCCCTGCAGGGAGTCTTAGATGTCCCTGCTTCTAGCCAAAGCCATGGTTGGGAGGCTCCAATCTACATCCAGCAGATTGATGTCCCCCACCAGTAGCACCTTCCCTTTCTCTGTCATTGTGCTAATGGCTTCCTTAGTGCCTTATCCAGTTCAGCTCTCTGTGCTGGAGGTTTGTAGATCACCTCAGTGTGAGTAGTGACTCTGGCACCAGTCTCCAGGGTAACCCACATTACCTCCAACTCCTTTTCCCCTTGTTCCCTGTGTTTCCATCACCTCAATACCCTCCCTTACTTACAACACCACCCCCTTCCCTTCCTCCCCAGCCTATCCTTTCTGAACTGAGCATAGCATGCATGGTATTGCCATGTCCAAGTCATGGTTACCTGTGCACCATGACTCACTGATAGCTACAGTATACAGGTAAGCCTCTGTCATGATTGCCTCCATGTCTGAAATGTTATTTCCATGACTCCCTGCATTTGTACATATGGCCTTTCACACTTTGTTCACTTTTTGCCTTCAGACCTTTTTTCCTCTTTGATCTGCTTCCTGTTCCACTCTCCTTTTGCAACCTTTGTTCCCATCCCTCGTGTCCACTACCACCATGATATTTTCTTGTCTTGCTCCCTGCAATATTTTCCTCACTGTGGGTCCTCCCTTCTGTTTGTTTTTGTCTGTGTGGGGAGGCAGTTTATGGCTCCAATTTTTCTTCCACCACCCCCCTCAGCTAGTTTAAATGTTCATCAAAGTAACATTTAAACCATCCACTGAGGACTACAGTTCCCCTCCCAGATAAATGCAGGCAATCAAATGTAGGCCATATCCTCATTATATGCCCATATCCTTCCAGGTTGATCCTCAGTTCCCAGAGTAGCTGCATCCCTCTCTCTACACCATTTCTTCAACCATGAGGTGAAGCTCCAGGTGCAGAGAACCCTATCCTCTCTCAGGTAATAGACAGGCAGCATAACAGCAAAATACACTATGTGCACCACATGCCTGAGACCCATCCCCAGTTCCCTGAAATCTCCATGGACCATCCCAGCCACATCTCTAGCCAATACATTAATCCCCAGGTGGAGAATGACATCCATCTCCCTCACCTGCCCTGCTGACTATGTGATCCTAGGATCTGCTGTCCACCCAACCAAGCTGAGGTCTCAGGTAGGCACCTTTATCCCTCTTCCCTCCCTTCCTAGTACCAAATATTCTCCCCTAACAACTGATACCCCAACAGAAGTTGCTTCCTCCTATAATGGTATCCTCTCCCTCCCACTTTGGGGCCTCCCCTAGAAAGCAACTCCACATGCTTCCTTGCAATACTATGGGTGTCTACTCCCAGGAGTCCAGTCCTCCCAGAGCATTGAATAGATTTTGTAGTGGTACATGCTAATGAATGTTCCCCAGATCCCCCCCCTCCTGGAGCCCACCATAACCCAGTCAGCCGTCCTTCTATGCAAACTCTGGGCAACGGCAGTAGACTCAGTGGCCACTGGGTGCTGAAAGAGGTTTTCCAGATCCTAGCCAGCTCAGCCCAGAGTCCAGTGACCTCCTTTCTCAACCCAGAGAAGTGCATACAGAAGAGGAAGCACCTCAGTTTTTATAAGGTCTCTCTAAAAGGTGCAGTTCCACAACCCCTACATGATACCACTCCCAAAATTGCCATTGCTTCACTTTCTACTTCTACTAGAATTCACTTTGCTACCTTACCCTAGATATGCTGTTTCTAGTTTTCCCTTTTTTTCTTTACTTTACCCCTTTGTAACCTTACCCTAGATTGGGCATTTCTTGCTGTCTCCTTTTTGCTTTACTTTATTCCTTACGTGTTCTTGTAACCCACCCCTTGTACCTCTCTACCTGCATACTGCTTAGCCTTCCCCTTTGTGCCTTCTTAACCTTTTACGCACCTGCACCCTATACAGGGTGTTTCCCCTTTTCCAAACTACAGGTACTAGCTGTTTGCAAGGGCTGTTTCTTCCCTGTAGTTACCTTAATACCCCTTCCATGTACTTTCTACACAGGCAGCAGCAGTTAACAAGTGTTGTGCCTTACCTTATTGGAGCAACAAAGTTACCTGCATGCCTGCTGTTGCCTGGGCATGACTGACAATGCCTGATATGCAATTACTTCAACTGTTCTACTCCTGCTTTGCTCCACTCATGCTTAGGACCACAAATGCAATGGGACATGTTAGGATTGGTTCCTTTTATGCCTGACTTCCAACGTACTGCTAAGACATGATTGGCTAAGTAAGGTCACGTTTTCCCCTGCTGGCTGTTATTCGAAAAATGGTGCGTTCCTTTTTCCTTTCTGAAACAAACTGCTCAGAGTATGTTAAACCTGATTTAATCACAAAAAATCTGTTTTTGATAGAACTGCCTTATCTGCTCATTTCCCTCCCATGCACAACTTAATCTCTCTTAAAAAGCTCCTGTTGGAAGAAATGAAAATCAGAGTATATACTGTACATGTTTTTAATAATACACGAATGCTACAGTTTTGTCAAGATCCCACTTCTGGTGCTGGCGCTTCATCTCTTACTCTAATTTCACCACTCAATCCCACTCAGTAAACCGTGTTGGAAGGAGAGAGTTCTCATTAAGCCAAACAGCTTTTTACTACAAAGAAGCCTCTGGTTTTGATAAAATCCCCCCTCTGGTGATGACACTTGCTCCCCTTCACCGAAAGCTCCTGCTTGAAGAAAATGCTTACAGTGAGTTAAAACAACTATGTAAAACAAATGCTCCAGTTTTGTTAGAATCCTCTTCCGGTGCTGGCACTTGTTATCAGACGCCAGTTGCATGCTCTGCACTGGTTGCATTTTACTGGTAGGTGGCAGATCAGTTTTATGGATTATTGGTATATAAGGCTCTGAACAGATTGGGCCTTTTGACTGCAGTAACCTATTAGCCACATGCCTGGATACTAGAATTTTTGTTCTCTGTAGGACAACAGCTCCTTCTGGTCCCCAAATCCAGTCCAGAATTCTGGTCCTGACTACCTGAAAGAGCTTCTGGTCCCTTACTGCCCTGGGTGATCACTCTGCTCAGCTGATGAGGGGTTGCTAGAGATTCCAAGGGTTTGTTTAAAATCTTCTGGGGTCCATGCATTTATGCATGTGGCCCCCACCCTTTGGAATTCTTCACCCTGTCAACTACGTGAGTGCCTGACCATGGAGGGATTTAAGCAGGCCCTCAAAACTGTCCTATGGATTCATGCTTTTGGGAATTAATTTAATATAGTTGACTGTTTGTTGCTATTTTACTCTATTTATAATATATGTAATTTTATGTAGAAACTGTTTTAATTGTTATATGGCACCTTGGTATTCGAGAGGTGCCATATAAATAAAATTGAGTTGAATTTAATTCAATTGAAATCAGAGTTGTACGTTGTATGTCCCAGGAGAATGCAGCATCATATGTAAGAAATAAGACATGACAAGGCATTGGGTGTCAGCGATTTATGTATGCTGAGATGCATAATTAGACACAAGGTGCTTGCACCAAGTGCCTCTAGCACCTGTAAGTACATTAACCCTAGAGAACCAATGACCTGGAGAGTCTTATTGCACTTATGATATAGGTAAAACAATTTAAACAACAACAAAAAACAAGCTATTTAAAAAAATTAAAAAACAGGTGTTTTCCTTTGTGAAATATAACTAATAAAAAGGATTCACTTCCTACCTATCAGTTATTTGTTTTTTCAAACATTAAATAGATATGATGTTTGTTTATTACAGAGAATTGCTTGCTGCTGGGGAAGGAGATTTTTTGCCCAGTAACAAAGGAGCCAATCAGGTAGGAATTGTGAGTTTGAATCTTTCTTTACCTGTTCCAGGAGGCATTTTGTCTGTGAGATTTGCTTGCTGCTAGGGGAACATTAGTTTGAATCTTTCTTTAACTGTTCCAGGAGGCATTTTGTCTGTAAGATTTGCCTGCTGCTGGGGGAACATTAGTTTGAATCTTTCTTTAACTGTTTTGAGGAGGTACAGTATTTTGTATGTGATATTTGCTTGCTGCTGGGGGAGCATTAGTTTGAATATTTCTTTAACTGTTCCAGAGGCATTTTGTCTGTGAGATTTGACTAGATTTGTTGGCCTCTCACCCACCCCTGCCTCCACACATTATTAAATGCTTAGTTAGTTGGGAGGAGCATATAGGCGCTGTCTGGGGTGGGCTGACAGCTAAAGAGCAAATAAAATCAGAAGAAGGAGGAGCTGCTGATTATATCACACGTGGATAATTGTACATTTAAACTGCATGATCTTGGCAATTTCACTCCTTTTGGGAATAGTATAAGTTTGACAGGAGCACAAAGCAGAAAGGGGCAAGGGCTGCCAAAACATGATATCAGGGTCATAGACAAAGAAATTTTGTAAAAGGCAGAGGGAGTGTAAAAAATACTAAAAGTGGGTAGGAACACACTTAAGGAGTATGTAGGATGTCACAAGGAGTGGTGCAATGCAATGGATGCAGAACAGCGGTGTTCAGAAGAACTTTCTGGGAACTGCAGTGCTGCCCCATTTGTAGGCACCTCTCAGGGCTGAGGGAAGAGGTTGCCAGGCTTCGAGCACAGTTGGCAGGAGTATGGGGGACCTTTGCCTTCACCCAGGGACCACCATACCACCAGCCACTGCTACAGAGGGTACTCAGGCAGAAGCATGGATAGACTACAGTGGGCTCAGGGAGATTGAGGAAGGCGAAGCTCAAGCACCCCCCCACCTAGTACAAATAAAGAACAACTATGGGTTGTCTATACAGTTTATGTTTATTAATGGAAAAGTTCTCCATCAAGGTATAGATTCTCCATTATTTCATTATTACATATTAAAATAAATTCACGGGAACTTCGTTCAGATCATCAAATCAAGTTAAATATTCCAAAGACTAAGACTAAAATGGGTGATGGTTCTTTTACCTACTCTGCTGCTAAAAATTGGAATGAGCTTCCTATTGTTTTATATGAGAATGTTTGTCATCAAACTTTTAAAATTAGATTAAGAAATTATTTTCTTGATAAATTGCATTGTTGTTGTTTTCATTGATTATTTTTTATATATTCTTTATTTATTTTCTGTGTATTGTAATTTGTGTGATGTATGTTTTAATGTTGTATTGTATTGTGATGTGAGTTTTGTTAATTGTAAACATCTTGACTGTATATGTATTCAGTCCCCGGGTCATACATGAAAGCGGGCCTTTGGCTCATTGTACTTACCCGGTAAACAAATGTTTAAAATAAAAAAAAAATAAAAAATAAAAATGTTCTGGAGGAGAGGGAGAGACCTGAAAGGGAACCCAAGGTTGTGATCGGGGTGATGGGCAGACCCACCAAGGGGGGGGCACAGGGGTTGGGGCCAGAGAATCCCAGTGGAGAATGAAGCTTCTCTTAGAGGGGGACTCAATAATTTGAGGTATGGAGATAGGATCAGGCATCAGGAGGGAGATGGAATTATGTGTCTCCCAGGAGGCACCGCTCTGAAGGAAGGGAAGCAGATCCAAAGGATTACAACAGCCATGGCTGGGGGGGCTGGACATCATTGTCCATCTTGAGACAAATGACCTAGCCAAAGAAAGAGCAAGTAGTGAGAAGGTTCACGAAAATTTTAAGGATTTCAGTAGGAGCCTGGGTGGGTGGGGGTAGCCAACTCTGGTACATTCTCAGAGGTGCTGCCATTCAGGGAAGGAAAGGGGAAAGAAACCAAAGCATCAAAAACATCAACAAGTGTTTGAAAGACTGGTGCGGGGAAAACAACTTTGGTTACATTGGGGACTGGGGCACCACCTGGGATGATGCAGGCTTTTACAAAAAAGACAACCTGCATCCTTCTGAGGAGGGTATGTCTGTCCTCAATAAGAGGTTTACATGCTTCATAAGCAAGCATTTAAACTAGCTACTGGTGGGCTCTGTCAGGAGCAGGGAGATTCAGGCAGCCCACCCCCATAGGTTAGTGCACACATCACTCAAGACTAGGATGTCAACCTGGGGACAGATACACAGATACCACATGGTGGGATAGGCTGCACTTAGGACATAACAATATTGCCACTAATAAAAGGACCTCGACCACAAGCAACCAGTAAGGTAATGAAAAGAAAGCACCACATAGAACACTCCAGGAAAATTAGGATGAAGCAAGGAACAAAACACAAGGAGGGAACAAAAAGATGCTGCATTTCATGGAAGGCCATGCACACAAATGCTCGCAGTCTGTGGAACAAGATCCCAGACCTGGTGGCTGCAATGATGGAGGCTGATCTGGACATAGTGACGATAACCGAAACAGGGTACACCAGCAACCATAGCTGGGACAGATGTGTTCCAGGTTATGCCCTGTTCAGAAAAGATAGGGAGCATAAAGGGGATGAGGGCTTTCCCTCTACATCAAAGAGAGCATAAAGGTGACTGAAATTCAAAATAGGTATAAGCAAACAGAGGAAGTTTGGTTCACCGTTGAGCCAGGCAATGGAACAGCAATTCACACAGAGGTTGTTTACAGACCCCTGACTCAGGCCGAGGAGATTGACAAGCAGTTGCTAGAAAACATACATGAAATGGCAGCAAAGGGGGATGTACTGCTAATGAGAGAATTTAACCTGCCAGAGGTAGACTGTTCCATCCCAGCAGGGGCCTCAGCTAGGACACAGGACTTTGTGGACTCCATTGAGGGGGCTGGCCTTAAGCAACTGGTTTAGGAACCTACCAGGGACTAGGCAATCCTGGATTTGGTGATGACCAATGGGGACAGGGTAGCAGATCTTAGGGTGGAAAGTTAGTTAGGGTCCAGGGACCACAATATGGTGTGCTTCAAAGTGGACACAGGGATCTAGTCAACCCATATAAAGGCAAGAGTCTTAGACTTCAGAAGGGTGGACTTTACCAGTATGGGACTACAGCTAAATGAAACCCTGGAAAAGAAGGGGATAGGCAGGGACGTTGAGGAGAAATGGCACACATCAAGGAGGCTATAGCGGAGGTAACAAAACAATGCATTAGGTCAATAGACAAGAGTAAAAGGAAAAAAAACGCTTTGCTTCTTGTGGGGGTGGCAGAAAAAGTAAGGGCAAAAAGGCTAGCCTTCAGGAAGCATAAGGAGTCACAAAGGGATGAGGACAAGGAAATGCACCAGATGTTGCTGAGAGAGGCAGAAATGGCAGTGAGGAGTGCTAAAGTGCAAACGGAGGAGAGAATTGCTCAGTCAGTTAAAAAAGGAGATAAGATATTCTTCAGGTACATTAGCAAGAGAAGGAAGGCAAAGTGGTGAGTAGCAAAGCTTAGAGGGGATGGGGGGAGATAGTGGAGGGAGACGGGGGAAAAAGCAACCATCTTGAATGAAAATTTCTGTTCAGTCTTTACTGTGGAAGAGGACGGGCAGGGCCCACAGCTGGACTTCAAAGGAGCTAAGGATAAGGAGGTAAACACCAGTCCATTCACAGAGGAGAGGGTCCTAGAAAAACTGGTAAAGCTAAGGGTGGAAAAAGCCATGGGTCCAGATGACATACATCCCAAAGTCCTAAAGGAACTGAGAACTGAACTGGCAGCCCCTCTGGCAGCCTTGTTCAGTGAGTCCTTAGATAGTGGAATGGTCCCAGAGGAATGGAGAAAGGCAAATGTTGTCCCTCTTCACAAGAGCGGTAGTAAAGAAGAAGCGTGGAACTAAAAGCTGGTTAGTCTAACCTCTGTGGCTGGAAAGATAATGGGGGCATTTCTTAAGGAAAGAATAGTGGCCAATGGACTGGTAGATCCCAGGCAACATGGGTTCCCTACAGGACAATCCTGTCAAACTAATCTGATAGATTTCTTTGACTGGGTGACAAAGGCAGTAGACCAAGGTGAATGGGGGCAGTACATATTGCCTACCTCAGATTCAGCAAAACTTTTGCTACGGTCCCACATAGGATACTGGTCAACAAGCTAGGCAGCCTGGGATTGGGATGCAAGGTGGCGAACTGGATTGTAAACTGGTTAAGGGACGGGAACCAGAGGGTAGTGGTAAATGGAACCCAATCAGATGAAAAGGAGGTGACCAGTGGGGTACTTCAAGGGTCAGTTCTGGGGCCAGTCCTCTCCAATGTCTTCATCAGTGACATTGCAGATGGGCAGGAGGGAAAGGTTTGCCTGTTTTCGCATGACACCAAGATCTGCAACAGGGTGGATACTCCGGAGGGGGTGGAAAGGATGAGAAAAGACCTGGAACTGATGAAGAGATGATCAGGGGCATGGCAGCTAAGGTTTAATGCAAAGAAGTGCAAAATCTTGCATGTGAGGAGCAGGAGCCCTGGAGTGAGCTACAGGTTGGGGGGGGGGCTGCTGACAGTAACTAAGAAGGAGCGGGACTTGGGGGTCATAATCAGATTACTTGAAGGCTGCTAGGCAGATGGCAAAGGCCGTGGGAAAGGCCAGTGGGATGCTGGGGTGTATTGGAAGGGGAATCACAAGCCAAAGGAGGAAGATAATAGTTCCATTGTACAAGACCCTGGTGAGACCTCACCTTGATTACTGTGCACAGTTCTGCAGACCACACCTTTGAAAGGACATTTACAAAATAGAGATGGTGCAGAGAAGGGCGACCAAAATGGTGAAGGGATTATATCACAAGCCTTACGAGAAGAGAGTGAGGGACCTCAATGTATACACACTGGAACAAAGGAGGGAGAGAGGTGACATGATAGAAATATTCAAGTACCTCAAGGGAATA
The DNA here is from genome assembly GCA_016271365.2 of Neoceratodus forsteri. NCBI lineage: Eukaryota > Metazoa > Chordata > Ceratodontiformes > Ceratodontidae > Neoceratodus > Neoceratodus forsteri. The sequence goes on from CM028131.1 coordinate 540,325,026, forward strand.
AACAAGGTAGAAGGGGACATCATATTCCAGATTAATAGTAGTGCCAAGACAAGAGGACATGACATGAGACTGAGGGGTGGCCGCATAAGGGGGAAATGTCAGGAAGTTTGTTTTTATGGAAAGGGTGGTGGGTGCATAGAATGGTCTGCCCCAGGAGGAGGTGGAAGCCTGTACAGTGGAGGGCTTTACACATGCATGGACAGAAACAAAGGAATAATAGAGATAGGGAAAAAAGCTAAAGCCATTGGCCAGATAGAGTCACTGGATGCTTCATTAGGCAGTTTAAATGGGCAGATAGGATGGGCCTAGCAGTCTTTATCTGCCAACAGCATCTATATATCTATGTATCTATCTATGGACACAGGACTTAAAAGTGCTTTAGAAAATTGGCTAAAACTTTCCCAGGCTTGGACTGGCTGATGCCCTTGGCAAGGTGGGCATCTACCAGACAATACTGCCCAGGTTAACAAAAAGTGCCAGTGCCAACTAACCTTATCACAAACATCATGGTGCCACTCAGAATTTTCAAATACTGATGGGCCACCATATTTTCCCTGGCTTACTGAGAAAACATTCAGCTGGTGGCCAATCTCCCCCTCTCTACATGCCAACAGATTTTGTTTTTATGAAATATGAACTGAAACACCAACTGCCTAGTGTTTTAAATTGTGCAGTGCACTCAACATTCTCCCTTGCCTATATTAAAGGTAACCGTTCTATTGCTTCTGTCCTCTGGCCTCCACCCACTCTCTGTAATGCAGCAAATTGGAAGTATATCTCCATCTGCGGTAAGCTAAAGCTAAAAAATACCACTTCTCTCATGCAGTCTCGCTTAACACTGACGCACCCACCCCAGATTGTACTCCTCTGTGAATGATCACTCTTATTGCATATAAAAAACTCTGCTGACCAACTGATTAAGAAATGTAAACAGGCTGAAAATTCAAAGAACTGTACTGGCAAGTCTTGTACTTAGCATATTGCTGAAGCACTAGCAATAAGCCCCCAAACGTTCTCTCAGTCTCTCACCTAAGTCACTCAGCCATCTGGTACTACGGTATGCTTCTCTCCTGATCTGTAATTCTAAATTCAGTCATTTTTCTGCTCCTGACAAGTGGTTTTTTATAACTGTTGGGCAGCAGGGTGCTCAGATTTAGGTGAAGACAGCTGTGGAGGGTAGTAGACACTATTGAAGTACATCAACAAAGTCTACAAAACACAGCATTATCCTCTACTGGCAAGTATACCAGGAGAGAGTCTACTTTACCAAAAAAAAAATATTTTCAGTAGATTTTAACTAATTATTAAGAGTGTTTTTTTTTTTTTAATCTTTATTCAAAAATTAACAAGTGGTCCATTTGCTAAGCACAATAAAACCCTCCAGGGTGGGTGGCATGGGGTATACCTACCCTTCCAGGGGCTATAAGGCCCTCTGCCTGTGGTGTCATGCTTCATTATGTCCCTGGCTGGGTGGATATAGCCCAGTATCGCCCACCTGGTTGGATTTTATTGCTTGTGCAGAGTTCCTTTTTCAGAATGGTAACCCCTCACAAATAACAGAAGGCCTTTTATGGCACCAAAGTCTCAACTATTTTTGAAGCAGTATGAGCAGCATATATTGGCCTGACAATTCACTACTCTCCTATCTATTTCTCTCCCCTCAACCTAAGAGATGATCCTTTTAAAACTTTCCCCCTCCCTCCCTGTATTGCTAGCCGGTGCCTGCTGCCATCCAGGACTCTCCTCTTCCTCAATCATAGACCTTCTCACCACCATCTCCTCTCACTCCTCCCCCAGTGAACTGCTCGTCTTTGGGGACCTTAATATGAACTGGCTCTCCTCCTCCAACTCCACTATTCTTCATGCCACCTCATCTCTAAACTCATCTCAGTTGATCATTGACCCCACTCATCATAACCTTAAATTACTAAACCACACCCTGCTGGACTGGGTACTTAACACCCACCCCCATCATATTACTGCTTCTTGCACCCTCCCTGATGCCCTCAGTGACCACCACATGGTATATTGTGTTTGGAAAGTCTAATGCCCCAAAGCTCCCCCAATATCCTTTTGATCAGGTCATTCTGATCCTTAGATCTGTCTGGACTCCATGATGACCTGTCAAAGACTGACTGATCACCTATCTCTTCCTCCAGCTCCATAGACTCAGTCCTTGTCTCCTTCCAATCCACCTTCCTATCCATTTGGCATAAGTACACCCCCTTAAGGAAAACAAGAGTCAGAGGCACCCATCTCACCTGGATCACTGCAGAACTACTTGTTTGTCTGCGGGCTAGGGACTCAGCCTGGAAGACTCAGAAGTCTTCATGCTCCCCCAAGACTGGCTCAAATATCACACTCTGCTGAATGCCTACACCAGTGCCATCAGGCTAGTCAAAGACAGACACTTTTCCACTAACTTCCAGAATAACATAAACCACCCCTCCAAGTTCTGGAAGGTTGTTCATGCCTTATCCGCCCGCAGGCACAAGTGAACGTATTGCAGTAGTAGTGCTTTTTGATGGGTGTGACACTGTTTGTCCAATGTAGAGCAATGTTTTAGGGGTGATTCAGTGCTACACCAATCACCAGTGAGGCTTAGTATGACAGAATTTTGGCTTTCTGGGCAGAGATGGCAGGAGCTTTAAAAGGAATAGCTGATCCAATCAGTGGTCAGCTATTCCCTTTGATCAGCACTGCCCAGCAAGCCAAGGTGATCTGTCAAAGTCAGCCTTGTATGAATGGAATGTCTGCAGCTGTAAGAGTAAACCAAGCTCCCAAACATGTGCATTTGCATCTCCATTGGTAATGTTTTTACTTTTTCTCTCTTCCGCCTACCTGACCCTCCCTCTCACCACCCCCACCCCCTCACACACAAACATAACAGTGATACTGGGGGTGTTCAATCCCCCAGTGTCATGATCCAGAATTTTCAGTCCTTTTTTTTTACCCAAGGTCAAGTACTGCACATGCATGGTCACATGCCTGTATGTCTTTTTTTTTTGCAATTTTGCATGCATTTTATTGTGCCCACCACCCCAGGCCCAGCCCCCTCCGCTGAAATCCGACCAACCTCCTAGACATACCTGGCCCGACTGATCCCAGGCTTGCCCCAACTGGGTGGGGCCACTGGTTAGCCCAACACCCATGGATCTTAAGTCAGGTTTCTGGCAGGAGTCCCCCACTGGAGGAACACCCTGGCTTGCCCACCAGGGTGGGGCCATGGGTCCAGGATGTGTTGGCAGACACACATCTACCTGTCACTGGCAGGATCAGGAAATGGTCGATGAGGATCACAGAGCATCATGGAGGGAGGCTGCAGGAGTATTAATGGTGGAAATCCCTGGGGTGGGTGGGGCATGCAATGACATCCAGCTTCCGCTTGCCCTCCCTTGGATGACAATGCTGTCCACGACAGTACCACCAACCTCTGCCCAGGATCTGTAAAGTGCTGGATAGTCTCCCTTCCTCCCCCCTAGAGAAGAACAGTGATCCCCAGGATGCTCAATCCCCCGCCAGCGCTCTGACACCTGAGTCCATCACTGAACCTGGGATGTTGGCACTGTGAGTGGACACCTTGCTGCTGCACCAGCAGGCTGGCACCTTTTTTTGTATCCCATCTACCCCACCCTCCCTCTCAGCACCCCCCCAAACATAACAGTGAAACTGGGGGTGCCCAGTCTTCCAGTGTCATGATTCAGAATCATCCGTCCTTTTATTATTAAACCTGTGAAAAGGAAACTGTCCATTGATGTCTTTTGCGGCCATTACTGTCCCCCCACCCGACCCTCACACTCATCACCCACCACCCCACATACACACCCAAAGTCCTTAATTGCCCACAGGAAGTACAATGCCGTCATCTTCTGTAGACCACAGACATGTCTTCACTCTTCAAAGCTAACTGAAGAAACAGGTATGTGGTCCAGTGTATTTCAATGGAGATTTGAACTTTAGTGGCATAACTTGGCAATTTTTGCATATTTTGAGCTGAAATTTTTAACATGCCTTTTTTGGGACCCCACTTCATGAATAATTGCATTGACATTAGTCAAATCTGTCCCAAAAGGTGAATTTGCACTCCCTGCGAAAAATCACCTTTTGAGCATGAGTTGAAAACTTTCTCTGCCTTGTTTATGAAATAGAAACATAGAAACATAGAATTTGATGGCAGATAAGGACCGCTTGGCCCACCTAGTCTGCCCATTTCCCTACCTAATGGATAAGCTGCAGATCTTAGTTAACCAACAGCCTACTTCCTCCTACCCCCCATTAGAATTGCCTTATGTCTGTCCCATGCATTCTTGAATTCCCCCACTGTTTTTGACTCCATGACCTCCTCAGGAAGGCCATTCCATGCATCCACAACCCTCTCTGTGAAAAAATACTTCCTCACATTACCTCTGAGCTGTCCTCTATCTTCAGATTGTGCCCCTTGTTCTTGCACATCTCTTTTTCTGAAAGATGCTACCCTCTTGGACTTTGTTATTCCTTGAGGTACTTGAAAGTTTCTATCATGTACCCCTTCTCCCTCCTTTCCTCGAGGGTATACATATTAAGCTCCTTTAGTCTTTCTTCATATGGCTTCTGGTGCAGACCCTGCACCATTTTAGTGGCCCTCTTCTGGACAGCCTCCATTCTGTCTATGTCTTTGTGAAGATGGGGTTTCCAGAACTGCATGCAGTACTCCAGATGGGGTCTCACCAACTGTCTGTACAGAGGAATAACAACTTCTTATTTTCTACTGGTGATGCCTCTCCCTGTGCATCCCAATATCTCCCCAGCCCTCCTTATTGCCTTCTCACATTGCTTGCCCACCTTTAGGTCATCTGGTATGACTACCCCCAGGTCCCTTTCCATTTTTGTTGTTGTCAGTATCCCCTCCCCATTGTGTACTCTTCCCCTGGGTTTTTGTTTCTCAGGTGCATTACTTTGCACTTCTTTGCTTTGAATCCAAGCTGCCATACATTTGACCATTCCTCCAACCTTGCCAAGTCCCTTCTTGGGACCCACTCCAAGGCTGGCTAACTTGTTTATTAATCTTTTGTGTGGGACTGTGTCAAATGCCTTGCTAAAGTCTAGGTAGGCCATGTCCACAGCCCCTCCCTGGTCTACTACTTTGGTCAGCCAGTCAAAAAAATCTATTAGATTCATCTGACATGACCTTCCCATTTCAAATCCATGCTGCCTTGGGTCCTGTGCCCTGCTGGCCTCTGGGTACTCAACAATTCTTTCCTTCAGAAGTGATTCCACCATTTTACCTACCACTGAGGTCAAACTAACAGATCTGTAGTTTCCTGCCTCTGCCTTGCTCCCACCTTTGTGAAGTGGAATCATATCTGCCCTCCTGCAGTCCTCAGGTACCACCCTATCCTCCCATGATTTGTTAAAGAAGGTAGTCAGTGGTTTCACTAGTTCTCCCCTTTTAGAATTCTGGGGTGAATTCTATCAGGCCCTATTGCTTTGTCCACCTTCAGTTTTAAGAGTTCTTTCAGAACCATTTCTTCTATGAATGGACTGGTACCAACCCTCCCCATCCAGAGTCAGGGTCAGACTGGGAAGCAAAGGGCCCACCTGGAAATGGTTCAGGGGGCCTTGGTGCTGGACCCCGGGGGGGGCCCCACTACAAAGTCACAGGGGGGGCCATGGTACTGGTCCCGGGGAGGGGGGCCCACTACAAAGTCACGGGGGGGGGCCTTGGCACCAACCACAGCATGCCCTAGTGTATAAACTAGCCAAATATTTACAGACTGGTATGCCCCGACATGCTGTAGCCAAGTATAAGATCAGCATGTATTCCCATTTGTAAGAATGCTATTTAATTACTGGTAAAGTGACTAACTATATACTGTAAATGGGGTTATAAGAAGGCTATACTGAAAATTTGATGTCAGAATATTAAAAGACACCACGTTATGAGCCAAGGTTGAATTTTGTGAACACAGGCTCTTAACTTTGGTAATTTACAACATAACCAATTCTTCACAGCACCTTATGAATGTGACAGCTGTCATTTTTCATATCCTGGCCAAAATGTTTTTTTTTCTACATCCTGAAAAGTGATTTTGCAGTCCCTGTGTGAAATCAACTTTTGTGCAGGAGTTCAAAATGTTATGTGCCCTTGTTCATGAGACAGGGTCATAAGAAGGCTGTGTTGAAAATCCGGTGTACAAATATTACAAAATAACAAATTTATGCACCCATGTTACAATTTGTGAATGCAGGCTCGTAGCTTTTGAAATTTTTTAATATTTTTACCTCAGATTTACAACATAACCATTTCTTTACAGCACCTTACGAATGTTACAGCTGTCATTTTTTAAATCCTGCCCAAAATGAGTTTTTGCATGCAGAAGGGTGATTTTGTACGCCATGCATGAAATCACCATTCAGACAGGAGTTGGAAATTTTCTCTGCACTTCTTCATGAGGTGGGGTCATAAGAAGGCTATGTTGAAAATTTGGTGTAAAAATATTAAAAAACAGCAAATTTATGAGCCCACATTACATTTTGTGAATGCAGGCTCGTAACTATGGAAATGTGTTAACATTTTGTATCCCTAATTTAAACAACATAATCATTTATTTACAACACCTCATGAATGTGACAGCTGTCATTTTTCAAATCCTGTCCAAAATATGTTTTTGCACGCAGAAAGGTGATTTTTCACTCCACGCATGAAATCACCACTCCTACAGGAGTTGAAAATATTCTCTGCACTTCTTCATGAGGTGGGGTCATAAGAAGGCAACGTTGACAATTTGGGATAAAAATATTACAACATAGCAAAGTTGTGAGCCTGAGTTCAAATTAACAAATGCAGCCTCCTAGCTTTGGTAATACATAACCCACACAGCGCATCACAACGCATCTACTACCCCCAGGCATCTATACCAGTGGTGAACATCCAGCTTTGACAAATGCTTGTTCTGTTTGAAACAAGAACCACCACCCTTCCAGTGAAATTCAAAGAGTTAGATATGCTGTTTATTGAAGCAATACTGACAGACCTGACTCACTAAAATCTCAGCTTATCTTTCAGGAACTATCTACTGCTACAGTATGTCCATCTTCCATTTTCTTTTGTTACTGCCTTTTATTTTGTGCCATTTTATGACATTTGTGTTATTTGTTTTTCTCTTTTCTCTCTCTCCCAGGTGCCACATGGTCCACCCAGGTTGAAGAGCAACTGCCATTTGCTTTCCCTTTGCCTTCTGTGTAACATGCATGCGGGCTAATGTGTACCTGTCCCTAACTTCACCTTGTCTTTTTCTGTCAGTTGTTTGTGCACATGAGCTCCATTTACCAGTACAATAACAACAACAGCAATAACAGCAACAAAAAAATCATGTCTGTGTGGTGGCTGATTCTATTCTGAGTTTTGGACTAAGTTAGAGGGGGCATTAGCGGTAGCGTTTGTTTATCAGTCCAAAGATATGGTGAGTTGGGTCTCTCCACTGGGGTGTTTTTACTTTGGAGTGAACAGAGACAACAGACAGCACCAGAGACAAGCTGAGTCCAGTGTGGGGATGGAGGGAACATTTGCAGTATTACTGAAAAGTTGTAGCACCAGAGAAAAATGCACTGCGAGGCAAAAAGGACATAATGGGTTTCAGTTTTTTTTTTCTCTCTTGAATGTGTGAATATGCAAACAGCAAGGTAGGCACTGGTCAGTGTGCATGTTAGTGTACTGTATATACAGTAAAACAGATTGTCTTGCAACAGTACTGTAGCACCAGTATATCAGTCAGTGCTGTTCTGGCCTGGTCTACTGCTGCTGCACAGAGCGAGGTTCTGCTGTTTTGCTTCTCTGATGTTCCAGTTTAGCTGTGTATGTGTGTGTCTCTCCTTCTAGAGAGCAAACAATGCAACAACATGGGGATCTGCAGGTGCAGATTTGCTGGCTTTCATACGCAAATTCACAGCCAGAGCACGTAATACTGATTACTACCAACTGACTGACCCTAATGCCCCAGCACAGACAAATAATAACACAAAATCCTATAACCTCTTAGAGTCGACATAGGAAGACCACATCCTATGCCTACCTTCCAGTTATGGAGTTGGGAGCCATGTTCAAGCCAAGAAAGGAGGTTGCTGCTGCTGCTTCAGAGGCACCAGTCTGGGAGAGGCAGCCCTGTCCATGTCCCTATAGCTCTAAAAGGATTTGCTATAAGTGCTAGAGACAAAATCTGTTTTGAGAACTGTTATTTCTAGCAAGGTAAATTTTGACACGTGTTCTCTTTTTAGATACACTGATTTCACATTTAGATATAACTATACTTTTTTGAAGTATAGTTGATTCACATTTAGGGAGAACTGTACTTTTTTTGCTGTATATTTTAACAGTTTCAGTATATGTTCTCTATATTAACACCAACCATTTCTAAATAATTTGAACTACTGGTATTGTCAGCCTTGCTTCATATTCTGCCAGACAAGCAATAAAAAGACAAGGCATGGGGGGGGGGGGCACAACATTGCTATTCTGCCTTGGAGTTGGCTTAGAAGGCTTCATTAGCATCTCTTCTGATTTGAGATTAACAATTAAGCACTAAAACTCTCCAAGCACAACACCCGAGTGCAGGGGTGCTGACAGGGGGTGACAGCCAGGACAACTGTCCCGGGCCCAGGTGGCTCAGGGGGCCCGACATTTATATTTATATGTCTTGAGGATGGGAGGGTGACCCCACACCTAAAGGTGTGTCCCGGGCCTGGAAATTTCTATCTGCACCCTTGCCTGAGTATGTGTCTCAAGTTGCCAACTTTTGGGGCTGTTCATACAAATCAATGAATGGGTTCATCTGAGTGAACCCCAACTGCATTTCATGCGCTTTGTGTTCCTAAAGTTTTTTTCCTCCCATGAAAGATGGTACATGGTCGCTAAATAGTCACTCAAAACAATGAAAGACAATATTTAGACAATAGTTGCTGACTGATACACACCACACACAATGCACAACTTCTCCAGGCTGTGAAAAAAACAGATGTGCTTTAGCCTAAAAAAAAAAAAAAAAAGAATTAATATAATTAAAAAGGAAAGAAGAAAATTACACTTTGCCGATGACAGGTGTTCCACTGAGCCAACGTGTTATGGGTGGAGAGAAGAAAAATGAGCTCTGCAGCTACAAACACAAAGCTACTCAAAGTAGTAAGAAGTCAGCAGCATCTCTGGTCTCAAGACAGCCCCCAGCATCAGCAGGTTTATCATATCTATAAATCTGCAGCAGCAATCCACTCTGTCCCATCCCAACTAAATGGCAAACAAAGCAAGGAGCCATCAGGAATACCACAGTCAATCACACAGTAACAAGCAGGGCAAAAATTACCATTTGAACATACTCTAAAAATACAAAACGCAGAGTCAATAATCTGAAATAATATGGGCTCAGCCTTCATGCTTGTAGGGTTATGGAATGCCAGAGTTATTGCTGTGGTGTCCCATTAGTAGGCGTGTACAGGTAACAAATGATATTTCTCAAATGCCTCAAATAATGCACTATTCATTATTCAGATCTGAATAATGAATAGTGGCACTATTTTCCCCTATTTGGGAAAAACTAGCTAAAAAAAAAATAAGGACAGGAAATAGGCCCCACCCTGTTTCCTAGCCCATATCCTATAAAGTATCCCAGACCCTGTCCTCCCACCCTCAGTTGGAACACCCATCCCATCCTTATCCCCCCAGCACCCACATTTTGACAATATTAATTATTTTGTTAAAAAAAAAACCTCCAACGGATGACTGGCATGACCAGCCTGCCTCCACAACCAACCCTCGACTTTCAGCTTTTTGCACCTCAATAATAGATTGCACTCCCGCACCCCACATGCCACATCATACCAGTACCCAGTTTTGTACATGAGAAAGAAGGTGACCAACACATCCCACCCGCTTCAATGGCCAGCTGCTTTGATCTGAATGATCAGCTGGCTTTGCTATGCAAGCAAGCATGGGAGCATTTTCATTCAGAAAAATGCAGCTGGCTGTACAGGAGGGTGGGCTGTGTCAATCGCATTCTTCCATCCTGTATGAAAATGGGTGCTACAGTGAGGTAATGAGGTGCAGAATAGAGATGATCTCTCAATTTAATAGAGGTGAAAAGTGCTGAAAATGAGCGGAAGGTAGATGAGTCATTCTGGTCACCATCTCAGTTTTTTGCAAAGTAAATAACATTATCAAAATATGGGTGCTAATTGGGAGGAGGTGGTGGATAGGTGTTCCAACTGTGGGGGTCAAGGAGTTGGTATAGTATAAAGGATTCTAGTTAGGGAAGTGGGTATTTTTTTTCTTTAAATAGAACCCAAATCATGAATACAAATACAAAATACAAAATATTTTGAGGCCCTGAATTGAATACTCATCCGAATGTTAGGAATGTGGTATTCACACACCTCTACCTAAGTAGTAATTCTTGTATCCAGAGGGCAGTCCTGGAAATTTGGTTCCATATACTGTTTGAAACATAGAAACATAGAAGCTGACCACAGAAAAAGACCTCATGGTCCATCTAGTCTGCCTCTTTTTTTCCTACCTAATAGGGAACCGGAGACCCTACATGGCCCTAGTCTTTGCCCCCCCCCCCCTTCTTCTCCCAATCTTGTCTCTGTACACTGTTTGGTGTCCAAGTTCCGTTCCCTACTTTTGGTGATACCCATATATTTGTCCAATGCTTTCTTAAATTATGCAACCATTTTAGCCTCCACCATGTCCACTGAGAGGCTGTTCCAGGGGTCCACCACTCTCTCTGTGAAGTAATATTTCCTCCTGTTCCCTCTGATCATTCCCCCATCCAGCTTCATGTTGTGCCTTCTAGTCCTTGAACTTCTTTTTGTTTTGAAAGATGCTCCCCTCTTGTACCTTATTCATTCACTTTCAGTGTTTAAATATCTCAGTCATGTCCCCCCATCTAACCTGACCTCCAAGGAGTAGAGATCAAGATCCTTCAGTCTTTCCTTATAGGGCTTCTGCAGCAGACACTGCACCATCTTGGTCACCCTCCTCTGCACTCTCTCCATCCTAGCTATATCCTTATGGAGATGTGGCCTCCAGAACTGCACTCCATACTCAAGGTGGGGCCTTACCAGTGACCTGTATAGGGGCATTATCACCTTCCTCTGCCTACTAGTTATACCCCTCCCTATATAGCCCAACATGTGATTCGCCCTTCCCACTACCTTATCACATTGATTTGCCACCTTTAGGTCATCTGAAATTATGATATCCAGATCCTCCTCTTTGTCTTGCTGCCTCAGCCACTACCCCTCCCAATTCATACTTGGCCAGCAGGTTTTTCTGCCCAAAGTGGATGATTGTACACTTCTTTGCCTTGAATTTCAATTGCCAAGAGTCTGATCACTCTTCCAGCCTTCTCAGGTCCTCTTTCATTGTTTCCATCCCCCAGTGTGAACACCCTATTTCAGATGTTTGTATCATCAGCAAACAGGCACACCTTCCCTTACCTTTCAAGCCTTCGGAAATATCAATGATGTAGGTATTAAAGAGGATCGGACCCAATAACTACCCCTGTGGCACTTCACTTGTCACGCTCCCCACCATGAATTCACCCCATTTTCTACCACAATCTGGCTTCTACCACTGAGCCAGCTTTCCACCCACTTTACTATTTTAGGGCCCACACCTAGACTGGTCAGTTTGTTCACCAGCCTCCTGTGAGGGACGTTATTGAAAGCCTTACTGAAGTCTAGATATGCCATGTCCACCACTCCTCACCCCCCCCCGGTCCAACACCCTCCTCACCCAGTCGAAAAATGCAATTAGGTTAATCTGGCAGGATCTCCCCTCAGTGAATCCATGCTGCCTGTTGTCTTGGAGACAGCTGACTACAAAGTAGTCATTAATTCACTCTTTTAGAAGTGATTCCATTATTTATCCCACTACCAATGTCAGGCTGACTGGCCGGTAATTTTCTGCCTCTTCTGTACTTCCGCATTTGTGTAAAGGCACCACAACTGCCCTCCTTCAGTCTTCTGGACCCTCCCCTATGTCCAATGACAGGCTGAGCAATGAAGTTAATAGTACTGCCAGCACCTTCTGTAGCTCCCTTAGCACCCTATGGTGTATTGCATCCGGAACCATTGCCTAGTCAACCCTTACCTTAGATAGTTCTTTAATGACACTTTCTACCATGAATGGACTAGTGCCCACCCCCATGGCCCTTAATGCCTTTTTCCTGTAACACTGTACCATTACCATCTCTCTCTCCTCCATGAAAACAGAACAGACATACGTATTCAGTAAGACTGCCTTCTGGATGTTCCCCTCCACTGCAACCCCCCCCCTCCCCTACGAGTCTTGCTATCCCTGACTTGTACTTCCATTTCTCACTGATGTATCTAAAGAATTTTTTCACCATTCTTGACTGACTTGGCTATCCATTCCTCTGTATCTTCCTCAGCCTTCCTAACTATCTACCCAGCCCTTCTCTGTTTCTCCCTGTACATTATATTATCTTCTTCCATCTGTGTACTTTTGCACCTCCTGAAGGCTTGTTTCTTTTCCCTCACTGCACCGCTACCACTCTGGAGAACTAGAGTGGTCTCTTCCTTTTTTTGCCTTTGTTGAGCAGCCTTATGCATTGTTTTGTGGCTCTTTCAATTCCCCTTCTTAGTGCAGCACACTACTCCTCAACTCCCCCCGATCATCTATTTCTGCCAAGGCTGTCTTGAGGATTTCCCTTATTTTGTCAAAGTCTGCATGCCAGAAGTCCATGACCTAATCCTGTTATGATTTTGAATCTCACTGTGTGATGGTCACTGGACCCTAGATTGTGCCCCACTGAGACACCAGCGACACCCTCCCCATTGGTTAGCACAAGGTCCAGTATCACCTCCCCTTATGTTAGTTCTTTTCCTATTTGTTGAAGAAACACCCCTTGAAAGGAGTCCAGGAACTCCCTGCTTCTTGTTGTTGCTGCTGGGAGCCTCCAGTCCACATTAGGGAGGTTAAAAGCCACCACCAGCAACAATTCCCACTTCTGGGCCATCATTTGTACTGCCTGCATTAATTCCATATATGCTTCTTCACTCTGAGCTGGAGGCCTGTAAATTGCTCCTATTTGCAGAACGGCCCCTGACTGCTTCTTTAATGTGACCCATGGAACCTCCACTTCCCCTTGCTCCTCCTGCCCCATTGATGCATTGATTCTGTTCCTCACATACAAGGCCACTTCCCTTTCCTGCCTGCCCTGTCCCTTCTATAAAGGTTAAAGCCTGGGATGGCCATTTTCCAGTCCTGGTACTCCATGCATCATGTTTCCATTATGGCCACTAATTCCAGTTCCTCCCTGGTCATGGTTGCCTCTAAGTCATCCAGCTTGTTGCTCAGACTCCTACTATTCGTGCACATTGCCCTCCACCAGATTCTTTACTTCTCACTGTTTACCTTGCTGCCCCTGCCCCTGCGTACGGGAAGTGCCACTAGGTAGAGTCCCTGTTTATGCCCCTTCCCCAGCCTCATACCCCCCTTTAGTTTAAACTCAAGGCCAGTGATATATATTCTTGCAATGTCTCCCCAATACCCCGGAGCCTGCCTAATTTAGACATAATGTGTCTTTTGAGTATAATACTTCATGTGCCCACCTGAACCTCCATTCCTCAATGAAGACAAACTCTTCTTTCATGCAGCATTCTTGTAGCCATCTGCTGAATTTTTCAATTATTTTTTGTCTGTTGGTACTGGCACTGGGGACTGGTAAGACTTTTGAGAAAACCAATCAGTTTACTACCTCCCTGCAGCCCCATGCTAATTCCTTAAACCTATTCTGTACCTCACCCATCTAATTTCCTGCCAAGTCATTAGTACATAGGTTAATGATGAGGTGTGGTTTGCCCCTACTTTTCTTACATCTTCCTTAATCCTTTGCCCCACCCTCCAGGCCTCCATTCCTGGTGTGCAGAAGACTGATCTTCTCCTAACTGAGTCCCACTTCCTAACCCTGTGAACCCCCTTTTTTATGGAGACCATGACTTTCTCCTTTCTCTTGGACCTGCCAAATGAGCCCCATGTGAGCATGGTGACCCTGCTCTCTCCCTCTGTGTTCTTACCCGGTCCTCTGTGCCCATGTTCCCACCTGGTTTCCCCTTTCCAATGTCTTCTTTCAATTGTGTTCCTCTCCGTCTATAATCCCTCTTGGTCTCCCTGTTTACTCCTGCTTTGTTTCTCTTTCCTTGTCCCGTCCTGTCTGCCCCTTCGTCAACTAGACATCTGGGTCCTTCCAAGGTGCCTTGCCCTAATACTCCGATCTTTCCCTCCTCTCCTCCCACATGTTTCTTTCTGATCTCACTCCCTATATTTGTTAGAGTACTGATCTCTTCTACTACCCTTTTAGTCCTTAATATCTACCAGTGCTGAGAACCAGTTTGATTCTCTATCCCTGTCTCTTGCACTTATCCTGGTACCCCCATGTGCTGTACCTCTGCTATTTGCATTTGCCACCACCCATTTATTTTGCACTACCTGCCAGTCATTACCCCTCTTCCAGGTGGAGCTGACATCCTGTCCTCTAGGCATTCTCCTTGCTTCATTTCTAAAATTTCCCTCTCCCCCTCTTACAGTAATTCTGCCTCCTGGTCTGTTCTCCCCATCTCCTCACTCCTCCTCCAGTTTCCACCTCAGCCAATTTATCTCTGCCCTGAGCTATCCCAGATTCCAGTATATTGGGCATCCCCCAGCTTTACAAATTATGCCCAGGGACACCGCTGCCCTACACCCATTACAGCCTAGCACTCTCCCTCTTCTGCTTTGCCCCTCTGATCTTTCTGCCCTATCCCCTACCATATCTCCCTCCTCTCCCACTGCCTGTGTCTGCCACTTGGTTCCCACATCCAGTTATTTGGGGTCCTATATAATTTATGATAGCTAATGTTTATCAGATAGTTCAGGCAGGTGTAGTGGTTTCCCATGATAGTAATCCACAGGAATGTTCTCAGAGAGCACTTGTCTAGCTAAACATCCTTATTACTGCTGTTTGAGCAAGTATCTCCAATAATAACTCACAGTTAGCACAAGATCTGACTAGATAGAGAGATTTCCTAAACAATTAAATAAGCATCTCAGGTGGTAGACTCCTAAATATTTTACCAGCTACCTAAATCTTTTGCCAGCTATAAAATTATTGAGTACCTAGATCTTCGTCAGTGTCAGTGGCTCAGTAGGTAGCATACTGACCTCTGAGGCCGGGAGATCAGAGGGCTGTGGGTTCAGTTCCCACATCTGGCACTTGGGTTAATATCCCAATACTGACACTGTACTGCAGCATGAGGGGGGTACTGCACATCTGAGGTGCTGTCTTTCAGATGAGATGTTAAACCGAGGTCCCATCTGCCTGGATTGGTGGTAGTTCAGGTGGATGTTAAAGATCCCATGGCACTTCTCGAAAAGAGTAGGGGTGTTTTTTTTTATTAATGAATACAATACCATATACAGAGTAACAAATGATATTGCAAAAAAGAAAAAGGAGTTTAAATAAGCATTCCCCCAAAAAATAAAGGACCAAAATAAGTAAAGAAAGAATTAAACGAAAAGAGACTTTAAATCAACACAGTCTCATATATATATATATATAACTACAATCATTTCTGAAAAAAAAACATATATGGAAAACAAAACTTCACCACTTACTTCAATGAAGAATTAACAGTCTTATACACAAATGGCATGGCAAATCTAAGGGTATAGTTACTTAAACTTAATGAAGAAGGAGAGGCCCTTCCATCGTAACTTTGTCATAGCAGTTCTGTTTTGTTCCACTTCTCTATCCCAAATGGCTTGGAATGCATTTTCACAAATCACCTTCAAGACCATAAAGGGCATCTGTCGCTGACGTAGTACCCACTGAACCCTTGCATTCCATAAATAAAATTTTAACACTGTGAAAAATACAGACAAAGTCCCACAATTATATTTAGTCAGTGTGCCAGCATAATCCCCCAACACCAATGCTTTGTATGTGACATTATGCAACCATGGTAGTTTCCAGATCATGGCTAAGAATGCCCAAATGTTACTGGAAAAGACATAATGTAAATAAAAAGGCTCCATTGTTTCCTCTGGGGATCTACACCCTAGGAAAGGACATGTTCATTCTGCCATTGACTTATGCTTATGATTGCCTCTGACATACAATCTCCCATAGGCACTTAACCAGACTGTCTCCCACATATGATCTGGGATTCAGTGTTCATTTAAAAGGGCCAAAACTGTACCAATTCTATGGGATTGGCAATGTTTAAATTCTGGGATGGGGGGTCTACATTGCCCAAAACATGGTGGTACAACTGTACTCTGGATGAACTAAAAACAAAGATTTTGGAATGTTCCATTTAAAAAGCTTCTGTATTGAAGATTTAATGAGTCTGGAATCAATAGAAGTGCCGAAAATGTCAAGGGAGGTTCAACCCATTTACCCATGAAGTGGGACCAATTATTACAAAACCATTTCTGAACCAAGGTACCAGGGGTTGTCCATGGATGCTTAATAGAATGTATCCAAAATAAAGAGTGGAACAAAAATGACTGGGTCAATCATCCCCCAGCCTCCATTTTTCTGTGAAAAATATGTAAAACCTCTCTTCACTGGGTTAAGGTGGTTTCCCCACAACATTGTAAAAAATATACTGTAGAGCTTGGTTTCCAAGGATATCGGGATTGGAAAGATTGTGCCAACATACTACAACCTAGGGAGTAAAAATGTTTTTGTAATAGAGATCCTTTGTAATTTGGACACTTTCCAACTTTTTCACCTAGAGACTTTCGTAGCACAATTCTGCAGGTCCAACATCCAATTCTTATATGCCATATCATATGATAAAAAAAATAATCCTAAAATAGCAATCTGATCATGGGTCACTGGGAACTGTTCCACCATATCAGGGGGATTGGGCAGAGTAATAAATTGGTATAGCCTTGCATTTGGACAAGTTCAGGTGGGCTGCAGAGGCCTTAGAATATTGTTTTATTTCATAACAAGCTTCCCTAATGCTATGTAAATCCTTTAAAAGAAGGCAGGTATCATCCGCATATGCTAATATCTTAACTTCATCTCCAGGGGTATCCCCAGTCAGACCCTGTACCCTCACATTTTCCATTAGTCTTGTAGAAAAGGGTTGAGTGAAAAAATGTAGAGTAAGGGGCTCAAGGAACACCCCTGGCGCACCCCTCTTTGAACAGTACGTTCTGGTCTTATGACCCCTCTTACATATGGACTCCAACAAGCCTGATCATAAAGCATACAGATTTTGTCAATAAAAGGAAGGGGAATACCATATGCCTTTAACACATTAAACAGAAATGAATGATCTACAGCATCAAATGCTTTCCATTGATCCAGGGAGATCACCCATCCCGGCAGTTGATTACGATGATGATAATTCCAAAGTTCTCTCAAAATAATCAAAGGGTGAAAAATGAATCTATCCTGCAGGCTACAAAATTGCAAGGGGTGGATAATATGTACTGCCAGCTTTCTTAAGTGAAAATGTAGTATTTGTGCCAATATTTTAAAATCTCCATTCAATAAGCTTATTGGCCTCCAACTCTGGAGTAAAGTCCGGTCACTAGATTTGAATAAATAGACAGTCAAACTTTTAGAAAATTGAGGGGGAACTTAATTTTGAGAGAAAAAGAAATTAAAAACTACCTCAAAACATAATGCCAACTCAGGGGTAAAAGTTTTATAAAACTCATATGGCAGACTATCTAATCCAGGGCCCACTCCTGATTTCCTGGATTGAATGACAGCAAGAATTTTGTTAGAAATAATTGCCATGGTAAGAAAAGCTGAATCCTGGGAGGAAATACCTTGTTTCTGTAAAGTAGAAAGGTAATGGGCATAGTCTAGGGGCTCTGAGTGAATCGTGATGTGAGCTTCCATAGTCACTTCAAAAATATCAGGAACTGTAGTGATTTCAACACCCTGACTGCATTTCATGCTGTTGATTGCAGCTGCATGTCTGTGTGATTTACAATCAGCACATGGGTCAATAACTGGTGCTTTTTGGGTCTCATATGATAATTCATCTCTTATAGGACTAGATTGATCATATTGTAAAGTTTGCATTTCAGTTTTAAGATAGTTAATTTGGTGCACTATGTCACCACTTACCAAATGTGGAGATGACAGGAGATGTTGAAACTTAGTATTTAGGGTGAGATATTTAAAATATTGTGACTGCTTACCATGTTTCCCATAGGACTGAAAATACTGGGAAAGTTTGTTTTTTGTTTGGAGCCACCAGTCACCAAAATCATCATAAAGATCTAGTACTGAGGCTCAGGTAGTTAATATTCTTTTAATTGATGCCTGTATCATGG
Organism: Neoceratodus forsteri; assembly: GCA_016271365.2. NCBI lineage: Eukaryota > Metazoa > Chordata > Ceratodontiformes > Ceratodontidae > Neoceratodus > Neoceratodus forsteri. The sequence continues at coordinate 540,343,363 of CM028131.1, forward strand.
GCTCCTTAAGAATTTGAATATTCAATTTCCAATGAGTCTTAAAAAAGGGGTAATATGCATCTGAATTAAAGATAGAAATAACCATTTGATGGTCAGAATACTCAATTGGACACAGTTTAGTAGTTGTAATTTTAAGATGTTGAGAGACAAATAAATAATCAATAATAGTAGTATAATGTGTCCTTTCATAAGTAAAATATTTAGCCTGTAGAATATGTGCATTGCAGTTTTGAAGGTCTGCTGAAGAAATACATTTTTGGAATACCCATGAATCACAATATATTTTTGTACATACAGAGGGGATCTTAGGAGAAGACAAACTACAATTAAAATCCCCTTCAAGGATAATGATTTTGGCTGTGTGGAGATATGGATTAATTTGGGAAAACAGGTCTGTTCTGTCTGCTTTCAATTGTGGGGCATAGACAGTGATCAACCTGCATGGTTCACCATCTAGATAACCGTCAAAAATGAGGACTCTTCCTGAAACAAGATCCAGGAGGTGGAAAGGAGTGAAATGATTGCCATTAAAAAGGATATCCACTCCGTTAGCTTTGTTACACCCAAACGACCAAGAAGATGGTCCCCATGGCCACTCCAATTTAAAGGCCTGAAGCTGAAAAATCGAGGCCATCAAGGTTTCCCGCAGAAAAATTATATTAACATCTAAATCATAAAGTAACTGAAATATAGCCAGTTGTTGTTTATAGTTAAGCAGACTGTGGCAATTAAGAGTTGCCACAGAAGTGGTAGCAATAGTCAGTTTAGAAGTCTAAATATCAAATTTTCTGTCTCTTTTTTTTCTTCTTTCCAGAATATAGTTTTTCTGTTGGTTGAGTCTGCGTGATGCCTGTCTCCATGTCATCATTGGGATCTTCCTCAGGGTCTGACTCCCCCCCCCCAGTCTTTTGGTTCCAGTAGTGTAAAGGAATTTGATGTTTCTGTCAGAGGCCGCAGATCTTCTTTAGTCATTCTTCTAGTAGACCTTCTTTGTTTAGATACTGCAGGATTGGGTGGGGTTTCTAGCTCCTTCTCCTCCATAGTACCACCAGGTGTTCCAGGATCATCATAACAGATGGGCTGAAGTAAAGAATGTGATGCTGACATCGTTGAATGGTCTGAAATTATATTAGTCACTAATTACTTTGTCTCAACATCAGGAACGTGAGAGGCCAGTACTGTGATGGGTACTCTACCTATTTCCTCAGAACTCTGCTGAAGAGATGATGTGGAATCTTCATTATTAGCTGCTTATGCCTTATTGATCAAGACTTCAGGATCTAGGGATTCAGTCTAGTTAACAGGTGCCAGGGGCAATTTTTATAAAGATGTTCTTGTTCTTCGCACAAATTACACCTGAGGTAATTTGTGCAGTTGGAATTGATATGGCCGACCTCATCACACAGAGTGTAGTGCAGTTTATTGCACACACTAGACATTGACTGGGATAATAGCACACTCCTCTGTCCCATCCAAGAAAAAAACTGTTTGAGATATGTGTAATTCCTTCATCCGTCTGATGTAGTCTAACCTGAAATCTCCATCCCCCTGTCCAGAACTGTTCATCATCAAGAATAGACACTGGGGGTGCTAGTACCTGACATTTCTGCTGTAGCCAATGATCTATATCACTAACTGGGACATTTTCATTATGGAACATAATGGTCACTGATTTTGTGAGAGGTTTAGTCAGTGGGATAGCCATGAAAGGGATCCACAAAGGGGAGGTTTTCACCTGATAATAACAAGTCCAGAAAAATTCTAACAGCGTAGCAGATCAAAAACTAATATTGAAGATGTCTTCTCCTGAGATGTGAATTAAAGCAAAGACATCTGCAGGGTAAAATCGTAATGAGTCCTTAATAAGCTTTTTCTCGACATATTGACGGTCCGGGTGGGTATCCAAACCCCCTTTATACTTTAGATGGACCGCATGTCATTGTGGCAATGGCTCAGAAGAATTCAATTTAAATAGATAGGATAGCAATGGTCACTGTTTTCTGTCTGAGGTAGTGACATCAGTCACTGACAGTGGAGGTCCAGGAATATCTTCTGTATGTTCCACTGCCTTTGCTTTTGGGACCTGATTGGGCCGGGGGGATGAGATTCAGTTTGAGAATGTATTGGGTCCAATTTTTGGGCAATCAACTTCTCACTTGCTTGAGGTTTAAGGCTTACCTCTAACCGAACTACATCCAGTATGTGCCCACCAGGGCATGTCTGAGTTACAGGGCAAGGCGGAGCTGCCTTTTCAATAGAGTGATCAGATGCTGAGTGAACATGTTTCATTTTTGAAAGAGCAGGAGCTGCTTTCCCTAATTCAGGGTGCCATTCTGGTTCAATAGAGGACTGGGAAAAAGATGTTGAATCCCATATAGGATCAGGGACCCACTGTCTAGTCTTATTCATGATCCAACCTGCTCCTTTTAATGCTGACTCAGTCCATGGTTTGTCCCCTCTTTCATTAGAGTCAAGACCAAAGGCCTGTTTAATGGCTGAAACTGTGGAGGTGGGAGAAGAAAATTCAAAGACAGTCTGCAGCTGTAATGCCCCACACCCATCATCCTGTACTATATACTGTGGTTCTGTTATGCAGTACCACATTTTCCCTTTTCTTCTTTTAATCTTCCATTTTCTGTTTCACCTCATATGAATCTCCCCCCATCCATTTTGTAGAAAGGTTCTTTATTCCGTAGGTCTGTATTAGCACCCTGATCACCCCCATCCCCCCTCTGTAAACTCCAAAGACACATCTTTAACCTGTAATGGGTTTTTCACAGTACTTTCAGCATGATTTTGTACAGGATTAATATCACTAGAAACTGTATTCAGGTTCAGGGATGTACACAAAGTGTCCCTATGTAATGTTCCCATAGCAACAGGGCTAATCATAGAGAAAGGTGGCCTGGTTTGAAAAGAAATTAAATCTTCAGGATTTTGTCCCAGGCAATCCCCCTGCACTGAACCATTCTCCAATTTGTCCATAATCTGGCCCATTTTACCACTTCCCACCACCCATATCTTTGTTGCAAATGATACTCCAGGCAAGTTAATCAAAGCATGAGAGGTTTTGTCAACATTATCAGAGTCTTGTTTACTAGTGAAAGTGAATACAGCAGCACTATCCTGGATATTTGCAGAAGTTTGATAAATAGTTGATGAATTTAACTAAGTCAGGGAGGGAAGAGCAGTAGCAGATGTGGATAAAGTCCCAAACTTAGAATTGTCAGTAGCCTTTTGCAATCGCAGTCATCTTTCTTTAAACATAATTTCATCATCCTGTAGCATCCTTTGCAAATCCTCAGTAGTTTTCTCCATTAAAGGTACACACTCCATATGATTTTGTGTCTCCATATACTCAACCATATCAATAGAATTTTGGGACTCCAAAGGGTCTGGTGCATCAAAATAAATTTCAGGCTCAGTTCCATGAGATATTAGGGCTGGACCTACAACCCTAGTCTCCACAACATCCTGCTTCATCAATTCCTTGGCTTGGACTGGCTCACAGGAAGTCAAGCACCCTGCAGGCAGAATAGGGGAATGTCCCCGATGTCCTGGCCAAATTTCCCCCATTCACTAAAAATACCACCAACAGCTTAATCTGGTTCAATTTCAGTTGGTTACCATTTGTATCCCCCCCACCCAGTCACCGCTGAAAAAGGGACTTCTAGTCTCAGTGGGTCTACCAGGTCAACAAAAATGCAATAAATAAATAAACAATCTTTTGCCAGCTACCAGATGAGTGACTAAACTGTATTAATGTCTAAGCTAGTACTAATAATACACAGATAGCTCAAAAACTGGACTAGACAGAAGGTTTTCCTAAGTGGCTAAATAATCATCTCAGGTGGTACACTCCTAAATACTTTACCAGCTATCTAAATCTTTTACTAGCTACCAAATGACTGAGTAAACATTATCAGATATTTGAGTAAGTACAGTACAAGTCACATTAAACTGTTCCCTCAACTCACTGGTGTAGCATTGTTCAATGAGTTTCCTAATCTATGTAGTGTTTAACTCAATGAATTAGTAAAAGTCTGCAGTATCAGACCTGCCTTCTTGCTAAGAAACCCCTGCTCAGACTCTCCCCCCCAGGAGTCACTGCCTTCCTACCACGGTCATCCTCATCCATTTCCACCTGCAGCTCTGTTAAAGCCACCTTCAAAGTGCCCAAAACCAAGACCTCCCTCGCTCAGAGGTCCTTCTTTTATCGAGCTCCCACCAGGTTCAACTCCCTCCCTACCTGCATCACCAACACTGCCAAACTTGGTCCCTTCAAAACTGCTCTCCGGAACCGTCTCTTTAATGTCCACTACTGTAGGTGCAACTAACCCTGCCCCCCCAATCATACTGCAGTACCTTTCCCTGCCTGGCCCCCCTAATCTCGACAAGGTCCTCTGGACTGCTGATCTATCTTTCCCCCTTCCCCTTTTTACCTACCCCCTTAGGTTTATACAAGGAGGTATTCCTCTGCAACTCCAGATAAATTGTACATCTTTAATTGTAAATCTGTATTTTATACCAACATGTAACTAAGTGTATTCTGGGTTCAATGTCTGCACCTGTAATGTTGTCCAATGTTGTATCTACACAATGTTCTTTTGTCTTGCCCTCCCTGTGATGAGGTGCCTTTGTAAATGAGTCCCTGACTCAAAGGTTGTAAATCTGACGTATTTAAATAAATAAAAATAAAAAAGGTTAGTATTGGTTTGCATCTAGCTGTTATGTACTATAAGTTTTATTTTCAGCTGAGTGCTTATGAGTTTCATTTCAGAAGGCAGACTAAACAAATCTTAAGGAATGCTGTGATATTTATAAACAATGCTCTTAAGGAATGATGTGATATTTATAAACAATGCCCTTAAGGAATGCTGTGATATTTATAAATAATGCCATGAAAATGCAGCTACTGCCATTTCACTAAACAGTTACAACTGAGTTGAATAGGCAGTGAAGGATGGCTGGAAAATAGTTGAAAGCTTCAACAGTTCACATTGCCACTGCAGTAGCATCACAAAACAAAAATGCTACACTAGTGAGTTGATGGAAAAGTTTAATGTGACTTGTACTGTATCTCCAGTAATAACGATCAGATGTCTTAGGTCTGCAACATTTACAGACATTTTAGTAAGTATCTGCAGTAATAACACTCAGATATCTTAGGTCTGCCCCCTTGTGAAACCTGAAGTCACCTGTACTTGTCCACCAAATCATCTTCAACCTGTTCTCCAGGCCCCCATGCCTATTTAAACTTTGGAGCGTGGGGGAAGGGTGAGATGGCAAAAATTTCCTAGAATCAGCCTAGCTGCAGGAGCTGATCTCCTGCCTTTGTCTTTACAGCTGGCTTTAGAGTTTAAAGAAATTTCAAGAAAGCTTGTCCTGGTACAGCTGGAGGGCTCCCAGCAAATGATCCCCATGACCCCCGATGTGCTCTGTGTTCTGACGGCAGCTGGAGAGCTCTCAGATAATAGCCCCAATCCTCTCAGAGCTCCAGTGGTGACTAGCTTGGCAGTTCAAGTAGTCAGCTTTTAAGATGCCCTTTCTTTTTTTTTTATTTGGTGCCCTTTTTCTCCTGCTTGATTGACCCTGAGTCAAGCTAATGAAATGTATTTTCCTTTTTTGTGGCTGGCTGGAGAGTTTAAAGAAAGTCAGGCTAGTTGCAGCAGCTGGTCTCCTGCCTTTGCCTTTATGGCTGGCTGGAGAATTTAAAGAAATTTAAAGAAAGATTTTCCTTGTGAAGAGAGAGGGCTCCTACCAAATGATCCCCTCAACCCCGATGTGATCTGTGCTCTGACAGCAGCTGCAGAATTCTCAGATAATAGCCCCGATCCTCTCAGTGCTCCAGCAGTTTGAAGGTTAGAAATCCTTTTTGCACAACTAAATGTGTTCACTTATTGATTTAAGTAGTTTCTGCTACAAGAACAGAAAAAGTCATTTTCCTCTCAAGAAAGTTCTGCAATTATCTTCTAAGCAGAAAATCCAGCAACAGAACTCAATTTGAGTGTCAAACACCATCAGTCCATGATCATGAGAAGTATAACCAAGTACTGCTCCCCTCCAGCTGCTCCAAGTTAAATATGTTACCCGGACACCATATACTAGATGGTTAGTACCCCTGCCTTAGAGGCTGAAACAAGGTTGAGGGGCCTGGGTTCTTGTTCTGGTGGAAAAGGGGGGTTCTTTCCCAAAGGTAACATAAATAGTGCAGTGCCTCCACCCAGAGTTAAATTATAGTGGACAAGATATTGGTGCAATACAACCCCCTGGGATGCTGTACCTACCCACCTCCCCTTACAGTCACTCCACAAAGGATCACCATAAACCAAAACAGTATTTCAACATGCTTGAAATTATTGATTAAGCTAAAAATATGCTCACTAATAATATGCTCATGATCCAGTTGTAAAAAGGGTTAACCAACAATTTTTTCACAAGGGGCAAGGCTAGGATATGGGAACTAGGATATAAAGGTCAAATAGCTTTTAGCATTAGCATTTTGTAACACCAAAATATCACTTTGTCCGAAATCCCATTCACATTTCTGGTGACTGCCTCCCACCAGCATATACTTCATCACAGGCAATAGCCCACTTGATTTAACATTACTACCCCCACACTGGGAAAAGTTTAACCCCTAAGAGTCCTATCTTGGTACACTGGATCTACTTGCAGGCCTGAACTGTGCAGCTGGTTGGCCGCCACTGGTGCACGTGCACTTTAACAATGAGCTGGACTCAAACCCTTTTGGATTGAGCAACGACTATCTGGAGAAATTTGTCAACTTTGGATCAGGTGGCCAAATTCAAAACCCCTTTTGTGGCAACTATATACAGTTTGCTAGATGCAAGGCAATCCATGAATTACTCATGGTTTAAAGACAGTCTCTTGGACTTTAAGGCTGGTGACTTTCAGACTGTAGATCTGGGGTATTCAAATCAATCAATCAATCAATCAATCTTTATTTAACCAGGCAAAACATCATTTAGTACAAGTCATTTCCAAGATGGACCTGGACAGGTTTACAAGAACATACAGATATAGAATAAAATGCGAATATACAAGCTACATTGATGCATAAAAGTACATGAAATAATGAGGTCATGCAAGGATATGTAGATGCCTACAAATTATAACAAAAATGACAAAGTAATAGACATTATTAACAGTAAATGCATTAACTAATGCAGAGGATACCTGAAGAGTGATAGCCCCAGAGCTAGCAGGGATATATACTGGGTACTTACACAGGAGCAAGAGATATGTGCTGTGTGCTAATCCTGAGTAGGTCAGGAAAACAGGTTAGGAGGTGGATGTGGGATGTAGGAAATAGGGATTACAGGGTGGATTGTAAAAGTGTAGAGCCAAGCGGATTGCATTGAACAGGATGAGGGCAAAGCATGGGTAAAGCAAAGGCTAAGATAGAAAGTGGTGAAGGTATGTGCCAGATTGGGAGAAGTTAGGACTTGGGTGTAGCAGTTACAGGGGTCCTGAAGGACCTGTCTGAGGAGGGTTTTGAAATTAGCTAATCTGGTAAGGTTAGAAAGTTTAAGGAACTTTTGTAGATGATTCCATAAGGAGGGATAGGCATGGCTTATTAAGTGCAATCCATAATGAGTTCTAACTCTGGGAACTTCTAGTGAGATGTATGAGTATCTCCTAAGCAAGTAGGGCCCACGAGCAATGATTAGGAGGTTGCTGATGTAATCAGGGAGTTTGTTGGTCAGGGCTCTGAATGTCCAGATGTCTGCATTTTTCAATCTTCTTGTTTTTAGAGAATGCCAGCCCAACAGAGAGTAGAGAGGGCAATGGTGTGTGTTATAAGGAGTGCCAGTTATGAACCTTATAGCCCTGTGATATAGGGTGTCCAAATCAGCCAAAGCAGTACTAGGGTCATGACTGTACTGAAGATTACTAAGGCCATGACTGTACTGTAGATGAGGTCTGTGTAGTCCAGGAGCAGGAGAGAGGTTGATTGTAACAACCTGACTTTGGCATCATAGGTGAGGAGATGTTTAATTTGGAAAAAGTGACCCAATCTCTGTTTTAGTTTTTTCACTAGCTCCTCAATGTGCACAGAGAAGGTAAGTTTGCAATCTAGCCAGAAACCTAGGTATTTGAAATTGTCCACTGATTCCAGAGATTCTTTTAATAACATAGTGATCTGAGATTTAGATGCTGCCGATTGAGATTTGGTGAGGTACGGTTGCGGAGATAAAACATCAACTTGTTTATTTTTGCATTTAGCAACAATTTTAGTTTTAGTAGGTTATGCTGCAATATACTGAATTCATGCTGCAGTGCAGTACTAGTTTGTTTGAGGGTGGACTTGGTGACAGATCACTGTGTCATCTGCAAAAAGATGAACCCTTGCAGACATTACACTGGCATTGAGGTTGTTGAAGTAAATTGTGAAGAGCAGTGGACCCAATATGGACCCTTGGCGGGACTCCCCTCAATAGTGGTTTAAGAGGAGAGAGGTCACCTTGTGCTCTTAATTTCTGCTGATGGGCAGTCAAATAGCACCAGAACCATTTCAAATCTGACTCATCCAGGCCAATGTTACTTAGCTCGGTTACTAGCAGGTCATGGGCCACCATATCAAAGGCCGTGCTTAGGTCTAGGAATATAGCACCCTCATGTGTTTTTGAGTCCAGTGCAAGATACCATTCATTGGTCACATTGGCTAGTGCTGTTACAGTACTATGATTAGGCTGAAAGTCTGACTGAATTAGCAAAGGCTTGCATGCTTGTAATTCAGATTGCTGAGATGAGCAGAAGGCCAGTAGGCAAATTACAGTTTATGACCTCCTCTCTGCCTTTCTTGCAGCTTGGGCCATCTCTGCAGCAGGGTCTTGCAGTTTTAGCAGACTGGACATGCCTCAGCATTTCCGGCAGCTTTTCATCTTATTTGGCATCATCACAGAACTGAGGCAGACCAGTGCTGGGGACCAGGGCCGCACATCTCAACCCCCACATCCAGTCATAAACTCTCATGGCAGATGATGAGAAATACCTAGCAGAGACACCACCAGACTGACCTTGGATAGCAATCACTCTTTTTCAGATATTTAGAAACATCTGGCTATAAATAGCTTCAGCCACTCTGCCAGGCTCTTTCTTGACTGGAACATAGTCTCTGGGTTTCCCACCCGAGGTTAACGGGAAACAGTATCTTGGCTTCAGACATCACAAATGTAGGCTTGAGGCAGAAGATGGGGGTCATGTCCTATCACCTCCAAGCCAAGACCTGGACAAAAGAATGAATCTTCTCACCTTACACATGCAGACTAAAACAGAAAAGCAAATCTTTTCCAATTACTGGAGAACATCTGGCAGGCTTTCCTTGGCTCTTCAGCTGTGCAAGCCTCCAAGTAGGCATTTATGCTTCTTGCAGGCTTCATGGTAGAGGTCTGATGTCACTTGGCTTGGGGGCTGTGAAAACCCTAGGAACATCTCCAAACTTCTTTCAAGAATCACAGCAGAGTTTCATCTTCCTCTTGAACCTCCCAGACAATTTAAGCAACGGCACTTTCATTCTGGTGCCAACTCCTTCCAGCCATTGTAAGGCAACACAGTGCAACATAGAGCACCTCCTGGGCATGTGGTTGTGCAAGCCCTTGGCAGGTCTCCTTCACTCAACAAGGCAAATGCAGACCATTTGGGCTGGTGGCTGTGCAAGCCCCAAGCAGGAATTCTTCACCACTCTCTCTGGAGCAAGGGCCACAGCCCCACTCGCTCAGGAGAGGCTCCAGCCAAACTGAACTCAACTCAGACAGTCCTCTGGGTTTCAAGAAATCAGGACAGCCCCTGATCAATCAAAACAAGCGGTCAGGCAGAAAATAGATTTTTATTAGGCTCACTCGATGCCTGATTGGTCCTTTGTTTGGGCACCAAACATTGTACATGCCCCCTCCCATAAGTCCATCTGCAAAGCTCTCCAGGACTCCTGGCTTCCTCATTGGCTGTTTGCAGGTTCAAGGATGTCAAATATGGCTGCTATATATCAGTCCATGATAAGTCCCAACTTTCAGTACATTTTTAGAGGCAACCAGTGTTATTTTAACATTCATTCCCTCTATGGTACATTAGTTGCCCTTCTGCCCTGGTGTACACTGGCAGAGAGAGACAAAGATAGGGCTTCCACCACCCATCACTGGTGACATAGCACGATCCCCCCCAGGAAGCAAAGTAAAGTTCATTAATATTCATGAAGCAGCCTTAGCTGCTTTTAAAGTCACAGGCTCCCCTTTACATACACAGTGCTGACAAGTGCTCTTTTTAATATTTAATTTTCATTCCCCTCAAAGTGCCTCTGGACCCTCTTTCACTATTTTTTATCCCCACAGGGGTCAGGGCACACACAAACACTAGCCAGGAGCCACCAGAGTGTCTTTTACATATTCAGCACCATAGCACCGCAGAGATGCGAGCTGACTGAAGTGCTCGGTTGATTTTACCACCGAGCTGGCAGTTTCACTTCTACACTCACTCCTCTGGTCCCCACTTAGATCTAGACATTTGGGGGCTGGCAGGAGCAAACATAAAGTGAGAAACAGGACCAGGAACTGGCGGGACTAGTGGGATGAAGGATGGGCAGGTGGATCAGCCCTCAGGGAGGCAATCACAGTAAGCCCCCACCTTGGTGAATTTATAAATACTGTATGTATCTATTTATGTGTGTATCTCACTCTCTCTCACTTCTCTCTTTTTCTGGGATGAACTCATCACCCTGGACAGCAGCTGAATACAGATCTACTAGCAGTGTCTGTGATTGGGTTTTGGTGAGGTGGCAGGCTGAGGCTCATTCTCCTTGTCTACAGCACGCTTCTGCTCCCAAGCTTGATCCTCTTTATATTGCTCACTGGAAACAGTTGTGGCTGTCAGCTGCTACAACACTGCTGTACTGAGTTACTGACTGTACTGCTGAGCTGTGTGCTGCTCCTGAGCTACAGTGAAAGACCAAAGTAGAGCTCACTATTATGAGAGAGCCTCGGGCCATGCTCTCAGATAAATCTTACCACTTCCCACTTACCTCACAGCCAGCCCCACCGGACAAACCAAGACGGATGGCATGGCAGGTACTAGGTCTTTCTGTACAATCGATCACAGGGTATATGTTATGGTAGGGAGGCCTAAACATCAGCTCTCAAATAAGAACAGTTAAGCAGAGTGCATTCAGCAGCCAGAGGTAGTGACTGCTAGCCTTACTGTCCAAAAGATGACAACTGCTTTTCTTTCAAGAAAAACAGAGCGTGATGGGCAGACAGGCCAACATGTGTGTCTTTCAGTGGAGGTTTATGAAAATCGGGCTCCAGAGAGCAATGTGCATGTCTCTGGAGTCCATCCTCCTACCAGTAAAAAACACAGTAACAAACAGATGCAGGGGTGTAGTCTGGAATGTTAAACTTATACTTGAGAGCTGACAATACTGTTTCCCTGACATGCTTTTTCCAATAAGGTGCTCTTCTCAAAAATTCAACAAAAAAGCAGTAGCAATACAAGCAATAAAATTAGAGGGCTTAATTCTCAAAGGTGTCGAAATAATGCAAGCCTCAGGTGCAACAAACCAATGGCGCATGGGGCTTGTGGCATTCCCTCGCTAACAATCAGGATTCTCGATCCCATGAGCCATGTACCACAAGTTAGACCAGCTTTTTGCTTGTCTAACTTTGCATGCATATGGTACCTTTTTATTTGGTTTGCACCTTATATCAGGCATAAAGGTGGTAAAGTGTTGCAAATGCATGCAGCTTTTAAGAATTGGGCGCAAGGTGCATCACTGTGTTCAGTGCAGCACTGAGTTTAATGCAGGGCTTGTCACAAGCCTGCATCAACCTTTGAGAATTGAGCCCCTCCTATCTATCCTAGCACATGTTTTAAACAAATGGGGACTAGTCAGACTTGCAAGTCCTTCAACTACTTTTCCCTTGTAGTTAGAGATGCAGCAAATTTTTAATCCGATGGAAAAGTGAATGCGAAGTGCCCACTTCATGTTGGCAGAGCACAACACGATGTGGGCACTGCAATGTGCTCACTTCGCATTATCATCATTACTTCATGTTGCCAGTATGCCTTAACATGAAGTAAGGTGAAGTGAGAAGTAAATAGGCAGCACCTCACACATCACATGGCTTACAGTACTGTAAGTCACATGCTTTAGCCAGGCAGGAAGGAAGTGAGTCAGAGAAACAGTTTCACTTTCTCCTTTGCATTCATAGAGGGAGAAGGCCTGTGAGAGAACAGTGTAGGAGTCAGTGACAAAGTGCTTATTGCCTTTGTAAAACAACAGTTTTTTTTAAAAGCTATCTTTATTTAGTTTTTGTATTGTGTTTGTGATTGTTTTTTGGTAATTAATTTTGTTTTATAAGTGTTGTTTTGTTTTCTGTGTTTGTGAATGACTGTGTGTGAGTGTGTGTGTGTGTTTGTGTGTGTGTGTGTGCCAGGGACTTGTGTGGGAGGGATGGACATGGCCCTGAAGAAGGTGAGCTGCTGCCCCGTGGGTGTGGTCGGAGGGGAGTGCAGACACTTGGGGGCGGTCGTGTTATGCTGGACCGCTCCGACTCCTGGGTGTTGCTTCCCCCATGTTGAAGCAACAGCAGCCGCAGCAGCACCAGTGCCACTAGTGGCTGCTGTGCATCCACTTTCTCCGCCACTACCACCACCACCACCGGTAGCAGCTGTAGGGGCTCCAGCAGCACCCTCTCCACTACCTCCACAGCCACAGGAGGTGCCCCTAGAAAATCAAGGTGGTGCGAGACATGCGACTCGGGCAAGGACTGTCTGATCCCCCTGCAGCTCCCCAGTATGGGAGTTTTGTATCTCTGTGGGGGGAGACAGCACAGTCGTGGTGTGCCGTGTGTGTGGTGTGCTGGTGTGGTGTGGCCCCTGTGGGACACATTTGGGGACCGGTGGCCAGCACACCCACATGCTCAACCACCACAAGGCAGAATGGCAAGCTGCCACGGAAGGGGCCAGGCGTCCACCTGCTGGCCGTTCTGTGGCAGTGACTTAGGGTGCTGCTGGGATTGTAGTTGTGCCTCACAGTCACTGCCGTAACAGGAGAAGGGCTGTGCAGCAGCTGCCCCACCACCACCACCGCCACCGCCACCACAGCCACCAGCACCACCCTCTCCACTAGTGTGACCACCCCCGCTACATGGATTCCCAGCTGCAGTAGACCCTGCCACAGTCCCTGCAACACAGCATGACATCTCCCTGGTGTGGGCGGTTTTGGAAGAGAACAGTCAGAGGGTTGGTGTATTGCAGGAGCAGGTTCACACAATAGAAGAGAAGCAGCAGCAAATAGTTAGAATGCTGTACCTGCTGCTGGACCACCACGGCATCCCACAGTCACAGTAACTTACCTGATTATTTTCTGGCCCCCACCCCACTACTGTGTTGTACTGTTTTTGTGTATTTTTTCTTTGTTGTTGTTTTTTTTTTTTATACTTTGTTTATTTGTTTAACATTTCATTTTCATGTCACACAGATCTATTGCATTACATTGGTTACATATGAAATGTCTTACTTTTTCCATCATATTAATACATTTCAATCTTATTCAATGCAATTCTTTTCATAGGCTTCTAACAAAAACAGATATAGCCTTCTCTTTTCTTTTTTCCCTTTTTACAACCTTTTAACACTTCACTAAACCTATTCATGGGGGATAAATTAACCGTTTATTTTCTTCGTTGTTGTTTAATAATACACATTTTCCCTTCCAGGGGAATCTTTCTTGTGCCACATAGTGCAATGCATTTCTGTGAAAACTGCCCATAATTTCATTACAGTGTGTCACGTGATGGAGGAACTCCCATTCTGAAAAGCCGCCCACATTCTGCCTCCCTTCTCAGCAATGTTACGGTGTGATGCCAGGGAGAGTGCGTGTGCATGCTCCATTACAATGAATATCTGATTGTCTGGCAGCTTTCCGAATGTTTCTTTATGTTACAATGGTCAGTTTGTGGTGAGATGTGTGGGCACATTTCCAGTAAGAAAATCCTTGTTAGTGGAAATGTTCCCACATTGAACCTTATAACATAAGGAAACATTGGGACAGCTGCCGGACATTCACAATAGTGGAGCATGCACTTGCTCTCCCCCTGGCATCACGTCCTAATGTTGCTGAGAAAGGGTGACAGAATGTGGGTGGCTTTTCTGAACGGTAATTCCTGCATGATGTGACACACTGTAAGGAAATTACAGACGGTTTTCACAGAAATATATTGCACTCTGTGGAGCAAGAAATATTTCAGTGGGAGTAAGACCCCCACATATTAGGTTATGTGCATCACCATAACTATGTAATGTGGTGAATCTCTGTGAAGCAGCAGCAGAGCAGCAATCTGTTGAGAACTCTGAGCTATATTTTTTAATGCTATGTTACACCTTCCTTTACTTACATCCTGACTGACTGGAATGATACAAGAATTTGCAGTAGTTGAATCTGCTGTACTACCTTTTTTCATGTGTGAAATAATCAAATCAAATCAAACTTTATTTGTAAAAGGCGCCTTTCCAAAACCAAGGAGCCTGTTCATAACATAATAAAATCAATAAATAATTAAAACAATGTTAAAAATTTATCCAAGGCAGCAACATTACAAATCATTATATGCAAGGCTAAAAGAAATGTTTTTAACACCCCCTTAAAACTTTGGACAGTTGGGCAATCTCGCACCTGATGAGGTAGAGAATTCCACAGGGTTGGGGCCATAAAACTAAAAGATCTGGCCCCAGATGTCTTTAAACGAACCCTGGGAATCTCCAGCAATCCCTCATCAGTGGATCGGAGAGAACGGTAGGGACAGTAGGGACAAAGGAGATCTTTCAGGTAACCAGGTCCCTGATCGTGTAGGGCCTTATAGGTCAGCAAATTGACTTGAAGGTGATTCACCAGCATACTGGCAGCCAGTGTAGTCCACGGAGCACAGATGTTATATGACTGGCCCTGGAAGACCCAGTCAATAGCCTGGCTGCCGCATTCTGTACTAGCTGCAGGTGGTGAATATCAACCCCCGGTAGTCCAAGATAAAGGGCTTTGCAGTAGTCAAGATGGGAGGTAACGAAGGTGTGGACCAAAGTAGGAAGATCATCAGGAGGAACCAGATACTTCACCCGGGTGATGTTCCTCAGATGGTAAAAAGAGGCTTTGACAACTGCCGTCACCTGAGATTTAAGTGTCAAACTGTCATCAAACACAATGCCCAGGTTCCGTACCTGGTCTGAGGTAGTTAGCTGAACACCCCCAAGCCATAAACCTGAGGGTGATCCCAACAACAAACCCATCTCCCAGTGACCTGGGTCCACAACCAACACCTCAGTTTTCTCTGGATTCAACCACAGCCAACTCACATTCATCCAGTCCTGGATTTTGGCTAGACAGTTGTTAAAGGCCGAAATGACAGCATCTTGCCGGGCACAAAGGACATGTACAGTTGAGTATCATCTGCACAGCAGTGAAAAATCAAACCGTACCACCTAATAATCACTCCCAATGGCAGCATATACACTGCAAACAACATGGGTGCCAAAATGGAGCCCTGCGGCACCCCACAGGATAGGGGGAATGATGTTGAGGAAAAAATCCAAGACACCACCCTCTGAGTCCTACCCTTGAGGAAAGATTGAAACCAACTGAGGACTGTACCAGACAGCCCAACAGATAAACCACAAGCACTCCAATAGCACACCATCATCCACGGTGTCAAATGCTACAGAGAGATCAAGAAGGACCAAGATGGAATCCGTCCTTTAATCTCTCGCTATTAGGAGGTCATTTAGTACCCAGACAAGAGCTGTCTCGGTACTATGTCTCTTCCTAAATCTGGACTGGAGAGAATCATAGACATTGTGGCTGGTCAAATGATCATCCAGCTGTGACACGACCACCCTCTCAATAACCTTACCCATGAAGGGCAGATTAGAGACAGGCCTGTAGTTGGCCAGACAATCCGGGTCCAAGGAGGACATCTTAAGAAGGGGCTGAACCACAGCCTCCTTCAGAGGATTTGGAAAAATCCCCCTCTCCAAAGACATCCAGACTATCTCAGCAAGGACCAGACTGATTTTATTCACACAGCCCACTAAGAGATGTGTGGGGCCCAGGTCCAAATCACAGTTGGTCGGATGCAATGACTGAATGACCATCACAATGTCACTGATTGTGGGAAGTCTGAAGTCAGACCACACAAACTGGGTGTCCGACATCTCCTGCTGACCATCACAGCTCCCATTAGGGAGGGTCAAGTGGAGCATTCCTTTTAAATTGGTGCTGACCAGGTGTTTGTCATTGTTTTCCTCTGCTTTTCTCCATCACATCAGTTAGTTGTTATATATCACCAAGGCCCTAGAGATTCTGCAGCACATGAGATTTTCTTATGGAACTTGCAATCTACCGTAGAACTTCTGCGGTGCCACAGAATTCATTCTTCTTGGTGATTTTTTATTAATATTTCTGTTTATCCATAGAATCTGGTTCCCATCCCTTCTTTTTATATCCAAACCCCCTATATGCTCAGAATGTGATGTTATCATTGCTATAACATCATACATTAGCTAATGAAATGGCTGCATTCTGCAACATAAATGAGCAGTCACTTATCTACCACAGCTCCCACTGCCAGAGATGGTGGCACAGCACATCAGGCATGGTGATATTTGTTCAACCTGCACTATAGCCTAATACAATTTTCAGTCTTAAAGTATTGCATTAGGGCCAACTTAAACAAAACCTTGTCAATAGCACAGACCTGTTAAGTCCATACCTCACTTTGTACAAACCTATTTGTGCCTTTAAGGTATAGAGATGCCATCTGAACTGAATAACTGGTAAAATGAATTTAACTGTCATTTTTAAGAAAAATAAAGTAATTATGCCCAGAAAAGTGGAATATAATAATGTGTAGACCTGTTGAAAGAATAGACTTGTTAAATAAATAATTGCCCTGTACGCATTTTTGCCAGGGTTATTGATTACATATTGTCATTGGTTGATAGAATCACCTAAAAGTTGTGTGGAGGGACAGCTGTTGGGCCAGAGGGTAGCATGCTGTGTTTCCGTGCCAGCAACTCAGGTTCAGAGATTAGCTCTGGGAGATGGCTGGGCAGCACAAGGATTGGTGGAACACATCATTGCTCGGAGCCTGGGAAGGTATGGTGCAGTGTTCTGTCACATAGTGGACACATTCTGATGTGCTGGAGAGCTCTATTTCATAGTCGGTTCACATGCATGTCATGGCCTGATGGTGTTACGCAATGTGTCAGGGAAAGCAGGTTAACATGAAAAATGAGTTTTGTAATAACTCCTCTATTCAATTTCCAATGGGACCTGTATGAATGAGGATGCAAGTTCATGAAATAATAAAAAATATATATATATATATATATATATACACACACACACACACACACACCATACAGTATCTCTGTCTCTCTCACCACACACACACACACACACACACACATACACATATTTGTATGTATGTTACAGATTGCATATAAATATATAAGTGATACAGTGGGAACCTCATGAGTGGTTGGAAAGCACATACAAATATATAAGTGATAGACTGTGAAACCTCATTAGTGGGATAGATAGCATGCATATAGAAATACCTTATTTATCACATAAGATCCCCTCTGCATATATCATTTATGTAACAGGCTAGGACCTTAAGGGAGAGACATTTGTTTTTGCTTTTTTAGGCATAAAATAATTTTTATAAGTCTGTTTTTTTTTTGAACTAGTGTTACTGTACTTTCCACCATCCTGATTGCTATAACCACTGCCATGAAAGTGAAGTCAGGATGACAAGCTGACACAGTGATGTGGCAGTTTTTTAGTGCCGCAGAACTTCCACAGAAATTACAAACCACCGCCGCAGAAGTTCTGTGGCAAATGGTAGTCTTGCCGCAGAACTTGGTCCCACTGTGCGGTAGAAAAGTAGGGGCCCTGTATATCACTTCTGTTGTTAATTAACAGTTATGCAGCAGGCAGTGTTTTATGACACCACGGAACAATAGTTATTGAAAAGCAGCTGCAAATAAATACAAACCTGGTCAGAACAATATTGGAAGGTGTGCTCATTTTTTTTTTCATACATGAAAAAAAGTAGTCAACTAAGTAACGCAGACATCAACTGTGAAAAGAAGCTTATCATTCAAGTCACGACTCAGAGGCAACTAGTGGCTGTGGCAATGTAAAGTAGCATAAAAAAGTACAGTTCAAAATTGTCATGACATTCTTGCAATGCTGCTTTAATTGTAATATCAGCATGACACCATGAGCTCACAACAATCACACAACACACAAAAGTGCACAGAGTCCCAGATTTTTCTGCAGGCCCAAAATGCATCATCCTTGTGTGCAGAAAATTGACAAGTGATAGCACAGAGAAATGGGAGTGTTTCAGCACATACAAAGTCCCCCAGAATTAATGGCACACTCAGTCAATTGTGCGCAGTGGTGGCACAGAGTCCCAGATTTTTTCTGCAGGCACAAAATGCATCTTCCTTGTGTGCAGAAAATTGACAAGTGGTAACACAGTGAAATGGGAGTGTTTCAGCACATACAAAGTCCCACAGTATAAAATGATGACTGTGAGCATTCTGTTGCTGGTCCAATGTGTTCTGCGAGGTGACTCCAGAAAATGCAATATGATCATCTCAACTGGATTGAAGGGTGCTCTTTGGCTGCACACTAATAGTAGCCTTGGTGAGTAGATATGTATATATAGTTGTGTATTAGGTGAGGAGGGGGGTTGACATGGACATGTACTCATGGCATTGTTCTGCATAACAGGTCACAGAAACTGTTGGTGTGCACATTCCAGTGTGCTCAATGAGAACTGTTTGTGCTGAAATTGGAAACGGATAACTCTCAAGCACATGAAGTAAAGTATTTTTTTTTGGGGAGGGGTCATATTTGCTGGTTTGTCTGTAATGGTTTCTTATTTTGTTACTTCTTTACAGATTTCATCTGCATCCTTCTGGAGTCCTGCTGTTGTTAATGATGGTCATGGTCATCTAATGAAATGACTTCTGCATGTTGCATGTTTGCCCAAGCCTTGGGGGGGGTGCTTGATATTGAAGAACTTTTTTAGATAAGGACAGTTTGACAGAACAACAAAGCATCTGGAAGTTTCCTAAAAAAAAGCAATGAATGATTTCTTACAACTTAATTGTTATTTCCCTCTCTAGTTCTGAATCTCAAGTCAAGTTACGTTGAAACCCACAACTTGTCAATTAACACAACCTGTGTGCAATATTTGCTGCAGTCTTTCCAAAACAATGAAACAGATGAAAAAAAATCTTCATACTTACCAGAATGGATTTCACATGAATATTCCATTGGTTTCTCTCTGTACGGTACAGCTGCAGTGCCATTCCCACTGAGTTTTAGCAATGGAGACTTTTTTTGTTAACCTGTAAAAGAAACAAAATAAGTGTACCGTATGTGTTTTACCATTGTGGCTCTGAAAAGCTACAGAAAACAAAACATACAATTAAAGGAAGTGAAGCAGCATAACAAACATGAGTATACATACTCACTTTATGGTTTAAATATTAAGAAGCTTTGTGTCTCTGGCTGATGGATGTGGTGGTCCAGACAGACTCAGGCTCAGTGGTGGCAGTGGCTAACAGTAGTCCTGGTGGTGGTGGTGGTCTGGGGGGCAGACAGACTCAGGCGCAGTGGTGGCAGTAGCTAACAGCAGTCCCAGTGGTGGTGGTGGTGGTGGTCTGGGGGCCGGACAGAATCAGGCTCAGTGGTGGCAGTGGCTAACAGTAGTCCCAGTGGTGGGGGTGATGGTGGTCTGGGGGGGTGGACAGACTCAGGCTCAGTGTTGGCAGTGGCTAACAGCAGTCCTGGTGCTGGTGGTGGTCTGGGGGGTGGACAGACTCAGGCTCAGTGGTGGCAGTGGCTAACAGTAGTCCCAGTGGTGGGGGTGGTGGTGGTCAAGGGGGTCGGACAGACTCAGGCTCAGTGGTGGCAGTGGCTAACAGTAGTCCCAGTGGTGGGGGTGGGGGTGAGCAGGGGGGCAGACAGACTCAGGCTCAGTGGTGGCTAACAGTAGTCCCAGTGGTGGGAGTGGTGGTGGTCCGGGGCGGACAGACTCAGGCTCAGTGGTGGCAGTGGCTAACAGCAGTACCCGTGGTGGTGGTGGTGGTGGTTGTCTGGGGGGTGGACAGACTCAGTCTCAGTGTTGGCAGTGGTTAACAGCAGTCCTGGTGCTGGTAGTGGTCTGGGGGGTGGACAGACTCAGGCTCAGTGGTGGCAGTGGCTAACAGCAGTACCCGTGGTGGTGGTGGTGGTGGTGGTTGCCTGGGGGGTGGACAGACTCAGGCTCAGTGTTGGCAGTGGTTAACAGCAGTCCTGGTGCTGGTAGTGGTCTGGGGGGTGGACAGACTCAGGCTCAGTGGTGGCAGTGGCTAACAGTAGTCCCAGTGGTGGGGGTGTGGGTGGTCTGGGGGCAGACAGACTCAGGCTCAGTGGTGGCTAACAGTAGTCCCAGTGGTGGGGGTGGTGGTGGTCCGGGGGCGGACAGACTCAGGCTCAGTGGTGGCAGTGGCTAACAGCAGTCCTGGTGGTGGTGGTCGGGGGGGCAGACCACCTTTTAAAAACTTCAGTTAAAACCTGCCAACATTAACCACATCATCATCCTCATAAAGAAAGCTGCCTTCACAGACATCGATGTCTGAAGTCTGACCACTGGGAAATTCTTTCTCTATTGTGTCATCATCTACGTCAGTGGTGTGCTGTTTCAGGCAGCCACTGCCAGTGCCACCAGGATGGTCCATTTCCACATCACCAAAACCACCATGACTAGGCCGGGGTATGAATACAGAGGTTGCAGTCTGTGCTGGTATGTGCCTCTCATTCATTTTAATGAATGTTAGCAAACTGACATTTGCAGGAGACAGATTTGTCCGACAATCCCTGACTATTGCACCTGCTGAGCTGAATACCCTCTCAACATTTACACTGGAGGGTGGGCATGTGAGGTACTTCAGTGCCACTGCAGTCAGCTCTGGTCATTCACTGACCTTTTCACTCCAGTACAAAAGAGGATCTTCGGTTATTGTCAGGTGCCTGTTTTCAGACAAATATGACTCAGCCATTCTCTGTGCCACACTAAATCCAGTGGTTGATGCATCATCCTGTTCTCCGAAATCATTTATTTCACAAATACCCACTTGGGACAAAGCCTTCCAAAGCAGGTTGATGCCAGCCACTTTGGATGACCGATCTCCTGAAACTGCAGTCCCCTTCCCCTTGCAGGATATGCTTGATGGTCCTCAAGGTACACCTTCAGCCGGATTATGCTGCTGAGGTTTGCTGACCTTGGCACGTGACTTTTGTGCCCCATGAACCAAGTGCATCAGTTGACCACTGATATTTTTTACCTGTTCAGGCCCTCCCTTCAGTACTGATGCAATTCCATGTTTGTATCGTGGGTCCAGCATTGTTGCTATGGCAAAGTTGTCACTATGATGAATGCTCACGATGTGACAATTCTGGTCAAATACTGTCAGCATGTGTTGCAGCAGCATACTGCTACCACTGTCTCCGGCAACATCAATGTCATGCTGTTCATTCACCAATGTCTGCCTCAGCACCCGCAGCAGTGGAATTGATTGGCTTATGGAGGCAGACTCGCCACTCACTGCCTGGGTGGCATGTTCAAAAGGCCGCAAAATTGTTATTACAGAGTCCATGAGGCGCCACTGTTCAGTCATCATAGACATGGAGGCCCCGGAACTGTCACGGCTAGTGTGCATCACAAGCTATTCTGAAATGGCTTTGTATTGTTCATACAACCTCTCTGCCATGTATAAAGTGGAGTTCCATCGGGTGACAACTTCCAGCTTCAAGCAGTGCTGAGGCAGGCTGTTTTGTATCTGCAACTGCCGCAGTTGGTCACGGGCCTTTCCAGAACTTGAAAAGTGAGAACAGATATGTCGTGCAACGATCAGGATTTCCTTTATATTAGGGTGCTGCAGAAACACCTGAACCACAAGATTTAAACAGTGGGCCATGCATGGAAATTGAAAAGGAAAAAAAAACTTTTGTGATGCATTTCACCACATTTGACCTATTGTCACTTGCTATGAACCCAGATCTCAGGGACAGAGAGTTTAGCCATTCAACAGTTTCAGTCAGTACCGTGTCCAACATGTTCTCTCCTGTGTGTGTGAACAGCTCACATCGTGCATAGCAATCGTTGCCTGCTGTCGAATTCCTGGAAGATTGCTACCACGACAATCCACCTTACTGCACTGATTATTCACACTACCAACATCACAAACAACCCCCGGCACCTGTGCCCAGTGTGCAGTTATACACAAATAAGAACTCCCCGCTGTTTTGCTGCTTGTCCACATATCCATACTTAAATGGATGAATAGAGAGGAGGAATGTTGAAGACCATGTCTTACTGAGTCGGAGACAGCGCCAAACAACTTGGGGACAGCATGGGTAGAAAAGTATGTCCTGGATCGGACTTTCCATTTTGGACAGGCACATGCAGCAAACCGCTGGAACCCAGAATTCTCCACAAAGGAGAAAGGCAAAAGATCAATTGCCAGCATTTCCGCTACAGCAGCATTAAGTTCATGTGACACTGTATGATTCAGAGGGTACTTCAGCTTATGCGCAAAAACACTTTGTAACGTGGGCTAACTTAAACGTTTCACATGGGGTGTGATCACAAATGGTTGTGCTCTGTGATAAATGGCATTGGCAGGGGGTGGAGTGTGGACATTTGATGAAGACGGTTGCAAAGGTGATGATGACAAACCCAGAAATGCTGTTATTTTGCCAGATTTGCCAACCAGGGTTGATGTACCACTTGCACTAGAGATAATGCATTTACCACCACCACCACCAGAAAAACTGCTACTCTCACCAGCAGTGGACAACATTTTAAAGTCATTACGGTCCACCATCTCATCATGCCTGTAGTAATCCTCTGCTCTTATTATCTCACTACTGTACATATTTAATTTCCTGCTGGACTTAACAGTCATGGAAGGGGATAACATGCTAGCGATGGTTGTCGGTGACGGGGTGAACCCCCACTGTGGTATTAACTGACGGTTTGTGCTGGGTCCACAGTGCCAAATGCCTATTCTTAAGATACATATGCTGTCCTCCTGTGCCCAGATGGCTCCCCTTTTTACCTTGACTCACACGCACATGGCAAACCTGGCAGATTGCAACTGACTCATCATTTGCATCTTGAACAAAAAAATCCCAAACAACAGATTGCGATGCTCTGCTTTTAACATATCCATGATGTGGCTTATTTAAGTCTGTTAATTTAAGCACTGAAGTGGGGGGGGCACGTGATGTTTCAGGCACTGCACACCTGGACTGCAACTGACCACCACGACTACCTATCATATTTATTACTGGGTCATCATCGTCAACTAAAACTGGTGGCTCATAAGTTTTTGCAGGAGGGGGATTCCTGCAAACAGACTCAGACACAGCCACTTTAAATTTTTTCCTCTGGTTCCCAACTGGGATCAATTATATCATCATCATATTCATCAGCGTCACACACATCCACATCTTCTGCTTGGATGCTAGCATGTGGACTGCATGTTGCAACAACAGCAACATCATCACCATCATCACATTCATCATCAGCATCTACACCACCATCACCTGATATTTTTTTCACCACATTGTGAATCACTTCATGGTAAATGTGTGACATTAACTGCTACAGTGGACGGAATATCACATTGTATGCTATCGTTGACATGATTATCAGAATCCTCAGGTTCAGTTACTGGGATGTTACTGGGAAGTATAACATCATTTACACTGCCACTCACTTGCACTGCTTCACACTCAAAATTTTTGGATACAGTACACTGGTCAGAATTAGAACTTGATGCAACAATATTAATACTACCACCACCACTAACACCAGTAACAGTAATGCCACCGGCTGGGAAAACATCATCTCCTCCAACTATAAGTGAAGCTACTGACTGGGCTGTAAAAAACATTGCAGGAGAAATATCTTTCCTCACATCAGCAATGCACTTCTGCATCTGCATAATACTACCAGACTATCTTACTGCCAACATTGCCATGGTGAGAAACAGCTTTGCTTGCATGTCTCATTGCAGGCATTTTGGGGGATCAACCACAATATTATAACCAAATTCAGATTTTCATACATTCACTCTCTGATTGGGAGATGCTGGATGTGAAGCCAAAAAAAACAACTGTAGCTTCAGCAACAGATAAGAGACTAGTCTGTAACGCTATGAAAACAACTTCAGTAACCAGTGGTCCTGATGAGGACACAAAAACAATCTAATCTGGTAAAAAATTCCTTTTGCATGTGGGGGGGGGAGCACTGACTGCAGTCCAGAGTTTTACAGCAGTACAAGCAGCAAAACAAAGAACAGATACCACGATCACAGTACAAAATCAAGCAGCTGCAATGGATAGCAGGTTCCCACTGCTACACCTGCAATTACACTAGTCTGTGGCACAATAAAAGGGTATTATTTGATGTCACACAACACCGCACACACACGCACACATACACACACACACACACACACACACAGAACAGTTTGTCTACAATGCTGAATGAGTAATGCGTAGCAAATGCAAAAGTTCATTACTATGCCACGTTACGTATTGTTATGTAAACAACCTGAAATTATGAACTGCTGCTCCAGATCCATACAACAAACAGCAAGAAAATTTCAACTATTGCGCACAATATTACTGTGTGTATATTAACACAGTCAGTTATATAACAAAATATAATCAAAAAACAAAGAAATCTCTATTTCTCCAACTTAAATCTACCTACACCACAGATACGCCTCTCCCCCAAAGAACACTTTCACTGTCTTTCACTACACACACTCAATGTTGTAAATTAACATTCAAAATCCACACAAAAACAAAGACACTTGATGATATAAGCACAGGAGGGTTTCCTACAGTCGATGAAGTAAAGTTGGACCCCCAAAAAAACACAAAAATACTTTTTTAACAGCTTTTATAAGATTTCAATCACAGACTGCTATCACAGCACACTGTCTCCTACTCCTTCCTGCAAATACTACCCCAAACTGAGGCTGTGCAGATCAATATAGAGCCAATGTGACCTGAAATCCCATGAATCACTGCAAAATTTGCCTTCAGAGCTCAAAAACAAGGCGGAGTGAGGCGAAGTGCATTGCCCTCAATGTACTTCACCTTAAATTTGGTGGAGTAGTGGTCTGGGGAGGCGGAGTAACGTGAAGTCATTGTTTCTAATGAACTTCAAGTTCCTCATCATAATGCGAAGTACTCAGCTTTGTGTTGAGGAGCACTCCGCGAATCTGCCTTTGCTCCGTGAAACACTTCGCTGAGCGGATTGAGCCCATTTTGCCCACCACTACTTGTAGTTCAGGTTTGCTGTTAGCTTATGTAAAATTCTAATTTTATCCACCTGCTGAGCCATTATTTTATATAATTTCTGGGGTGTTTTTTGCCACAGCAATTATATAAAATATAGATACTTGTTTGTTCAGCTGCAGTCTGGTCTGAACGAAACACGGTCTGCAATTGGAAGTTGCTGGAAATTCACTCTTCCTTGTTTTTATTTTTTTTATTGCCAGTTTACTTTTTTTTTTTTATTTAACTTACCGCTGACTGGTAGTTGCGGTGAAGTGTCCAGCAGTAAGTCACGGCAACTTGCGTGAAGAAGGTTAGAGCAGAGGTTAGTGCATGCGTCGTGTCTGGGAAACTTGACACATGTTTGCAATTATAACCAGCTGGTTATAATAGCAAATTATAACTGGGTTTCCCTAAGGAAAAAAATGTTCACCATTTATTATAAGAATTTTACATGTATCCAAGATGTTGAATGCTAGATAAACCCTGAGAGTGAAGCTTAAGGGGTTTATACAAGCATCCGGACTGCCTGAAAGAGATATCCTCCTGGAAATGGGGTTTCCCTATAGGAAATAAAATGTGCACCAGTAATTATAACACATTGCATTTTTGTATTCTGTTCTGTTCTAACTACATAGCTCAGTATCACCGTACATTAATCAAGGGTATATGATTCATAAGCTGCACTGTTAACTGTGTTCATACTGTTTGTATGATTGTTTGAAAAAGTTAAAAAAATGTTTAAGTGCTGGAAGTGCAAATTTGTTTAAAAAAAAATAAATTTTCCAAACATTTAGCAAATTTTTATTGCATTTTCTCCAAAAATATTACAGTATTTGACATTTGCAGTGTTAAGTTCTGTGTCCAATCATTTAGTTTTCCTTTGCTGATTTTTTAAAACCATAAAGCTAATGTCCATTTCTGAATCAACTTCTTGCACTGCATTTGGTTTAAATGACTAATACCATTATGCCAGAGATGGATCCATGACAGGAGTCTGACAGAAATTCTGTTGAACGCCCCGTCGGCAACACCGGCAGGTCGACCGCATTCTGCAGTTGGCTGCCGGTTCACTATTGCTGTCTTTGTTTTCTTAGGGGAGCTTCACCCCCAAACTCCCCCACCCCTGCTACCCCCCACTTCAGGATTATCAACTCCAGTCAGAGCTGATTGGGGGGGTGCAGGACCCCCGACAGACAGTGCCGGGTTCCAGCTGGTCTCCCACCATGGCTAGGTGCTGTAGTCGCTGTGGGGGACCTCGCTGGTGAAATGTCACTGCGAGGGGGGTAAATGGCCAGAGATCTCTTGTTGTAAACCTCAGAAAAAAACTGTTACTCTCAATAAATCATGTTGACTTAAATTAGCAATATGAAGGTCAGCATAGTTGAGCCTCTGCACTTTCTTCACTGCAAGAAAATTCAGGCTGAAAAGTTGCCAACTTTGAGAGAATTGATTATAACAGAAAACACTTCAGCAACAATCAGCAACTCTTATACAAGAAATACTGCAATAGAGACAGCCCAGAGGAGGTGGAAATATACTCCATAACCATTTTTATTGCAATTTTGCAAAAAAAAAAAAAATAGCAACATATAACTATTTAGTTGACTCAAGGCACAACAGCCAAGCCAAGCCAAAATTAGCACATACCAAGCTGCAGCTTTATTTATTTATTTCAAAAGTTTCACCAGGAAAGCCACACTGAGCTGAAAAAAGCTCTTTTCCAGATGTTTTTATTTTATTTTATTTTTTTTATTTGAATATTCAGAAACAAGATGTGTCCTGACTGAGGGGAATGGAGATGAGGTGGGTAAAAACAAGACAGAACAATAACTTATACAATAAAACATCATTAGTGACATAGTTCATTAATCTAAAAGAAACAAAGCTGCAAACTTGCATGGGACACTGAGCAGGAGCCTAAGAGAGTGCCCTAAGGGACACTTTGGGCAGGGACAGCTGTGCCAGGGTGAACAGAGGCACCAGGCGGATGTGCCCATATCAGCTTCACAGACACATATAGATGGAGTACTGCTTAGCCTGGCTTACTGTACATTGTGCATAGTAAGGCTGACTCTGTGGCATCCCATCTGAGGGTGTGTGAGACTGATGCTGGCACACCTGCTCCATGCAACCATTTTCCCTGGCATTGCCAACCATGCCCAAAGTGCCCCTTAGGGCACTCCCATACATCCCTACTCAGCATCCCACACTAGTTGCAGGGTCCCCCACCACACTGTGATCATCTGCCAGTGCTGGCTCTGTGCTGGGGGGGCATTATAACACCCTCCATCAGACCCCTCTGGTGTGCCACCTCTTTGGTGCAGCACCCCACCTTTGGCAAATTTGGGGACTTTGGCACAGGGACAGCTGTTGTTAAAGAATCCAGTGCAATGCCCCTGGCATACCTGGTGTTGCCAAAGGCAGGGGTTTTGCGCAACTTGTGCTGCTCTATAGGTGCTCTGAAAATTGAGCCCTGTAATTTTTTATTGCTAGTGTCTTGCTACATAAAACTGTAGGTAAATGTGTTGGTAAATCATAAAATAGTTACTTATTTGCTGCAGTAATGATAATTAGCTTTAGTACCCCAGGCATGCTTGTTTTTATTATTATTATTATTTTACCTTGATACTATGTGTTACTGAAAAGCTATTTTTTTAAGCATATTAAATAAATATAAACATATTTTTCTTTTTTTTTATGCTCCTAGAGACTAGGCAGCCAGCAAAGTTAATGTTCTTAGGGATGTTTTAGTGATCAGTGATTCCACAATTCGATGCACCGATCATATTTTATGCAAAAATCATAACTTATACACCACTGTTAGTACCCTTCCAGGAGCGGGTATAAAAAATATAAAAGAAATGTTCCCAGGGTTGCAAGAACACACAAAATTCACCTCTCACCTTGATTCATGCTGGAATAAATGACCTTGGTAAAAGAACACTTCTAAAAATTCAAAGAGATTTTGAGGAAATTGGTGACTCTATTAAAAGTCAAGGAGGGAAGTTGATTATTTCTGGGCTTCTACCTATACCCAGGGCAAGCATTGAAAAACAAAGGGATATTATGACATTAAATGGGTGGTTCAAAAGATGGTGTGTAAGGGAAGGGTTTTTCTTCTTGGAAAACTGGGCAGGGTTTTTAAATCAAAATCTTTTTGCTAGAGATGGTATACATTTAAATAGACAAGGCAAATGCATTTTTGCCACTAGATTAAGATAGCAGATTGACCCCTGTTTAAACTATTAGGTGGGGGGGGGGGAATATTCTGCCCCAAAAAACCATTGGTAAAAGTAATATCCCTTTGGCCCCTCCAGAATAGAATTGCTTAGTCATTAATGCAAGAAGTCTTGGGAATAAGTTCGATGAATTTACCTTACTATTGGAACAACTGAATATTCACATCTGTGCAATCATAGAGACTTGGTGGTGCGATGATGACCCCTGGGACAAAAACATTCCAGGTTTTACTCTGTTTCATAAAGACAGAAGCATTAGTAAGGGGGGGGTGTGTGGCATTGTACCTATCAAGTATTATTAATGCAGAGAATATCAAACTTATTCAGTGGCCTAATATTGAAGCACTATGGGTCAAAATTTTCCCTATCTTAGCAGCCTGTATCAATATGGGAGTAGTTTACAGGCCCCCAGCAATTACACACGATGATCATCTTTATCTCTTAGAATTTGTGGAGAAGATATCTTCCACTAATAACACCCTGCTAGTAGGTGACTTTAATCTCCCTGGCATAAATTGGAAAACTATACATACCCCATCTCCTTTAGAAAATAATTATCTGCAATTATTCCTTCTGTCAGATATGGAACAAATAGTCAACACCGGTACCAGGGGCAACAATATCTTAGATCTAGTCTTACATAATATAGGAAACCAAATTTCTAAGTGTACAGTACTCCAACCATTAGGCTCCAGTGACCATTCCATGGTGCATTTTACTATCAGTGAGAATTTGGGACAGGATAGTGGTAACACAGCATTGTACAACTCTAAAAAAGCAAACTTTCTGGGCATGACACATGATTTGGCATCCTGGGACTGGCAATATTCATTCTTAGAAAAATCACTTTCTGAAATCTGGCAAATTCTGATTAGCCAGTTAACTTTAGTCTCTAGTAAACATTTCCCAATTATTAAAAAAAACTGATAAAACCAATTTGTATAGGCCTTGGATGAATGAAACTGTAAAAAAACATATCAAATATAAAAACAGAGCTTATAAAAAAGCTAAGTCATGTGGAACTAAGCAAAGCTGGGAAACTTTTTAACTTCCAGTTGAAAGTGACAACATACAGTATCAGAAAGGCAAAAAGGGATTTCGAGGTACGACTGGCTAGAAATGTGGGGGACAACTATAAATCCTTCTATAAATATATAAAAAACAAAAGGGGTGGTACTCCCATCATAGGCCTGCTAAAAGATACCTCAGGAGAACTAGTATCAGATAAGACACTTATGGCTACTATGTGCAATAAGCAATTTTCATCAGTCTTTAATAATAAAACTGAAACTAGAATGAAGCATAATGACCATATCCTGAGTGGGTATTTTTCAATAGATGCTATTACTATTCAAAAACTGCTTCAAAAACTGGATCCTAATAAATCAGCAGGGCCAGATGGTTTACATCCCCACATCCTCAAAGAATTAGCGGTCCTTCTTTCTGGTCCTGTTGCTGCCCTATTTAACAAATCCTCACAAGAAGGACAAGTTATTGATGTCTGGAGACAAGCAACTGTAGTTCAAATCTACAAAAAGGGTTCCAGGCAGGAGGTGTCAAATTATAGACCCATCAGCTTGACATCTATATTGGGTAAAATGTTAGAAGGAATCAAAAAGGAACACCTATGTAACAAAATTGAACCTGATCCCACCCAGCATGGTTTTGTTAAGGCCAGATCATGCCAGACAAACCTGTTGAGTTTCTATAATGGAGTAAGTGGGGCATTGGACAGGGGTGAGGCAGTGGATGTCATATTTCTGGATTTTTCCAAGGCCTTTGATAAGGTTCCTCATGGTCAGCTTATAGAAGACATGATTAGTCTTGGAATAGGGGGAAATATATCACCTTGGGTGGAATCATGGCTCAAGGGCCGCACCCAGAGAGTGTGCATAAAGGGCTTCTTCTCAGATTGAGATATTGTGACCAGTGGGGTCCCACAGGGCTCTGTCTTGGGTCTGTGTCTGTTTAACTTATATATTGCGTCATTAAAAACCATGACAAATGTTTGGTTAACAAAATTTGCTGATGACACACATTTAGGCTGCCCAATCAAAAATACTGGTGATATAATTACCCTCCAGTATGCTCTAAATATTTTTATTTATTTATTTAAACATCAGTTTACAACCTATGAGTCAGAGGCTCATTTACAAAGGTACCGCATCACAGAGAGGACAAAGCAGTACTAACAAGCTTTTACAAAATAACAGTGTACAAGATTTGGAAGAACATGAGGACATCAAATGGTTACGATTTTAAGGTTACAGGATTGACATAGCACAAGTAGATTTAGGATAATTTGTACATCGGGCAAAACAGAGGAGGGTCTATACAGTAATAAGCCTAGTAGAGACAAGCGGAGAGGCAAATAGGACCATATATAGAGGAGGTAGTAGGTTGGGTGCAGCCACCCGGGAAGCTTTGTCAGTGCGATTGAGCAAGAGTAAACTTAGAAACATCCACAGCTGTGTGTAGTGAGTAGTTGATTACGAAGGGAGGTTTTGAAACGATAGATCGTGGAAGCGTCAGCGATACTGATGGGGATGGTGTTATACCAGGATGGGGCACGGTAGTGGAAGGACCTTTGTCCTTGTGAGGTCCTTGCCCTTGGTACTAACAGTGTGGTTTTGCAGTAGGATCGAGTTTGCACTAGAGAGTTTGCTTGGTGGATACAGGCAGTCAACCCAGGTGGGGATAGGCCAAGGAGAGTTTTTTTTGTTAGGAGGCAGGTTTGATACCTAAGACATTCGTCAAGATCGAGAAGATTAGCCTGGGCATATAGATGGCAGGTATGTGTAAGTCTGAGAGCCCCGGTGCTTAGTCTACAGGCCTTATTTAAGGTGAGGCGGATTTTGTTTAGTGAGGTCTGGTCAGCAGCCCCATAGACTGGCAAACCATAATCTACTAGGGACAGTATAGAGGACATGATCCTGGGTCAGAGGGCATCAGGGGGAGACAATTTTTGTGGCAGTAAAGGATACCCAACCGAATATTGGTGGCTGAGGCTAGGGCAGAGATGTGGGCATGGAATGTGAGGGCAGGGTCGAAAGTTATCCCAAGGTACTTGTGTGTGGACTTGCTTGAGTGGGAACTTGGAACTGGCAAGGACCTGAAGTGGAAAATTACTAGCTTTGTTTTGGGGGTGGGCAAAGAGCATAGTTTTGGTTTTTTTAAGATTGATTACAAGTCTATGCTCTTTGAACCAGGCGTCCGTGTCATTATAAGATAATTGCAGAGAGGCCTGGAGGGTGATAGGGTTACGGTCGGAGGCAAAGATAACAGCATCATCTGCATAAAGTAAGAGTTTACCAGCACAAGTGCCTGGCAGGGAATTGAGATATAGGGAAAAGAGCAAGGGCCCAAGAATGGATCCCTGGGCAACACCAGAGTGGATAGGGCAGGCATTGGAGAGTGTCCCATTAATTTTAACACACTGGGACCGAGCAGACAGATAGCTGGAGCACCAGGAGACTGGTCCAGCAGCAAAGTCTGTGTGGCTGAGTGCATCCAGCAGGAGGGGATGGGAAACAGTGTTGAAGGCTTTCAACAAGTCAATGAACACTGCACCTGCTAGAGAGCCAGAGTTCAGAGAGGAATGAAGAAAGTTAGAGAACTCAAGGAGGGTGGTGTTGGTACTGTGACCAGCATGGAAGCCATGCTGTTCAGGGCAGAGGATGCTGTATTTGTTTAGATACTCTGAGATTTGGGTGGACACTACTTTTTCTAAGGCTTTCAAGAGTGGTGAGAGGCTAGAGATTGGCTTATAATTACCAGATAGGGACCTATCACCACCTTTATGTATAGCTGTGACAGTGGCGATTTTCCAGGCAGAGGGAAATTGCCCCAGGCAGAGAGATTTATTAAAGAGGCTGGTGATTGAAGTGATAACCAGGTCCAGTACCTGGCTGAAGGAGACAGGGGTCCAAGGAGTCACTGCCAGTGGTATTGCTCTTCAAGGCCTTGATTAGATACAGTCTGACTTCATGGACAGTAACCCAGTGTAAGTGGAACCAAGGGCATGTTAGAATAGGGTCAGGTATGGAGGGGGGTCAAAGAAGTTGCTAGGGAGGTCAGGGCTAAGGTCAGTGAAGGATTTATTGAGATAGTTGGCAATGAGGGTAGGGTCAGTGGAGATGGAGCCATCAATGTTGATTTGGAAGGGTGGGGGAGGACGTGAACCCCCATTTAGTTGTTTGATATTGTCCCAGAAGGTTCTAGAATTCCCCTAGGATGAGGTG
Organism: Neoceratodus forsteri; assembly: GCA_016271365.2. NCBI lineage: Eukaryota > Metazoa > Chordata > Ceratodontiformes > Ceratodontidae > Neoceratodus > Neoceratodus forsteri. The sequence continues at coordinate 540,376,272 of CM028131.1, forward strand.
AGTGAGGCCTGATAGTGATCAGCCTTGGCTTTACGTATGGCCCAGGTACATTTGTTTTGGGCAGCTGCATAAGCCTGCCTGTCTGCAGGGTGGCCAGTTTCCATGGCAAGGTGTCACAGGTTATCCCTGTACTTAAGAAACTGGAGCAGGGAGGTGTAACCCAGGGAGCATGCCGTACTTTGGAATGGAGTACGGTTAGAGGTGCGAAATGTCACAGGCTTTGTTAAACATTAGGGTGAAAAAGATTAGGGCCGTATCAATGTTGGGGGCAGTCTCTATGGGAGGCCAGTCAATTTGGGTTAGGAATTGCTTAAGGCCTTTCAACCCACCAGGTCATAACCGCCGCCGTAAGGTGGGCTGTGCTGTGGGTTTGGGTAAGGAGGTTGACCAATGGAAAAGTATAGGAGAGTGTTCACTAAGTCCATCAGGAAGGACTTGTATATTGCAAATTTGGCTAGGCCGGTTAGTGAGGACCACATCAAGAAGAGTGCTTGATCCCATTCTGGGATTCACTCTCATTGGTTGGGCAACGAGTTGTGTTAGGTCAATAGATGCAAAGGAGTCACAGGTAGCAGAGGATGAGGGGCTCAGCCAGTTAATATTTAGATCTCCTATAAGGATTTGATCAGAACAGTGGGGTAGAGAGGTAAGATACTCAATTAGCGGGACCAGGGCCAGTGCTTGATTTTTTGGAGGTATATAAGCGGTAGTTAGAAAGAGGGGACCCCTAGAGGGATCAGAGGTCAGTTTTAGGGTTAGGGCCTGAGCCCTGAAGTCAAGGACAGGGACTGGGAGGGTTAGTCCTGTAAGTGAATCTTTGATTTAGATAGCACAGCCCGCATCCCGTCTAGCAACTCAGTCCTCTCGATAAAGGGAATAACCAGGAAACGAGACAAGGGAGTCAGGAGTAGGGTCTGAAAGCCAGGTTTCTACTAGAGAGACAATGTCAGGTTTATGGACTGTGACCCAACATTGGAGTGTGTCAAATTTCTTCAGGAGCTACAGATATTCATAGATGCAACAAGAAGCCCAGGAAATCTGGTCGATAAGCTATTGTGGGCAGGGCCTGGGTTGGGATGTATATTCCCAGACAGGAGTAAGAGGATAAGTACAGACCTGGACAGAGGGCAGTGGAAAGCGTGTTTGCATTGGGCAGTATAGGAGGAGTAGGGGAGCTTCAAGACACAAGGGGTAGGCAGGGAGGTACAAGCTGGGTAGGCTAGAATGATAAGTTGCCAGTAGGCATGGGGGAGAAGCTGGGTGGGGGCTAGGGGGTGGGTATGGTAAGTTAGAGTGCAAAGTGATAGTAGAGAAGGAAGGTGGCAACTCAGGGGCACAGGGGGATGGTAGGGCAGGATTGCAAGTGGGGACACCAGATTGGAGAAACTGCAGTGCCATAGAGACACCTGGGTTGGATGATGGCCTCAGGAAGAGGAGGAGAGAGAGAGAGAGAGACATGTCAATAGGAGGTGGGCAGGCATTTTCTAGGTGGGTCTGCAGGCAGAAGTAAAGAAAATGAAAGAAGAGGGTAAAAGGCCTACCAGTAAGCGTTAGTGCCCTTTGGTACAGTGGTAGTGCCCCTGCCTCTGGTGTACAAAGTACCAGGTTCAAAGCTTGCCTGGGGTATTAGGGGATGGCCCAGGATGGGGGCTGTGATCCACAGTCCAGACACAGACCACCGGCAGTGTGAGGGCATGAAACTGGGGTGCTAAATTGTGACTCCTAGATAGCTGTAGGCTATTGTGGGGAAAGGAGTAACAGGTGCCCAGAGACTACAGGGTAGGGAGGGAAACAGTGGGTGAAGATAGTGGGAGCCGAGTGGTAGGAGAAGGGAGAGATGGGGTGGTTGGGTAGGAGGGGAGAGAGTGGGATAGATGGATAGAAGAGACACAGGGATAGAGCAAGGGGCTAACTGGGCAAGGATGCTTAAGAGCAGAAAAACACAGTGGCCCCTATTGGCTAGCAGGTATAACCTGCAAATGGGAAAGTGGGGACTTAGTATTCCGACAAGCATGAATTGATGTCATGGGGGTGGGCCAATAAATTGAGGGCCACCCTGGGTGGGTGGAGCGGCTGGGGCGGGTGGGGCAGATGACACACATCATCATCGGGCTAGCACCCCACACCAGTGTTGCAGAAGGAGAGCAGAGGTAGCCATTACCTCTGGGCCTTTTCGGTGTCTTCTGAATGCCGTTAGGCTCCAGGAGGGAGCGAGGACTGTTCCCGTTGCTGACGCGATTTGCAGTGAGCTGGGGGGGGGGATGAGGCCTAAAAGGGAGCAGAGACAAAGGCATACATTAATATGCAGTGGAAAGGTTATTACACTCAGACACTGTACTGCGCATGCATGGGCTATGTCCCGACTCAGCCCCAACTGCGCATGCACATCAACCCAGCATGGTGACCCGGGAGAGAGCAGGTAGGTCAAAAAAAACTAACAATTCCAATTGCTGAACAATACTAAGGCAGACTAGGCAGCAGATTTACAGACCCCACGATTAAGCTCTAGCACCAAAAACAGGTCAGACTCTTAAAGATTCCTAGCTACATAGTGCAAACAAGGCAGATAGTGCAGGTATGAACAGAGAAAAAAACAATCAATACACAAGTGGGGACAAAAAAGTCTTAAAGCTACTTTCAGGTAGCACCCCACATCAGTGTTCCAGAAGGAGAGCAGAGGTAGCCTTTACCTCTGGGCTTTTTTGGCATCTTCCAAACTGCATTAGGCTCCAGGAGGGAGCGAGGACTGTTCCCGTTGCTGCCGTGATCGGCAGTGAGCTGGGGGGGGGATGAGGCCTCTGGGCCTTTTCAGCAGCTTCCAAATGACGTTAGGCTCCAGGAGGAAGTGAGGACTGTTCCCATTGCTTCCGCGATCGGCAGTGAGCTGGGGGGGATGAGGCCTCTGGGCCTTTCCGGCAGCTTCCAAATGGCGTTAGGCTCCAGGAGGGAGCGAGGATTGTTCCCGTTGCTGCCAAGATCGGCAGTGAGCTGGGGTGGGGGGATGAGGCCTCTGGGCATTTTTGGCATCTTCCAAACGGCGTTAAGTTCCAGGAGGGAGTGAGGACTGTTCCCGTTGCTGCCACGATGCAGAAGTGGGCTACCCTGAAGCAGTTGTCCTTTAATATGGATAAATGTGTTGTAATGCACTTCGGTAGAAAAAACACTCTGGCTAAATACATTTTTGGTGGAAAAACTTTAAAATCAGTGGACGATGAAAGTGATCTTGGTATCAGAATATCTATGATCTCAGTTCCAAACTTCATTGCCACACTGTTATTAAGAAAGCAGCCGGTGTGCTACATTACATAAACAAACCTATCAGCAGTAAAAGTAGAGATGTGTTGCTCCCATTGTACTCATCACTGGCAAGGCCCCATTTGGAGTATTGTGCCCAATTTTGGGCTCCAGGGGATAAAGGCTCTATAAAATCAATAGAAAAAATCCAACAGAGAGCTACTAAAAAAATTCAAGAAGTCAGTAACTTGGATTATAATGCTAGACTTCAAAATTTAGGGCTGTACTCATTGGAGTATAGCAGAATGAGGGCCGACTTATGTCTGGTATTTAAGGCATTACATGATGATCACCTTTGGGCAGTATTAGGTCTCGAACTGAGGGATACAATTCACATAACTAGGGCACATCCATTACAATTGAAAGCTGAACAGTGCAAAACCAAAAAAAGAAGTAGCTGGTTCACTGTAAGAGTCTGTAAAATTTGGAATAGTCTTCCTATGGAAATAGTATCATGTGAAAATATGATTATTTTAAAAAAATACTTGGATACCTGTTTGCAACACAAATGCATAGTGGGATATAATTAATACTTGTGAACATCATGGACCATGGTCTACTAGCTCTGTATAACCTATGATACCTATGATACCTATTTACCCCCTGTGGTCTGCTGGCAGGTGGTCTCTGTCTCTCTTGTGAGAAAACTCACATCCACCTTGACACCACATTTGTCTCCTGATCCCCAGCCAAGACCCCCGGCAAATCTCCCCTGGATTTCTCTGCATGGTGGGGTAAGGGAGGGGATGGGAAGGGAGGGCCATTGTCCACCACAACACATTATCAAGCTAGCCAGGGAATGAACTCCTGGGTCTGGAGTATGGCCGGGCTTCATGTAGCCTGTCAGCACCCCTCCATTTTCTGTTTTTCCATCCCTCCCCTTCCGCAGCTGTGACCACGTTCGCATGGAGGCACATGCATGCCATGTCACCACATTCTTGCCTCCCTAACTTCACTACATACATATTCAACAAAAGAAAAACATCTGAATAAAAGATATGAGCCCATATATATCAAAAAAGAAAGAAATAAGAGAAAAAAGATACTCCCTATGGGGAAGAAAAAACAGCAGGGTGAGAATTCACTACCCCAGTAGCAATACATAAGGACTAGGTGGGTAACAATAAAGGACATGAAGAGATTCCCACTGCATTTTATAAGTAGCAAGTCTATCTCTCATGATAACAATTGTCTTCTCAGCATGCAAAGCAAAAATAATTTCCCTATGCCATTCAGCAAAAATTGGAACCTCAGTACCTAACCAGTGCCTTAATATAATTTGTTTTGCACAGGTTGATATTAGAGTCATATGATATTTCTGAGCACCAATTCATTTTTCTTTATGATCACCTATGAGACATATCTCAGGTTGGAAAGCATGCTCTAACTCTAAGAGGACATCTAAGCGATCCTTCAAAGTATTCCAAAATGGTTGAACTTTTTCATATTCCCACAAGATATGAAAAATAGTACCACATTTAGTAGAACATTGGGGACATAAGTCAGTGGAGGATTTCCCCATAGGAAATAATGTGTATGGAGTATAATATAAATTATTAAGGATTTTCCACTGCATAAGCTGGCATCTATCATAATGGAGGAAACTATATATGTCAGACCAGATTCTGGACCAGTCATAACCACCTTCTAATGGGGGTAGGACATGATCCCAATACAAAGCTGAGCTATCAATTTTATTAGGCAATAAAGTGTAAAGGTGAGTTTAAGATGAGAAATGGAATGTGAAAGTACTGCTCATGGCACCAAAGATAGTAGCTTGGCATCATGTACATTGGACCATGGAGGTGGTCCAAAATGTTTAGCAAATAAGTGTGTCTCTTGCAAGAACTTAAAATAATCTTTGTTGGTAGTAGCATATTGTTGCTAAAAAGTGGCATATTGGATTAGTGTACCATATATTGTTAATTGATCTACCCTTTTTATTTGCTTGGAAATCCAATAGGGTGCCATAACAACTCAACCATCTATTCTAAAGTTGGAATTACCTAGTAAAGGGTGTGAAGTGTTTCTTATCAGACCTACACAAACTAGACAGCAAAACTGCATATGAGGCTTCACTGAGGTTTCTATACAAGTATTCCTGAGAGGGTGTGACAACAGGGAAAGTGGAGTATGCAAAAGAGAGGTGATGCTCACCCCACAGGAAATGCAAAGATATAGTTCAATAAGCAGCTAGAGAGGGACTTAATCAGAAAAGTTCTCAGGGTCTAACTTTCTATACCACTGCAGATATTAGCCACTATGAATGGACATGTAATATAAATAGCAATTTGATAAACACAGACCCCATTCCATCTTGGGTGCTATAAGATTGTTATAAGCCTTGCGAACCACCTTCCCATTCCATTTAAAAGTGGAACTTAGTCAATGGAGTTGTTTAAACCAAGAATGGGTATAAATTGATTAAGCATGTTTAAGGGGTAAAGGACTATAGGGAGCAGATTCATTTTGACAATGCTGATCCTGCCCCAAAGAGTAAATGGGAGTTGGGTTCATCGTGACAAGTCATGTTTTAGCTGCTCCAAGAGGGAGTCCAGGTTACATTTTTCAGCAGGGTAGGTGATGTGCCAAGATAAAATCTGGTTTCCACTGCAGTCCCAAAGCTGCTACATCTGACCGATGTGCCCAGAACTTTAAGGGCATGGCTTCTGTTTTCTCTACCTTAGGCTAATAGCAGGTGATATGACCAAAGCTATGAATAACATCCAGTATGATAGACAGGGATATACAGAGGTGTATAAGATGTAAAAGAATGTCATCCACATAAACAGAAAGTTTAAACTGATTAGGACCAATAGAAATCACATGAATATCAGACGTTATTAATTTTACAAATCAGGGGTTAAACAAAAATAGGGAAAGCAGACGTCCCTGACTGGTGCCATGATGAAGAATGATTGCTTCTGAATGCATCCCATTACAGATTATCCTAGCACTTGGATTACTGTAAAGAATTTTAATCCAGTCGATAAATTCTTGCAGGATATTATATTATTGCAGGACTCAGAAGAAATACACCCATGAGACCCGATCAAATGCCTTTTCTGCATCCATGGAGGCCAGGGCTGCAGGGTCAGAGCTGTCCCTGGACGCAGAAAAGAGATGTGCTAGCTTCCTAAGAGGATCTGAGGATAATCTCCACGGCATGAATCCCACCTGTACCCTACATATCAACTCTCCCCAAACTACATTAAGATGAGTCGCTAAATCCTTGCTAAGTATCTTGTAATCTACATCAATCAAAGAAATTGGCTGATAGCTACCTACCTTGGAGGGATCCCCTACCAGGTTTCAATAAAACTATGATAAGAGCTTCTGTTAAACTAAACTCTCAGGTACCATGGGCATTAATATAATAAAATGTATCCAAGAGTAAGGGGTCTTTAACCAGTATAATTGTTTTATAAAAATTAAGCGTAAACCCATCTTCACCCATTTATTTATTTGGGGCAAGAGGGTCAATAGCAAGTTTTATTTTCCCACAATGTTAAAAGGGATTTCAAATAGGAATGCTGAACATCATTTAGTTTGGGAAGGAGGACAGCCATCAAGCACTCCCCTATGGTCTTCAGTCAGGATTCTGCCGTATCCATACTGTAAAGCATCTGATAATAATCCTGGAACTGAGTTCCAATATCCCAAGGAACAGTGAGTGCCTGCCCTTGATCTGCAATGACAGTAGGAATAATCATACCCATTTCTTGCTTTCACAAACACAAAACCATAAGCTTTCTATTTTCTCCCAATCAACATACTTAATCTTAGAGCGATGTATCACATACTTGACTTTCTGCAGCAAAAAGTCATTATATTTAGCACAAAGGGAATTCAAATTGAGCCAAGTATTCTCCAAAGTACTAAGGGAAAGAGTCTGTTCAAGAACCCTTACCTCAGCAAGTAAGGCAGTGGCCTCACATTTGAAACATAGAAACATAGAAGCTGATGGCATATAAGGATCGCAAGGCCCAGCCAATCTACCCATTTCTTTTTCAACCTTATGAATGTGCCATCGGCTTTTGCTCTGTCAATGGCCTATCTATTCATACTCATCTATATTGCTCCCTTATGCCTATCCCATGCCTGTTTGAAGCCCTGCATTGTATTCATATCCACCACTTCCTAAAGTAGGCTGTTCCATGCATCCACCACCCTTTCTGTAAAAAAGAACTTCCTTACATTACCCCTTAATCGGCCTCTCTCTAATTTCATGTTGTGTCCTCTTGTCCTGCTATTCTTCTTCTATTGAAACATGTTAGACTCTTTCACCTTGTTAATGCCCTTAAGGTGTTTGAATGTTTTGATCATATCACCTTTCTCCCTCCTTTGCTCTAGGTATACATATTGAGCTCCATTAATCTGTCCTCATATGTTTTCTGATGCAGTCCCTGCATCATTTTGGTTGCCTTTCTCTGGACAGCCTCAATTTGGTTAATGTCCTTGTGAAGGTGTGGCCTCCAGTACTGCATGCAGTACTCCAGACAGGGCCTAACCAGTGTCTTGTAAAAAGGGATTATTACCTCCCTCTTACGACTTGTGATACCCCTACTAATGCACCCCAACATCCTCCTAGCCTTACCTACTGCTTTAGTGGTCTGCTTGGATGATTTCAGGTCAACTGTGATGATGATGCACAAGTCTCTTTCTTCCCTTGTGACTGCCAGCAACCCCCCCTCCCAGCCTATAGGTGGCTTCAGGGTTTCTCTTCCCTATGTGCATGATCTTGCACTTCATTACATTAAACCCCAGTCGCCACTCTTCTGACCATTTTGCCAGTTTATCCAGATCTCTTCTCATTCTGCCCACCCCATCTGGATCATCTACTCTGTTGCAGATCTTGGTGTCATCTGCAAACAGACAAACCTTACCCTCCAGTCTATCTGCAATGTTACTGATGAAGATATTGAAGAGGACTGGCCCCAGGACTGATCCCTGAGGCTCCCTACTTGTGACTTGCATCTCTTCTGACTGTATACCGTTTCCCACCACTCTCTGTTTTCTGCCCCTTAACCAGTTTGCCATCCCGTTGACCAACTTCCAACTCACCCCAAGCCTACCCAGCTTATAAATCAATCTTCCACATGGAACAGTATTGAAAGCTTTGCTGAAGTCAGGGTAGGTGACATCAACTGCTCCCCCTTGGTCCACCACTCTGGTTACCCAGTTAAAGATATCTATGAGATTAGTTTGACAGGACCTTCCTTTTGTAAACCCCAGACTGAGAGCATTTGTGTACATGATTTTCCATTGGCAATATTTTGGTGTGTTAGTTGTTGGGCGAGGTCTGGCATTTCCACTGTGTGTCATATGGGGAGCCAGATCTTTTTCCTTACCTGGTGATGCAAATGAACTACAAACATGCTGAACTCCTGTTTGACCACTAGCTTGGGGGAGGGGTGTTCTTCCCATTCGACGTATCGGGTGCTGAACCCCTCTCCCCATTTGCTAGTTTAAATATTCTGCAAAGACGTCAAACTTCTGCCCCAATGCACTGACTCCCTCCTTAGTCAGATGCAGTCCATCGCATTTAAAGAACTTTCACTCATTTGTTGAGCTTCTTACGTTTAGAGGCTAAACCACATGCCCACAAAATATCATGTTTAGGCATCACTGGTGTATTGTAGGTCAGAAAATCCTCAATAAATGTATGGATATTTTCAAGGGTATCTATGGTCTTAAGAAGTTGATTATTCAATTTCCAAAGTGTGTCTGTTGCTGGGGCCTGTAAAAAGCTATGCTGGAATATTACAGGGTGATAATCTGAAACAACCTTAGCACTATATTCACACCAACGGAGTCCGTTGAAGATGTAGGACCCCCAAAAAAGAAGTCTATTCTAGAAATGTTTTATGTAGAGAAAAATAAAAAGTATAATCCTTCTAGGTGAGATTCAACAACTGCTATGGGTCCATTAGTCCCATTAGTCCCATAGTGTCCATAAACTCCATCAGTACTCACTGAGAAGGGGACAAACCTGTCCATCTATCTCCAAATCTATCAAGCTTGTTTGTATAGATCAAATTCCAATCCTCTGCAAGAATAATATGAATGTGGGTCCAAAGAGACAATAGGACCAAAAGGTGGGAAAAGAAGGAAGGGTCATTCCAGAGGGAACAATAGATAAAGACTAAAAGGTCCTCTTATTGTCCCAATAAGTGCCAAATAAGGATGTATGATCTCTGTGGGTCAGCTGTTTCCAGCAGGAAGTAGAGTGGGACCCATCGAGCCATGGGAATTGCCATGCCCCATGCATATTTGTACATATTTATATGGATTAGTTTTACTGACATTATTCTGTTATATGTGTTTATTGTTCTTTCTTTTTATGGCACTCTGACACCCAGCAAATCAGTGCTTGATGAATAAATCCATATTTACTTTTCCAGATCACAATAACAGTCACTGCCTAAATCCTGATGTGTATAGATATTTTTCCCATTTTAATCACATTACTCAACTGTGTTTTGTTTGAATTTTGACTCCCCCTTGTAGTAGTTTGCATTACTGGGGCACGATGCAACTAGAAGGTATATGATATCAGTAGATATTGGGATTTAATCAATGACTGTTGTTATAATCTGGTGAAGATATCATTATCCTAAACAGTTTTTTAGAAATCCTCTGTACTGCAAGGTACTAGCCCTGACATTTGGATTTTGGTACCAGTGGAAGCTGATTTTTGCTGAACACATCTCTAACTACTGTATCTCCCTCTGTCTCTCTAGTTGAATTTGTGTGCCAGGGTTTAATAATTTGTTTAATCCTTACAGTCAGTTTAAGTTTTGAGTTGATATTAGAAGTGAATTGTGAGCCATGACTGTGTAACTCCTTCTGCTGTCTGGCCTGCACTCTGTCTCCTCCCCACCCACAAACAGTGTGCTGTGCTCTCAGACCCTGCCCACTTCTATTATTCTCTTTGTTCTGATGTAAAAAGCCTCCTCTTCCAGCCTTCAAAAATCCTGTTTTTCTACTTTATTTCAGGGTTCCAGCATGCCTTGACTAGGCCACGGACCCCTCAATTTCTGGAACCTAAACAGTTTTTCAGAAATCCTCTATACTGCAAGGTACTAGCCCTGACTTTTGGATTTTGGTACCAGTAGAAGTTAATTTTTTTCGCCCTCCCTCCCACCCCCTCCTCCACGACTTGTTAAATACACCTAAACCACTCCCCCTTCTATGCACCTTTCTCCCATTGGCCATCTTGCCATACACAAATTTAAAGCTACAGAACACCTTCTAGAGTGTGTTCCTGCCCCAGAGAACTACATCTCTAACTGCCCCTTGCCTCATCACTCCCTCCTCTCCCCCTTCATAAGGCAAACCAAGCTAATTCCCTCCTACTACTTTCCATTGCCCCACTCTCCCTCAGAAAGATGAAGCTGGCATTACCTATATTATGTGCCGTCTCCCTAACTACTGCACTGGTATTGACTGACTTCTGTGAGACAGTGCTGGCCTGTGATCAACAGCGCCTCTCCTTCCTCTCATTCTCCCCCTCTCCCCTGTCTCAACCCTCTTCACTCACAACTAGGGATAAGTCTACCCTGGGGTACATCTCTCTCTCATCCTACTCACTAAAGAAGAACACTGCCTCCTTGGCCACTACCTGGTTAACCTCTCCTGGTCTCCTTCTATTCCCTCCTGCCCATACATTCTCCTACTATCACTACTCTCCCTTGCTGGGGACATTGAATACAACCCTGGCCCAACAAACTCCCATATCACCCCCACCTCCAGCATCTGGACAAATGCCCCTGGTCTTAAAATTGCACATATCAATTCCTGCAGCCTTCCATCTAAATTCATTGACCTTGAGGCTTGGATTGACCTACACAAGCCCCATATTCTAGGACTCGCTGAAACATGGCTAAAGCCACACCACACCAAAAACACCTTCAAAATACCTGGCTACTCTTACCTATGCCTCGACAGGCCAGGCAGGAAAAAAGGTGGCAGTGTGGCCCTGCTCCTAAAGGAACCCGTCTCAGCTAGCATTGTCCTACACTCTGACCCTTCCTCACCTAGTGAATGACTACTCTCTGAATTGACCCTGGGATCCTGCAAGAAACTCTATATTGGCTGCTGCTACAACCCCTCCGAGAACGGAACCATTGGACTCACCAGCCTCCTCCAAGGCCTGAGCTCTCTAACTCCCCATAGGTAATCTATCTTCTCGGCGACTTTAATCTAAACTGGCTGAGCTGCCACCAGCCTGACTATATATCCCTGTTAAAGCAGCACAACCTAGTGCAGGTGATCACTCTTCCCAAAAGACTTAATCCACACTCAGCCACCCAGACTCTACTAGACTGGATCCTCATAAACAGGGAGGAATGAGCATTACACGCTGGCACCATGGCTGACTCTGTAAGTGATCATTCATCAACCTATCTCCTCTGGTGTTCCAAACTAAAGCGCTGCCCACCCAACTACCTATCTCTAAGAAATTTCAGTTGCCCAGTCTCCACAAATATCCTCACGGAGGCCCAGTCCTTGGACTGGTCCATGCTTTTTTCCTTTCCAGTGTAGCCATGGCAGTTTCCACATTTACCCAGACTCTACTAACACTCCAGGACCGCTTTTTCCCTGTCACTACCAGACGGGTCAGAGGCGGGTGCTCGCTCTGGGTCTCTAAAGACCTCCTAACCCTTATGAAGGCCAGAGACCACGCCTGGTCCACTTTCAAAGCAACCCCCTCTCCTGCCCTCTGGGATGCTTACAGGCACATAAGGAACAAATGTAAGCAACAGGCCGAATTTTTGAAACAGACCCACTTCAGCAACCTTCAAGAGGCCAACCTTGGAGACCCTAGAAAATTCTGGGACTCAATCAGCTCCCTCCTAAACCCCCATTCCAGCTATGCTGCACCACATCTCAACTCCCAGGATGGGCTGCTGACTGACCTTCACGATGTGGCCAGTGTCTTCAACTGTAAGTTCACCAACTTATCCATGTACCTAAATAAGCTGCCAACTGCCCAACCTCAAAGCCCGTCCCTAATATCTGACACACTGCCATCATCCTCCAGCTCTGCCACTCACCTGCAAATACCCCCATTCTATTTTAAAGCCCTCTCCATACATGATACAGTGAAGCTACTCAAACATCTACCTAACCACGGCTCCTACGGATCTGATAGCCTATCTCCAGTCTTTCTAAAGCTGATCTCTTCGGTGATTGCCAAGTCACTCACCTTCATCTTTAACCTTGCGCTTTCCACCTCCTCCATGCCTGACCCATGGAAGATAGCTAAGGTTATCCCCATTCTTAAATCCGGTGACCCCAAATCCTCCAACAATTACCATCCAATATCCATCCTCCCTCATCTCAGTAAACTACTCGAGAGAGCAGTCCACAATCTGCTCACTGAGTACATAAGCAAATACACCCTTTTATGCAACCAACAGCATGGCTTTTTCAAGAATCATTCCTCCGCCACTGCCCTCGATTTACTGACCGACCACATCCTCTCTAACATGGATAATGGTAAAGCCACCGGGGCTGTCTTCATTGACCTCTCAAAGGCTTTTGACATGGTTAACCATGCTCTCCTTACCTCCAAGATTAGCCTCCTTGGTTGTTCTCAGAAAGTCACAAGCTGGTTCACTAGCTACCTTACTGATCACTCACAATTCCTGTGTATTCGTCAAACCTGCTCCCCCACCCTGCCTGTCTCTGTGGGGGTCCCTCAAGGCTCAATCCTGGGTCCCCACCTTTTCTTCTTATTCATTAATGCACGTCCCTTCGACTGCCTCAACTATAACTCTCTCCTGTATGCCGATTACCTTGTCCTCTTCCACAGTGACAAATCCACGGCCGCAATTTCCTCAGTTCTCTCACACAACTATGCTGCAGCCCACAGCTGGTTCTCAAAAAACCTCCTCTTAGTCAATGCCAAAAAAACTACATCCATGCTGTTTGGATCTAAGCCCTTCCTGGCCAAAACTAAAAACCATGCCCCCTTACGCATTCTCACCCCAGATGGTACAGCCCTGGAGGACATCAACACCTACAAATACTTAGGAGTACTGCTCTACCCCTCCCTCACTTTCACTTAGCATGCAAATTCCCTTGTCAGAAGGTTCCATCAAAAGTTAGGTGCTGCCTATAGATTCAGGCAATACCTTACCCCTGAAGCTAGACTAGCCATTGTCCAGGGTAATCTTCTCCCTATTCTTGACTACTGCTCCCCTATTTATGCCAGGATCTCAGCTACTGCTATGGCTAAACTCTCCGCTGCCTACAACAGTGCCTGCCACTTTGCTTTATTGGCCCCATTCTCCACCCACCACTGTACCCTCTATAATACCCTTGGATGGCTACCACTGCAAGGTCACTTTGACCTAGCCCTCTGCTGCATGGTGGACAATGTCATCTGCATGGCTCCAGAATCCCCCCTAACTACCCTTCTGAAAACCTGAACACTCCTCCACAAACTCAGCTCAAATGGTACTCCTCCTCTAGCTGTTCCTAGGGTATCCACTGACATGGGTAGCAGAGCTTGGTCTGCAGCTGCCCCCTTGCAGTGGAACAAACTACCAGCTGAACTCCATTCCATTGACACAGACTCCAGTTTCAAGTCCCAACTTAAAGTCTGGTTCCTGGAAAACTCATCCTGCTCATGCTCCCAGGGGTCTCCCACCAACCCACACTTGTCAACTCCCCAGCCCAGGGGTTACCCACCTACCCACACTAGTCAACTCTCTTGCCTACAACTGTTATATTGCATTGTTCACAGTAATATTTGACTTCCTTGCCTGTATGTACTATATATACATTTTTTTTACTGAGTATTCTGTGCATTACTTGCTCACTGGATGATGCAGTCTCACATTGTACACTGTGCCTATGATTTGTTTGTTTGTATCAAGTCTTCTCATGTCTGATATTGGAACCTTGTATTCACTGTTCTCAAATGGACCTATGCATCAAACCTGAATATTGTGTCTACTATTGTTGCTTGTATCAAATCTGTTTCATGTGTACTACTGTTACCTTGTACTCCACTGTCACTCTGCACCATGTGTTATGGCCAAGGTTGTGCTGAAAACGGTCCCTGGGATCAGTGCACTCACCCGGTTATCAAAGTCATAAATAAATAAATAAATTATTCTAACAGAAATCAAATAAAAGATGCAACAGAGATGCATACAATTTATGTCTGATGCTGTTATCGGGCAATTAAAACCAGACTTCTCCATTCAGTTCAAGTCCGCCTGTCTGAACATATAATCAGAATATATGACATGGAGCCTGTGGTGTGATCACAACATATCCATTACCTAAACACATTGCTAGTATGCAGAAGCAGTAAGAGTGTATGTGTGTACCAGAGAACAGTTGGTGCTAATGTACAGTATATGCAAGGGACAACTGCAAACCAAGAAAATATTATTTCACAAATGCACAGAATCAAATGGTACACAAGATGCATGCCTGGCTTTCTGAACTGAATGGTGTCTACATTTTCAATACTGGAGTGAAGACATATTGAAAGCATAATAACGTCAGCCAGTCTACACATATGAGATCACCGAAGGTTAAACATATGTCGCACACTGCCAAAGCCTTTGCCTTTCTTCTATGAAGGACTCCAAAGTCAGAAGGGAGAAAGGGTACCAGGTCAGAGAAACAGTTGTATAGCAACATTTTAAATGTAAAAGTGCTACATTACATAAAATGTTATCTAGCTGCAGGGAAAGATGAAGAACAGAAGTATGAAATAAAATAAATTGGAGTCTGATGTTATTCTAAGAACAACACTCTAAAACATGCAATGTGCAAAGGTACATAGAGAAATGGGAAGCTACAAAAAGACACAACTTATCTGGTGCTGGTGTTTTTCACTAGCACTCTTTATTAATTTGCAATTGCACTGCCTAGAGGAACACTTCACCTGTAAGTATAATTTTGTATTTTTAATTAATAAAGTGTAACGTAATTGAACTGAACTGCCCATTGCTCAGTGCCAGTTTGTTTTTGTACAGATGTAATGACATAGGCGCAGTCAAGGGTGTGAAAATATAAAATTTATAAAAAACAGTCTACAATTATAAAAACAAACAGTACACCTGCTGCCGATGCAAAATAACAGAACTCATATGAGTTCCTGACAGAAAAACAGAAATGCAGCCATCAGGGCAGTCTAGCTAATTACTGAGTGTTTGCAATACATTTTAAACGTTTTCCAAATAATCTCTAATAGCCTTTAGGGTTTAAAATTGCATTTGTATGAACACTTTTTCCTCTCCCTATGCTCAGCCTCTATTCATAAACTCATAATGTTCACTTTCTTGAATTGGCACTCTGCTCCATCTTCACTATCTAAACAGACTATTCCAGCTTTTTTATTTTCCTGTCTTGTCTTCTTATCTCTCACTGTAGTGGACATATACAATTTAGATCCCAAACTCTGAAATTCCAAAGTCCTGGCTTGCTCCCAGACTGACTCAGTATGCTCTCTGTCTGTGGAGCACTGGTCCCAACTCCACTACCCGATACTCTGGCCTATCTCATCTATTGTCTACCAGCTCCACTTCTCTTTCTCCTTCGCATTCCTCTCTGATGTCTTCACTCTCCTGTTGGGCATATGCACAACCCTCAGAATGGGCTCTAAACTAGGTCAGTCCAGAATTTTCTGAGAAGAGAGCTCAAAAACACCAAGTGTGGTTATTTTTAACTCAAATGAAAAAGCTATAAAGCTATATCACTATACTGAACATAATCTCAGATCCATACCAGAAAACAATATATCCTTGCATAAAACTGTTAAGTCAATCAGCTTCTCTGCATCCCCCCACCCTCTGATTGCTGGACCCACATTTGCTTCTTCATGTTCTCAAGTAAAAAGTGCCAGTTCCTGTCATGAATACTATGCAGTGGAACACTTACAATGGGAGGAGTAAGCGTGGATGTAATTCTGACAGGAACAGGCACTTTTTCTTAGTACTTTTTTCCCCAAGGCAACCAGTCAGCCATACCTTCACGTCCTGGCATCCTTTGTGGTCTCTGGCAGCCATCCTGAGGACCTTCCGGGCTCCAAATTGGGTCCTGCAGCTCCATCCAGGTGGCTTGCCCCCCACGGTGGGGAGGTGGAGCGCCCCTGCTTGCTCATCCACCAGGACCGGATCCAAAGCTGCTACGCTCCCTTCGGATCCGAAAGCATCCCCCATAGAGACGGCCATCATGCTGCTGCCATGACTGGTGCACATTTTCCCTGTTCAGTGTTTGCCCTTGATGTGTGTGGCATGCAATGACACCAAGGGACAAGAGCGCATGTGCTTCCACATGCACTCCTCCCCAGTATCTGCCCCAGCACGTCTCCCCGTACTGCCTATGCACTTCATCGCCCCCAGCCTCCGCAGGCGGCCACTGGTGCACCGACAGCTGCATACCCCCCCTCCCTGGAGAAGAAGAGCAGTCCTACAGATGCTTGATCCCTCTCCTCCCCCGCCAACCTCCACTGACTCAGGTCTACTCCCGAACCCGGGTCGGTGGTGTGGCATGAGTTGTGGTGTCCAGCACCTCAACCCTCAGTGCCACCAGGCCAGCAGGAGCAGGCACTTTTCACTTGAGAACACAAAGAATGAAACATAGAAATTGTCAGCAGATAAGGATCTCTAAGCCCATCCAGTCTGCCCATAGGCCCTATACATTGTTGTGACCATGGACCCTATATGATCTATAGCTTCACATCACTCCCTCCCCTCTCAGGCTTCCCTTGTGCCTGTCCCAGGCATGCTTAAACCTCTCCATTGTACTTGCCCCATTAGCTCCTGTGGCAGACTATTCCAAGCATTGACTACCCTTTCTGTGTAGAAAAACTTCCTCACATTACCTCTTAATCTACCCCCTTCCAATTTAATATTGTGCCCCAATGTTCTAGTACTTTTTTCTACATTGGAAAAAGTCCCTCATTTGCACCTTGTTTATGCCCTTGAGGTACTTGAAAGTTTCAGTTATTTCCCTCTGCTGTCTCCTCTCCTCCAGTGAGTACATATTGAGGTCCCTTGCTCTCTCCTCATATGTTTTGTGGTGCAAGCCCTGCACCATCTTTGTTGCCCTTCTCTGGATAGTCTCCACCTTATCTATGTCCTTGCACAGGTGTGGCCTCCAGAACTGCATGCAGTACTCCAGGTGAGGCCTTACCAATGTTTATACAATGGCATCGCTACCTCCCACCTCCTGCTAGTGATACCACTGCCTATGCACCCCAGCATGCCACTGGCCCTCCCTGCCACCTTTGTAAACTGCTTTGATACCTTAAGGTCATCAGAGATTATAACCCCTAGGTCCTTTTCCTCTTTAGTGACAGACAGCTCCTCCTCCCCCAACCTGTAGCTCTCCATATGGTTCTCTCTACTCAGGTGCATTATTTTGCACTTCTTTGCATTGAACCTTAGTTGCCACATCTCTGTCCATCTTTCAAGCTTCTCCAGGTAGCTCTTCATTTTATGCACCCCTCCTGGAGTATCCACTCTGTTGCAGATCTTGGTGTCATCTGCAAACAGGCAGACCTCCAACCCCTCTGCCATGTCTCTAATGAAGACATTGAACAGGACTGGTCCTAGTACTGATCCCTGTGGTACTCCACTGGTCAGCCCTTCTCCCCAAACTGTACCCCATTTTCCACCACCCTCTGTCTCCTGTCTGTTAACCAGTTCCTAACCCAGTTCACCACCTTGTCTCCCATACCCAGACTACCTATCTTGTTAATCAGCCTTCTATGTGGGATGGTGTCAAAGGCTTTGCTGAAATCTAGGTAGGTGACATCTACTCCCCCTCCATGATTTAGTTCCCTAGTCACCCAATCAAAAAATGTCGTTAGATTCATTTGACATGACCTTCCTGCTGTGAATCTGTGTTGCCTCAGATCCTGAGCACCACTGGATTACATATGTACTACTATCCTTTCTTAAGGCAGTGTCTCCATGATCTTTCCCACCACTGAGGTGAGGCTGACTGGCCTGTAGTTCCCTGCCTCCTCACTACTGCCACTTTTGTGCAGTGGGACTACATGTGCCCTCCTACAATCCTCCGGAATGACACCTGTGTTTAGTGACTCTGTGAACAGGGCCACCAGAGGCACTGCTACTTCCCTTCACAGCTCTTTTAATATCCTAGTTTGGATGCCGTCTGGCCCCATGGCTGGCCTTATCCACCTTCAGCTTTGTGAGTTCTTCCAGAACTTTCTCCACTGTGAATGGACTGGTATCCACCTCTCCCCCCCCCCCATTGCCTCTCCAACCCAACTGTAGTCCTTGACCCTCTCCCTCCTTAGTAAATACTGAGCAGAAGTATTTGTTCAGTATTTCTGCCCTGTCCAGATCCCCCTCCTTATTTCTCCCTTCTCCCCTTTGAGCCTCACAATCCCCCCCTCCCGGGTTTTCTTCTTTCACTGATGTACCTATAAAATACCTTATTCCCTTTGTTTGTAGACTGAGCTAAGCCCTCTTCTGTCTGTGCCATTGTCCTCCTAACAGCCTTCCCTGCTTCCCTTAGACATTGAAGGTACACCTCCCTGTCCTCCTCCCTTTGGCTACCCTGATATTTTCTGAAACTCAGCCTTTTAGCCCTGACTTTGTCCCCCACCTCTTTGGAGAACCATAGTGGTTTCCTTCTTTTCCTTTTCGCCACTATCCTAACGCATTGGTTTGTTATATCCACTACTGCTCCTTTCAGTTTCTCCCATTGTTCTTCCACCCCCTTTATTACCTCTCCCTTCCCCAGGACTGCTTGTATACATCTACCAATTTCAGTGAAATCCACCCTCATGAAATCTAATACTCTTGCCCCTGTGTGGCTTAACTTAGTCCATGTCTCCATGCTGAACACACCATGTGGTTGTCACTGGACCCCAGCTGCCCTTCCACCTGTATTTCTTCAACTCTGTTCCCATTGGTCCATACCAGGTCCAGAATCAACTCATTCCTGGTTGTCTCATGCACCAGCTGCCTGAGTCCAACCCCCTGCAGGGATTCAAGGATGGCTGTGCTTCGGGCTGAAACAGCCATCTGGGTGGCCCAATCCATGTCTGGCATATTGAAATCCCCCAGTAGCAGGATTTCACCTTCAGCTGCCATGTCATGTATGTTCTCCACTCGTTCCCTGTCTACTTCCTTCCTCTGTGCCAGAAGTCTGTAGATCACCCCTGTGCATATTATTGTTCCATTCCCTGGCTCCATGGTGCCCACATTACCTTGGCCACCCCCTGTCTTCCCTGAACTTCTGTAGACTTTATAGCATCTCTGATGTACAGGGCACTCCCCCACCCTTCTTACCCTCCCTGTCCTTCCTGAACAGTGTATAGCCTGGTACATTGAGTTCCCAGCCATGATTAACAGAGTACCATGTTCCTGTTATTACTGCAATGTCAAGGTCTGCATCTGCCAACAAGGCCTCCAGGTCTGAAACTTTATTTCTTAGGCTACAGGCATTTGTTAGCATGACCTTCCATGTTTTACAGTCTGCCTTCCCTCTGCTATTTGTTCTCCCTCTCCAGTGTCTTCCTCCCACCCTGGTTTCCTTTCCTATGTGCTGTTGCCCCCCATATCACTCATTATACATTCTTTACCTGCCTGCCCCTCCCTGCCTGCTTTAGCTGTTCCTGTATTCAACTTATGTTCCCATGGAAGGGTGTTCCTAAGCCTCCTGACCCTCCTGGCTCTCCTCCATTGGCCAGTTTAAATGCTCACAGCTGAAGCATTTAAACTTCTCACAAAGGACCAAGGTCCCCTTCTCAGACAGATGCAAGCCATCCTCCTTATATAAGCTCACATCTGCCCAGGTCAGGGCCCCAGTACCCTATGAAACCAAAACCCTTCCTTCCACACTAATCCTTCAACCAGGAGTTGAAGGTATGGATGTGGATGTGGAGTGTCCTAGCTTCCCCTGTGCCCTGGACAGGTAGCACCTCCAAGAATGAGATGGACAGGAATTTGCAGGGCTGGTGATCAGAGGGTGGGGGGTGCCACTGGACACCAGGGAAATATAATGTTACAGGAACGACAACTGGAGGGTAGAGGATGCCACTAGATTTGAGGGAAATATTAAAGGTTAGCACGTTAGTGATCAGAGGGTGAGGGGGGTGCCACTAGACTCCAGGAAAATATTAAAGGTTAGTGAGCCTGTGATTGGAAGGTGGGGGGGTGGCACTAGACACCAGTGAAATACAATATTATGGGGCCACAACCAGAGGGTGGGGGTGCCACTAGAGACACCAGGTAAAGGTTTTTTCATTTTCCTATCTGAATATTGGAATAATTACACAAATTGTGGATTGGTTCTGCATTCCATGTGTGTTATTAGTTCAGCAAGAAAATTCCCTAGAACATGGCAAAAATTCACCAAACACATTTGGAAGACTTCCAATTTTGCCAAAGGTGAAATTTCAGAAAATTTAGTGGACATTTATGAACTTTCTTGAAAGTTTCACTAAAGTGAAATTTACAGCTTTTGTCCAGCATAACACCAGACCTTATGCCAAGTATACTGTTCTATGAAACTGAAATATTTCACTTGGTGAACTATTTCGCCTTATTCCGCAATTACACAAAAGTTTTCGCCTAGGAAAAATGAAATTTCGCCTGGTTTTCCGATTTAGCATAATGGTGACATTTCATGTAAAATGCTTTGATCGGCCAACTTTGCACATTAATGCTTAAAATTTCACCTTGCGGTGCAATTTTGCTGATGTAACTTTTGATTTCGCCAGTGAAATTTTACTCCAAAAATGAAATTTTCAATGCATTGTGGGAAAATAGGTCAACTATCATGTGCAGCTTGTTTACAGCTCATTCTGCTGCATGTTGAGTCAGAGAGCAGTCTGCTGTGTTGCATCAGAGCTAATAAAGCCTTTTAAAACCTCTTTAAAACTTGTTTTTGAGAGCTAATTGCTCCAAAATAAACATCTTTTTCGTAGTGCTGCTAAGGAACATTTTCTAATTTTGTGGATTTTTGCATAATACTTAGTTTAATTAGGTTTTACTTTTGTCTGTGTCTTTGAAGAAGTTAAGTGGTGGTAAGGTAGGAGTCTAAACCAGTGCAGGCCATTTCTAGAGTTTTACAAACAGATTACTCACAAATTGTGAATTTTTTTTACTTTTATTTCTTACTTATTTTGTTATACATATATTTTTGATTATTTATGCTCCTGCTCCTCGGCCATCTAAATCTGGGGGGGGGGGCCCAGCCCCATCACCCTGGTATCCACCAGCTGGCACAAGTACCCAGGGATTACCCCCCCCAGCAAGGTTGGCAGAGGGGGCCCTCCCCCACCAAAACCGGATCGGTTGTGTGCTGTGACTAGCCAGGTGTGGGGCCTGTGAGCTGCCCCTCATCATCCTCTGGGAGCCTTTTTTCCTGTTTTTCTCCCTCTTGCAGGAGTGCAGCTTGCAATGATGCCAGTGACTGGGCCCATGCACGCTCCTGTGTGCGAACAATCAAGCATCTTCCACCCCTCACCCCCTGTGATGCAGCTCCATGCCATCGAGCCCCAGGATCTGCTATGGGTCAAGTGAGCACCTGCTGCTGTAATCCCCCCTCCCTGGAGATGGAGAGCAGTCTATAGAATGCTCAGTCCATCTCCTCCCAGCCGACCCACGGCAACCCATGCTCGTTCCCAAACATGGGTCGCCGGCATGGTGCAAGTTATGGCATTCCATGCCTCAACTCTCATCGCCACCAGGCCAGCTAATTTTGCTATATTTTGACAATTTTTGCTTTCTCTGAAAAGTTATTCTGTTCTGTCTGAGAGTTCCTGCCACTGTTAGCCTGTCTTATGTATACCATTCTTCCACTTTTATTTGTGATTATGAATTCTAAAATTTTAAACACACAGAGCTGATCCATTATTTTATTTTTATTTGTTTGTGGTTAGTTCTGTTTGCTGGAGTGTTAACTTGTGTCACTTAAACTGTAAAAATCAACAGTTTTACATTTTTTTTGTATGGCAACTTAAGTACTTTTACTTGATCACTTGAACTTGTCCATTTACAGTTTCACTGCTTTGTTGAATTGCTCCTGTGTTTTATTGCTGGAGCTTGCCTCTGCACATTGTGTGGGGTTCCTGTTTTAGCTGACTTACCTTACTCTTTCTCTGTTACAGCATTGTTTGTTTAACACCTGATGAGTGCAGTATAAAAAACTATATCTTAGTATAGTAGTTTTCAAGAGATTGCTTGCTGATCCCTCCCATCCAGACCACTGCCATACTGTGGTACTCGCCTTTGTTGATGTTTTATTGTTGTCTCAGCCCTTATATAATAAAACAAATATGATATTAACTAAGTAATAACACATTACAGTACAGTACTTTAGTTGTCCAAACACAGGTGATCTGTAATTAAATTTGATCAAGTGTGCCCTTTTTCCTTGTGTGTGTTGCTTTAATTCCTGTTTTGGGAAAGAAAAAAGTTATCTTTCTGTTTTTACTAGAATAGGCTACCTACCATATATGGTATTAGTTGTACTGCTACCTGTTCTGATTGTGTTTGGACTTGTAATTGTAAGGAAGCCAGTACTGTTGGTGTGACGTGTGAGGTGTTATTCACACAGTTAGTAATACATCCTCTTCCTCTCTTGATACACTTACAGAGAAAGGCAAAGCTTTGAAGCAACAGCCAGCAAAAATGCCTGCTAAGAGATGTCCCAGTACAGGGGGGAAACATGGCAGGGGGGATGAGGGAGCTAATAAGTCTGTTGAAAAGAGTACAACATCAGTAAAGACCCGTGTTTTTCTTAAATAAGAAATAGCAAGAAATAACAAGAAATTAACGTACAAAAAGAAATAACAAGAGATTCACGGTATAACAAGAAATTCATGGAATAACAAGAAATAGCAAGAAATTCAGCATATAAAAGGAATAAAACAAAAAAAATGAATAAAGTGAAAAAAACAGCATTTTGGCCGTCAAAATCTAAATAAATGCTTGCAGCAGTTGTTGTTAAAGCTCCGTTGCTACCACAGAGATGGTCCACAAGAAAGCAACAGTGGAATTGTTTCAGTCACAAAACCTGCAAGACCATAGCATAATGTTGCTTGATATGATATAGTATACTAGGAATATAATTTCTAGTGTGTATACTGTAGAGTCATTTTGAGGTAGTTTATGAATGTAAATGTGATAGCAAGAAATAAAACTAAATTTTCAATGAATAAAAAGAAATAACAAGAAATTCCAGAAAAATAAAAATCATAAAAAATAAAAA
This sequence comes from Neoceratodus forsteri, assembly GCA_016271365.2. Classification (NCBI taxonomy): domain Eukaryota; kingdom Metazoa; phylum Chordata; order Ceratodontiformes; family Ceratodontidae; genus Neoceratodus; species Neoceratodus forsteri. The sequence goes on from CM028131.1 coordinate 540,399,792, forward strand.
GAATTTCACGAGTCTCTAAACATCAGTTCCAGTTCCCCACAGCAGTGAAAGCACATGTATGTCTGCAACAGTGTCCTCTGCTGTGGACTGTTATGGTGTGGCAGCTACCAGCAAAGGAGTTGTTGGCAGTACTGGCATACCTGTGCCTTACTTTTTTAAGGCTCCAACTGTTGCATCCATGCTAGTGGGGGATGATGACAGTGAGAAGAAGGGAGGTACTGACACCTCTCAGTGTGACTGTCTCTGTTCCTGTAAGAGTTGGTGATGATAGTGTTAAACCAGAGTCTGATAATCCTGGAGATAGGGATAGTCGGCACCCTGAGATGGTTGTAGAGAAAGAAAAAGGTGCCGTGCTGCAAGAAGACAGTGATAGGGAGGAGGACAAGGACATCATTGCTATTGTTGGTGATGATGACGACTGGGATGATCCCTCATGGCAGCCTGAGTTAAAAAATGTCAAATGTGATGTAGGCCATTTACATGCACAGCCCATGGGTCAATCTGTCAGCAAGCCTATTAGCAAACCTCCAAGCAGACAAGTCACCCCCCAAAAAAAAAGTACTCTTATGGAAGTGATGAGAGCAGCCCAAAAACACACACTCTTTCACACCTGTTTATGAACTATCCAAGTCCCAGAAGCATCAGAAGTCCAGATGTCAAAAGTCTCTAGTTTTGGACTTTTATGTGCTTGATCCTGCTGATGAGACCATAGCAATATGCCAACTTTGTCAAGCAATTGTTAGTCAGGGGGAAAAAGGGAAGCCACATATCCACCAGTGGCCAACACGCCCACCTGAAAAACAAGCATCCGCTGAGATGGCAGCAATACCAGAAGGATGCCAGAGCTGTTGGTGGCATCTCCCTCAGCAAGTTAAATGTAGTACAGCAAGAAGCGGGGGGCAGAGTGGGTCGGTGGTGGAGGAGAAGGGTGAGCAATCCTTTGCTCTCTCGAGTAGTGGGCATAGCAGTGGAAGTGCCAGTCCCAGTCCCTTGAGTCAGAAAAGTACACCACCACACCCACAAGCAACCAAAATAACTTGTTTCATGCAGTCTACAAAGCCCCAAGAGTCAAGTGTCACCCCTAAAAGAACATTATTGCTGCCACAAGTACAGCATTCTGGTCAAACAGCCCCAAAGATGCAGCCCACTCTGAAGACCATCCTTGAGTGGCAGACAAAGTACCCACCCAATCATGCTGCTGCACGAAAGTTAAATCCTGCCACTGCTGAAATACTGGCCATCAATCTGATGCCATTCTCATTCATGGAGAATGCTAGTTTCCACAAGTTTATGGCTTGTGCCTGTCCCAAATGGCAAGTTCCATCGCAAACCTATTTTACAAAGCATGCCATGCCAGAGATGAACAGTAGAGTGGATGATTCCAGTAGACATGCATGAAGCATAGTGCATCACACTATATCCATCATAGCATGGATATGTGAACCAGTGGACAAACATCAGCAAGCTTGTATCTATGTATAACAGCACACTGGGCACAGTTGCCTGGGGCAGTACTTGATTTTAGGCCTGGCAAAACCTGCATGAAGCAAAATTGTGGTGGTAGCAACACACCTGGTATTCGGCAGCATGCGCCACTGAGTATGACAAGTGTTACAGGTTCTCACATGGCTGCAAAAATGCTTAGTGTTCTGCTGGATGACATTGATGGGTGGCTACATACACAGTCACTCATAGTAGGATTCATCGCAAGTGATAATTGCTCCAATGTAGTATTAGCGATGGTGGTTTTTAAGGGTGCCCTGCCTGGCACACTGCCTTAATCTTGTTGTTCAGCAGTTTCTTTTGGTAATTTGGTGTTTTAGCTTATTATTTATGGGAAATGTTTTTATGTGGAGTTATTTATCCATATGTTTATGTTTTTCTCTTTTGTTTTCATTGATTTTGTTTCTGAATATGTGTTTATTTATCTGTACTGCACCCAGAGCCTCAAGGATTAGGCGTCTTTTAAATAAATGTTGCCTTGCCTTGCCTCAACCATGCAGACATTAAGGAAACAGTTACTGTTGCCTGTTGCATCTGTGTCCACTTCACCCATTCTGCAAAGGCCCGTGACCATCTACGTGAGCTGCAGCACAATAACCATCTGCCTCAGCACCAGATGAAGCTTGATGTTCTGACCAGGTGGAACTCCACACTGTACATGCTTGACTGGCTGTGTAAACAGTATAAGGCTGTGTCAGAATACCTGTTGCTGCACACCACCCGTAACATTGCTGGAGTGTCCAGCACTCTGGCAACAGAGTAGTGGTGCCAAATGGATGGACTAATATGTATTCTCCATCCATTTGAGTGTGCTCCACAGACAGTGAGTGGGGACACTGCTTGTATAAGTCAATCCATACCCCTCATATGTGTGCTGAGGCAGCCACTAGTTAATGTATGACATCAGATGGAGGCAAGTGGGGATCATGGCAGTTGTGATCTAATGGATCACATGCTCCATGTGCTGGACACAAACACCCATTTATCCAACATTTTACAGTTGGCTGACTTTGCAATCGCCACCATACTGGATCCACACTACAAACATGGCCTGCCTTCCATAACTGAAGGAGGTCATTAGTAAATACAATAGTTGACAGAGAACCTCATTAGGATGGTACATGAGTCACATATGAAAAAGGTACACACTGTGGTGAAAACAGAAGTTGCTACCACCACCAGCGGCTCACAGGCAACTCAATCAGAGAAAATGGGCAAGGCAGAGCAGAAAACAGCAAGCAGTCACATTTGTGATGTTCTCTTTCAGGTAGGAGTGGAAGATATGGAGGAAAAGGAGGAGGAGACAGATAAGGCAACTGGACTCTAGGCAGCAGAATGAATGGTTGAGACCTACATTGGGGACCCAAAGCACCTTGCCATTACTGATGATTCACTGCTGTACTGGAGCAGCAAAATGACTGATTGGCCAGCACTAACATCGGTTGCTGTGAAATACCTGAGCTGCCCACCATCTAGTGTCAGTGTGGAATGATTGTTTAGTGTGGCAGGGGCCATTATGAGTGACCATAGGACCAATTTTTCACCCAAGAATGTGTCAATGCTAGCATTCATCGAAATGTACGAAAGGCACATTCCATACAACACACTGATGTCAGTGGTCTTGCCACAGGAACTGTCTCAGTGATGAGGATGATGACAATCCCTCTACCTCACATCTTGATATACCCAGTGCTGCACTTTTCACCCTCTCCCCACCCTTCCTACATTCCTTCCTCCCCTCCTCTCTTCCCTTTCCCTATGACTCTGGCACTTCTTATCTGTTGTCTATTTTCTCTGACAAATGCCGCTGGCTGCCTTGTTACAATGCTACCCTTGAATTGTATTAATCTGTACTCTGTTTGCAATGTCCACATTGTTGTAATGTCTGTCTTGATGTTCCCCATAATTTGTATTTCTCTGACGTGGAACCTTTGTAAAAGAGCCAAGGCTCAAAGGTATTTGTAATCCTAGACTTAATAAATAAGGCATCCACCAGCAGTGAGGTGGATGAAGCAGCAATGGTGAGAGAAATGCCACCTGGTGAGAACTTCTGCCTTGAAGACTGTGAGGAGTGCTTCTTGGATGATGTGGAAGTAGAAAAAGGCTAAGTTTACTCGACTGCCACCCCACCCCCAACCACTGTCGGCTCAGTATGGTGTTATACCTTATTTTTAGCTATGTACCATTGGATTGGTTATGGTAATGTGTTCTCTGCTGCAGTGTGTATACGTTTCATTTGATCACCCTTTTCTGTAACCTGTTGTTTGGTCACCACCAGTCCCCCAGCCTATAAAAAGCAATAGTAATGTAATTACCATAACCATAAAGATTTTGCATGATTGCAGTTATAATATTTTGCTGCCAAAAATATCTTACTTTTCATGTTGACTATCAACCCCATCTTACAGCAAGATATGTTGTCTTGATGTCCTTAAAAGTGCCCATGCTGGCAAATGTCACACCATCCCCCTGGCCCCTCTCATCACCTGACACACCCATGCACTCCATGTGACCAAAAACAATATTTTTTGCCACTTAATGTCGGTGACATGTACAAGAACCCTAGCTGCTAGTACAAGTAGCATATGAATGTAACATGCTCATCCAACTATTAACACCACAAGTTGGACAAATTTTGAAAAATGGTAAATGGTGGCTATCTTTAATGACGCAAGTCATTAATTACAAAAGTAATCATGAAAAAGCTTAACAACTTACAACATCAAATTCCCCCCAAAAGATTACTTATGCTATACTACCAGGTAAAAGTTATTGGACCAAAACTGTGACAGTTTCGGGGTAGGGCAGGTGGAAGTGCTTGCTGTCCTCAGTTTGAATTCCAAATTTTCATGATAACTGCAGCTATGCCAGCTCAAATGATTAGAAAAGACATTAGCCCTCACCACCTAATTATTTACTAAACACCATCTCAACCATCCATTTCCACATATAGCTCCTCCCTGTATGTGGATGGTGTTTACTTGTTAATGGTATGGACACCAGTGGCCAACACTGCAGTTCAAGCAACACCCCTGTCTTTCACACAACACAGCTCCTGCAGGGCCTGGATGGATATAGTTATCACACAGAGATACAATGAAACCTCAACAGAGGAAAATTACCTAAGCAAGATCAAAGATAGAAAAAAAATGAATACTCGTCAATCTGCATACCTGGTTTTAGCAAGCAAGTTGGAACAAGCAGAGAAAAAAATGTATACTTACCATACCCCATGATGTCATTAAACTGCAGAAATTGCCCCCAGAAGGAACATGCTGTGCAGGGCACATGATTCCAGACCATGATGTAGCCCAGTAGCAGCCATTCCCCTTCCCCTAACAGTACTGCGTACCGGGAAATAAGATAAAAAAAGAATGAATTTTGAGGATTGTAAAAAGCTCCAGCCCTCCCACCAACACCCTTCCCCCCCACAGAAGACCATTAAAAATGAAGAAATGCTTACCTCAGGTACTGAGAAAGTGGAACCATTGCACAATTGAATAAATCCACCAGATCTGATTGAACAGCAGTGGCAGCAGGAACAAGAGTTAACTTAATCGGAATTCCTGATGTTGACAAAAGCAAAAAAGAACACAATTACTATCAGACTCAGACATCCAAATGGCAGTAGTAGACATACCACACTAGTCATGAACATTTCAATACTTACCATCTGTGTTGGGATTGGGAAATGTGGTGCATTCAAAATCCCTGGATCCTATTTCCAGCCTGGCATGATGATGTCATCCACAGCACACTGAAAAATAATTTAAAAGCAGTACAAACATAATAGAACTCAAGACGCCATAATACCAGCTCACCAACAAACCTATCTTACACAGGAAAAAAAATAAAGACAGATACTTACATGTTCAATTGCAGCAGTATGGACTGTGAAGATGATCCATCATCAACCAACCAGAACAGTACTTCTTGTTGCAACTTGGCAAGCAATAGTCAGAGACAGCAGCAGGCAGGCAGAAAGCTACAGTGCCCCAAATTGTCATTCACTCCCCGCTGCCAGGCAAGCTACAACCACAGAGTCAGTCAGTCAACACAGCCAGCCAATCAGGACAACAGCATAGGGAAATGAAAATTGTACATTTCTATCTCAATCAATTGAAAAAGCAGCAACAGCAGGAGGAAACAATTGCAAGTAGCAGCAGCATTTTGCAGGAGGAATTCATTTTCTCTTCATGGATTGGCACTCCTTTTCAGGTCTCTGAGGTGGTGGCACAGCATGTAACTTCAGGACTGACAGCAGTTTTCAGTCTCAGTTTGATGTAACATTTTTTCCTGTAACATTTCTGGACATGTACAGCCTGTTCTGCACTGCAGAAACAAGATTCAGCATGACCTCAATTTAAACAGTGGACCAAAGACCATGTTTTGGTTCGAGTGGTGGCTTGGGTGCCATATAACAACATGGCTGAAACCTAATTTCAGTCTGAATTTACTGTAACATTTTTTGGAAAACATTTCTGGACTTGTAGGCCCTGTTTGGCACCAGCAGCACTGAGTTTCAGGCTGAAATCATTGGTAAACAGGGCCCAAAACAGCAATATAATGTCTGGGTGGGGGGGTGGCACAATTAATATCATGGCTCAGACCAGATTTCAGTCTCCACTCTATGTACCATTTTTTGTAACATTTCTGGACATGTACAGCCTGTTCTGCACTCACAGAAACAAGATTCAGCATTACATCAATGTAAACAGTTGACCAAAGACCATGTTTTGGTTCGGGGGGTGGCTTGGGTGCCATATAACAACATGGCTGAGACCTGATTTCGGTCTGCATTTACAGTAACATTTTTGGGGAAATATTTCTGGACTTGTAGGCCCTGTTTGGCACCAGAAGAACTGAGTTTCAGCCTGAAATCATTGATAAACAATGGCAGTAGCTGCATTTTCAGGTCCCTGAGGTGGTGGCACAGCATGTAACATCAGGACTGAGGAGATTTCAGTCTTAGTTTGATGTAAACTTTTTTGGAAACATTTCTGGACTTGCAGGCCCTGTTTGGCACCAGCAGCACTGAGTTTCAGGCTGAAAACATTGGCAAACAGGGCCCAAAACAGTAATATAATGTCTGGGTGGTGGTGGGGGGCACCATTCACATCATGACTCAGACCAGATTTCAGTCTCCACTTTATGTACCATTTTTCCTGTACTTATGTAAGTTATGTTGTTATAAGTTATGTGCTTATGTAACTGTTTCTATGACTGTTGTGTACGTATTCGGACTGATGGTGGCACTGGCAGCTGCACAGAGTCAAAGCAACTGCCACCAACCCTAACCACACACAACAGACAGAGACAACAGCATCACATAGCTTTGGTAAAAAATGTTTGTTCATAAAAACAAATTACTATACTTGACATTTGTGGATAGGAGGAAATATAAATAAGGTGTAAAATAAAAGAAGCAGAAAGGTACACAGTTTACGGGCGCAGTACTACAAGTTGGGACGGGGACATGCAGGGTCAGACTCAGTCAGGGTAAGGGTATTCATATAAGACAGAGGGAGGGAAGCGAGGGAGCATAAACATTATATAAAACATAATAAATTAAATAGAAAACCACTGGGCAAGATCAGAAAAAGAACAAAGATGATATAGAAGAAAAAAAGGACAGAAAATACTTTTTTTTTTACTTTTTTAATTTTTGGGGTGTTTTTATTTTTAGGGGGGTGCAGAAGAAGAAGACTGAGACTTAGAGAAGACAAACGAAATAAAAAAAATTAGGTGCACTACCCAGTCACTTCCACCAAATGTGCCACTGCTGCCACCACCACCACCACCACCACCATCACCCCACCCACGACGCAGCTGCACCAGGAGGTCCAAGACCTTCTTTTGGTCCTCCTTTATTTTATCTAGGTCCCCCCTGACCTCATGGCAGAACTCATCCAACTGTTGCTGTACTCACTGCACCTCTGTGAGCACTGCCACCACCTCTTGGCGCACGGCCTCCAGGCCCTCCATCCTGACAACTAGACCTGCTGGGGGGAGCTGCTGCAGGCTGGGAGGATGCCAGTGCAGATTCTGGTGCAGCACGTCAGTGCCACTGATGCCGCTGATAGGTGGGGGGGTGGATCACTCCTGGACTCCAGCTGCTGTCTCCTGCTGGAACTACTGTGGCACCCACTAGGCTGCCAAATGCCTTCCTCCTAGTCGGCCCCATCTCTGCCTCCTGCTGCAGCTTCTCGCTGCTTGGAGAGCCACTCAACAGTGTGGTGGTACTGCAGGTGGCTCCTTTGTCCACCTGTCCCAAAAGTGGGACACTTTTTTCCCCCTCCTTACTTTTTTTCCACAAAGGTTGCAGTCACAGTGTTTTGGTACAATTTCTTCAAAGTCTGAGAAGTTGGCTGTAAGATATATTAGATTTTTGTCTGTGTGGCTGGGCACTGAAAGCAAGAAAAAGTGAATTTCCAGCTGTGACTTCTATATCCTTCAGTTTATATATGTCCCTGTACAGTTTTCAAAGTCAGATCCAAAACATAGATCTGTTCTTTGTCAGTTGTGGCATTAAAATTAAGTCCCCAAGTGTTTTTGTTGAGCCAGGCCATAAATAAATCAATTTGTATCTGTAATAACTCCCTGCCAGATAATTAATATATTGTCAATAAAATGATAAATCTCAAACAACTTATGGAAGACTGGATTCTTATCTGACAGAAAAAAAATGTCCTCTATCCATGATGATACAAGATTTATATAAGAGGGAGTAACTGCAGTGGCCATTGCTGTAACATGACATTGATACTAAAATGTGTTATCAAAAAGAAAAGAATTACTCTTAAGGACCAGTTCTAAACCAGCATAGCAAGACAACTCCCTGAAACCAAATACAGTGTGGTCAGAAACAGTGCAGACAAAATCGTGAAAGTCAAAACTGTGAATGGAGAATACAGCCAGAGAAGAAAAAAGTGTAAGTTACAATATTTCACTGAAGTGGTGGTCCATGGAGTCATTGTGTTGTAATAGTAAATAGCACTTAAAAATTTTCGGCAGTATTCTCCATGCATGAATTTGACTTCAGCGGTCTTCACCAGATTGTTTTTACCATGCTGTATTTCCTTTTGCCAAGTTGTCATAGAGCCCTAAACCAGTGATCAAGAACTCTGAGCAAATTAATTCACTGAGATAATACTTACTGCATATAAATTAAATTCATTTTGTACAGATGAGTATAATGATTCAACATCACATGAAATCCATACAAAATTAGGTTGCCACTCTACATCATTCAGTTTATTGTGTATGTCTATTGTGTCATGGCTCTAGCTCTGAGTGTATTAAACTATATGAGCTATACTCTTGAAGAAATAAATCCAAGAATTTGGATAGATAATTCAATACAGAGCCTATTCTGGACACAACGGGGTGTCCAGAAGGGTGCGTTGCATTTTTATGTATTTTTGGCCATAGACATTATGTTGCTATTATAGGATTTGGTTGTCTTAAAAATTCTCCCTTTTTTTTGTGAGATCTAAGGATGAAAAATTGTCGTGTCTAAAATTATTCAGTTATTTTTTTATTGAATAATTGTGTTGGATTATTTGTTACTCACTTATAATAATTTTTATTTGAGAGTTGTCTCAAGCATTCTTTCCAAAACATGTCAACTGGCAACAAAACAGTACTGCCACCCTTATCAGCCTTTTTAATGATGACATCAGTCCAACTTTTAATGGCATGTTGAGCTTGTTGTTCTTTTATACTTAAATGTGGTAGTATTTTGACATTTATTTCCACCTCAAATTGTACAGTTTTTCAAAGTTATTAATGGCCTCTTTATCAGTATTGTGTTATGATTTGGGTCTAAACTTAGGTTTCCTCAAGCTCTGCTTATTTTTAAGATTCTCAATGATTTTCTCTGAATTAATTAGATCTATTGCTATAGTTACTAAATCCACTGTTGTTGGATTTGTAACAGTTTCATTATTAGTTACTGTGTAAGAAACTGAACCTCCTTCAGACTCTACTAAATCATACTCATCATTTGCATGAAACAAAGATTTATGCTTCAACCTAATTTTGTCAAATAACTTACATAAATCGATTTCAGTATTGAACTTACTAACACTTGGAGTGACAACAAAATTGATCCTCTTTTCAAGAACACTGATTTCCTCAGATGTTAGTTCCTTTGAGCTAAAGTTAACAATTGATTTCTGTGGGTACTTCTCAAAGGGTTAAACATCAAGATAGCAATCACAAACTCCATGCATGGAAAAAGAATGCCATCCATGAAATCCAAACAAGCATGGTGCAAAACCATGCAGATATAAATAAACTGCTGTGTTTGTTCTGTGCTCTTAGATGACAGAGCAGTTTTTGGCCAAGCAGTATCGGCAGCGATATCTTGACATGATACCGTCTCAAAGTCCATCTCATACCAGAGCTTTCTCTTTCTTTTGTGCTTCCACCCTCTCCTAGTCATCTTTTTTTTTTTTTTACTTTTTGCTAATAATGTTTACTGGAACTGCTCTTGTCTCATTATTGTTTATAACTACATCTTGGTTTGCAAATCTGATGGACATATTGTTTTGTCTGGCACTCCCAGTCCTCTCATTACTGGGGTTAGTTCTAGCCTTTTGCTCATTATTTTTTTATTTCTATTTCTGGAATGCCCCCTGGATTGACTGCTAGCTATGCACCTAGATGTATATCGTTGTACAAACTGCAACCAGTAGAACACCTTGTTTTCACTACAGTCCTTCTCATCCCTTAGTTATTTATGTTTCTTATGTTCCTTTATTTCCAGTTCATGTTCACAGAGTTTTTTTCTTGGAATTTTTCATTAAGCTCTGAAACCAATACAGAATCCTTAAAGGGGACTAGCTCTGCTTATACTATCTTAAGTTCATTACAAATTTCCTGATATTTTAATTCATCATCTCTGATGGTAACATCAATTAACCTTAGTGAAAACTCACTTAAAATACCTAACCATTCCTCCCTGAGCCTGAAATTCTCAATTCCTTCAGTTGGAAGTCCGGTAAACTTTAGAACCCTGAGTTGCCCAATTTCTGTCTTTACAGTGGAAGGCAGGCTCCTGCTGAGCTGATGGTGCAGACATTTCTACTCTTGCTGCCATCAGCTGAACCTGGAGCTCCACAAAGTTCCTGTATATGGGACATTCCCCTTCCTCCAGAGTATATTACTTTCCAAGATACCCTCCTGGTCAACAATGCCCCAGCCTCATCCACTGCTCTAACTTCTAAATGGAAACATCAATGACTACTAAAGTACCTTTATGCCACTCCACCCAGCTTTTGCCTTCCTCTTCCTTAGGAGTTTGGGTTTCCTGGTGCCTGCAAAAAATGGCCAGGGTCTATGTAGTGTTTAGTATTGACTAATTAGTGTTGTTGAATGTTGTGAGTATTTTTTTAGTGTTCATTATCATGTTGCATTGCAATGAATAAATCTCAGGATACCTACAGTGTTTGGTTTAAGTGCCAGGTTAGTTTTAGATGTGTCATAGCAAAGTAGCTTATCACTATAAACAGTGACTGACGTTTGGAGAACACAGTGATTGCTCAGTGGCAATGCTGGAGTTGGGTCAGTACCCCTATTCAGTTACTGCACTTCAAATACCAATTTTTACTGTGCAAAGCAAGTGTATCCATTTATTTAATATAATTTTTTGTTGTAATCATACCAAATCCAACAGTACACTAGTATAGCATGCTCATATCCATGTCATTTAGGAAGGTATTTTTAGCACAATCCCCAAGGCAGAAAAAACTTAATAAGACTCAGACAAAATGCCATCATTTCATTTAGGGCTAAGCTGCTAGAACTGCAAGAAACCAAACAACTGCTTCAAAGGTTATGGATTGACCTTGCCAAGAGTGTACACTGTAGCCATGCCCTAACATTTCAACATCATTACTAATGTCTTCTTCAGAGTTGTGAGCACATCCAATGGTGAATTTCAATTGACTAAATACCTAGTGCTACTAGAGAACTTGCACCTACAGTGAAACACAAAGTGTCAAAGTGCATCAGTAAACATCACAGAATGTGTTAATAGTGCTGTAGTGCTAAGATGAGCATGACAGGACTGATAAATATGTTCACATACAAAAATATGGATTCCTTAACTGATATAAATACAGTAAGTGACACATTTAATTCGATCTATTTCCATGGGTGTTTATAGCCACATCACATTTACAATCATGAATTTGCAACTTAGAACTGAAGAAACATAGAATGGGTCCACAGAAAAGGACTGGTAGACCCCTCTTCTCTGCCCTGTTTTCCCTGCCAAACACTAGAACCTAGACTCTGTTTGGTCACAGATGCCCCTCCACCTTCCCTTAACCTTTATTAATTATTAATTATACCCATGTGCCTATCCCATGCATGTTTGAAGCATAATGAGAAATATCAGAAGCAGGGATAAGAGTGTGGTTCTGCTTATGTATGCATCGCTGGTGAGGCCGAGTCTGGAGTATTGTGTGCAGTTTTGGCCCCCATGCAATAAAACTGAGATTAAGACACTCGATTAAGACACTAGAGAGGGTACCACACAGAACAACCAAAATGATAACTACAGTGAACCATCTGAGTTATGAGGAAAGATTAAACAAACTGGGGTTGTACTTTCTGGTGCACTGAAGGTTAAGAGGAGATCTATGCCTAGTTTATAATGCTTTCACTAACAATGATTTATGGGACCATTTGGATTTAAGGATGAGAGATAACAGGCATAATACAAGAGCACACATCTTGCAGCTGCAAGGAGAAACTAGTCATACCAAGAAGAAAGCATCATGGTTTAGTCAGAGGGTGGTCAGCCTCCTGAACTCATTACCAAGTGAGGTGGTAGGTAACGATAGTATGGAGATCTTTAAGAGAAGGCAAGATGACTTACTGAAATAGGAAGATGATCAAGGGTTACACTTTTTAATATGTGAACTGATACAGGCAATGCCTACCTGCCTCAAGTAAACCTATGAAACCTATGAAACCCCTCAGTCTTTTCTCCTACCACCTCTTCTGTCAGGCCATTACATGCATCTATGATTTTTTCTGTAAAGAAGTATTTCCTTACATCCCTCTTAAGTTTCCCCCTTCAAGCTTAATAGCATGCCATCATGTTCTGGTGCTCCTCCTCCTGTAAAAGAAACTCCCATCCTGTACCTTTTTCACCCCAAGAGGTACTTATAGGTCTCAATTATATTCTGCAGCAGGGAATTATCCCTGAGATGTAGTGGTGTGTCCAGGACTGAAATCACCGCCACTTGCCTGAGCATCACTGCAGAGCTCAGGGTTTCAGACAACCACTGCTTGACTTCTTTTTGCCACAGACCGAGGATGGTGCAAATGGAACAGCAGCTGCCATAGCAAGCTGATGAGTACTGTTGCACCACTGTCCCTCACCGCAGATTAGGGGCTGCAAAGCACCACATGTACAAAGTGCTACCTGTACCAGTAAGCACTGTTGAAACAGAAGCTGTAACCCACGGGGACCAAAAGGGGCAGAATACAATAGCAGGAACAGGGACTTTAACACACAGCCTTTTCACCTCACAGGAATCTGCTGGCTGCAAGACAGGCAGAGTGCTGTTAAGTGGAAGAGCTGAGGGTACAACTTGAGAAACAGTCTGTGCACACATTTGTGTCTAAGGACTATAATTCTTGGGCATTCACCTAATTGTTTTTTTGTCCATGGTAGAGGAAACAAAGGAGAAACCCACCCACCCACTTCCTTTCCACCCACCCCTGTCTCATTGGCCTTTATAGCCCTCAGGCTTACGTTTACTGCTAGGCACAGGGAGTGGAAAGGACTACATGACAGAAGAAAGGTATAAATAAAAAAAAGACTCTTTCAGTTAATTCTTCTGTTCGATACATCTGTCAATGGAGTACATGGACTGCCAACACTGTGGGGAGTTATACAGCATGTCTACGCTGAGCGTCCTAATGAAATATCCCATGTGTTGGGCTAAACAGGACCTCTAAGCACAGCTCCAAAAAGCAAGAGGCAAAATATGCTAGCTGTGGCATCAGCTGGATGTAGTGACCCCAATCTTCCAATTACTCTTAGTGACACCCAGACCCTAGGAGCATATATCCACCCAATGGACTCTGTCATCATCAAAACCTTGGGGGGTTCCACCCCACAGGGACCTCACCATCACCCGAAACCAGTAGGGGTGTTGCTCCCACAAGGAATCTGTCATCACCCATGCCCCTAGGGGGTGCCAGTTCCACAAAGACAAACAGCACCAGGTGGATGGCAAGTGGAGTCCAGGGGCAGGGGGCTGTTGTGACTGTGCACAGCCAAATGGATGGGAGGGAACAAAGGACTCCCACAGCAGGGAGCAACAGGTTTACACTGCTCTAGGATTCGTACACTGAGTAGGCTGAGGTTGCTGAAATAGGGCAGAAAAAGCAAACTAAAAACATACAGACAAAAAAAAACAAAATAACAGGAGCTCAGCAGATACTGTAAGGGCAAAAATAATATCATAATCATGGGGGATTAAATGATAAAGGAAATATAACTGCACCTAAGTGACAATGCCTATATGGAGAAAAAAGTTAGGTGCCTACGGGGAGACACGGCATAAAAAAACACAGAATGCATTATCAAGATTATGGATCAGGAAGGTTGCATAACGGGCATTGTCATTCACATCTGTACAAATTATATCGTGGTTATGTCACTGAGGAAACCAAAATACACATCTTAGCACTCAACGACAAGCTAACCCCTTTCTCGTTCATCCTAGCCTTCTCTGTGGTACCACCAGTAAGGGAGAGGAAGCACGGCTTACAAAAAAATCAGAGAAAAGGAGATTAATGAGCTAAACTCATGGCTATGAGCTTGGTGTCCAGAAAAAGGACACCACTACATCAGGGACTGGAATGATTTCTGGGACAGGAGGCTCTTTAGGTGGGATGGCCTTCACCTCACCAAGGAAGGGTCAAGACCACTCAACCAGAAACTAGATGTCTTTGTGGGGAGATTAAACTTGCATATGGGGAGACAGTGGCTAAGCCAGACCTGCAAATCTGAGTCCAGGTCACCTCTCCCCACACTACCAACAAAAAATAATTGATAAAAACAAAATACAAGGATACAAAGAATACAAACGAAGCAAACAAAAATTAAACAAACCCAGAAAGGCAGATGTGGAAGGAAATGGTAGTAAATGCACGTAGTCTACCAAAAAAAATTGCAGAATTATTGCCTTCAATGCAGATGCAAAACTTGATTGGATAGAAGTAATCGAAACATTGTTTAATGATAACCATGAACGGGATGTCACCATTCCAGGTTTTACTCTCTTTAGAAGGGACAGGAGAGGCAAAAAGGGGGTAGGGGTAGCATTGTAAGTAAGGGAGGGCACAAAAGTGACCGAAGTCCAGGGAGCACAAACAGGGCCTGAGATCCTATGGATCACGATTGAGGATGGCAAGGGCTTGGTTACATGGGTTGTTGTAGCCTACAGGACTCCAGTACACAATACGGAGGCAGACAAAAGCCTGCTGGAAAACATAACTAACATGACCTACAAGGGGGACGTTATCCTGGTGGGGGATTTCAATTTACCAGATATAAACTGGAAATCCTTCATGCCCACTTCAGCCAGAAGTAGAGATATTATCAGAGCCCTGAGAAGAGCTGGAATCAAGCAACTTGTTGCTGACTCCACAAGGGGGGACTCTGTCCTGGACTTAGTCCTAACAAATGGTACAAAAGTTATAGGGATTGAGGTCAGGAGTCATCTTGGGTCAAGCAACAATAAAACTGCTTGGCTTGACATCAGTGTAAAGGAGGACCTTAGCCACTCAAAGACCAAGGTCTACAATTTCAAGAAAGTAAATTTCACATAGATGAGAAGTTGTCTCAGGAAAGCACTGGAAGAAAAATCACGGGGGAGGAGAGTTGTAACCACCTTAAAGAGGCATTAAATGAGGCAGCAGAAGGATGCATAAGAACAGTCAGAAAAACAAAAATTAGAAGAAACTCAATTTGGTTCACAAAGGAAGTACGAGATGCTATAAGGGAAAAGAAAAAGGTATTTAGAAGGTACAAAACCACCAAAAAGGATGAGAACATGGATCTTTATAGCTTCACATTGAATGAAGCCAGTAGAAACATAAGGGCAGCCAAGGAGCAAGCAGAAGAAAATATTGCACAAGACATCTCTGGAGGTACAAAGAAATTATTCAGGTATATTAGTGATAGGAAAAAAAACAAAGGGATGATAGTAAGGCTCAAATCAGAGGGAGGGGAGATGATGATAGAAGGGGACATCGACAAAGTGGAAGCTTTAATCAAATACTTCTGCTCAGTATTTACAAATGAGGCAGAGGGGGATGGACCCAACTTGATAGCTGGAACCAGACATGCCAGTGGTGTTTACTTAAGCCTTTTCTCAGTGGAAAGGGTTATGAAAGAACTAGCAAAGCTAAAAATGGCCAAGGCCATGGTTCCTGATGGGAACCATCCAAGGATACTAAGCGAACTAAAAGAGGAGCTGGCAGCACCTCTGACAGATCTCTTTAACAAGTCACTAGAAGAAAGGATAGTTCTGGAGGACTGGAGGAGGGCCACCGTGGTTCCTATTCACAAGGGGGGAAGCAAGGAGGAGTCAGGAAACTACAGGCTGTTCAGTCTGACTTCTGTGTTGGGTAAACTGGCGAAATCCCTGCTCAAGGAGAGGATCGCATTTCTGTTCTGGTGGCACTGAGGGTTGAGGCGCTGGATGTCACACCTCATGCCGGCCACACGGGTTTGGGGGTGGACCCGTGTCATCGGGGGTTGGCAGAGGAGGAAAGGATTGAGTGTCAGGAGAACAGCTCTCCTTTCCTGGGAGGAAGGGGGGTCTAAGTTCTCACTGTCTGGTGGCTCCTAGTTGTGACTAGGAGTCAATGCAGCAACCAGGAACCAACTAGCAGGGGATTGGCCATGGCAGGCACTTTTGTGGGCATGTTCAGGAATGTTCACATGCCACGCTGGAGCACATTGCACCGCCGGGCCAATGGGGGGGCAGAAACAATGAAAAAGTGCCCCCTTCCCACTGGTATTTGAAGGCTGATCTAGAGGCAAGGCACCACATCCAATTCTGGCCAAGATGTCCTCCAGGTTCTCCCCTCGCCCATCCCCATCAAACACTTAGATAGAGTGCCGGTTGGAGTTGGTGGTCCTTGCTCTCTGGGTACACAGATCCGGGGGGTTTTGGAGATGTGGTGAGGAGGAGGCATACACCAGGAGTGGCATCGGTCTTCAGGAGGATGGGATCAGCCTGTAAGTCACACAACCATGCTGGAGAGAGTCTAGTGGGATAGGGTGCAAGAAATAAAGTCAAACAAAAAAAAAGGAGAGGATCATGGAGTTACTGGAGGCCAGAGGGTAGCAGGACCCCAGGCAACATGGGTTCACAACAGGTAGATCCTGCCAGACCGATCTGGCACAGTTTTTTGACTAGGTCACAAGAACAGTGGACCAGGGAGGAGTGGTAGACATAGACTACCTGGACTTTAGTAAGGCATTTAGCTTGATACCCCACAGAAGGCTACTAAAGAAGTTAAGGCCAGTGGGAGTTGGAGGGGGGATAGTAGCATGGGTAAGAAACTGGTTGGAGGGTAGAACTCAGAAGGTCATGGTAAATGGAGCCTTATCTAGTGCGAGGGAAGTGACAAGCAAGGTGCTCCAGGGATGGGTCCCGGGGCCACTACTCTTCAACATATTCATTGTCAACATCACAGAGGAGCTGGAGGGGAGGGTGTGCCTATTTGCAGATGACACAAAAAGAGTTGACACAGTGAAGGGGATAAATCAAATGAGGATGACCTCCATAAACTTGAGAAATGATCTTCTGTATGGCAACTGAAATTTAACTCCAAGAAGTGTAAGGTCATGCAGAACAGAAAGGGCAACACCTGGGCTGAATACTACTTGACAGGGGAACAACTTACTGCCTCAAGCCAAGAGCGTGACTTAAGGGTCATCATTTTGAAAGATTAAAAGTTCAGTAGCCAGTGTAAAAAGCAGCACTAAAATCAAACCATTTTCTGGGATGCATAGGTGGGGCATCACTGGCAGACAGAGAGGGGTGGTCCTGCCTCTGTACTGGTCATTGGTGAGGCCCCACCTTGAGTATGGGGTCCAGTTCTGGAGGCTGTACCTGATAAAGGATATTGACAGGGTGGATATGGTCTAGTGGAGTGCAACTAAAATGATACATGGACTCCAGAAAAAGAGCTATGAGGACAGACTGGGAGAGTTCAACATGTACTGTCTAGAGCAGTGAAGGGATAGGGAGGATACGATAGAAATCTTTAAGTACCTCAAAGGATTAAATAGAGTCCAGGCAAATTAGCTGTTCCAGCTAAATGCATCCATTAGGATGCAAGGTCATGGTCTGAGGTTGGTGGGGGGTTCTAAGAGCAAGAAGTGCAAGTTTTTCTTCACAGAGAGATTGGTTGTACCATGGAATGGGTTTCATGAGGAGATGATGAAATCCAAGATGGTTAGGGAATTCAAAGATGCATGGGATAGATACAATGGTATTGTGACAACAAAGACAGGGAGATTGTGAAGGGGGGGTAGTCCAAAACATGAGCAGGCTAGATGGATTGACAGTCCCCATCTGCCAACACTTTCCATGTATCTATGTATCCTCTTCCACTCTCCTTTCCTCTTCAGAGTAATGTTGAACTCCCGCAGCCTCTCCTTGTATGCTTTCCTGATCAACCCCCTGCACCATTTTGGTAGCCCTCCTCTGGATTGCTTCAATCCTGTTGATGTCCTTGCAGAGGTGAGGCCTCCAGAACTGCACACAGTATTCCAGGTGGGGTCTCACAAGTGAACAATACAGAGGCAACACCATGTCCCTTCTCCTGCTACAGATCCCCCCATGCACTCTAGCATGTGTCTTACCTTACCTACTGCCCTGTCACACTGCCCTGCCACCTTAAGATCATCAGATATAATCACCCCAAGTTCCCTGTCTTGCATGATGACATTAAGTACCTCCTCCTTCTTATATATAGCCCCTGGGTTTCCCCGCTGTAGGTGCATGACTTTACATTTTGTTGTACTGAAACCCAGCTGCCACTCCCTAGAACACTCCTCTAGTTTCCCCAGATCCCTTTGCATTCTCTCCATTGCAGACTCTTGTGTCATCCACAAAGAGACACACCTTCCTCTGCTGCTCCTCAGCAACGTCACTTATGAAGACATTGAAGAGGACAGATCCCAGTACCAATCCCTATGGTGCTCCACTGGTCACTCTCCCATACCCTGACTGACTGCCATTTACCATCACTCTCTGCTTCCTATTTTTCAACCAGTTAATCACCCAGCTCATCACCTTGAACCTCCCCCAGGCCGCTACGTATCTTTATCAGCCTCCTCTGTGGTACAGTGTCAATGGCGTTACTGAAGTCCAGATAAGCCGCATCTACTGCCCCCACAATCCACCTCCTTAGTTACCCAATCAAAGAAATCTATGATATTTGTTTAACATGTCCTCCACCCTTGAAGCAGTGCTGCTGATTGTCCTGCAGACCATATGTCTCCAGGTGCTCTAGCAGTCTCTCCTTTAGTAGGGACCCCATTAACTTCCACACCAATGATGTGAGACTGACTAGTCTGTATTTGCTGGCTTCCTACAGTACTTGCAACTGCTGTTGTGCAGAGGGACCACATCTGCCCTCATCCATTCATCTAGAATCACCCCCTTCTTCATTGACGTGCAAAATAGTGTTGCCAGAGGGACTGCTAGCGCTGTGCTCAGTTCCTTAAGTACCCTTTGGAGAATCCTGTCTGGCGCCATCACTTTACTTTCCTAAAGGACTTCCATCTCCCAGTGGGCTTTCTATTCTGAAAATAGACTTGTGTCGACTCCCCCCAATAGACTGTTCCCCAACCCTTCCACTGTGAAGACCGAGTGGAAGTCTTCATTTTAAATTTTAGCTTTTTCTTTGACTTCCTTAGCACAGCCCTCCCCCCCCCAGTCTCCTGCTCTTCACTACACCATCTGTTGCCTTCCTTTTTTCACTTACATACCTAAAGAAAGTCTTATCCCCATTTTTTAACCTCCTGTGTGATCTTTTCCTCATTTATAGCCTTTGCTGTCCTCACCCTCCTTTCTGCTTCCATGTGTGTCTCTAGACACACATGGAAGCAGAGAGTACCTCCTCCCTTTCAGCCTCTATTTAGATCTCTTTGTACTTCCTGAAAGATTATTTTTTTCTCCCTTACTATCTTGGCCACTTCCTTTGAAAACCACAGCGGCCTCGTTCTCCTACTACCCTTACTTATTACCTTTACACAGCTTTCCATTACCTTATTTATTCCCTCCTTTATTCTAGTCCATTGTGTTTACACCTCTCTGGCTATCCCACTTTCATGGTATTTCCTAAGACAGATTCTCATTTCTTTAAAATCTGCTCTGGACCTTTGCCCTAGTGTGGTTTTTCTCCTTCCAAATTGTATGTCAAACTACACGGTACGATGATTGCATGTATTAAGGGGACTACCCACTGTGATGTCTGCAATGCTGTCCCTGTTAATAAGTACCAGATCCAGCAGTGCTCCATCTCTAGAGGGATCTGCAACCAGCTGCCTAAGGAATGCCCCCTGCAGGGAGAAGTTTACTATGGCATTCTTACATGCCATTGCCCAACACCCAGGAGCCCGACAATTATATCCTGACAGTCGGTATCTCGACAGTCAGGAATTGCCTGTGGCTGAGTTGTTTTTTATGTTTCAGGGGGCTTCACCCCCCACACCCTCTTTATTTTTGATTGCCAACTCTGTTGCAGGCAATTCCCAACTGTTGGGATACCGACTGTTGGGATATAATTGTCGGGCTCCTGGGTGTCATGCAACGGCATGTTGGAATGCTGTAGTGATGCCGCAGGGGGTCTATTATTGCCCTGCTCCTAGTTGTAGGTGCGGCCTGGATGTTCCAGTCCACATCCAGCAGATTAAAGTCACCTATAATTATTACTTCCACTTTGCTTGCAATTTTGTCTATGGTCTCCCCCTAAACCCTGTCCAACTCCTGCCCTATGTTGGTGGCCATTACACCATGCCCAACGCATATAAAGGCCCCTGATCCTGTCTCCAAGCCAATCCAAAGAACCTCCAACACCACCTTCTCTTCACTGTATCCTTGTGTTTCTGTGCACTTAATACCTTCCCTTACATATAAAACCACTTCCCTTTTCCATCCTTACCCTATCCTTCTGGAACATAATGGAACCTGGAATACTACCTCCCAGCTGTGCTTGTTGGTGCACCATGATTCTGTTATGGCCACCAAATCTAGGTCTGCCTCCACAATGGTAGTCTCAAGGTCAGGAATTTTGTTCCTAGGCTGTTTGCATTGACACACATGGCTCTCCACTCCTTTTGTCCCTCCCTGCCACTACTTGCCCTCCATTACTGAGTCCATCCTCCGACCCTTCTTTGTTCACTGGTACTGTCCCTCTCATTTTTAGCATCCTTTTGTTCACCTTCCTTAGTTTCACCTTTCAACCATCTCATCCCTTTCCTCCTTTCCCCTGCTCCCCACTACTCCTAAGGAATTTGTTTCCTCTTGGCTGTTCTTTGCTGCAGCTCCATCATCTGGGGTGGCATTCACTCCCTTCCTCATTTCTTCTGCCTCCTCCTTGCATATTTAAAAGCCCATCAAAGCAGCATTTAAATCTTCCACCCCAGACTGCATCCCCCTCCTGGATGGATGGAGGCCATACCATTTGTGCAGTCCCTCCAGGTAGGACTCCAGCCCGCATTGTAGCCAGATCCCTGTTTCTTGCACCATGACTTAAACTACCTGTTGAAGACAGTTATGCGGTGTGACCTTTCCTTTCCCCTGCCATGCACAGGTAGCACCTTATTGAAGACCACTGTGCATGCTACCTGTTTTGTAGCACACTATACACATTCATGTTTGTACTCTGTGACTTACCTGCCACACAGCTTTGTGCTACATGCTGTCGGCATTGTTTCAAGTTTGAAGCCACAGTTTTCACTTTGCACTTCTTACTGTTTTGTGATTGAGAATGGGACCCAGAATGATATTTAAAATAGTATAATCATTAACTTGCCTACTTTCCACATATATGTGGAACATTTCCAGTCAGAGATCTTTGCTGGCAGTGCAAAATTAAAATTATTCTTTTAAAAGCTGTTACCTAGAATGAGTTCTTCTTCTAGGCCCATTACATTTTGTGAATGGAAATTAACCTGAAAGGAGAAATTACAGTGCTGAATTAAATCAGTAGAACCATAGCATGGATAATCTTTCATGCATTTCATAATATTTTTCACTATCTGGTTGTTTTCACTGAATGGTTGTTTTACAGTTTAAGTACATTCAAAATCTATTGATCTTTAAGCTTTTGCCATTTTTTTTTTCTTTAAAAGTATTGCAGGCATTTAAAATGTCATTGAAAACAATTGTTTCTGGAATACACCAAGGGGTGTTTCCACAATGTACTTCTTATAATTCAGAAAACAAAATATTCCTAACTGAACAAAAACAAAATGCTAAATCCTTCTTCCTGCAGGTGCTTCTAAATGACTCCCATCTATCAGTTCAACCATTCTAATTATTAATGGATGGTTGTCACACATATCAGCTTTGCCATTTATTTAACCACATACCATGTGAGCTTATTCTACAATGATGTAAGACATATATTCTCCTTAGTGCTTCCCATCCAAGTACTTCTCCTCTTTAAAGTTTCTTATATGGATTGTTTGCCAGTGAAAAATTATAATTGTATGTTAAAGCTGTTTTCCCTTAAACTTGCAATCAGACTTCAAACGTGAAACTTTGGTTTCACCAAGGCAAACTAAATTTAGAGCTAGTCCAGGCTTTCCTGCTGAATATAACTATCTGATCTTCTCTTTTGTTGTTTTATTTCAATAGTGGCTTGAACATTGTTGCTATTTAGGTCAGCATGTCTCACACAATAAGACTAATTAACAATTGCCATTGTAAACCATATTGCAAACTGTATAACTGGTTAGAAAATAGTTTTTACTGTAGATATGCTATAGAAGTGGATAGTTACTACTTTATTGATAGCTCTACTTATATCAAGAAATATGACTGTGAGACTGGTATAGAGATGGAGGAAAGATTCAGGTTTTGGGGACAATGGCAAACTTGGGGAGACAAAACTATGGATATGGGTTCCACCTAATTTTGTCCCCATCTTCATGAATTGGGCAAAATCAGAAGCAGGGAACTACAGACTGGTCAGCCTGACATCAGTTCTGGGCAAGATCTTGAAATTCATTATCAAGGATAGAACTATGGAGCATTTGGTTGAGGCATGGCTGTCATCCCCCTCACCATGGTTTTATGATAAGAAGATCATGGCAAACAAACCTGATTACTTTCTCCACAGGTTTGACCATGAAGGTGGACAGCAGCTATGCTATACAGTAGGTATATTCTGTCTGTACTTCAACAAGGCTTTTTACACAGTGGCACATTTCAAGCTACTGAATATAGAATACCAATGTAGTATACATGAGGTATACGCTGGATGGATTGCTTACTGGCTTAGGGACAAGAAGCACCATCATTACGGGTATTCAGCAACATATGAGACTGGGATGTGGTCACTGATTAGTTTTTGTATCAATATTTTGGTGGCTGAGGATTCCGGAAGGCTGCTTACGTTCATAGTCATTATAGTACTATGCTAGCCAAGGTGGCTGACTCCTTTTAGGGTGGGGACAAACTTCATGAAGTCCTGAAAAGCTGTATAATTGGTCAGACTCCTGGATCCACTTACCCAGTTTAACTAAATACAGTATAAGGTGTGACATTTGTGGACTAAAAATGGAGGCAGAACCTACATATTGTGTGCAGTACTTCTTAATGCAGCAGGGGAGGAAAAAGACCCAAGGCTCTTATAAACAAGGGTCTGTCAGTAGCATTCAGCGGTTCAGAAAAAGTGGTGGCATTCAGAGCAAGAGAAGTAATCCTGCCACTTTACAAGGCCCTTGTCAGGCCCTACTTTGAGTACTGCATGCAGTTCTCGACACCTCAGTACAAAAAGGCATCTAATTAGTTAATAACTACAACATAGAGACACCAAAACAATCAGGGATCTGAGGACAAAAGTTATGAGCAGGGCAGGTGGCCGTTAACATGCTCTCATTGGAGAAAAGGAGGCTAAGATGGTGAGGGGGAACAGATCACAGACTCTGAAGGAGCAGAACAGGATTATGGTGTTGAGTCTATTACAAACAGAAATAAGGTAATACAAATCAGTAATATGTACAGGGCAATATAGCACCACACAAAAGCTTATGAAACTTGGATTGCAAGTTAGTGGATCTTGAGGAACTTCACAGCATGAGAGCTTGGATGAATCTGGAATAACTGAATTCTTACAGTGAGTCAGAAGATAATGGTATACTTTGGTAGAAGGCTAAGAAGGAATGGAGAAGGGGAAAGAGGCAAAACAGACAATCTAAGGATTTGGAAATGAAAGCAGTGGAAAATAAGTACATGAGATTAAATTGGTTTATAATGTAGTCTTTATGGGTACAGACACAAGAAGGTACAATGTGGATCTTGCAATTAGTTGTCTGCTTTTGAACACCACATCATTTGGTTGAGCAGGCATGGACTAGATGGAGGTAAATAGAAGCATCAATCAGGTGGAACTGAATTACACTGAGACTCAAACCTACACTGGACTAATATAATTGTGGAAGGCTCATTCTGCAGCAGAAAGAGATTGGAATTTATAGCACCTCGATTGATGCATTCTTGATGCAACTTATGCAGTAAGTTACCAGGCAGGAAATAATATTGTACCTGGTCTTGAATAATAGATGGGATGATTACTTTGGTAGAAGTTAAAGAGAACCTATGAGATAGTGATCACAGAATGATCAGGTTCAACATCTGCAGCTATGTAGCACAGAGTACATTATCACTAAAATTTCAACATGCCATGTTTTATAAAGATGAAGGAAAATGCAAAAGTTAAGCTAGAGACTAGAAGAGCAAAAATGTGCAATGGACCCAATGCTAGAGGAATGCTTCTTGGAACAGCACAATATTTTGCCCAGTACTTTTCAACATCTTTGTAAGTGACACTGGACAAGGAATCCAATGAAAGATGTGCCTATTTCCAAATGATACAAAAATCTGTGGTAGAGTGGACAGTGATGAGGGAGTCAAGACACTAAGGGAATATCTGAAGTGACTGGAGAAATGGTCATGGACCTGGAAACTAAAATCCAAAGCAAAAATGTGCAAAGGTCTGCACAAAGGAGACTGGAACCTGAGGACATAATACAGTATGAAAGATGCAGTGTTAGGTAAATGATATAGGAGGAAGATCTTAGAGCTGTGATAAAGACAAATAGGATGCTAGGGTGAATAGACAGGGGAATACGCAACAGAAGAAAGGAAGGAGGAGGTCCTGTTCCTGTACAGATCCCTGGTGTGGCATCATTTGGAGTACTGCATGCACTTCTGGAGTCCACAGTCAATAAAGGACTGGGATTGGGTAGTGCTAAGGAGTGCAACAAGAGTGACTAAGTTTGCAGCAATAAAGTCGGCCAGGTGGCACTGAGGGTTGAGGCGCTGGACACCACATCTCGCACTATGCCAGCGACCCAGGTTCAGAAGCAAACTCAGGCTGCTGGGGGTTGGCAGGGGGAGGACAGGATAGAGTATCCAGAAGACTGCTCTTCTCTCCTGGGAGGGAGGGGGGCATCAATCCTGTGCTCTTGTGGTTCCTGGCAGTGGCTGGGGGCACAGCAAGCTTGCAATCCAGCAACCATGGGGATTGGCTGGAGCGGCAATCCTATAGGCATGCACAGTAGCGTGTGTGCCTGCACTGGATGCATTCCATGTCTGAGTCAAGGGGAAGGGAACCAACAAAGGAAAAACACCTGCACCTCAGGAAGGTGACAGAGGCCTCCATGAAGCATGGCACTCACGCTCAATACTGAACTTTCCTCTGGCCATCATACTGAGCCCTTGCCTCTCCTCCAGACCCAGCTGCTTAGATTTCAGAAAGGTCACTCTGGTAAGGAGTTGGGTGGTCCCACCCTGGGGGACTTAGATATGGGAGATTGGCTGTTCTCTGGGGAGGGAGGTGGGGTGTCTCAAACACCCTGTTGGGCTAGGAGGAGGTTTCAGGTGGGTGGAAGATGCCCAGGTTGAATGTGGCACACCTGAGAGATGCCCTGAGGTTGCAGGTGAGAAAAAGAAAATACAAAAAAAAAGTTGCAGTAATAGAAGTCCTACATGTGGAGGCTTGAGGACTTCAACATATATAGACAGGAGACCAGGAGGTAAAGAAAGACATTATTGAAATGTTCAGGTGTTTTCTAAAGATAAACAAGGTAGAAACCAGGGAACTGTTCACAATGAGTATAAACATAGACATAAGGGGTAAATAAAAATTATAACTCAATGTAATTTGTGGAAGGGAGATTCAGGATTGATGCTAGAAATGTGTTTACAGAAAGAGGGCTGGAAAAGTGCAACATGCTGTCAGAGGGGTGGGTCTGTACTAAATTAATCAAGGAATTAAAACAAAGGTGGTACAGACTTATGGAGCTAGTGAGGATAGCAGGGGATGATAACATGGGGTGTGGGGTGAATGACCACTAGGACATTTGCATCATACCATACTGTATGTAGTAATGGATCCATGACAGTTGATCAACAATTTAGTTGTTGACCAACATTACAGCAACTCCCTCATGTCAACCACATTTGCATTTGGCATAAAGGGAGTCAATGGACACATTGATTTCTTTGGGAGGCTTCAACCCCAAACCCCCATGCAGGGTGCTCTGCCCCCAACCCCCTCCCTGCTACTGAAATAATCAACTCTGAGTTGGAGTTGTTTCAGGGAGGGGTGCAATACTCCTGGAAAGCAGTGCCAAGGTCCCACTCCGACACTACAGCTACCTGACGCTGTTGTCGCTGTAGTGTCGGGCACTGTAGAATTGTCATGGTAGCATTGTTATACTGGTAGGAATGGGCAACTAGACGGGCCAGTGGGCCATTTTTTCTCTTCAGTTTCTATGTTTCTATGTAGTGTCCTTCTGTTTGTGTATATTAATGATATACTATATACACTGAACTAATTACAGGACATTTCAGAACACTAGAATGAAGTCAAATTGGATAACTGCCTTGTCAATTAGAAAATTCTCATACCAGAAGCCATTGTGGAATGTTAACCCCATTCTATCTAGTTATCTTACCTTCTATTGATGTGGCCCAAAAATGTTTTCTTCATATACTTTATTGTATAAAATAGCATCTATGACTTGAAAGATCAATGGTATATTTAAACACCTAGATACCATCACGAAAAACTGTATCTTGAAACATGTATAATGCCATTGCATGATCATTATACTCTTGAGATGGCTACAGAACAAGTCATGGAGCAGTCTTCTGTCAATACTAAACATGCTTCCAGAATCAGGGCAGGAGATACCAGCAAGAAGAAACATCCACAATAGCAAAGGACCTTCAGCTGAGAGAATGCATCACCACAGCTGGAAAAAAAACATTTTGTCCTTGATAATGGATTCCAAGATCTTTCCCATACCAATCTCAGGAAAAATAAATCTATCCTAAATAATAGTAGGGCCTTGCACCAAAAATACTGCAACTTAAAATCTTATAGCTGGCAAGTGAAAATAAAAGGATTGGGAGTGTGGATTTACCTGCAGGACTGAAGGATTATCAAGTGGCTGAAGTGTGTTAAGAAACACACAGCTAAAGAACAGTTAATACCATCTGCACATTAATATATAGTGTATGGTGGAATGTTGTTAGAGATGGAAATCCATCAAACAACTTTGTTGTGCTGCAGTTACTACACATGGTAGTTGTTTTGCTGCAGTAGCTATGTAGTTACTGCAGCACACCAACTTGAAATGTGTTTGTGCATGCGTGGTATGCAAACCTCCTGTCTTTCTCAAACAGTTGCAGCAGTATGACTGGACCCATGAAGAGAGCGGTGGTGAGGAAAAAAAAAAACAAAGTAAGGAGAAACTATGTTTTTTTTAGTTGTGGTTCTCATTGTGTGTGGACCATACACTATAAAAGACAATGTATGGTGCATTATTGGCAACTAGCATATGCTGCCATCTTGGAATCACAATGACCGTCACTCTCGAGGTTTAAACAGTTGCCATGGCTACCTCTTGATGGCTACATATGCTTGTTGCTGATAGTAGTCCATATATTATCCTCTATATTGCTAAGAACTGTTTTAACTGCTACCATCAGTTACTGTATACAGTATCAGCACCAAGTGTTTTCCAGTATACAATGAGGGATCCAATTGCATCCTCACTGAAACTATCCAGCAATGTCTCTGTCAACTTCTATAAAAAGGCTAGTTGTTTCTAAAATAAAATATATTTGTAGCTGTTTTAAACCCTTCTCCACCCTTATTCCCCACCCACCCTCCCAACTAACTGGAATCAGCTTTAGTCCTGACAGAACCCACCTAGCTTTCGCACCTGATTTCTACTTCCATGTGCTTATGGTGGCCAAACAAAATGATCCCTACCTCTGTTCTCGTGACTCTTCTCTGCCCTTATTTTCTTCTTCTATATTCTACTCCCCCATACTCCCTCTAACACTCTTCTTTTTCCCCCTTACTCTAATTTTCTTCTATCTCTCTTTTACCCTTACTTACTTTATCTATTTTCTTTTTTTTCCACATCCCCCCAGCACTTTAGCCCTCTAGCCCTCTTCTTGCTCCCCTTTTCCCTCATCTCTTAACTTTTCCTTCTTATTTTACTTCTTTCTCCTGTAGACTCTACACTTCCCACTTCCAATGCTTCTCACCAGGTTTATGCTTCTTATACCTACATTGTTATGTCTTAATTGAGTATTATGTATCATATGGACCTAAACTGCACTTTATTTACTGTTATGTTTATTCCTTATATGTAATGTGTATTTGTCTGTATACATGCTTCAGGACCTCCAAATGAGCTTGCTCAATGTAGTTTTCCTGCAATAAACTTGAAACTTGAAAAAAGCTGTTTTCTATTATTTTATGTCAGTATTGCCATGCAAAATGTATGTGCTACAAAGAGAAACTTAAAAAAATACAACTTGTCAAGACCTCCTCCCCATGAGGAAAGACAAAGACTGTCACCAAACATATATGAATGAAACTTTAGCATAAATTGCTAGTTTGCCATTAAAACATCTAGTCTCTCTGTATTACTTGAATAAATGTATCAGATTTTGGTAACTGGGTAGGCTCATTGAGATCAGCTGTCTCTATTGTAGGAGTGACCTGGAATTAATTACATGAAATACATTGACAGTATTCATACAATATTATTTATATACCTTGCATATTAAATGACAAAATACAATGAAAATGATGCATCTGCATTCCAACAGAAAAAACTTTGAATAAAAGGTCCAGCAGTTAGACACAGGATGGAGATAAGTACTTAGAGGCACTTAGTTCTATAAGAACATGAGCACTAGTCATAGATAAATACAGTGAGTCAGGGTAACAGAATAGCTAGCTGAAGTAGACATAGGATCTATTAATGAACAGGAGCTCCTTCATGGTGGATTTAAAGATGCAAGGGTAAGGCCTTCCAAGAACTTATGGGTGAGATTATTTCATAGCCTTGGTGCAGTAGCCACAAGGGATCGCTGACATGGGAGAAAGTTTCTGTCCAGAAGATAAGAAAGTCCTTCTAAATGGTTTGAAGTCCATGATGGTTATTTAGTTAGTTAGTTAGTTAGTTATTGATTGATTGTGTTTGGAGGACTTTGAGCTCAAGAGCCCTTTTTCAAAGGTATCCAGTTCTATCAAGTTACATAATATGGGTATAATTGGCATAATGTGTGAATACCTGAGGAATGCATTAGCAAATGGCCAGAAAGGAGGGGTGGAAGAACAATAGAGAAAAATCAAAACTGCCATCATGGAGGCAACAAGCCTTTGTCTGAAACAAATAAAGAAAACAAAGCGGAATAAAAAACCACTATGGCTCTCTGGCTCTCAAAAGAGATGTCAGGGAAGGTTAAGGAGAAAAAGGCTGCATTCAAAAAGTATAAGGAATCACAGATGGAACACGACAGGGAATTGTATCAATTAAAGCAGAAAGAAGTGGGGAATGCAGTCAGAAAAGCAAAGGTCCAAACTGAGGAAAAGGTAGCCAACTCAGTTAAGAAGGGGGATAAAACCTTTTATAGGTACATTAGGGAGCATAGAAAGGTTAAGGGAGTGATAGTAAAGTTTAATAAAGGACAGGGGAGGTGGGCAGAGGGAGACAGTGAAAAGGCAGAGATACTGAATGAATACTTTTGCTCAGTATTCACAAAAGAGGAAGAGGAGGAGTTACCTAAACCAAACAGTAGAAGCACTCTGAATAGTGGGGTTGACACCAGTCCATTTACAGAAGAAAGAGTACTGAAAGAACTCCTAAAACTCAAGGTGGACAAAGCAATGGGGCCTGACAGGATTCATCCTAGAAACCTAAAAGAGCTAAGGGAGGACCTAGTGACACCACTAACCACACTTTTTAACAAACCATGGGAAGATGGGGTGGTACCTGAGGACTGGAGGAGGGCAGATGTGATTCCCCTTCACAAAAGTGGAGAAAGGAGAAGCAGGAAACTACAGACCTGTTAGTTTAACCTCAGTTGTGGGAAAATATGGAATCACTTCTGAAAGAAAGAATTGTTGAGTACCTAGAGGCAGCGGGCACAGGACCCAAAGCAGCATGGATTCACAGCAAGAAGGTCATGTCAGACAAATCTAATCAATTTCTTTGACTGGGTGACCAAAGTAATAGACCAGGGAGTGGCTGTGGATATGGCCTACCTAGACCTTAGCAGGCATTTGACACAGTCCCGCACAAAAGATTAATAATCAAGTTAGCCAGCCTGGGAGTGGTTCCCAGGGTGGTAGCCTGCGTAGAAAACTGGCTGCACAACAGGACACAGAAGGTAATAGTGAATGGAATACATTCTGAAGAAAGGGGGTTTACTAGTGGAGTACCTCAGGGCTCAGTACTGGGTCCAGTCCTCTTTAACGTCTTTATAGGTGGCATTGCAGAGGGTCTGGAAGGAAAGGTATGCCTCTTTGTGGATGACACAAAGATCTGTAACAGAGTTGATACACAAGGTGGGAGTAGAAAGGATGAGAAGGGACTTGGCAAGGTTGGAGGAATGGTCAGACATATGGCAACTTAGATTCAATGCAAAGAAGTGCAAAGTAATGCACCTGGGAAATAAAAATCCAGGAGAAGAGTACACAATAGCAGGGGAGGTACTAACGACAACAATAATGGAAAGGATCTGGGTGTAGTCATATCAGATGACCTAAAGGTGGGTAAGCAATGTGAGAAGTCAGTAAGGAGAGCCAGGGGGATACTGGGATGCATAGGGAGGGGCATCACAAGTAGAAAAAGGGAAGTGGTTATCCCTCTATACAGACAGTTGGTGAGACCCCATCTGGAGTACTGCATGCAGTTTTGGAGACCTCATCTACACAAGGACATAGACAGGATGGAAGCAGTCCAGAGGAGGGCAACTAAAATGGTGCAGGGTCTACATCAGAAACCATATGAAGAGAGACTGAGAGAGCTTAATATGTATACCCTTGATGAAAGGAGGGACAGAGGGGACATGATAGAAACTTTTAAGTACCTTAAGGGAATCAACAAAGTCCAGGAGGGTAGCATCTTTCAGAAAAAGAGATGTGTAAGAACGAGGGGGCACAATTTAAAGTTAGAGGGGGGACGGCTCAGGGGTAATGTGAGGAAATTCTTTTTCACGGAGAGAGTGGTGGACGCATAGAACCATCTTCCTGGAGAGGTTGTGGGGTCTAAAACAGTGGGGGAATTCAAACATGCATGGGACAGACATAAGGTAATTATAGTGGGGGGTTGCAGGAAGTAGGCTGTTGGTTAACTAGAATCTGCAGCTTATCCAATAGGTAGGGAAATGGGCAGACTGGGTGGGCCAAGTGGTCCTTATCTGCCATCAAAGTCTATGTTTCTATGTTTCTAATAGAAGAAAAAGTTCTATTCAACAGCAGACCAATGCAATAAACAACAGTTATAACAATAATTATCATATTATAAGGTGCAGTGAGTTAACAATAGATTTCTGTAATTGCAGGAGACATCAACAAGGAATGCAGGTGAATGCAACTAACAGATATGGTCAAAGTACACATGTAGTGCAGTTTATGGAAAAGGTGGATGGTGACTTGGGCCTTAATGGGGAGAAGCGGACGAGAGTGGTGATGGCTATGGGTAGGGAGTTCCAGGCATTAACTGCTCTACTTATCAGTGTCAGTGGCTCAGTAGGTAGCACACTCACCTCTGAGGCCAGGAGATCAGAGGGCTGTGGGTTCAGTTTCCACATCTGGCACTTGGGTTAATATCCCAGTACTGACACTGTAGTGCAGCATGAGAGGGGTGCTGCACTTCTGAGGTGCTGTCTTTCGGATGAGACGTTAAACCAAGGTCCCATCTGCCTGGATTGGTGGTAGTTCAGGTGGATGTTAAAGATTCCATGGCACTTATCGAAAAGAGTAGGGGAATTTCCCCAGTGTCCTGGCCAAATTTCCCTCATTCACTAAAAATACCAACAGCTTAATCTGGTTCAAGGTCAGTTGACATTCATCTGTATCCCCTTCCCCTGGGTCGTGCCTGAAAATAGGCAGGATTTGTCTAAAACACTTACCCGGTCAACAAAAACTAAATAAATAAATACTTGCAAAGGAGCATTGACCAAGAGCATTTTTTCTGAAGGGCAGGAGGAGTATTCGATCCCTCATGAATCAGGTTCTGTATTTGTTCATAATCAGGGAGCAGAGGTTGCAGACACCCACTGGCATTTGACCAAGAAGTGCTGTCTTGCATGCAACGGCTTTGTTGAGGTTAACTTGGAGGTGGAAAGAAAGCCAGTTGGTGGAGACATATAGGTTACAGCAGTGAGAGTCTGCTTTCATAATGAGTGCAAATCTGCAGGCTCAGTCGAATGCTACTGAGATTTTTTTGAGTATTGTTTTATTGGCTGCAGAGTAGATGACCACACCCTAGTCAATCTTTGAGTTGATGAGGCTGGATAAAAGGGGTTCTGTAACTTCAAGGGTGAGGGTGTGCTTGTTTCTGTATAGCAAGCCAAGGCTTTGGTGGATATGTTTGACTAGGGATTTGGTATGAGATGTAAAGGATAGGGTCATGTCAAGTTGCACAGCCAGGTACTTGAATACCTGAATCAGTTCAAAGGGTCTCCAGCTGGTGTTGCGATGTACAGCTCAAGGCTACCCTCCAGGGCGCAGGTGGTCCCAAACAGAAGAGATTTTCCATCTTTCGGATGAGACGTTAAACCGAGGTCCCATCTGCCTGGATTGGTGGTAGTTCAGATGGATGTTAAAGATCCCATGGCACTTATCGAAAAGAGTAGGGGAATTTCCCCGGTGTCCTGGCCAAATTTCCCTCATTCACTAAAAATACCACCAACAGCTTAATCTGGTTCAAGGTCAGTTGGCATTCATCTGTATCCCCCTCCCCCGGGTCGTGCCTGAAAATAGGCAGGATTTGTCTAGTGCACTTACCCGGTCAACAAAAGCTAAATAAATAAAATAAATTTGGTTTTCTTACCATTAATGACCAGTCTGTTAGATGTGAACCAATCACAGACAATGCCAAAATCAGATTATTGGTTGCATTTCAGTCTCCAAGTTGCAGTGTGAGGGGATAATGAATGTGTCATCAACATACAGTAATGCTTTGGAGGTGACACAAATGTCTGGGACCTTGTTGACAAACAGGCTGACTAGCAGGAACAAGGACTAAGCCTTGTGGGACTCCAGTGGTTAGAGGTTGCAAGCTAGAGAGCATCTTTCCACATCTAGCCTTTTGTGATCTGTGGGCTACGTAGTCAGAGAACCACTCACTGGCTTCATTGTAGAGTCCCAACTCTCAGAGCTTTATGATTAGAAGGTCATGGTTAATTAATTCAAAGGTCTTGGAGAGATCAAGAAAGGTTGCACCAACATATTCACCTTTGTCTAGTGCCTGATATCAGCCAGATTTTCCAAAGGAAGTAAAGGAGTTTGTGTGCTATAGAAAGCATAGGGAGATGAAGCCTCCTCTCGGGGGAGGGGGGGCAGTTTAGTGTGGAGATAGCCCTGCAGTGATGTTCATGGCTGCAGACCCCGACAGCAAAATGTACTATTAGATGGTAGGCAAGTTTCAGTATGGAGAGTCCAGTCACTTTGAGAGATGACAGAAGTGGTGCCCTGTAGGTGATAGTGGATACAAGGACACTGTTGATGATCAAGAGCTGGCCTCTTTAGTCAAGTAAGGGTGCAGCCTATACAGCAGGCCCAGTTTCTGGTTCAGGGTTTTGACCACTAATTTAATGTGAGGACTGAGGGAAAGTTCTTGGTCCAACTGGATTCTCAAATAATTTACAGTAGATGTTGTATCTATACGTGTCCCAGTGTCACTGACAGAGTAATGATGCTAAGTTGATTTTGTCTATCATGTCCCAGCCTATTGGTACCAAATAGCATTGCCTTTATTTTTTTGACATTCAGTATTAGCAAATTTGATAGAAATCAGGAGTCTGGTGAACCAAAATCTGCCTGTAGGCCAGTTTAAATCTGGGTTGTGTGAGATCTGTACAGAACTGTATTCTCAGCATATAGCAGTAGGTTTGCATTGCGACTGTTACTAAGTAAATATGGTCCAGAATTGAGTCCTGAGGAATACCATCAGTGATTGCCCACATGGAGGACTGGCTGCCCCCCCTCCACCATTTAACAAGTTGGATTCATCCTGAAAGGAAATTGCACAACCACCTACATGACAGGTGATCAAAGCCCAGACCACTCAATGTGTGCACCAGAATGTCCTTACTAACAAGGTCACATGCTTTGGTTAGGGCCACAAAGACCATTCCTGTGGCCTGCCCTGGAACCATGGCACTGAGCAGGTCAGTTGTGAGGTGTACAAGGGCAGTGTCAATGCAATGCTGTTTCCTGAAGCCATGTTAGACTTCAGATAAAATGGAATGTAAGTCTAGATAGGACTTTATCTGATTAGAGATTAGTCTTTCCTGTATCTTAGCAAGTGTGCAGAACAGTGAAATATGCCAATATTGTTCAGCCTTTAACTGAACTTTATTTTCTCAGCTGTGGTGTATTAAGAGATGCTTCTGTTTTCTTCTCATTCAAAAGCCTTATGACTGTGTGATACAGTATAAATAATGTGAGGTCTGGGATTGAAGAGTTGCTCTTTCGGGCTCATGTAAAATAAATCAGTTTACCTCCTCAACATAAATGTGGAACACATTTGGATTAGTTAGTAAATAAGACATGACAGGATGTGCTTGGTGCTAGAATAATGGCATGTCTCTGGTTAGTTTAATCACAAGGCCAAAGGCCCAGTGCTTCCATTGCCTGAGAAGTGCCATAATGCTAGCACATAACACAGCTTGGTGCACCTTATTGGGAATATGAAATAGATCCATTGAGACTACTAAAGAAATAACTTTAAAAATGTTTTTAGTTTAAATAAGTTTTATTTATTTATTCTTTTGAAAATTGGTGACCGGGAAAGGCACACTCAGCCAAGACTCATTTCCAGGTGTGACCCAGTGGAAGGGAGTAGGGAATGCAAAATATGTAGTACAGATACCATTTGCAGTTACAATAAAGTGCACTCAGAGAACATGGTTAATACAGGAGCAAGCTAAAAATAAATGCAAAAAAAGCAAGACAAGGCATGAGCAGCAAATGAGCATCTCAGCAACACTTACACATGGTTGTGAGACAATTGCAAGGTAAAGACTCAGGAAGTGGGATAACAGGAGTTGGGGGGGGGATTTTCAGGTGGTGCCTGAGGGAGCCAGTGTTGGCAGTAAAGTGGAGGGAATGGAGGAGTTTGTTGATGGGGGTGATAGGAAAAGGTTGATTGCCCAGCAGAAGAGCAGGGATGAGGAATAGCAAAGGTGCAAGGACCTCTGGAGCAGTGGGAGCAGGAAGCAGAAGGGGATCAGGAGAGGAGGGATAAGTGTTAATAGAAAAGGGACCCAAACCAGTATAGGTATAAAATAGAAAAAAGTTAAAAAGGAGACACAGAACAAAATACTTTTATTGAGCCATCTAAGTTTGCTGTTTGGCCAGTAGATGACAGATGCTGCATAGTTTGTTTATGGGTTTTTTTTGTTTGTTTTCTCAAATACAAGTAAGTGAATTGAGGTGTCTTAACATATCTATGTCTTCTTAACGTAAACAGATAAGTGGGGTCACAGATCATTTTCCAATGCTGTTGTACTGAGGTATCAGAACTGGGTACCAAACTCCTCGGGCAGGGGACATACCACAATCACGCAGGTGGTTTTCCCAGGGTGAGGCTTATCCATTGCACTTCGGATTTGTTGACCCCTGTGATGTCCCCAAATGCGGGATACTTGACTGCATAATTTGTGGTAGTGGGGGACTGCGTTCACACTAATCTTACAGGGAGGAACAGGGTGCAGGAATACACTATTTTTAAGTGAAAAATATGTTCCGGGACTAGAGGGCATGGGATGAAGTTGGAGGGAGGACGATTCAGAGGAAACGTGAGGAAGAATTTCTTCACAGAACGGGTGGTGGACAAATGGAACACCCTGCCAGAAGAAGTGGTGGGGGCTGAAACAATCACGTGATTTAAGAATGCATGGGATGGACATAAAGGAATTCTGGAGGTCCGGGGTAAGGGGCAACAGACTTCTAGGAAAACATAAACTGACCTTACAAGCTCAAATGGGCAGACTGGGTGGGCCATAGGCCCTTATCTGCCAACACTGTCTATGTATCTATGTATCTATGTATCTATGTATCAGGTTTCTTGATATTTTTGATACCCATTTCACAATGTAATGTAAACTTGGCTATCTTTCTCACTGTGGTTAAAGCAAACTAATGAAAAACAAAAGAGAACACACAGCATTAAAATGTCTCTGTTGACACTAACAGGAAATGACTCGGGAAGATGTGATGGAATGTATAGAACAAAGTAAAGACTGTCGAACAGGATTTTGAAAATAAGATAAAAAAAGGTGTTCATAATGTGGAAGAAATGCTGAGGCAGGTGAAGCCTATGCATATGGGATGGAGCTTTACATGAGTCCAAAAGAGATAAACAGTGATGTTTACAAAATACTGTAAAAAGAGTGGTAGGGTAGACTTTAACAAGGTTGTGAACTTGGAACTGGCAAATGAACTCAAGACAGCAACCCATTTGGGGCACTTGTTTCTCATGAATATTTTCAACCTGACTGAATTGGAGGTGAAAAGTGCCCATGGATGTGATTTTTTGTCAGTTGTGAAGGATTTTTTCCTTCCTAAGTACTCCAGAAATGCGACAAAAGGATATATGTTTCTAGATCTGCTGCTATGTAATGGAGATGGCATTGTCAGTGCAGTGGGTGGGGATGCTATTGAGTAACAACACCCTTAAAGGGGAGAGAAAGCACATCAGCATTCTTATTCATATCAATTTCCTCCATTTTCTTTCTCTCTCTCTCTTTCCCTATCTTTGGTGTAATGTCTCCCAGGTCTTTAAAAAAGCTCTATGTATCGCACAACTTTTGTTCAATTATACATGTTCCAACTACCCTTACTAAAAAAAGGCAAGATTAATGTAAGTATTTTGAGTACTAAACGCACAATGATATATCTATGTTCATTGCAAAAGACTGTGTTAAAGCACCAGTGAGGGTTCAAGTCAATGTCACAAGAGTAGGGAAATCACTAAGGATCACTAAGAAAAAGAGAAGGAGCAAAAGGCAATGCTGATTTAAAGCTACTGTAGGTTACCCAAAATATGCAAGCGAACCATAGGATAGTAGGAAGTTATCTACTCTGTTTTTAAATATGTTTTTACACTTGCTAATTACCACAGTGGTCAATAACAGATTCAGTGGATTAATAATCCTTTGGGAGAAGAAATATGTTGTTTTATTTGTCTGACTCTATCTTTAGTTAGTTGTAATGGGTGTCCTCTGGTATTGACTGCCACTTGTTTGAATGCTAATCCAATTTCTGCCATGGGGTGTTGATCATTTAACACTTCTCAAGTAGTCATTAGATCACCATGCAATCTTCTTGTTTCCAAGGACATCAAACTAAAGTTTTCAAATATTTGCTCATAACTTATATTTCTTTCAAGGCAAATATATTTAGTTATTTTCCTATGAATCTTTTCCATACAGTTAATATATTTTTTTATATGGACACCACAACTGTGATGCATAGTCCATATGGGGCCTAATGTAAGCTCTATATAATGGGAGGAGTACAGCTTGATCTCAAGACTTGATATTATGTCTAAAAGACCACCAAATTCTCTTCACTGTATTAACCCTTAGGATGCCAGAAGATTTAGAAAATATAGGTTTTTAGGATGTTTATACATGTCAGCAGCACAGTAAGGGTTAATGAGATCTGTTAAATGTTTATCAAAACATAGATTATCTTGTATTGTAGCTCCTAAATTCTTTTCCTGTAAAGTGTTACTAATAGGTTAGCCATTTAGTGTATCTGTCTGTCTGTCTGTCTGTCTGTCTTGTCTGTCTGTCTATCTATCTATCTATCTATCTATCTATCTATCTATCTATCTATCTATCTATCTATCTATATTTATACAATAGCGGTGAGGTGATATCCTATGCAATAAATATGTGAATTCTCACTACCATTGAATAAATGTAACATGATGTAGAGAGTGTGACAATTTCTGACATTTATACAGTACATACACTCCCTATGTCAGCAGCCAATATTATCACAGTCACTATGTCAGTGGCATCCCTCACATTTTTTGTTTTTTATTTTTGTTTCGGAACTACTTTCACAAGTGATCAAACTAACATGGATCTCACCGGTGCCCTCACCTGCTGTTCTAACCACATCCACGTAAAACCTGTGAAAACTCAGTAGCTGCTCAGATCTCAGAGCTGCCAGGCATCTGTTAAAACCTGCAAGACATTAAAAACAAAACTGTTTGTAGCCACGGACATCCTAAAATTTTATTGCTCCAAAAAATGACATCTACAGGAGCATGACCACTATAGAAAATCAATCGGCTAACACCGCGAAAACATAAGGAACTAATTAAATATACAGGAAGAAATATTCTTCAGTTGCAGCAGGTTCAAAAATGATGTTGAATGTCTGCTGGACCCCGAACTCTCTGAAGGATTTTTCAGTGTCCCAGAAACACAAGTCTTTCAGAAAATACTGCTGAAGAAATATAAAATTGATACCAAAGAAATTGACAACTTCATTAACAGTACAAAAAATGAGAATATGATAAGAAAAACTGAAGCAGACATACAGCACCTGAAGAACGTTTTCAAAGAATTCAGAATTACCGAGCCTATTTGTCACATTCCACGTCAGGGCCTTAACTCAATAATTTGCCAATATTTCAACTATCTACAGAGACTTGGTGGCACAGAGTATGAGCAGCTTAGTGTGCTTGCACAATTTCAAAGTTTTGAGCACTACTTTAAATATTTTAACTATCCAGAGTTCCTTTCTTTGCCCAGTAAATTTATGAAAAGATGACAAGTTCTTGTCTCTAAACAAAAATTGCTTAAGGAACATGGAAAGGGCAATAAACTAAAAGCAGTCAACAAACTGACTGGTTCCATCATTGAACAGTTATATGAGCAAAATGTGCTTAGTCCTGATAACCCACAGGCATTCTTAAATACAGTATGGGTTACTGTTACAATGTTTTTTGCTATTCGTGGAAATACCAAAACACAAAACATGAAATGGGGAGATATAAAACTTTACAAAGATGACCAGGGCCTCCAGTATCTGGAATATATTAGAGAGCACCAAACCAAGATGCAAACAGGCTCTAACCCTAAGGACAGTCTAGTTGTGAAAACCTGGGCTTATGAAGTAGCCAATAAAAATGAATGCCCAGTGGCAAACTATATAATCTACAGAAACAAATGCCTAGAGAAAGTTAATTATGAATATGCACCTCTTTCTTTTAGCTGTCAATCACCCTCACAAACTGCAGCATCCTACATGCTGGTTCAATAACCAGCCTTTAGGAGTGAATACCATCAGCAAAATTATGAGAAGAATTACTCAAACTGCTGGGATTGAGACCGAGAAACGCTTGATGAACCACTCAATCCACAAGCATTTAATTCAAAAATTAGCAGACTCAAACATTCCACCTACAGAAATTATTCAGATTTCTGGACACAAAAAAGTCCAGTCTCTAAACCAATACTCCTGTTTAAATGAAGCAAAGCAGAAGAATATATCAGACATATTAAGTAACAATACAAAACCCAACCCTTCAAAATCTTCTGACAAAGCTGATGAAAAACATGTCCATACATTCAGCAGCACTTTACCTGATGCCATGTCTGCATGCTTTCATAACCCAACCATTAATGCCACAAAAAATTATCTTTAACATCATTCAAGGTAAGAACATCACAGAAATGCAGTTTTTTTTATTTTACTACTGCAACTATCTGCACAATGTAATATTTATTTATTTTTTCTTCCTGATTCCGTAGGGGCACAATACTGGAAGACACACTGAAAGCATGTTCCCATGCTGCAATCAGATAGCAACTCTGACAGACTTCACAAACAGTTCAGCAAGCAAGATATGAGCCATAAAACAACAAACAACACTGCCAGTGATACTGAAGAGGAAGCACCCAACAACAAAAAGTTTTACCTTGGAAATACATTGTTTTGCTCTATTTTGTACTGTGATGCAGTTTGGAAATGACAAACAAATTCCTGGAAAGAGCCAGTGATGTAAATAGGATAGAAAAAAAAATCCACCAGTACCCATTTCATGAAGCACTTCACTACACATTAAAAATAAATAAATGTTATTCCACCACAAATAACAAGCACAATCATTAAAATAATAAACAAATGACACTCGTGTATAACCAGGAAATGCTCAGTGTTTTCCCTGAAGAAAACCCTGCCCACAGCCTGAAAAAGACCAATCAGAAGTGATGCTAAGAGAATGCCTGAGAGCAATACAGAAATAAAACGCACAGACACCACTCATTCACCCCGCTAACCAATGGCAATGCAAGAACACCATTCATTCATGGAAAGAGGAACTGAATCCATTCACAAAACTGAAAGATACCCATGGAAGTCACTCAGCCCATAAAAAAGCACCACAGACAAACAAAGAATATACTGCAACACAGATACTGTAAACCCCTATTGTATAAATTGCACACATGATGTGCAACAGTGTGATACAAGAAATATTTGCATTCATGCAGTGACCTCAGGTAATACCACTCGTGGATCCACTACTCGTGATATTACTTGAGGTCACTCTGCACTCACGCAGATATTTTCTGTATCACAGTCACCCATCATGTATCGCCTATTGATATACATATACATATATATATATATATATATATATACATACGCACACACGTATATATATATATATATATATATATATAGATATATATATATATATATATACACACACATATATAGGATTTCTTGCTCCAAAATGCATAACACAGCATTTGGTATTGTTAAAAAACATGCCCCAATTATCAAGATCTATTTGAAGTCAGTTTATTTCCACTTGAATACTACTAGGATTTCCGATTTTACAGTCATCTGCATATTTAATAACATTGCAGTCTAAGTTAGATGCCTGATCTGATATAAAAATCTGGGATATCAATGGAGCCAGGACGGAGCCCTGAGTCAAACCACTTGATAAAGTTCTCCAGTTGAAGGTAAATCCATCAATAATAACCCACTGGTCCCATTTTTCTAATCAATTTTGAATCCAAGAGATATAACATGGGTGAACATTTCGTATGAGACGTTTTTGTACAAGGACCCAGTGAAGAACTGAGTCAAATGCTTTCTTAAAATCCACATAAACCACATCATAAGGGATTTTTTTTAATCAAGGTTAGAACTAACAGCGTCATAAAAGCAAAGTAAATTTGTAGCACAAGAACGACCTTTGGTGAAACCATGCTGGGTGATATCAAATCCTCCCAAATCAGTACTGATTGTTTCTTTAATGATATTTTCTACAACTTTCCCAAGATTGTATTAAGACTGATTGGACTACAGTTTTCCATCTTCCCTTTATCACCCTTTTTAAACAAGGGCATTACATTCACTCTTTTCTAATCAGATGGAATATGTCCAGTATTTAAGCTACTTTCAAAGATCTTCTTCAAGATATATTGAAAGTTTTCTTTCATTATTTTAATCATATCTCTGGTTGTACCATCCAGACCAGGAGAAGAGCCTGATTTAATATTGTCAAGTTTATTATTAATTTCCTCAATTCTAATAGAAAATTCTCAAGCATCAGGGCTGTAGATAATTTTATCATACACTTTTGAATTACAGAAGACTTTACAAAAATGTTTGTTTAAAAGTTCAGCCATATCAGTGGGAGAATTGATAGTTGTGTTATATACTGTCAAAGGACCTACTTTGCAAGCCTGCTTTTTAAGAACGTTTATATAACTATACAAAACATTGCTATTCCCTTTAGTGGCCTGTGCAGACAAAGATCTTTCTGTTGCTAACATCGCTTTTCTGATTTCTAACTTATGCTATTTTTGAATTTCCTCAAAGGCAACCCATCTATCTGAACATTTGTTTAATTGACATTTTTCATACAATTTACGTTTTTTTATAATCAAGTTAAACAGTTTTTTGGAAAGCCATTTTGGTCTAACTCTTGAGTTAGTATACATTTTGATGGTGGGTATATATATTTGCTGTTTAGGTAACTTCAGTTTTAAAAATATCCCACATTGATTCAACTGGTAAGCCTTCAAACATTGCATTCCAATCGATCCCTACTAGTGATTCATTAATCTGTTCATGCTTATCTTTATTATAAATTAAAAAATGGGCTTTATATTTCCTGGCATCTGATTGGCTGGTACCCTTGCCGGGGGGGTATATTAACTTTCAATAGATGCCCAGGAAATAAAAAGTACCAGCCTCAGTGCCTCTTTACCCACTCTAAAATCCTTCTGCCTACCCTGCCCCCTCATTGGCCAAAAGCACCCCAGTACATTTGAAATCCCTGCCATTTTTCCCCCCACTTAGAGATAGAACCCACCACCCACACAAACACACACAACACTCATTTATAGACACACAGTCTAAGGTCGCCACCTTTCTCCCACCCTGCCAGTTTCTCAAAGATAAAAAAAAAAACAGTCTCAGTAAAAATAAATCAATTGTGGTGCAGTACAGTACACTGATCACCAGCACTGCATCTGATGCCACTTGCTATAATGTACAGCTCCCAAAACAGTCCTCTAACAACTGAATCCCCACTAAATGTGAAGCACTATATTTAAAAAAAACAATAACCATTACAAGACAGTACCGATTTTTTATTCTGCAGTCTAGGAGCAAGAGAAATTGGAGTTTTTCCCCCAGTGCTCATCTCCAATGACAGTGTTCCCCAGCTGTCACTCCCCCCTTCTCCAGAACATGGGCCACTCTGTTCATTAGCGAGCAGCCCCCATTCCACCATGACTCTCTTTCCCGAACTCAGCAGTTTGCTTCATTACTTTATCTTTCTGTCAGACTGCTTGCTTTTGTTGTGTGTGCACCCAGAAGAACTGAAAGAGGGGGAAAAAGGTAGTAACACTTTTCAGGGAAATGTGTTCCATTTATTGGATTTCAGTTGTGGGACTGATTTTGTGTTGGCTGAAAGGGATAACTGAACAAGCGGTGGGAGCGCGAGTGTTCCCATCGCTCACTCAGTTACCCCTTTCAGCCAACATGGAATCAGCCCCACAACTGAAATTTCATAAATGGGACACATTTCCCTGAAAAAATGTAACTGCCTTTTCCTCCTCTTTCAGATATTTTGGGTCCACACACAACAAAAGCAAAGCAGTTGAACCGATCGGCTTTCTTTTTTCCTGAGCATTTCTTACAGACCGCAATTCCTTCTTGACTCGCATTCCCTCATGCTGATCAGCAGCACAAGACATGCCAAGAGCTGAGCAACTTACCGGCAAAGGGGCAGTCTCTTTTCACATACACTTACCCTAGAAATCCCCAAATAACACCAGGGATATCTAAAAGTGTTTTTTAAATATTTGACTGCTGCTGTCTGTGTCAACTTATAATTCTCCATGTCCTGCTTTTGCGTTGCATGGTCATGCACCTTACTTACTGCTGCATCTTCTGACCATGAGACAAACAAAAATAATTCCTAAGGGGGGATTTAATAAAACTCCATGTGTTTTTTGAGGGGGATTACAACAGTATGGCTCTGTGTAGGGGCAGAACACAGAACAGCACAAAACACAGGGAGGGACTACTTTAAAACAGTTAAACTGCATTCTTAATGTAATTTTTTCAAATGTTTTTACTGAATATTTTTAATTTCCATATAAAATGCCACAGAGCCCATTTTCTAAGTGCAATAATAGCCTCCAGGGTGGGTGGTATGGGCAATACTGGACCTTCCAGGGGCTATAAAACCCTCTGCCGGTGGTGTCGGGCCTCATTATGCCCCTAAGCAGTCTGGTATTTCCCCAGTACCACCAACCCTGTCTGGTACTATTGCTTACCAAATACATCTTAGTGATATTTGTTGTTAGTACACAATTAGTACATAATTCATATTTAATAATGTTATCATCACTGCTTGCTAATGATGAAGTGACTTGACAGTTTTGAATATTGATGCATTCAGAACCCAAAATAATATCTAAGATGTTTTCTCCTCTTGTTGATTCTGTAACAAATTGTCTTAGACTAAGTTCATCACATACATTGATAAATTCTCTGAAAAGCATACTCGATGCAGATTTATTACCCCAATTGATGTCTCTAAAGTTCATATCTCCCATAAACAAAACTTATCCAATTTCAGTAGCAGTTTCAGTTTCATTCATTATCATTTCTTCAGTAGAAGCAAGGCAACCAGGTGGGTGATAGTACAATCCCAAAATTGTATGACTTGAAATAACTTTTCTCAAGTTAATCCATATTGACTCAGTGAGGTCTAGGGGAGATTTAATTTTCTTAGAATTTCACTTGGTTGAAAAGCTGAATTTATATAAAGTGATAACCCACCACCCTTTCTATTGTTTCTGCAGTGGGTAAAGACATCATAACCAGGAATAGTTCTATTCCATAGGTATAATTTTGGCCACCACG
Source organism: Neoceratodus forsteri (assembly GCA_016271365.2). Lineage (NCBI taxonomy): Eukaryota > Metazoa > Chordata > Ceratodontiformes > Ceratodontidae > Neoceratodus > Neoceratodus forsteri. The sequence goes on from CM028131.1 coordinate 540,444,546, forward strand.
TTTCAGTAATGGCTACTATGTTGGAACTGTCAACTTCACAGAGAACCAGACATTCTTCAATTTTGTTATTTAGACTACAGGCATTGAAAAGTAAGCATTTGAGCTTATTTGCATATCTAATGTTGGAACATCTCTTATTTGTTTTATCTGGGTTTGCTGATCAACTTAACTTGGTTAGACTATTGCTGACCCTCTGAGAAACTAGTTTAAATCAGGTGTTGAGATAGCAGTTTGAAAATGAGAACTTAGCTCCCTAACCCCTCGTTTGCTCAAGTGCAATCCATCCTTTGTGAACAACAGTTTATTATGATTAAATGTTTTCCAATGGTCAATGAATAGAATACCTTCTTTTGTACACCAGTTATTGAGTCTGGCATTTATTCTTGCCATTGTTAGATTCTTCTCAGGATTTGCTCAGGGAATTGGTAAAATGTCAGATGTAGCTACTTTACAGCCCTTTGATTTAATTTTGGAACCAGATTCAGTAAGTTCATAGCAAATGTCTTTTTCATTCAGGTGACCCACATTGTTAGTACAAACATGCAAACTAACCTTAGACTGTTCTATTATTTATTTATCAATCCATGTAGCAATATCCTCAATTTTGACTCCTGGAAGACAGCTAAAAGTATTTTGATGGTTATTCTCTTTACATAAATATGTATCAGTAATTGATATTATAGAATCTTCAATAATAATACTTGGTCTTAGTTAGCTATCCATATTTTCTGTAAGCTGCTCATCCACATGAGGGGATACTTCCAGAGGGGCAAAACTGTTTGTGGAGAGGAAATTGGGCATTGAAGCAAGTTTTTAGAGTGAGAGGTATCACCGGGAAGGTTATGAATGTCTGACCTCCTTCCTTTTTTAAATTTCCTAGGTAGGACACACTCTGAACATATTTCACTACCCATAGCATGTCCTGATCTCTTTCTCTGTTTTTTTCTCTTTTTTCCAAACAAATATTGCTAAATGTTTTTGCCAAACAGGGAAATGTGGCATTAGGGCTTCCAAATCTCACTTACCATCTCCTGCCCTCCACACCAAACTGCAAAAGACAAGCCCACACAAGCCATCACAGACAGGCATCATCAGGTGAGACAAATAACATGAAACTGTTTCCAGATGACACAAATGCAGCAGCACTGATGTACCACCTTCCTGGATTTTTATCTGTGGCACCCACACTGCAAGATGGATGTAGTCACTTGTCAGTGCAGACAGAAAGCCAGGATACTCAAATCACAACACTGCTTCTGTGTACAGAAGTGCAGGTCCCTGCAGCCACAGATACAAATCCATGATACCCAAATTACAATAGTTATTTTATCTACAGAAGTGCAGACCTGTAATGAACGAGTACTTCTGTAGCCTCTGGTGCTCATGCACACTGTAAGACATGCACACACTTGATGGGCCTGTGCTTCTGCAGCCACAGATGTAAGACATACACACTGAACTCTGGCTGCAGAAGCAAGGGAGCCACAAAATCCATTATACCAAAATTGCAACAGTATTTCTGTCTGCAGAAGTGCATGCACCTCAGGGGCCTGCATATCTTCAGACACAGGTGTATGACATACAGGCAGCCCCTGTAAAAGAGATGGAAGCACTGTTGCAATGTGGGTATCATGTTTTCAACAGGGGGTATAGAAATTGTTCAAGGGGTAGCAAGTTTTCAGATACAAAAATTGCAACAGTACATCTGTGTGCAAAGGTGCAGGACCCTGACATACATGTGATATGTCCAGCTTGATTAAGAGGGAGATTTGGGTCAAATTAGGAGGGAGATTGGCCTGCCAACTTGCTTAAGAGGGAGATTTGGGTCAAATTAGGAGGGAGATTGGCCTGCTAGTAGGGAGATGCCATAACGTCATGAGTTTGTCCTTAACTGGCATCAAAGAACTAAGAAAAAAGTCATTACAAAACTTTAATGTATTTCATTATGTCAAGAATAAGCATTAAAAAGAATAAACAACTAGTTATATAAAGTTATCAGATACATTGTTCATCACTGATTTAATTTGTATGTGTCTTTATCTGCCCTAAAAACATGGATATTTTGGACAGAATTTTACTTAAGCAGGAGATTTTGTTTCTCATGAGGGAGGTAGGGAGTTCAGTCAAAAAAAAACAGGAGTCTCCTGTGTAAAGAGGGAGATATCACATGTATGCCCTGAGGGAGCTCTTCAGTAAGACATGTACACTGACTTCTGGCTGCAGAAGTGAGGCACATGTGGGGCTGCTGGGACACGGATAGAATACTGTTGCAATGTGTGCATCATGGTTTCAGTAGCAGATCAAGAAATTGTTCAAGGGGGTAGCAGGTTTTTAGTTACAGTATGCAACTGCATATTGAAAACCATGCCGTAGCAGATCATGTTATCTCGGGAGATACCTCATGCAGCAGGCATGAGTACTTATGCATGCAGAGGTGCAGGCCCCACAGGGTCTTCTGTCTGTAGAACACACTGTATGACATACAGACACAGGTGTGGCCACAGATACAAATCCACAAAGGTAGCACATCAGTGCTACTGCATTTTTGACATCTGGAAACAGTTGTATGTTGTTTGTCTTACCAGATGATGGCTGTCTGTGGCTGCTTGTGTAGGCTTGTCATTTTGCTGCCGAGGTGTGAAGAGTTAGGGTTGGAAACCCTAATGCCACATTTCCCCACTTTTATGGCATGAACTGTAACTGGTGCTTTAATGCAGGTTTATTTTGCAATGAATTTCCTTATTTTTTGAGATAATATCATTGTTTCCTCATTTGCCTGTGGGAGCACATGGCCCTACATGGTTTGTGCTCCCATCCCTCCATATATGTATACATGTGTGCTGCTGAGGAAGCTTAGAGACCAGAGGGCCCTGCACTTACATTTATAGCAAAACAGATACCAAATTGCCAGTATAGCCTTCTTATTATCCCACCTCATGAACCTAAAACTGACACTTTTCAAACCCCTGCTGAAATGTCATTCTGTGCCTCGAAACATAATTTTTTGCCACAGGTATAAAAACACAGTTTTGCCAAGATTTGAAAAATGACAACTGTCACGCTCATGAGGTGGTGCAAAAAAATGGCCATTTAGAAATTTGGGATCAAAATATTTAAAATTATCAGTTATGAGCGAGCATGGTAAAATTTCAACAGATACACATAACTTTGCCATTTTTACATATTTTGACTCCAGATTTTCAACTTAGCCTTTTTATGACCCCACCTCATGAACAAGGGTAGTGAAAATATTAAAATCCTGCCTGAAAGGTGATTTCACCAAGTGACTGCAAAATTGCCTTTCGGGGCTGATTTGTGTAATTCACTGATATTGTTCACGAGGTGGGGTCCCCAAAAGGCCATGTTGAAAATTTGTTGTCACAATATGCAAAAATGGCAAAGTTATGCCACAAACTTGAAAACCCCATTGAAATACACTGAACCGCATTTACCTTAGTTTCTCATATTGCGGTCAGAGGTTCCAGCAGCAAGATGTGTCTTCAATTGAAGAGTGGATCTTAACCCTGTGACCTGTTCAGGTGAGTGAGGGTGTGTGGGGGTGTACTGAGGGGTGTGGGGTGGTGAGTGCTGAGTGGGAGGTGGAGGTGGAGGAGTCTGATCGGTGAGGGACAATTTTCTGTTTTGCAGGTTTGAAAAAAAAACATAGAATGACTGTTTTCTTTATTTAAAATTGGGCCAGGAATAGGAGGGTAAAGGAGCCACTAGACACCAGGAAAAGATTACAGAACTATGGAGATCACAGGGAAAGATCACAGAACTATGGGGATTATGATGGGAGGGTAGGGATGCCACTAGAAATCAGGAAAGATCACAGAATTATGGGGATCATGATCGAGGGTGGGTGGGTGGGTGCCACTAGACCCCAGGAAAAGATCACAGAACCACAGGGATCATGATCAGAGGGTGGGGGTGCCACTAGACACCAGGGAAAGATCACAAATCTAGGTAGATCACAATTGAGGATGGGGGGTGCCATTAGACAACAGGAAAATATCATGGAATTATGTGGATCATGATCAGAGGGTTGGGGAGTGCCATTAAACACCAACAAAATATCACAGTATTATGGGGATCATGATCAGAGGGTGGGGTTGCCTCTAGACAGCAAGGAAATAACTATGAACTACGGGGACTGTGATCAGAGGGGGGTGACACTAGACACTTGGGAAACATTACAGGAATACAGGGATGGCAATGTAGGGATCACCACTAGACACCAGGGAAATGGTGGCTCACTGATATCACTGCAGCCCATAGCACGAGTTCCAGCTGCAGCTGCAGAAGTCATGAATATCCCACTGTTCTGATACAGAGAACACAGATTAACAGTTTCTCTCACCAAGCTGGGCAGCCTGGGTTTTGGGCTGCCCAGATAATGTGTTTCTGGCATTGTTTTTAAAAAGAAATCTCCAGAATCTGGTGAAGTGGATCTCATTTAGCTAGATTCAGGTGTTTGCTTTAAAAAAAAGACATAATTTTTTAATGTATTTTGATGTTTTTTTCATTTGAGGAGGAAAAACAAGATGGTGGTCTCTCAGCACTAAGAAATGTTTCCCGAAGCAAGCACCAAATGGAGCAATACTAAAAATAGGTCCTTGACATCAAATGTTTCATTTCACACCAGAATTTTATCTCAAAAACTGCACTGTGCATGCTCAGAACAAAAAACACTAAACTTTGAAGCTTACAACTCTGGAACCATGTAATATTTTTATCCACACCTATGAAAGGCATTATCTTTGGACATGACACATGTCCCCTGCTAGTTTGGGGAAAAAATTCCATTCCATGTAGGCTGTAGATGAGAGCAATAAAGAAAACATGTTAAGTATGGGAAAACCATTAGTGTTTTAAGAAAATTTCATGTGAGTCTCAGAAATTGCATAAGCTGCCATCACAAAAATTTCCACAGATCAAGACCTTTCCATTTAGACAACACTAAACATATTACATTTCTGTTCATTTTGTCAAATGGTGCCAAAGATATTAATGTGGAAAGTTAGGGGTTTAACATTGAACACCCTACTCAACCCTGACTATTGTGGCACTGCCATGACACTATAATTATAGTGGCAATGTAGCGCCACTATAGGTAGGGTTGAGCAGGGGTTTCTGTGTTAAACCTCAAATTTTGTACTTTAATATCTTTGCAACCATTCAACAGATTTGTGTGAAGAAAACAGATCATGTGTGACATTGTTTGCTCATGGAACCGGGTGGGGATTAGGGGTGGCAGCAGTGCTGTGCACAAGTGGAGCAGCATAGTTTTATGTAATTATCACCTACAGTCCTCCTCTCTCCACCATGGCTGGCCACTGACTGAGCTGTCAATGAGCACATACAGAATATGGTATACGCTCATTGACACTGATTGACAGCTCAGAGTGAGCTGTCATTCCATGAGTTCATGCTGTGTACAGTACATGCTAATTGACAGCTCTGTCAGTGGCCAGCCATGGTGGAGAGAGGAGGGCTGTGCTGGTCAATGGCTTGGGTTCAGGATGGGGACAGCGGGGTGGTGGGATACTACTTGCTGGCATGGGTGGGTTGGAGGTGCACTAGAACTACCAAGGAGTAGATATTTTTTAACATACTGGGGCTCAGGGATAGGGAGGGGGGTTAACTAAACCACCAGGGATATGGTTGTATTGACTTTACAGGGGATCAGGATGGGGGATTACACTGGACACCAGGGAATATGATGCAAAATATTGCAGATGATTAAGTGGGGGGAGGGTCTGCTAGACACCATGAAATACTATTACTTTTTCAGGCAGGGCTCTGAGTTGGGGGGGGACCACTGGACACATGGGATATCTAGTAGTTTTGTTATTGGGCAGTGATCACTGACCAGCGGAGGGGCACTAGAACTCCAGGGAATATCTTCATTGATATTGGTCTGGCAATCAGCGGGGAACCATTAGACCACCAATGATTATCTATATTTTATTCTGGGCCTGTGATCAGTGGGGAGGGACCACTGGCCACCAGGGAAGATATATTTTAATATATTTAGGTGAAATATATAAATGATTGGGATGGCGATCAGCAGGGGAGGGACCACTAGCCACCAGGGAAGATATGTTTTAATATATCTAGGTGATCAGGATGGTGAGCGGCAAAGGGGGCAACTAGCCACCAGGGAGACTGTTGTTTTCTTCTGAGCCCAGTGATCGGCAAACAGTAGGGGGGTACCACTAGCTATCAGGAAGACAACTTTGTTTCCTTGGGTCAGCAACCAATGGGGGGACCACAACCACCAGGGACTGCAACTGCCTATGTGGCCTGGGCTGGACAGCCACACTACACTCCTCACAGCCTATGTAAATGGGCCCATAATGAGCATGCAAATGGTCACCAAGCACTCTACAGTCCCAATGGGCTCATTTACATGGCTGCCTTTATAAACTGGAAATAGCTCCCCTGAGCTATTCCTTGTGGGCCCATGCTCCTGGCTGCATTTTAGGGCACTGTTACTGGGGTAGCACTGGCAGTACTGGGGTTACTGCTGCCTTGGACTACCCCTTTTCACAGTTGGATAGCGTGGGGCGCAAACCAACTGTGAATAGCAATTTTGGACACCGGGGCAACCGCATGGCACAACATGAAATTTTGTCTTGTCTGTGCAATTTTTTGTGAATTGGGGCACACATATTAAAAACTTTGACCAGTGGGCAAAATGATTCACACCATTTGTGCACCATTTGCACAAATGCGCAATATTCAAAGATGGGCATAGCATGGGCAAAAATGGATTGTGCAAGTGCAACCCAATAATGCATGAAACAGGCAAAGGGAGGGTTGTGGACATGAATACAGGCACAATGCTACATTCATCACATTAGAACTGTGCAAAGTGAGTTAGCATGACCCCACTATGCTGCACAAATACCACCTATAAAAGGGCAGTCTTAACACCAGGCAAAGCCTAGAGGTGGGTGGAGGCTCTGCAGCCAGAGGCAAAATGGCAGAATATGCCGCCCACATGCTTATCCTAATGGAAGAGGCCCTGCAGGAGGAGGAGTGGCTACATGACCATCATGGTTCCAGCCATAGGCTGTGGAGGTGTTACGCTGTGCACTGATGGTACTGGCCACAAGTCTCCTTTAAGACCCTCACTAATGACCACCTTGTTGGCTGGTACCATCACAATAGGGCCATGCTAAGGCAGCTGTTTGAGCTCCTGCATGAGCAGCCATGCAGCAACACCCAACAGAGCCATGCCATGACAGTACAGCAGAAAGTGATGGCCGCAATGTGCTTCCTAGCCAATGGATTATTTCAGACACTGGTGGGGTATACCAATGGTGTGTCATTGTCCACCACCTCATGCCTGCTGACCCAATTTCTAGATGCCCTGCTGCCACCCACTGGTGAGTTCATCATATTCCCCAGCACTACATCAGAGCACACAGAAACAATTCAGCAGTTCTATCAGGTTGCACACCTACCTGCAGAACTCCATGTCATTAACTGCACCAATGTTGCCATCCTGGCACCCACTAGTGATGGGGTGGATGCCTACCTCAATAGGAAGAGCTACTACTCCATCAATTCCCAGGTGATGTGTGATGCAACAGGGTGTATAACCAATGTCCTGGCACAGTACATTGGCAGTGCACATGATGCCTTCATATGGCACAACTCCACACTATGCCAAACTTTTGAAGGTGACCACAAACACTGTGGGGACCTTGTTGGTAAGTACACACAGCATGCCTCCCACACAAACCCCTAGAAGGGGGAATGCAGTGGTAGCACAGGGTATCTGGTAAATATCATGCAACCAAAATACCATGAGTAATTACCATGTCACCTTTTCAGCACTGACTTGAACAGTGCTTTTGCAAAAAAGTGCTTCTACAAAACCACATAATGAGTGGTGTACATAAAAGCGCTTATTGTTCTAACTACCTCAACAGTGCTGGCCAGCACAGAAAAATCAAGTATGAGTGTAATGTTTGCAGCAAGACTTTTGTCTGGAGCAAGGTGAAATGGTATCTCAGTGATCTGCCCAGAGATTATGATTCAGATTAAAGCAGCAGTGTTTGTTGGTCACTAAATTTACTGATACGGTGTGCCTACAGTGTTGTAGTGGCAATCGGACATTCCATTTTCCTGTTGTTGTGTCAGGAATTTCTATCATTCACCAATGTTGCTGATGGTGTTAAACTGTAAAATTATGAGGAAAGAGAGAACCAACCGAGCTGGGGAGGGGGGAGTGTCTGTACAGTCAGACAAGCTGACAGTTGACTTCTATTGCAAAATCTGTTCCTGCTGGATCCTTAGCTGTAGAATGCTTCCACAAGACATTACTGTGACAAATGACAAAATGTTAGACTGCATGTGATTTGCTGATTGTAAGAAGAGTGAGTCCAGACCACTTGAAGTTTTATCATTTGTCTGCAAGCTGTTCCATGCATGAGAGAGTTGTTAAATGGTACCTGGCCTCCTTGACTGCATCTAGAGATACAAGTAGCAACAAGGGGCTAAGCAGAAAAATCTATCATAAACGTGTGATCTTGTGAACATTGAAGCTGCAATAGTAGCCTTCACTACAGGAACTACGCGATTTTTCAACCATCCTCCCGGGTGCTGTTAAGTTTACTTTGGGAGGACACAAACTAATGGGACCTGGTGATTGGGAAATATTATTGGTGCAGGTACAAACGGTGGGGTGTGAGACAGGGAAATAGTGGTATCCGTTGAAGGCTGTTTGCAGAGCAATACTGAATGTTCGCTGTTTTGAGCGCTCGATATTATGGGCACTCGTGGTTATGATTGAGTGCTTAAATATATGCACTGTAATGCCTTGCACTTTTGTGGTCATGCTATTTTGACAGTGAACTGGTAGCACAGGACACACATGCCACACCAAGGGAAGGGTGGGCAGGGGAGGGTGGACTGTTGCACAGGACACAACACAGGTCATGGGCCACTGATGCTATGCAGGCAGCTAAAATGTGAACTGGTGCTAACAGATGTGTGTTACCTTACCTATTCCTTGTGCCCCTGGCTTCTCACACATGTTCTCCAGCCCACGACTGTTGCAGAGGACAGATACAATGCGACACATGCCACCACATGCAACATCTTGATTGAGTGTTTGGCATGCTAAAAATATGATTCTGTCACTTGGACCATTCCAATAGCTCCCTATAATACACCCTTTCAGAAGGCCTGTGGCATGTTCCTAGCCTGTTGTATGCTACACAACTGGCACTTGCCTGTGGAATAGGCTGCCGGTGCAAGAGGAACAGAGTGACAGTGACATAGAGCCAGAGGTACTGGGGATGCTGGAGCAGCTCAACAAGCACAAGCTTGGGGGAGGCACTGAAAAGGAGCAGGGAAATCCCAGCTAATACCAGGTAAACATTAAGATAGAGAAGTTGATAGGTAGAAGGGCATTGGTAAATGGAGGAATAGGCAAAGGCAGTAAGGACAGGGATGGGGCTAAAAGGGGTAAGGCCATCAAAAATGGAGGGTAATCAGTACCAACACCTGTAGTCTGGGTAACAAGCTCCCTGAAATACTGGCCTTGATGGAAGAGGGACACCTTGATATTGTGGCAGTCACAGAAACATGGTAAACAGAGAACCATGAATGGGATATTAACATACGAGGTTGCACAATCTACAGGAGGGACAGGGAGGGTAGGAGAGGAGGAGGAGTAGCTCTCTACATAAGGAAAGAGATCAAAGCAATGGAACTATAGGGTAACCAAGGAGGAGACGAGGCACTGTGGGTCACCCTGGAGACAGGAAATGGCACTGCAATTTGCACATGTGTTGTATACAGACCTCATCTCAGGGGGAGGAAATGTATTAGGAAATGCTAGAAGGCATCCTTAGGGTGGCAGAAAAAGGGTAGATATTGTTGATGGGGGAGCTAAATATGCCAGATGTTAACTGGATCACCTTTGCTGCAGCCACATCCAAGAGCAAGGTCATTCTTGATGCCCTGCAGGGGACATGCCTCAGACAGCTAGTGTTGGAACCCACTCAGGAGGGAGCAATCTTAGACCTGGTACTCTCAAATGGGGATAGAGAGAGGATCTCAAATTTAGAAGCAAGTAGCCATCTGCAAACAAGTGACCACCAAACAGTGTGGTTCACGATAAACACAGCCAAAGAGTCAAGCCATACAAAAGTGAGGGTACTGGACTTTAGGAGGGCTGACTTTGTCAAAATGGGAGAGTGTCTCAGAAAAGCACTAGAAAATGGGCAAGAAGGAGGGGTGGAGGAACAATGGGGAAACATCAAAACTGCCATCACACAGGCAGCAAGCCTTTGTGTGAAGCAAATAAACAAATCAAAATGAAGGAAACAATCACTATGGTTCTCATAAGAGGTGGTGGGAAAGGTTAGGGAGAAAAAGATAGCATTCAGGAAGTATAAGGAAACATGGAAGGAACAGGACAGAGAACTATACCAGTTAAAGCAGAAGGAAGCAGGGAAGGCAGTCAGAGAAGCAAAGGCCCAACCCAAGGAAAAAATAGCCAACTCGGTTAAGAAGAGGGATGAAACCTTTTATAGGTACATTAGGGAGCAAAGAAAGACCAAGGGAGGGATAGTGAGGCTTAATAAAGGGAGGGTGGGTGGGCAGAGGTGACAGTGAGAAAGCAGGGATACTGAATGAATACTTCTGCTCAATATTCACAAAAGAAGAGGAGGGGAGGTACCTAATCCAATCAATAGAAGCACTCTGGATAGGAGGTCAATACCAGTCCATTCACAGAAGAATGGGTTCTGAAAGCTCTCCTAAAACTGAAGGTGGACAGAGCAATGGGCCCTGTTGGGATTCACCCCAGAATTCTAAAAGAACTAAGGGGAGAGCTAGTGACACCACTTACTACCCTTTTTAACTAATCATGGGAGGATGGTGTGATACCTAAGGACTGGAGGAGGATTGATGTGATTCCCCGTCACAAATGTGGGAGCAAAGCTGAGGCAGGAAACTACAGACCTGTTGGTTTGGCCTCAGTGGTAGGGAAAATGGTAGACTCACTTCTGAAAGAAATAATTGAGTACCTAGAGGCCAGCAATGCACAGAACCCAAGGCAACATGGATTTACAGTGGGAAGGTCATGTCAGATGAATTTAATAGATTTCTTTGACTGGGTGACAAAAGTAGTAGACCTGGGAGGGGCTGTGGACTTGGCCTACCTAGACTTTAGCAAGGCACTTGACACAGTCCCACACACAAGATTAATAAACAAATCAGCCAGCCAGGGAGTGAATCCCAGGGTGGTAGACTGCGTAAAAAATTGGCTGAATAACAGAGACACAGAAGGTATAGTAAACAGAGTCCACTCTGAAGAAGGGGGTTACTGAGCATACCACAGGGTTCAGTACTGGGTCCGATCCTTTTTAATGTCTTTATAAGTGACACTGCGGAGAGTCTGGAAGGAAAAGTATGCCTCTTTGCAGATGACACAGAGATCTGCAACAGTGTTGATACACAAAGGGGGGTGGAAAGGATGAGAAGGGATTTGGCAAGGTTGGAGGAATGGTCAGAAGTATGGCAGCTTAGATTTAATGCAAAGAAGTGCAAAGTAATGCATCTGTGAAACAAAAATCCTGGGGAAGTGTACACAATGTGGAGGATGTACTAACAACAACAAAAATGGAAAGGGGCCTGGGGGTAGTCATATCAGATGACCTAAAGGTAAGCAAGCAATGTGAGAAGGCAGTAAGGAGGGCTGGGGGGATACTGGGATGTATAGGAAGAGACATCACTATTAGAAAACAGTAAGTTGTTATCCTTCTATACAGACACTTGGTGAGACCCTATCTGGAGTACTGTGTACAGTTCTGGAGACTCGATATCTGCAAGGACATAGACAGGATGGAGGCAGCCCAGAGGAGGGCAACTAAAATGGTGCAGGGTCATACGAAGAGACAATAAAGGAGCTTAATATGTACACCCTCAAGAAAAGGAGGGAGGGGGGGACATGATAAAAACTTTTAAGTACCTCAAGGGAATGAACAAAGTCCAGGAGGGTAGAATCTTTCAGAAAAAGAGATTTGCAAGAACAAGGGGGCACAATTTGAAGATGGAGGGGGGACGGCTCAAGGGCAATGTGAAGAAGCATTTTTTCATGGATAGGGTGATGGACACATGGAACAACCTTCCTGAGGAGGTCATGGGGTCAAAATTAAGATCTTGCTATAAACATACTCAGTTACCTTGGATTAATGAAAGGATCTTGAAAATCATTAGAGTAAAAGATAGGTTGTGGAGAAAAGCTTTAAAATCTAAATTACCCTCTGATTGGGAGTTGTTTAAAGTAAAACGGAATGCATGTAAATATCTTATAAGAAAGGCTAGGGCCCATTACTATCAAAATAAGATGAACTGTAATTCTGATCCTCGTAAATTTTGGCATACCATCCATCACTTAACAAATCCTGGTAATTTTGGAGTACAACCAAATTTAAACTTACAGATTGGGGAAAACTTAATTGACAACCCAGAGAGTACATCTGAGGCATTAAATACATTTTTTGTAGATCTTCCAAGCTGTAATAATTTGGGAGTTTATCCATCTGGAGATATGCAGTCAAAGCAGTCATCTTGTTCACCCCTTTTAGATTTGGGCCTTGAAAATATCAGAAGTATGTAGGGAACTGAAGGCCATAAATGCCTATAAATCAGCAGGACTAGATGAAATTGAGGGTAGATTTCTTAAGTTAGCGGCAGACTATATTGCTCCAACGGTAACTTATATTTTTAATTGGAGCTTACAGTCTGAATGCTTTCCCCTGTCCTGGAGAGAAAGCAAGGTCATCCCCTATACATAAAGGGGTAGACGTTACAGAATTGAACAATTATCGGCCCATAGCTTTCTTTCCATCTTGTCCAAGTGCTTGGAGAAATGTGTTAATAGGCAGATCTCCGAACATGGACAAATATGGATTGTTAACACCTATCAATCGGGGTTTAGAAAGGGTTATTCCACAACTACAGCATTGCTGGAGTTTAAAGATCTGGTTTGTACTTCTTTTGAACTTGGGTCTGGAAACTGCTGTTGTATTTGTGGATCTGTCGAAGGCCTTTGACCTGGTGAGCCACCCCCTTTTACTGGATAGATTAAAAGATGTAGGTATAGTTGATGGACCTAGAAACTGGATAAAATCTTACTTAACAGGGACATACCCCAGAGGGTGGAGATCTCACAGACATTGTCTACATCTAGAAATGTGGTTAGAGGAGTTCCACAGGGTCCATTTTAGGTCCTTGTTATTCCTCTTGTTTGTTAATGATCTACCCCAGGTGGTGAGACATTCAGCTGTGAGACTTTATGCTGATGATATTGCGATTATCACCACCAGCAGTTCTGTTATGGATCTTCAACAGAAGCTTCAGGGGGACTTTATCGAGGTGGGGGTGGCTCACTGGTCAAGGCTTTTGATGAATGTTAAAAAACTAAATTGGTGCATTTTTCAAACAAGAAGTCTAAATCACAGATCCATATTGTATCACATACAAATAAATTAATAGAACAGGTGGATAGTTATTGCTATCTGGGGTAACATTTGACTCCATGTTGACTTTGATGTTCACATGAAAATAACGTTAAAAGGTGACTAAGAAATTAGGAGCCTTGAGACCTAACTACAAATGTTTACAGATTAAGGACAGGGAAAAAGTGGCTGAACAGTTAATTATGCCAACCTTGACTTATGGGGATATAATTTATAGAACAACGAGTAAACATCAGTTGATTAGATTGATAGGATGCAATACAGAATAGCTAGATATGTTCTGCAGTGTCCATATAGAACTCATCACTGTAATATGTTTATAAAATTGAATTGGCAGCCTTTAGAAATAATTTATCAAAAAATTGGATAATATTGATACATAAATATAAAATGTTTTATCCAGAACATTATATTACTCAAACACTTTTCCCTAAAGTAAATAAAGGTAGGCATGAGTTATTGAGATCGGTACATAGATATAGAGTCTATCCTACCAGAATTTATAATAAATATGGTAATGGTTCCATTTTATGTCAGGCAGCTAAAGTATGGAATATTCTACCCCCTCCAATAAGATCTCTAGAAGATCATAAGATTTTTAAAAATGAAATTCTAAAATTTTATAGAATAGAATGTTGTTGTACATGAGTATGTCTAGGTTATATGTTTATGTTTTGTAATTTTCTTTAGTCGTATTTGTGTTTTAAGGCAATGTTGGATAATTGAAAAGTTGTGTATTATTTAAGTTTTGTTTTTATGTGAGTACTGTTATACATTTTATGTTTAGTCGTAACTAAGTGAAATACAAACAGGACTATCTTGAGAACAGGATTGTATAATCCTAATGATTAGAATTTCCTGTATAAAAATAAAGTTTTATCATCATCATCAAACAGTGGGGGAATTCAAGAATGCATGGGACAGACATACGGCAATTCAGGTTGGGGGTAGGAAGAAGTAGGCTGTTGGTTAACTAGAATCTGCAGCTTATCCGATAAGTAGGGAAATGGACAGACTGGGTGGGCCAAGCGGTCCTTATCTGCCATCAAAGTCTATGTTTCTAAGCCTTGCTTCACCAGGAGGGCACAGGAATACAGAGAAAACATCATAAGAAGCCTCTCACGCAGGAGCAGATGAGTGGAAAGAACAAAGAACACTGTTGTATGTGCAATAACTATACTGTGAAACACAAAAATAAACAAAGCACACGGTGGCCGTGAAAAAAACTTGCACAAAAAGAAGGGGATGCTAGACAGGGTGGCCACAGGGAGGGGTGGTGGGTAAGCACACTATAAACAAAAAGTGGCAGGTGAACAATGTCTGTGAGGTGCTGGGGATGTGTGGGATATGGGGGAGCCATCCCACTCATTTCTGCTTACGGCCACCATGAGTACATGCCAGCAGCTGCCACAGACCACTTTTGGTGGGTGGCATGGTCCACGTGGTGGGAAGGGGTGAAATCCAGGGTGACGGAGTCTCCCTACCCCATGCATAGCCATGCTGGGAACTAGAGGATAGGACTGGAAAGTTGCACTTGGTGTACATGGTGTGGCACCGGTCCTGGGGGTCACAGGTATACCACCAGATCTGGACCTGCTACTGCATGGCATTGGTGTTTGCCATGGTGTCCCCATGGAACCAGGGCTGCATACACTGGAGGGAGTGAGGATGAAGGCTGGAAGCAGAGGGCTGGGCAACATGGCTGTGAGCTCCCACACAACCATGGTGAGGTCACCAATGATGGTGCAGATGATTTCAATAATGAGAGTATCACTGGCCTCCACCCATTGCTCAGCCCTCTGCAGGTCAGTGTACAAGAGTTCTCGAAGGCTGATAAGGTCCTCATGCATGGCATGCCTGAAAAAGGGCAAGCTTATGGTACACAGCAGTCTGGGACTTCACTGCTGACTGCAACAGCTGCCTAGAAATTGGTTCTGCCTGCCTCTAGGGGACACTGTCATGGGGGATGGGACTTGGTAGCACCTGCAGTCCCCAAGTGGCCGGTGCATGCACCACGTAAGTGGGGATGGGGGAGGTGGCAGGGACTCAGTGGCTGTTGATGGCTGCGAAGTCTGGATGTGGGATGGAAGGGGTGCTGCCAAGCTCTGCTGCCACTTTCTGGTGACTTGCATCTTTCAACATTGTGCATGTCCAACATGGCTGCCTGTTCCCTCCATGGGGCAATGGCAATGCCCAAAGAACATCCTGTTGAGCCTATTGTAGCTTGTGTCTGGATATGTGTCACTGTGGGTCAGGGCTGTGCACCACACCCAGGCCCATGTGATGATTCTGCAACACTCCATGTTCAGTGAGCATGGTGTGATTCCCTCAGTACCATCCAACTCTTCTGGTCTCAGGTCAGTATGACATTGTGTTATGCCACTCTGCATTATATTTAACACCCTGGCCACCATCACCTCAAACCTTGCTTCCCAGCCCACTCTGACAGGGCCACATCCTAGGCCTTTGCACCATGTTAGGGAACACCAACCCAGCCTGTGGCCTCAGTGCTGCTTGCTGGGACTGTGTGGGAACTGACTGTGTCTGCCTGTCTGGGTCTGCAGGTGTCTCGACAGGCTCTTGGGTGGCCATGTCACCCATATCCCTGCATGACATGGTGGTGGCCTTGTTGTGGGTGGAGGGAAGGCATGGCTATTTGTGCTACCTGATCCTACATGGTCTACAGTATCTTGTCAACTCACTTATGGCATCTCCCTACAGACAGGTCCACATCAGACAGCAGCCACAGCCCGGCAGCCGGAGTTGATGGAGGGGCAGGACAACCTACTGTGCAGAATCATGTGCCAACAGAGGATCATCATTGATCACCTCTAGGCACTTCAAGCTGCATTGTTGATGCATAGGACAGGGTGGTCAGCAACCTGGACTGAAGACCACCTCCACCTGCACCCTAAACCATCCCTCTTCCCATGTTGTACCCTTTCTCCATACTCCTCCCCTTTCTCCCTTTGGTCCCCAACTCCCTTCCTCCTTACCTACAACTTATATATATTGTAAATAGTCTTATATTGTTGTACACTTACATGTTTTGTTGTTTAATGAGTTTGTTTTTTATATTGTATATTAATGTTTCACTATTAAATATTATTTGTTTCTGTTATGCATGTCTACTGCACCTTTTCTTGGGTGGTGTTGCCCTGTGCATTTGTATTGCAGGGTGCCTTTAGTGCTCACTCCCCCTTGAAGGGTGGTTCCCCACCAGTCCTGCAGCACAGGATTTCTGTTGGGGGTCTGGCAGGTGTCTTTGGCTGTGCTTCTCCTAATGCAGAGCCCCTATGTCAGCAGACAAGCTGACATTTTGGCTGTCACACTGACTCCAATAGGTGTCACCCTGACCATAATTCACTCAGGACAGCCAACATCCACACTGTTCCTGGACATTATCACCAGAAAAGTACCTGCCCTTCAGACTGGTGCCCTCCTGTGTTGTCCTCCATGATGGTGTTTCTATGTCATTTGAGTGTTGCACTGTCCATGAGGGCGGCCCTACCTTACATCCCTTAAGGCCCCACCCATTCTGACCCTGTGTATGCGCTTACCTGCTCCAGGTCGAGCTGGCTTGTGTCCTGCCATTATCTGCTGGGCTGTTGCTGCAGTCAGGCCTGTGCAGCAGCTCTTTCCGCTGGTATATTCAGTAATGGGCAATGTTTGCACAGCACTCCATGCTGTGTATTGCGCATGTATTATTGTGGAATATACTCAATAGCTTTTGTGCTCATGCTAAGGATGCGAATATAGCACACAATGGGCCAGGTGGTAGCACACTCTGCTGCACAGCACAAACTTCGTGCAGGGGCAAAGTTCTCACTATTAGGCCCCAAGGGTTTAAAGATCTAGTGGAACCAAAACAGACAGGAAAATAATACAAAATTTAAGTAGGTAGTTAGTTACTAAAAAACCATACTAAGAACTAAAAGAAGCAGAAGGCTGTGAGACCCATGGAGCTTTATAGCTTACATACAATAATTCAGGCATTTTCCTGATCTCATGAAACTATCCAGTCTATTTTTGAAGGTAGTTTTATTACTACTAATAATAATCTTCAAAGGTAAATCCTTCAACACCTAGAAATTTGGGCCAAAGAAAACAACATGGATTTTAACATCAATAAAACTGTCATTATATATCTAGGTGATAATCCAAATGTACAGTTTATGTTAAATGGTTCAATACTGTCATCAGTAAAAGAAGAAAATGGCCTTGGAATTATTATTAATGCAGATTTCACATTTGCATCACACTGTAACTATATTTAAAAAAAAAGCAAACAGAATAATAGGGTGTATAAAGAGATCTTTTGTTACTAGAAACAGGGCTTGTATACTCCCACTTTATAGAGCCTATGTGCGTCACACTTGGACTATTGTTCACCACTATGGAGTCCAAATCTCATGGGACGTGATATTAACTCATTGAAGGGGTCAGCGAAGGGTTACTAAGATGATTGATGGTTTGCAAAACAGAGATTACCAAGACAGAATGAAGGAACTGGATTTGTCCTCATTGGAGATAAGAACTAGGGGTGATCTTCTTTTGGTGTTTAACATTGTCAGAGATAATGATTTAATGACACAATTAGGAATGACCTTTAACATGAGAGAATGTAATCTCAGGAGCCATAGGTTCTAATTAGCACTAACTTATCCTAAAGTAAATATTAGACGTTCTTTCTTTACTCAAAGAATTATAACCACATGGAATAAATTACCAAGACTATTGTTGGAAACAGACAATGTGGGAACTTTTAAAGACACCCTTGATAAATTCTTATTAAATAAGGTATAAGGTTATTCAGACACTGGAGATGTACTCATATGGGTTAAAAACCTTCTGTACATCTAACATTCTTAGTATGTAACTTAGTATGTAACATATTCCAGGGCCTAACAAAACTCTGAGAAAAATAGTATGCCCTTTTTTTTGAGTTACGTATGTTTCTTGCAAGTTGCAACGGGTGGCCTCTGGTGTTAACATGTACTTGCTTGAGGTCAAGGCCACATTCAACTGACAGGAACAGATAATGGATAATATCCCATGTAAATAGGAGATCACCCCTGAGTCTACGATCCTCCAGTGGCATCAGATTAAATTTAGATAGTATTTCCTCATAGGAAAGAGATTTATTAGAAACTACAGATTTAGTAACTCTTCTTTGAACTCTCTCAATTCTTACTATGTCCTTTTTTCTAAATGGGTTCCAAAGTTGAGAGACAAAATCAAAGTGAGGTCTTAGATAAGCTATATACAGTGGCAACAGAATGTCCAGATTCTTTGATTAAATATTATGGTGAATAGCCCACCATATTTTGTTTGCTTTACTGATAGTGTTTGTAATATGATCGTCAAAATTAAGACCTGAGTCCACAGTGATCCCCAAATCTTTTTCACTAGCTTTACTAGTTAGTGAGTTACCGTAAAGATAGTATTGTTTATTTGGATTATTTTTACCAACATGTAGAACACTGCATTTAGATGTATTGAAGCATAGGTTCCATTTTATGGACCAGGCCGCCAATCTGCTCAGATCCTTCTGGATAGTTAAATGGTCTTCTGAATTCATACAGATGTTAGCAAGTTTGCACTCATCTGCATATTTCGTAATATTACTATGAATATTAATGGATAAATCAGGAATAAAAATCTGAAAAATTAGTGGGGCCAAAACAGATCCTTGTGGAACACCGCTTTCTACATTTTTCCAGGCAGATGATCAATTATCACTCTCTGCTTCCTGTTAGCCAGTTTGAAATCCACTTAATGTATACATGCTTGATGTTACACAGCTGTAACTTTTGAATTAAAGCCAAGTGAGGAACTGAGTCAAAGGCTTTTTTAAAATCTAACAGGATAACATCACAAGGGTTACCCTTATCCATATTATCACTAATAAAGCTATAAAAGCTAACCAGATGTGTTGAACAAGATCAACCTTTAATAAACCCATGCTGAGATTGGTCTAAGCCTAACACAACTGAACTCAGCTCATCTTAAATAATGCGCTCCAATATTTTACAACAGATACGGGTTAAACTAATAAGGCGATAATAATCCGGTGTGCTTTTGTTACCCTTTTTAAACAAGAGAATCACATTTACTTGTTTCCATTCATTAGGCACAATTCCTGTGTTTAAACTTTTATCAAAGAGGATTTTGAGAAGAACACACAAATGGTCTCTTATAACAAAGATTAGATTTCCAGAAATGCCATCAGGGCCTGCAGAAGAGCCTTTCTTTATTTCATTTAATTTGTTTTTAATAGTGTCCAGAGAACTATTTACATTATGAGTAGAAAGGCTTACTGAAACTGTGTTATCTGCATCAGTATTAGTATTAAAAGCTTTAAAAAGGTGTGAATTGAGAAAATCTGCCATTTTCTTTGGATGCTGGAGAACTAAACCATTATTAACTAAAAGTCCAACTCTGCATTCCTGTTTTTTCATGGAATTTATGTAACTAAACAACATTTTACAGCCACCTTTTTTTGAGTGTAGACCCAGAGATTTTTCCATGTCTAATTTTGCCTTTTTAATTTCCTTTTTGCATTTTCTTTGGATTGTTTTAAATGCTATTTGTGTTCTTACACACTTATTTGCATTAAACTTCACATAGTATCAATTTTTCTTTTTAATTAATTTCTGTAATCTGATATTGAGCCATTTTGGGTGAGAATGAGATTTGTTTTTATGAATTCTTGGTATAAATTTGTTTGCAGCATCCATGATAATGTAGATAAAGGACTTCCATACATCCTCAATACTATCCTGATTCAGACGAATGGGCCGATCAATATCTGCCAAACATTTACTAAGGGCTAAACAGTCTGTTTTATGGAAAGCAAATAATTCCATAGCATTTTCTGAACATATAAATGAATTATGTAGTATAAAACTGACAGTACAATGATCACTGTTGCCCAATGGTGCCCGTGCCATACACTCTTTTATATTAACTGGTTCACTACATAATACAATGTCCAGAATATTAGAACCTCTAGTCGGAAATGTTACATGTTGTATTAGATTTAAATCTTTACATGTATGCAAGAAATCTTTTGACTTTCTGGATCTGGCAGAATTATTTAACCAATCAATGTCACTTAGGTTAAGATCGCCCATAAATAAGATGTTCTCTAGATCAGCAGCTGCTACTGTTTCTGAAATTATATTGTCTAGTAATGCTGGTTTTGAATCAGGTGGTCTGTAGCAAAGGCCCAAGACAAGGTTTTTATTGTTTTGATATCTCATATTCAACCATACCATCTCTGTTGCACTAGAATCATTTTTAATTAAGTAGTTAGTTGTAACTTTTTATTTCTGAAGGATTTTTCTTTTTCCTTTTGCTCATTAGAAAGTTTTCTATGAAATAATATTGTGCTGGATGTGTGGAACAGCTCTCAGCCTGGCAGCTGACATATCTATTTCTGTTCCCCTCCTACATCATCAGCATTGTGAGCTGACTGACAATGACATCACAGGAGACATGACACAGCAGCTACAGAGTGACTGTTCCTAAGCAGCAGTGATGTCACAGTCAGTGAGTTCACAATGCTGAATGTGTAATGGGGGAACACAGCTAGAGATGTCAGCTGCCAGGCAGATTGACATTCCACACATCACACCTACTAACATCAGCTAAAAAATCTTCTAATTAACCACAGGGAAAAGAAAAAGTACCTCAATTATAAAAGGTAACGGTTGACTGCTTTTAAAAACTACTATTAGTTTTGGGCAGTATACTAGCCCTTGAAGAACATGTTTTCATACAAATTGCCTTAGTAATGACAGGAAGGAGAAAACTAAGAAAGATGTATGTAATATTAGCTGAATAGTACATAAATAACACATTAAAAAAACTTTTACTGAGATGCTGCAGCTTTTTACAGCTCACTTTACACTTAGATTTGTAGCAGCACTATGAAGTCTGACTAGTGTCAGTGGCTCAGTAGGTAGCATACTCACCACTGAGGCCGGGAGATCAGAGGGTTGTGGGTTCAGTTCCCACATCTGGCACTTGGGTTAATATCCCAATACTGACATTGTAGTACAGCATGAGGGGGATGCTGCACTTCTGAGTTGCCATCTTTGGATGAGACGTTAAACCGAGGTCCCATCTGCCTGGATTGGTAGTAGTTCAGGTGGATGCTAAACATCCCATGGCACTTATCAAAAAAGAGTAGGGGAAGGTTTTTATTAATAAACAGAACAATAAATCAGAAAAACAGTAATACAATTCATGGGAAATAAGAAAAAAACATAACAAAGAGAATATCAGCAATACTCAATTCTCCGACAGCATAATGATTCAACCTATTTTGTCTTTCAAAAAAGGAACCTCTTTCCACCTCATAAGCCATACATTTCTGGACACACATTTGCATTCACAATCACTTTGTAACAACAAATCATGTTCAACAAGTTGAAGAACTTCAAGTGGTAAGTGGTATAACTGTTGTAGAGTAAGGTGACATCTGGCGTGCCATAAATGAAACTTGAACATAGCAAACAGCAGCCATACTACACCTGCATCCAACAAAGTAGAATGTAGCAAAAAACCTCCAACAACTTCCAGATATGTACCAGCCCACCAGAAAGGCTGGCTCCAATGGGCAGAAAGGGTCATCCAGAATTCTTGCACAAAGAGGCAGGAAACAAAAAAATGTGACATTTTTTCCTCCTGATTAATGCAAGTAACCCTCAGACAAGTACATTCAGTAACCATTTTATGCTTTAAATTCCCCCTAGCACTGAGTCGCCCATGACAACTAAGCCATAAAACATCCCATAATCTAGGTGGAATCCATTTATATACCAAACTTTTAAGGAGGTTATCAACATGACCATCCGGTACATCCTTAAAAATGGAGACTATGGAATGTGTTTTAGATTGTAGGACATCATAAATATATTTGCTCAATTTTCAATACACATGGGCCGGAAGTAACTTCCATCTATTAAGTTTCGATATCACAGGTCTGACATAACTTGGGTAACTAGAAGTGTGTACATTTTTCTGGCTCAAATCTGGCCACTCTGAGGACAATTTAGGTAACCAACCATAAGCATAAATCACCCATAACACAGAGTGTAGATGACTAAAGTCTAGTAAATGCCAATGAAAAAAAATACTATAGTAAAAAGTAATCGGATTCACACAATTCAAACCACCCTGTACAATAGGAAGATACAACACATCTCTTTTAATGGGATTTAGGTGACTTCCCCAAATAATTTGAAAAAAAAGACCCAATAAAGTGGCTTCTAAACCAGAAGGAATGGGGTATACCACACTAAGGTATAAAAATTGAGAGAGAAGTAACAATTTAGTAATGATAACCTTTTTCTGTTTAGTTTGTTGCCAAGACTTCCATAATCTCATTCTTGACTGAACTGCCTCAATTTTAGCTGACCAATTAAGTAATGCATTATCACCTTTACCAAAATCAATAACTAAAATTCGGACCTGGTCCAGTACAACAGGAACACCTTGCAACTCCGTAACCTCAGGAATGGCAGTATGCAGAGGATAAAAAAAAACTCTTAGATTTATTACGGGAGGAACCTACAACATCAGAAAAATTAGAAAAATGATGTAACACCTTATCTCCAGAGGCCAAATCAGCAACAAAGACACAGACATCATCAGCATAAGCTGAAATTTTGGCCTCAAGGGTACTATGAAGGGAAGCAATACCAAGAATCCGCACATCTTGGGCAATTGTACGTAAAAGTGGATCCAAACTAAAAACATAAAGGAATGGACTCAGAGGGCAGCCTTATCTCACCCCCTGATGAATAGGGATATAGGAACCCGAATAACCATTTACCAAGGGGATAGCATAAGCATGACTATAAAGCAAAGCAATCCAGGTTAGAAAGCAATCAGGAATTCCATAGGTTCATAAATCCTGAAACAAATAACAATGCGGGACCTGATCAAAGGCCCTTTGTTGATCCATAGACATAAGAAAACCCTTTATAATATCAACTTTACCAAGCTCTGTTAGTTCCTGAAGCAAAGGGAGATTATTATAGATAGATTTGCCCGGTACTGAACAGGATTGGTGTAGGGAAATCAAGTGTGGAGCTATGGAGAACAACTTGGTATTCAATATTTTCATTAAAATTTTAAAATCCATATTAAGGAGACTTAAAGGCCTCCAATTGGAAAGTAAAGTTCTATCGCCTTTCTTATATAGCAAAATCTGAATTGAAGTACAAAAATGGAAATTGAGACTGTGATGTTGCAAAACCCAATTAAACACTACTGTGAGCACATCACAAACCAGAGGACTACAGGTTTTATAAAATTCTGTAGGCAAGCCATCAATACCAGGTGCCGTGTTATACCGTAAATGGGAAATTTCCCTTTTAACCTCCTCAACACTAATCGGAGCAACTAAAGCCCATAATATTATATCAGAACAAGGGGCAATATGGAGAGAGGAAAGGAATTGTTCTACACCAGCGCTGTCCACTAGAGATGCAGCATATAGGCCTGAAAAGTGCGAGGAGAATGCTAGCAAGATATCCGGAAATGCAGTGTAACTAGTAACAGCAGTATCCACAACTTCAGTCAGAAGGCGATCCGCAGAATGCCTGTGACTACAATCCAAAACATCTCCCAAAGCAGATTTATTAGCAGAACAAACCCTATGTTCATGTAACAGGGAAGTAGCTCTAGTATACTGTAGTGCAGCCATTTCTTTTTTTACATACTGTACCTCTGCTGTCAAAGATAAGCCTTGTGAGTGTATAGCTGAATATAAAGTTTCCAACTGCATATGTAAAGACAAATATCTCTTATATTTAGTCACTGCAGCATATTTAGATGTCCTCCTAGCCAAAGTAGAGAGTTCAGATTTAGTGAGTAGCCACCAATCTAACAAATCCTTAGAAAGTCCAGATAGTGACAGATGAGCTTTCAACAAATCATGAACTTCGGCCAAAAACCTGTCATCAAGTAGCAGTAAAGAATTCAGTTTCCAATATCCCTGCCCCAGTTTAGCATGAGGGCCTACCCCTAATGTGGCAGTTACCACGTTATGGTCTGAAATCTCCACTGGAATGATTTGAGCTTTAATCACCCTCAAAACTGCAGAGACAAAAAGAAAATCAATCCTAGTGGATAAGGAGCCCTTAAAAAAAGTATGTACACCAGTAGGATGACAAACCCTATAAACATCCTGTAAACAACCCTGGACAATAATGTGATTGAGACAATGTGTATCACAGAAATCCTTATCAGTCTGGGCCTCCCAATCTGATTTATGCACTACACAGTTAAAGTCACCACCCCATATGAGAAAGTGTGACATGAACAAGAAAGGCTGCACCTCACGAAAGAGATCCACGTGACCTTTCTTCATAACTGGTGCATAAATCACAATTAATCTCCAAGTGTAACGTAAATAAGTAAAATCCAATATTAAGGCCCATCCCTTAAGCAGTTCAACCAACTTGGTAACAAGAAATCCATCACCCCTAAACAACACCCCAACACCGCTACATGTGTCTAATCCTAAATAAAAAAAAGAAGGACCCCCATCGCCCAAGCATTTTGGCCATATTAACCAAAGGAAGGGTACTGAGACGGGTATCCTGAATAAGGCAAATGTCACATGCCAAATCACTCAAAAGTTGAGAATTAATCAGGCGCCTACGAGCATTTTTCACACTGTTCACATTGAGGGTGGCTACAGTGAGATGAAATGCCATGGCCATGAAAGAGAATCAGATAAAGTGTTGAAATAAAAATAAGTCAATATCAAATAACCCTTCCCTTTCTAGTACTGCTCTGGGGTCTCACCCCAACCCCGAGGGTCGAGTATCCATAGGCATGTCCTTTGATTTATCATTCTCAAATCAGAGGATACCACAGGTTGTGAGGAGGTGTCAGAATCAGCTTCCATATCGGAAGACTGAGTGTGATGGGACAGGACCTCAAATTTATTACTTAAGGGAACAAAGCCACCAGGAGAAGACACTTTAGCCAGTTTGGCCCTACCTGTAGTCTGTTTTTGAGCCCGTTTCTTTGTCTGAACACTAGGCTCAGGAGGGGGCATAATAATAATATCCAGAGGTTTGTCAGGGACAGGCACAGGTTCAGCAGGAACCAGAGAAACAACAGAAAGAGGGGGAGGGGGAGGGGCGTGTAGAGGGAGGGTCCTGTACAACCGGTCATGGAACTTCCTGTAAAGGAGGCTCAGAGGAAGGTTCAGATATTGAAACCACTGACTGAGGAGCAGGCACCGCAATATCAGGGCATAAAGGGGGACCAGTGACTACCTTAACATGCGAAGAAAGGGACTTCACCATAGCAATATCCTTTTTCTGGGCATTAAGAAGGATCACATCCTGATCCGGGCTATCTTCCCTGTTATGGGAAGCCCAAGTACAGGATCGAAAACCATGACCTAGTTCTTCACATAGGTTACACTTTAGTTCAGAATTACAATCTGCACTAGCATGGCCAAAAGATAAACATAGGGAACATCATAGTCTATCATAGGCTGCACTGAGATGGGAAGGGGAGCCACATTTAAAACAGGTACGAGGCTGCCCCACATAGAAGCAATGCCCCCATTCCCTACCTAAAAACAAACTATTAGGTAAGTGTATGGGACTCACATTCGTATTTTTAAGTCGCACCCTATAACACCAACCACCAGTCCACAAGTGTTCAGAGTCAAAGATAGGCTGTGGCAACCCCAAAACATCACAGCATTTAGCTAAACAATGTGTAATATCACTAGCTGCTACATTCTCATTTCTAAACAAAATGGTGACAGTTTTAATAGATGGTCTAGTAAGTGGGATAGCCCGAAATGGTAGCCACAACTCAGTGTATTTAAGAGTATCGTACTTTGTCCAGAATCGATCTAATTCTCTAGGGCTTTGAAAACTAACGTCATATAAGGAAGAACCTGATACATGAATCAATGCAAATATTTCGTTTGTAAAAAAAACCAAAGATCCTTTCAAAAGTGACTTTCCCACATAGCGATGGTCTGGAGCTACATCAAGACCCCCAATATACTGAAGGCAGACCACATTCCATCGTTAAAGATGAGGGGGGAGTTCTGAAATGTATCCCTTCTGTGAAATTCTTCCCAAGTAGATTTAGCCTTGTCCCCAGGGTCAGGAGAAGGGCCTGGAGGAGGGTCAGGGAGCGGGACATCCATGTCCATTCTATCACCCCCCGCTGGTCCCCTAGAGCTAGGGCCTTCATCACCTGAAGAGGAGGGAGGCAAAGAAGGAACTTTAGCCAGCAGAGTAGTATCCAATGCAGGATTCTGAACATCCTCAGCATGCAAATCCAAATCCAGGCTACCAGGCAAAGGTGGAGGCATATCTATCAAGGGGGACTATAGCCTTCTACAACCAGGTATCGGGCTATGGGTAGGGTCAATCGAAATGCCTGGTTTCCAACCCACACTCTGCAGGGAGGCCTCTAAAAAGACAGGTAGTGGGCTAGAACAAAGCGACAGAGTGGGAGGAGGCAAAACAAGCAAGACAGTCTGTGCATTAGGAGGTGAAACACACGGTCTAGGATGCATAGAACTCACAAGTTCACCAGGCAAAGTCGCCGCCGAGTTCAAAGGCGGAGAAGACACTGCTCAATCCAGATTTGTAGGAACAGAAAATTCCAATGGAGCATGGTGCAACACCCGTAGGACTGGTGCTACAGAAGATTGTTGCCGACTCTGCACCTCCAAAGAGCCCGAAGGTACCGCATCTGTAATGAAAGCAGGAAGAGCTTCCACAGCCCCTTGTTCTGGTGACAGAGTCCGTGTCCCAGGAGAGGCCGATTCAAAAGGGCTAACGGCATCAACAACAGCAAGTATCTGGTCCTGATGTGCAGCAAGGAGGGACTTCAACAAAAGTTCATCTGCATGAAAAAAATCTGATGATGCAGAGGCAGACCGAGCAGGTAAAGATTCATCTGGTACAGCAAGATCCACAAGCATATCAACAAAATGGTCAGACATCCTCAGTACTTCAGCCTCCAAAGCTGGACATGCAGGAGTGGAGCTCTGCTTTCCTGCAGGTACACCAGCAGAATGACTGGGTACCATGAACGAATCCATGGTCCAACAGCGCCCCCACACAGAGCAGGGGAATTTCCCCTGTGTCCTGGCCAAATTTCTCCCATTCACTAAAAATGCCACCAACAGCTTCATCTGGTTCAATTTCAGTTGCTTATCATCTGTATCCCCTCTCCCCCCAGTCGCTCCTGAAAAAGGGACTTCTAGGCCCAGTGGGCTTACCAGGTTAACAAAGTTCAATAAAGACATAGGGCCCGATATTCAAAAGTTTGCATGGGGGCTAATGGGTCTTTGCCTGTGCAAACAGGGTTTGAGCTGGATACCCATATTCAAAAAGGGCTGTTGCCCAGGCAAAGAGGATTAGTGCCTGTGCAAAACATAATGTATGCAGGTAGAGGGAAGAGTGTGGCCATGAATAGCCACACTGCCCATATTGAGCGACTTTGTGCTGCACAAAATGGTTTAGCGTAGGCTTTTTGCTCAGCACAAATACCCCCAAACAAAACCCCGACTTAACTCCAGGGAGCCCTAGTGGCTGCTGGAGGTAATGCAGCCACCTAACTGGTTAGCTGCTGTGGGAGCACAACCACCCCCTGTGGTCCCTGACACTGCCCTGTACCAATCACCACCCCATTCTGTATAAAATGATATCCCTGATGCTAGTGGTCACCCCATCCTCTGATCACTGGCTTGTACTGTTAAAAACTATATCCTTAATGCTAGTTGCCCCCCCACCAGTCACCACTCCTTACTGTCAAAAAGCTATATCCCTGGTACTAGTGGTCATGCCCTCTGATAACCAGCCTTGACATAAAAATTATCTCTGGTATCAGTGATCTCCCCTCCCTCTGATGGTCAGCCCCGATGTATAAATAATTATTCCTAGTGCTAGTGGTCCTCCCCTCTGATTGCCAGCCTGGAAGTCAAAAAAAAAACACCCTGGCATCCAGTGGTTCCCCCTCTACAGCAGTGGGCATACCCCCCCCCACTCACCTTAGCATTATTTGTGGTGCTGTGGGAACATATGGTGACCGGCACAGTCCTCCTCACACCTCCTTGGCCAGCCACCATATGTACAGGCAGGGAGCATGCCTCTTATTTATAGAACAGTTTGACACCATCCTGTCCTATAAATAAGAGGCATGCTCCCTGCCTGTTGATAAGGCGACTGGCCATGGAGGTGTGAGGAGTGCTGTGCCAGTTGCTGCATGCTCCTGCAGCACCATGAATAATGCTAGTGTGAGTGGGGGGTATGCCCAGTATCATGGGGCTTGACCACTGGACAGCGGGGGGGTTGTGCTTCTGGGCTGGTGATTGGAGGATGGACCAACAGCACAAGGGATAATTATTTATCTGTTGGGACTGGCAATTGTATGGTGGGGTACCACTACCACCAGGGATAATAAATTGGGCTGACAATCAGAAAGGGGGGACCACTAGTACCAGGGATATAGTTTTTAACAGTACAGGCCAGCAATTGGTGGGGGGGAAACAACTAGCACCAGGTATATAGTTTTTGTCAGTATGGGTCAGTGACTGGCTAGTGGGGGCACTTACACTAGCGATATAGATTTTATCTGTACAGGCCCATGATCAGTGGGGGAAGGGGGAACCTTTATCTCCAAGGATATAGTTTTTGCCAATACAGGCCAATGATCAGTTGGGGAGATCAATAGCATCAGGGATATCGACACATCTTGGACTGCGCAATGAGGGGTGCCCTGCACTAACTTGACTTGCCACCCATGCCAGTAAGCCAATAATGGGCATACACATGTCCCCTAAATGCCTTGCACCAAGTTGCATGACAAATGAGCTCATTTACATGGGTCCCTTTGAATACTGGAAATAGTGCTCTAGCGCTATGCATTCTGGCAGTGTACTTCAGTGGTCCTGTCGGGGCAGTGCTAAGTGGCTTAGCACTGGGTCAAAATGGCATTGTATTTAGTTGAATAGTGCCAGTGTGCTAATTGACTTAATATAGCATCTTCGGGCACCACTGGCAATTGCAATGTGCAGCACAAATTTTGGCACTCTGCTTTGCAGAATTTGAATATCAGGCCCATGCCTCCTTACCTGTATGTATGCAGATTAGAGAAACCTTCCTTGCACAATCATTACAAGGTGTCATTCATCCTTAAACTCTACATTTTGTAATTGCATGTTTCTTGACTAGTGTAAATACAGGATTTTTTTTTGCACTATTCTTATGAACAAGTATACATGTTTGAAAAATAGTGCAAGACAAATATCCAGTACACTGGGGAAGCTTGAAATTATTGAATCAGAGTTGGTGAATTACATTACAACCAAGGCCCTGGAATTGTGTGCATCCAGTACCATGTAATTTTCTACAGAACTTGAATCATGCTGCAGAATACACAGTATATTGTCCTGTGAGATGCAGAGCTCTTGGTGATTTAGCTTTCAAATACAAGAGATGCTGAAAGGTTTGATACCATTTATTGGACCAACATACATAAATGGAATTCTACACAAGCTTTCAGTGGCTCACCGGTCCCTTCTTCAGGTGAATAGTAAAACTGAGCAATATAAGCAGTATTTAATCTACTGTGGAGCAATTTATAAAACAATGGCAGGAAGTGTAGTAAGAAAGTGATAAAAGGGGGACTTGAGCTAAAAGTCTATATAAGTACATACATAGATACATAGACAGTGTCGGCAGATAAGGGCCTATGGCCCACCTAGTCTGCCCATTTGAGCTTGTAAGTTCAGTTTGTTTTCCTAGAAGTCTATTTCCCCTTACCCCTGACCTCTAGAATTCCTTTATGTCTATCCCATGCATTCTTAAATCCCGTGATTGTTTCAGCCTCCACCACTTCCTGTGGCAGGATGTTCCACTTGTCCACCACCCGTTCTGTGAAGAAATTCTTTCTCATGTTTCCTCTGAATCGTCCTCCCTCCAACTTCATCCCATGCCCTCTAGTCCTGAAACATCTTTTTCGCTTAAAAATAGTGTTTTCCTGCACCCTGTTCCTCCCTGTAAGATACTTGTATGTCTCTATCATATCCCTCTCTCCTCTCCTCCAGGGAGTACATGTTCAGTTCCTTCAACCTGTCTTCATAGGATTTGTGATGCAACCCATGCACCATCTTTGTTGCCCTCCTCTGAACCTTCTCTACCCTGTCTATGTCCTTACGAGGTATGGTCTCCAGAACTGTACACTGTACTCCAGGTGGGGCCTCACTAGTGTCTTGTATAGCGGAATTATGACCTCCTTTCCTGCTGGTGATGCCCCTGCCTATACATCCCAGCATCCTATTTGCTTTACCTGATGCCTTGTCACACTGTTTCCCTACCTTGAGGTCATCAGAGATGACAACCCCAAGATCCCTTTCCTGCTTGGTGCATGCTATATCCTCACCCCCAACTGATATATTGTGCCAGGGTTTTTGTGCCCCATATGCATTATCTTGCACTTCTTTGCATTGAATTTCAACTGCCAAACCCTTGACCATTCTTCAAGTTTCTGCAGGTCCCTTCTCATTCTGTCTCACACCCTCTGGTGTGTCTACTCTGTTACAGAGCTTTGTGTCATCAGCGAACAGTGAAATTCTGCCTTCTATATCCTGTGCAATGTCACTGATGAAGATGTTGAATAGGACCGGTCCCAGCACTGATCCCTGTGGTACCCCACTGGTCACTCTTCCCTCTGTGGAGTGACAGCCATTTACCACCACCCTCTGTGTCCTGCCACCCAGCCAGTTACCTACCCACCACACTACTGTCCTGCCCACACCCATATTCCCCAGTTTGTGTAATAGTCTTCTATGTGGCACAGTGTCAAAGGCCTTGCTGAAGTCCAGATAGGCCATGTCCACTGTCCTCCCTAGTCACCCAGTCAAAATATTCAATGAGGTTGGTCTGACATGACCTCCCCCTGGTGAAACCATGCTGCCTTGGGTCCTGTAGTCCATTGACAACCAGATGTTCCACCAATCTCTCCTTCAGTAGTGCTTCCATGATCTTTCCCACTACCGAGGTGAGGCTGACTGGTCTGTAGTTCCCTGCTTCCTCTTTGTTCCCACTTTTGTATAAGGGGACTACATCTGCTGTCCTCCAGTCTTTGGGTACCTCCCCTGTTTCCAGTGATTGGCTGAACAGGATAGCCAGAGGTTCAGCCACCACCTCTCTTAGTTCTTTAAGGACCCTGGGGTGCACCCCATCTGGCCCCATTGCTTTGTCAACTCTTATTACTTCCAGTTCCTTCAGGACCCTTTCTCGTGTAAAGGGACTTGTGTCCATTTCTGCACCATTCTCACCCTTGTACTCCTTCAGACCCATTACCCTCTCTTCCTTAGTAAAGACTGAGCAGAAATACCTGTTCAATATGTCAGCTTTACTGTTGTC
Source organism: Neoceratodus forsteri (assembly GCA_016271365.2). Lineage (NCBI taxonomy): Eukaryota > Metazoa > Chordata > Ceratodontiformes > Ceratodontidae > Neoceratodus > Neoceratodus forsteri. Next base: position 540,476,491 of record CM028131.1, read on the forward strand.
ATCCTCCACGCTGCTCCCATCCTCCCCTTCAGTCTAACTATCCCTCCCTTTGTCCTTCTTTTTCACTTATGTACCTGTAAAAGGTTTTGTCCCTTTAACCACTGATTTTGCAATGTGTTCTTCTGTCTGAGCTTTGGCTTCCCTTACTGACTTCCCTGCCTCCCTTTGTTTCTCCTGGTACTTCTCCCTATCCCTTCTGCCTGTGTCTTTTTGTATTGCCTGAATGCAGTCTTTTGGCTTTCACTTTCTTTTGCTACCTCTTTGGAAAACCATAATGGTCTCCTCTTTCTTTTCCTCTTGCTAACCTGCTTAATGCATAATTCTGTTGTTCTTATAATCCCCATTTTAAATACTGCCCACTGTTCCTCAATCCCTGATTCCTGTCCCATTCCCTTAATGCCTCTTTCAAGCATCTCCCATTTTCCCAAAGTCTGCCCCTAAAATCCAGGATACGTGTTTTTGTGTGGTTTGGTTCTGCTCTTTCTGTGATTTCAAACCACAATGACTGGTGGTCACTGTTACCCAGGTGCTCCCCACTGTTACCCCCATCACACTGTCCCTGTTTGTGAGCACAAGGTCCAGTATTGCCTTCTGCCGAGTTGGTTCCATGACCAGTTGCTTGAGGAAGGCACCCTGAAGGGAGTCCAGGATAAATCTGCTCCTAGTTGATGCTGCTGCTGGGATGCTCCAGTCCACATCTGGTATATTGAAGTCTCCAACCAGTACTACCTCACCCTTGTCAGCCATCCTTTAGATGGCTAGCATCAGCTCCCTATCTGTTTCTTCCTCCTGGGCTGGTGGTCTATAGACCACACCTGTGCGGATGGCTGGCCCCATTTTCCTTTCCAGCTTAACCCACAGTATTCTCCCATTTTGTTCCTCCTGGATCTGTGTGGCCCTTATGTCATTTTTCACATACAGTGCCACTCCTCCTCCCTTCCTGCCTGCTCTGTCTCTTCTGAATATGTTGTAGCCAGGTATGGCCATCTCCCAGTCATGGTTATCATTACACCAGGTTTCAGTGATGGCCACAATGTCCAGGTCTGACTGTACCATGACAGCCTCCAGATCTTCCATCTTGTTGCTAAGGCTCCTGGCATTTGCACACATGGCTTTCCATGATTTGACCTCCCTAGACTGCTTCACTGTTCTACTCCAGCCCCTTCCTTGGTTGTCATTTATCCCTGGTTCTCCTTGCTGTCTGCCCTTCTGCTGAATTTTGCCCCTTTCTGCTTATCCACCTTTTGGACACTAATCTCCAACTTTTGCACACTGCTTTGCAGAGATAGCCACCTCTGGTTCACTGGTTCCATTACTAGCTGTGGGGGGTGAGCAAGTAGGTACCATCCTTGCTGGCCTGCCACCCCCCTTTGCTAGTTTAAATGCTTGTCAATGTAGCATTTAAACTTATCATTGAGTGCTTGGATTCCCCTCCAGGATGGATGCAGGCCGTCAGGCTTGAACAAACCTCCATCCCTCCAGATGGTAGCAAGGTAAAAAAAAGATGTGTGTAAAGAAATGGGGGTGGGGCAATAAATAGGAACAGGTCAGCTGAAGAGAAAAGGAAGCTGGAAAGGGTAATAAAAATGACTAGGCAGGAACACAGAAAAGAAAGATCTGAGATACAAGGAGTTGATGAAAGAGTTAAAATAGATAAGAAATTATCATTCAAATATACAATTTTCACACTATGCCTTGTCTCTTTCCCATTCTCATTTATTCTGAAATCCCTCCTCTATGCTCATTATGTGATGTCATTAGTGACACCACATAATATTTCAGTCAATTGTAGGACTGCATTTTGCTACAGATGGAATGAACAAATGCTGCTGCTGAAGTCTTGGACTCTTCCCCCAGAAATCAGGTTGAATCACCACAAGGAAGTAGGGGCATGGATTATGGCAAATAAATATGTCACACATACATGAACTGTGATAAACTGGTGTGATGGTATCAAAAATTGTAAATTGTTAAACTGTTCTGATGGGTTTTGTCCATGTTTTATTTTTTCTAAATACTTTATAAATACTCCAACAGAGATCTCCAAACTGAAGCAATCATTTAAAGATAGTATAATTGTCTTGTTTATGTGAAATATTTGGGGTTAAAATACCATGATTGATTTTGCTGACACATAAACTAATGCAACGTTTTTAATAGGCTGTTACACCAAGAAGTCTCCTTCTAATGACTTTGCATCTTATTTTATTTGCCAATCACTTTTGACTGCTGTAAGCCAAAGGTTTGCAGCTCAGAAAGCCAAACAACACAAACACCTAAAAACATTTCAGGCATCTACAATGGCATATCAGTGGTTTTGCAAGTAGATGAGATATTCAATACTCATTCAGCTTTTTCCAATGAAGAATACCACTCTGAAGTGCAGGGGTACTCAAATGTCCCCAGACCCCCTCATCAAATCCACAAGTTGGAGAAGGCCATCTTTGTAATTGTACATGTATCTCTACAGATTTAACATTCAGAAATATATACTGCTATAGTACAAGGCAATGATTAACTTCTGCTTACTTACTGTAAAAATCCATTCAGCATCAGAAATATCTTTTTTTGCTGCAAAGCTGATGCCTAAACTATGATAAAATAACATTAGAATGAGATGCCAAAAGTTTGGGCAGAACAAAATAAATGTTTTAACCTTAAACTAACTAATTTGATTTATGTCCCTAGTGGCATGCATCTAAATATGAAAATATCTGCAGTGCCAGGCTTCTCACTAATTTACAAGTGATGGATCACCAACTAACAAGCAGCACAGCAGTACACAGAAAAACCAACTTCAAGATCTAGGGATGTGGTGTGTGTGTGTGTGTGTGTGTGTCCTTCCATATGAATATACCCATTCTAATACAAATATTCTTTTTTGGCACTAAAATGTTGCTGATGTTTCCTTTTTTAATTCCTTTAAAGGTTCTTTTTATTCTGTTAAGCTACTGTACACAGTTTATAAAAGGAAACAAAGTATATATAAAAATATGTGATAAATGTGCTTCATGTTAAAGGTACAGATCTAATGCATCAATCTAGGGTTCAGCATGCTCAATCCCTGTGGCCTTAGAGGGACACTACCCCTTCTTATAGGGCTTACAGGCCAGAGTTAGAGCAAATAATCAATGAATGAATAATAATTCAATGTTTATATTTCACTCATTGTGCCCTGCTAAAACATTAGACAAAAAGAGAATCTCTTGTCCTGCTGAAATATCCAAAACGGTATCATAGTGCCATATGGATATACCATATATCAAGGTATTAACTAACCAATCAGAGGCAAAGGGGAGAAATGGATAATGTGCTAAAATGATTGAGTTTTCTGATGGAAAACCTCTCAATTCTAATAGACAAATGTGAGGCAGTGAGGTCAAGTGGCTCTTCTACCAGTTTAAAAGCCAAATTCTTACTGTGTGACCATGGGCAATTCACTTAACCTCCCAATGGTCCATTTCACCCACAGTAGCTGTGGAAATGACTGGAAGAAGGAGCCCTCTAAAAAATATGATTTTGCATCTTAGCTGGGCTATCCTGGGTAAATAAACTATACAACAATGTAAGTTTCTTTTCTGGCATTATATTACTCTTGCACAGCAACCAAATTGGTTGTCACCTTGGTTCAGGCATTACCATGCCCCCCCCCCAGAAAATGAGATAATGGGCCCTATTCCAGAAGGTGGGCACAGGGCTTGCACCAAGCCCTGTGTCCACTGCAAAGTTTGAAGCAGCTGCACCAAAGCCCTCAGATGCAACTTTCCGCTATTTCAGAAGGGCTGTCACAGTTGCAACTGTTTTCCCACTTTATAGAAGCTTGCACCAAATGTTTGGTGCAAGACCCATACTAGGGGTTCCCCACAAATGCAAAGTTAGACCTGCAGGGAGATGGTCAAACTTTGTGGCATTGGGGACTTGTGGCAGTAGCTTCTGGAATACTGATTTTGATGCAAGTCAACATTTGCCTCAGGAACCCTGGCACAAGTCCCCTGCGGCAATCGCAGCTGCTTCTGGAATCAGGCCCAATGTATCTCATGGGCCATCCCAACATCTATGTGATACAGTTCCCAAATAAAAAATAACCTTTTGAATATGTACAAAATTAACAGTTGTATTTATTAATGGATTGAAGCAATTTCTAAACTATAACCCTGAAATTAAGTTATTATTTTGGATATTTTGCATGGATGTTATCTAATTTGATAATCTGAAACACATATGAATGTCTGGTTAGAATTTAATAGTGAACTGTGCTAACCATATCAGTAATCATATAATCACCACTGAATATAGAAAAAAATCTAAAATGTTCTCCTTTTTAAATATATTTATACGTATATATATATATATATATATATATATATATATATATATATGTATATCTATATGTATGCCATACCTGTGAGTATTTCTGTCCTGATATCAATGATATTTCTGCTTCCTGGGGACCTAGACTGAGAGAATCAAAAATATTCTCACTCTAGGTCCAAATATACCTATAGTAGGTCGTCACTGGCTAATGCCACCAGCATGAGCAGGCATGAGATGCCACGCACCTTCACAGCAATTACTGCCATGCACTCAGACCATTTTAGCACCTGTTCAGTACCTCCGCAGAGACAGCAATTCTGGTACACAGTTCTCCCTATGCAATGACCAATTCCCCACAGAAAATAAAATAAAAGCAAAAGTCCACAAAAATCTGATACAATGTCATGAAGCCTTGAAGTAGAAATTCTAAACTTAATGTAAGCTTTTCAAGATAACCTGGAATTAACAGATGATGCACGGTACTAAGCATCCAGTTACTTACCTGTGGGCCAGACTCTTAAGGAAACCACATAGCCAAACATTATCCTAACAGACAGTAAACAAGAAGCCGGCATAGAACGCTTCATAAATTCCAATAAAACCATTAACACAACAAAAAAAAGACAATATCAGTTGTGGCAAGGATAAAGAAATGTATATTGGAAAACTATAACAAACATAGGCACTTCACCGAAATGGCATCATCAGAAATGGACACCATACTAAGCAGATACTTCATGAATGCCCCAAAAAACAATGAGACCTACAAATTGCTGACACTATGCTCTTTTTTTTTTAGTCAGAAGAATGATTCATAAAAACAAATTCATATCGCCTTTCAATGTCTGCAGACAGGGCATTTGAACACATCACGCAAGTCCTTTGTACTAAACAAACAAAAAAAAAATAAATAAAAGAAGGAAAAGGCTGCACAGAAAATTCAGACAATGAGCTTTCAGATCACATTACACAGCAGCTCTTTGAAAGTCAAATTTTAGGTCCATACAGTCTAATATAACTATTAAACACTATGTGATTGATATGTAGCATACACTTTGGCATATGAGGAAACAAAGATGAAGGACATTAAATGGTCACTACTTTAAAAACTAACAACAAAAGAATCAAATACCTAGAATATACCAGAGAAATACATACAAAAACAGAATGTATCAAAACCCAAAGGACATATGGAAGATAAAGCTGAGAGCATACAGTCTACAAACAGAAATAGAGAAGTGGTAAGTAGCCAACTATAAACAATATTCAGCACAGAGACCTATGTCCACTCTGCTGCCAGACAGCTTGTTGTTTCTGTCCATTGCAACCAACAATTGTATAAACCAAACACAATCTGGTTTAAGAACCAACCCCTAGTGGTAAATAAAATTGCAACAGTGATAAAAAATATGATAAAAGACTCCTGATTAGCAACCAGCAAAAACTATCTAACCACTCTGCCATGAATCATCCAGTACAAAAATTAAACAATGCTGGATTTGCACATACAGAAATTATGCAAGTCACTGGACATAAAAATATCATAAGCATCAATGATTATTGCAAACTAAGTGAACAGCAACAAGGCAGAATCTCTGCCATACTAAGCAACTAGCCAATTATGAACTTGGGAACCCACACAAGCATAACTAACAGAACCATCAGTACCAATAACACCACAATTTCCTGGGACTGCTACTTCAGCAATCCAACCTTTAATGTGAAGAATATAACTATAGAAATAGTCCCAGGTAGAAAAGGGCCACAAATACAAAATGTACAAAAAAATGTGCTAACATTTCTCTCTTTTCTCCTTCCACAGGGTTGAATCCAGACAACCACAGAAAAAACTGCCCCTGAGAGCTCAAGGACCGACAACACCCATCAGCAAAAGAAATAAGAGGCACATCATCTGCAAAAAAAAAACAACCCATAAAAGCATTCATACTAAGAGAATTTTTTTCCTCTCACAGACAGAAAATACTCCAAAACAAAAGAAAAAGAGTGAACATAATTGAAGACAGTGACTGTGATTAAATGAAGGTGCCCAGTCATCGAGAGCTTCAAAACAGCTCTCAAGTCATACCTTTTTGGATTAGCTTTTCCTGACCCTATTTAAATAGTTTATGTTGTTTTAAGAATCGTTGAATTTTATTGGTGTTTGTATGTTTTACATTACTGTTTTAACATTTGCCTAATTTTGTAGAACATAGAAACATAGAAACATAGAAGTTGACGGCAGATAAGGACCACAAGGCCCATCCAGCCTGCCCAAGTACAAGTGCTTTGATTAACTGGAATTGAGCTCTATAAATAAAGGTTGATTGAATTGATTGAAGGCAAAGAAATAAAACACTACAGTACAGTACCAAAACACAATGGAAAAAAGAAGAAATACAAACATTTAAAACCTCAGACTAGTCTCCATGCATTTATTTCAACCTTTTCACACTAAGATAACTAAACTAGAACAATGCTAGAAATATGGCAAAAATGTAGACTGCATAGTATTAGGAATATAAAAACAATGTTGACTAATCAATCCTATTTCCTTTCCCCTCAAATAAAAATGTTCTCCATCAGTGGACACCTGTAAAAGAGACGCAAAACTGAAGACCCACCTGTACCTACAAAAACAAATGAAGAAACAGCTCTAAACATTCCACTGCATACTTCTAAAGCAATTTACCTACTATTAAATAAATGCATTCCCACTTCTAAATACCTCTTTTAAAAAACTTCTCTTTTTGTCACAAAAAAGACAATTTAATACAGTGTACTGCTTACATTGTTGTAGATATAAACTGTTAAACTTGCATCCTCTGTCCATGTCTCTTCTTTGCAATCCAAATGAGGGCAAAAAACCCCCACAAAAAGTCTCCAAGTCTAATTCAAAAAATCCATAAATATCCAAGCAAATCCTAAAATGGAAATGCACTCTGATTCATTAAAACCATAAACTTCCACCCAAAATACTCCAAAATCCTAATCTCTGATGAGACTACCCCAAAAAATAAATAAAAACCAAAAAGTAATCCACGTCTCTGATGAGACCACTGATTCAAAGAAACAAAGAGCAACACTTCATTGAAGAAAGGTAGCCTTCTTGAAGAATCCTGCTCCTTGAAGAATCCCAGTGCTAAAAGTAATCCCGGTCCTCACACTATCCAGATCCTTTTCCCCAGTGAATAGTGGCACAACTCTGTCTCCTCTGGAACTGATGTCCCAGGCTTCAGAGACTCCTCAAAGGCCATGGCTCTTCCTGCATCACAATGAACTCCTTAAAACTCCACCCAGCTACACCACAACTGCACAATATGCAGTTACATTTAGACATCAATGAAAAACCAGCTACCCAGTCAGAAAAAAAATGCCAACTGTGTACTCCCACCCAAACAAACCAAAACAGCCTATCAAAACCAACCAAATACAAGACAGCACCACTCAATCAAACTTCCTTACCCACTTGGGATTCCGAACAACAAACCAATAAAAATAAATACCCATATATCCCAGCCAATTGGAAGTGTTAAACACTCCCTTACCCACATGGTTTCCAAAAAACACAATTTATCATAAAAAAGTTCCCACTGTATACCAGCCAATTGGAATTGTACCTTTCATCCCTATAACAAAAATTTTAAAAAACTTAAAATACAATCCCTCAGCAACACAAAATTACACACAGAAAAAAACAAAGGGGAGGTATGGCACAAATGGAGCATTCTACCCCCTAGTGAAAATATCAATGATATTTTTTGTTCCTGTGCTTATTGACCCGATGACATCACTTGTGATGTAATCAAGTCAATCAATATTAGAACAATACATATTGTCAATATTTTCACTAGGTGAGTAACATATCCCTTGTATATATATTCTTTGCAAAAGACTACGTTAATGCATCAGTTAGGGTTAAAGTGACAAAAGTAGGGAAATGCAGTGTTTGGGTTCCCAACCCTAACACCCCTCCCTAATGCAAATTGGATGCAAGAGAGGGGTAATAAAAAAAAAAGTTTTGAAGTCCTAGAGTTGGAACAATTAATTAAAATCCTACATGGTGCTCCAGGAGAATTAATTCTGGATTTATTTTTTGAATCCCAAGATATCAGAGTCAGTAACTGGGAAGTAATGCCCTTGAATGCAGAGGATCATAATCCCATAAAATGTAATATAGACTTGAATAATCCATTAATGGGTCAAACAGTAGTTCACTGGACAACAGACTTAAAGGAATTTAATGAGGAATCCTTTAGAAGGAACTCGTTACATTTTCAGTGGGATAGAATATTACTAATCCCAGATATAAACCTAGTGGTCCAAGTGTTTACTAATTTGTGAACTGAAATTATACATCAACATGCACCAAGAATCATAAAAAAATATAGGTGAGGAGACTCATTATGGATATCTGATAAATTAAAAACTCAATTAAGGATCTGGAATTGTATGTGGAAGAAAGCAAGGAGAACATAAAAAAGGAAGATTGGGTAAGGTTTAAGTTATGGTGGAACAACTGTAAAAAGGATGTTCAACTAGCAATAAAATGCTATGGCCCAGATATTCAGAAATGTGCCAAAGGCCGGCACAAGTCCTGCACAGTACAACTCTGATATGCTGTGGCACAACAGAAGCCATATTCAGAGGTTGCACTGGACGCACTGCTCCAGCGCAACCTGGCTGAATATGCCACAGTTGTGCCATGGCACAACAGTGGATGCATCATGGTGCAACCAGAGGTGTGCCATGGACAGACAGATAAGCCCCAGGGCAACCATGGGAGCAGAGCAACAGAGCAACAGGGGGGGCACAGCACAGAGACGTGACCCAGGGACAGAGCCATGAAAGCATAGTGACAGGCCACAGGAGGCCACCACCAGCTGGGCACAGCAGGGTGCATACAGGCACCCAGACCCCCCACCCCAGAACACACCAGTGGTACAGACAGTAGACAACAGGGGGTGCCAATGGTGGATGGAGGGCCACCAAAGGGCCCCCCCAAGCTGTAGGCCATTCCCCCCCTGCACATCCAGACCATGGCAGGCCACATCCAGGACCACACAGCCAAGCACACACACCCACCGCACAACCCTGACAGCCACCCCGGGGCACCCCAAGGCACAGCCACCATCAGAGGGGAGGGACACCACCAAAGTGGGATACACTGCAGCACACATCAGTGATCCACAGAAGCACAACACATGCCCCAACACATGCACACCACATAGACAGGCACTGGGCCACTGCAGCATGGCTCCTCACGCCACCTGCAAAGCAGACACAGACACAGGCAGGTATTTCAAAAGTTATGTATTGTGGAAAACAACTATTTACAAGAGATGGGTGTAGGGGAGGGTAGGACAGTGAGGGGAAGAGATAGGGAACAGGAACTGTACAGTGGGAAGAGAGACTGGAGGGGAAGGTAAGGCTGGGAGAAACAGGGGAAATCAGGGCCTGACTAGTGGCGGCCACAGCCTGTTGCCCCCTGCAGACGTTGCTGCCTCCTGTCTGCCAACAGCATCCACCAGACCTGCAGAACCACCTCCACCATCATCGACATTATGAGGATCAACTGTCGCAGAAGGCAGTAGAGGGGCCTCCTGCACCACCACCAGCCACCTAGGACAAGGTACAGGACAGGTGATCAGTGCAATGTCCCAAGGAACCATGCCCATCCACAGCATGCACTGGGCAGCGGGAATACACACACCTCCAGAGGGCCCATACAGGTCACCCACAGGGGTGTGGACCAATTCCCACCAGCAACACAGCACACCACATTAGCACACAGTGGTGGTCCCCCTCTGCACAGTGGCCATCTGACTGTGCCATGGCAGTCACATGGCACAGTGCTCTGGCAGCACCCAGCAACATCAGTGGCAGCCGGGAGCACACCCACCCCACCAGCAGCCAGCACACGTCTCCAATGGATGCACCACAGTGGCAGGCACCACGCACAGTGTGACACACACAGCTGCCATGGCACATGGCACAGGCAGCCATGTCCACACCCATGCCTTCACCACTCCCCAGTGATGGTGAGAAGGACAATGTCAGTGCCTATCTGCCCTCTGTGGCCCCACTGGTACTGGAGCCACTCCTCCACCCTGGGGCACTGTGGCCTGGTGTCCTGCCAGCACTGCCTTTCTTCAGTCCTCAGGCCCTGGGAATGGAACAGAAACAAGTACACATCAATAACCAACCACAGCAGCTGCCCACCACCCCACCCCTGTGCACTAGGTGAGCACCTGCCCAACATGTCCTGCACAGTGGCATCACAATGCAAGTGGCAGAGGGCAATGCCACAATGCAATGCACACGATGGCAGTACACAGCCTGCAGGACATGCCAGGCAGCCTAACCAACACCACAGTACAGCACCAGGGCAAAAATGCATGATGGGCCTACTCACCTGGCTGTGGCAAAGCCCCATGCCTTATGCATGTCTCCAGCCTCCTGAGGCACTCTGGGTCCCTCCGAGCCAGGTCCCTATAGCAGTGGTGACACTGCTTCCCCATCCTGGCCATCCCTGGGTGGTGCCTCAGTGAGGCAGCAATGGTTTGCCACACAGCCACCCGGGGCTGCTGCAGTGGTGCCTGCCCAAAGAGTTTGGATGCATGGGACTGGATTCAGGCGATGAGGTTGACTAGCTCAACCTGCTTCCAGTTGGCCTCTCGTCCTGCTCACTGCTGTGCCATGCCTCAGGTGTGAGCTGCTGAGCAAAATGGTGGTGGTAGGTGCACATGGCCACAGCATGCTCTAGATGCATGGACCAAGGGGACATGTGCTGTGTCCGTTCATCGCACAGTCTCGGAGATGCACACTATGGGCGTGGCTAGGTGGGGTCATGATTGCGGGGTCACTCAGGGGCAGAGGTCACAGCAGCGGTTCGAGGTCAGCCACAGCACAGTGAACACATGTGCAATAGCAGGCATGGCACACTGTGTGCCATGGCCCCTCTCACACAGTCGGCTCACAGTGCAAAATAGGTGACAGTACACCATCCGGCTCATGCGCACTGCAGGCCAGCGCACTGCACACATGTGCACATTGCGCTGCAACTTGCTCTGAAGCAATCTCATTGCGCATGGAGCAAAATCACAATATTCATCCACTGCATGCAAATGAGCTCATCAGCAAATGTGTGGTGCACTGAGGGAATTAGCATGTCCTTACCTTTGCACCAAAGCTCATTTGCATGCGATGCTCTATTAAAGTGCCATGGATCAGCACAGGCCATGGACCGGTATTGCATCCTTTTGAGATAAGTTGCATATGCTGCTGGAGTACACTGAGCCCAGCCAGCACAGCAGGGGGATGGAATAGGGTGCTGCCACCACTGACACACTGTGCTGCACATGTCCACAGGAAGTGACATATTGGAAGGTGAGGAGGGTGAGGAGCATGGGCCTGCTTGCAAACGCAGGTCCAACTTCACTAAGGTAGAATCAGAGGCCCTGTTCGAGGCCTACCTTGACAGGGAGCTGCTGTTAAGTGGTGCCACGGGCACACCACAGGCCATGGCTGGGGCCTGGGAGGAGGTGGCAGCATGTGTGAACCAGCAGGACAGCCAAGAGTAGTCAGCACAGGAGTGACACAAGAAGGTGGGCATGGAGACAAGAGGTGCATTAAGGAGAAGGTGGCAGCCATCCATGCAGCCTGGAATGCTACTGGAGGTGGGCCTGCAGATGCACCACAGCTCATGGCGCAGGAAGAGTTGGTGGCAGCCACCATGCACCACAGCACCATGGAGGGCGTGCCTGGAGGAGGATTCCAGATGGATGGCAGCCCATCACTCTGCATGGTATGTATGTCAGCCATGCACAGCATGCAGTGGCTGAGTGGGGGGGCACATGTGGGCATTGCATCACTGACACACCTTTATTCTCTTTGAGCACCAGCACGCCTGTGTGTGGAGGATGGGGTGCTGGCAGCTTCCGTGGAAACAGGACCAGCCACAGATGACCAAACATCCACCTCCATGGTCATCCGGGGGCCTAATAAGCTGCAGCACACCACCACTGTCCAGCTGGATGTCCTGGGCATGGTGGCAGACGAGTCCCTGGATGTGTTCCTACAGGATGTCAGTCTCAGCATCCTCTGCATGGAGACACAGATTGGGGTGGGATCCAACATTGATGATGACCTCACCTTAATCCTGTACAGCATGGGTGCTGTTATGGGGGAGACGCCCATACCAGACACCAACACAGGCAGCGCTCCCAGTGACCTGACAGCAGGGGAACAGCTGTCTGCCACCACTGTGGGTGCAGCTTTGGGCACTGTCACAGCTGTGCCATGTGGTGGTGGTGGTATGGCTGCACAGCCACTGGGCAGCATTCAGCAGCCTGATGGGTAATGACAGCAGGCTTTGTGTGCCACAGGGCAGCCAGACACAGGGTCCACCACTAGGGCACCAGCTAGGGACATACCCAATGAGGACCCCACTGTGCAGCATCCACCTGAGGGGGGGCTGTGCAGCATGGCTGGTCATCACAGGAGGGTCGGTGTCTCACCTGGGAACCCCAGTACACCAGTACGCTGACTCACTGGCTGAGCACACCCATTTGCTGTGGGCCTTTGTGGAGAAACAGGTGCAGCTTGCCACTGGGGTGCATGCACTGCACGTGGAGGTGCACCAGGTGGATGAGCAGTGCATGACGGGCACTGTGCAGCTCCTGGCAGTGATACAGCACATACAGGAGGCCATGACTGCATCCCAGGATTGCATTGCCAATGCGATCATGGATGGCCTTGCACTGCTGGCTGCCACAGGGCATGGCTGGCCACCATGGACCCAGTGCACTGTCCACCCCATGATCCCAGCATTGGGCGATACCCACAATGTCGATGCCTGGCTCTGATGTTGGCATCCCAGGCATGCCTGGAGCAGGCTTGTTTGGGCGCCTAACACACACCCATGCAGACCCAGGCATGGTCCCACAGTTCAACCCCTGGGGTGCTGTTGCAAACACCCCCTGTGGTTGATGAACTGCCTTTGGCTGCCGAATGACCCCGGTGCAACCGCTTCCATGGCCACAGTGGCCATGGTTCCATGCAGCAGCCCTGATGTGCATGTCACCCTGACCACAGTCTGCAGCTGCTACCCTGTGTGTGCATGGGTGGCATGTGTGTGTGCATACCACTGGTGTGGTGCCTGTGTATCACCGCACGCTACCTGTGTGCATGCCTGCCCAGCTGCTGGACCATGTGGTATGGGCGTGATGAGGGCAGTTCAGCACTGGTTCTGCCTGTGCACCGGGTGCAATGCATCTGATCCCTGCCACATGCCAGTGCCTGGGTGTGTGGGTGCGTGTGTGTGTTTCTGTGTGATGCTGTGTGCAGTTGTGTGTGGTTGCGTGCCACTGACTCCCCTACCCCTGCACCTATCTCTGTGTGTGCATGCCCATTGCCATGCATGCCCCTGCTTGTGTGCTGTACCTGTGTGTGTGGCTCATGCATGGGTTTTGCACCACCTACCTGCGTGCATCATAGTGCTCCTGTGCAATGGTGCCATGATGCTGGCATACCATCCGTTGCAGCCAGGGAGCCCTCCACCTGGGTGGAGGGACTGTCCACCACCTTCCGGCCCATTGCCTTCATCATCCCCGCTACTGTCACCCTCATCAGTCTCAACAACTTTCCCATGGTCAATGGCCATGTTGTGCAGTATGCAGCAGGCCAGGAATAGGCCACAGGCTTTTGAGGGGCTGTACTGTAGGGCACCACCAGACATGTCAAGGCAATGGAAATGTGCCTTCAGCATACCAAATACACACTCAATGATGTTGCACGTACTGGAATGTGCCTCATTGTAGCATTCCTCTGCTGGGGACAATGGGCGCCGGTAGGGGTGAGCAGCCAGGGCATCAGTGGATAGGTACCATCTCCTGTCAGTATAATGACATGGTTAGCCCTCTGCCATCCTTTGCTGTGCCCCTTGCCTGTCCCTGGCACCCTTGCCAGCATGTCCACCCTGCCCTCCCCATCCCATGGCCTGCTCTGCCGATCACCCCTTGCCTGTCCCATACTCACCCACTAGGTGGCCCATGGGGATGTCTCCATGCTTGAACCTGTGGCACAGTGCAGAGCTTTGCCAGATGAACACATCATGTGCACTCCCAGGTTGTGTGGCACAGACATTGGTGATACGCCCCATGGCACTGCACACCACCTCGCAGTTGACTCTTGGGAACCCCTTCCTATTGACGTAGGCCACACCTTCAGGGCCAGGTGGCATGCGGATGCCCATGTGGGTGCAGTCAATGGCCCCAAGAATGCCAGGTATACGTGCTACTGAGTTTAAGTCCTGGATGGTTGCTGTACACTCTGCCTGTGTGGGGAAATGGATGTATTCTGAAGCCGTGGCAGCAGAGCATTGAGGAACTGTGTGAGAAGGCGTGATATGGCCAACTGGGTTATGCCTGTGGTGTCCCCTGCTGGTCTCTGGAAGGTGCCCATGGTGAGCAGGCACAGGACAGCTGTCACTTTGGTCTCCACAGACATTGCTTGGCTCTGTCTTGTGGGTGCCTGCATCTTCTCACTGCACAGCTCACAGAGCTGCCTCAGAATGGCCCTGCTCAGGTGGTACCATCCCACATACTCCGTGTCGGAGCAGTTCTCAAAGGTGGTGCAGACACTGTACCACCTGTTCTGGGCATACCACTGACAGGCCCTTCCTCAGCCATGCAACTGTTCCTCCTGCCCACTCACACCCATCATTATGGCCTCCATGAAGAAGGGTGCAATATCCATTGCCCCTGATGTCCTATATCCCCCTGGGCAGTCAGCTGCTGCTGGCTGTGTGCCACCCTGGTGCACTGCCTGGAACTGTACTTGCCTGTCCCTTTCACTCTCTCTGTCCCTGTCTCCCTCTCCACTGCCACCTCTGTCCCTCTCCATCTGTGGCTGCCTCTGTCTGTCTGTCTGCCTCTTGCTCGCTCGCTCTGTCTCTCTCTCTCTCTCTCTCTCTCTCAATCTGTCTTTCTGTCTGCCTGTCCTTCCTTCTTTTGCTTTTTTTCCTCTCTCTCTCTCTCTCTCTCTCTCTCCTTCCCTGTTGCCTGGTGCAAGTGCTGTCTGTGTGCTTGCACCCTCTATTTATTTGCTCAAGTCTGCTCGGCACATCTTGGATTTGCTCTGCACTTGCACCGTGGTTCTGTGGTTGAATATCACACTGCGCTGGATATTCATGGGCATGCCCCCTGCACTTGTGCCTGCATTAATTATAATTGCACATTGGTGCAATGGGATTTGCGCTGCGCAATGACTCTGGCTGAATATCTCTCCTCGGCGCAAGTCTGCACTTGTGCCGGTGCAACTCAGTTGTACCATGTGCAACTGCTTTGAATATCCCTGCATATTATTTAAACAACATAAATAAAGCAAATGACCCAAAACAATTCTGGGGGTGGGTTAAACTATTCAAAATCCAATAAGAAATAGAGCTCTAATAAACTTATTATGTACTAATAAATTGGTAGAGGAGTAAAAGGAAATTGTTAATATCTTTAATACTTACTTTACAGACCTGTCTGATTTAGAAATACCACAAATAGAGATAAAAATGTCAGAAATCTCAATACCTAAAATAGTTGAAGAAATTAGGGGGAGGAAGAGAAAACATACCCAAGATCAACATAAGACCAATGTTTAGATTTTGACAGATACAGTTTAGTGAGGTGGTGATAGAACTGTGAATTTTGAATAAATTTAAGGCTGGGGCTTAGGTGGCATAGAAGCCAAGTTCCTAAAGTTAGGAGCAGAAATATTGGCCCCAATGATAACATACCTCTTTAACTGGAGCTTACGTTGTTCTACCTTCCCTGAAGTGTGGAAGGTGGGTAAAATTATCTCCATTTTCAAAGGGGAAGATAACGTACTTCCCTCAAATTACAGGCCCATAGCCTTGCCTCCAGTACTATCAAAGGTTTTAGAAAAACAGGTCCATAGTCAATTTTATCAGTTCCTTGGAAAAAAACAAGCTGCTGACAGATACGCAGCATGGATTTAGAGCCAGGAGGTCCATGGACAGCGCCCTAGTTGATTTTCATAATTAGGTGGTGACATCTTTGAATCTGGGGAGAAGTACTGATGTGGTGTTCATGGACCACAGTAAGGCTTTTGATTTAGTGGCTCTTAGGGAATTAGTGAGATTACATGAGATAGGGGTCCAAGAAGAACCTTTACAATAGTTTAGGTTTTGTTTTTCAGGACAGCAACAGTGTGTGTCATGTGGAGCTGCCACTTCAGATCTAAAAGAAGTGAAAAGGGGAGTCCCACAGGGTTCAGTATTGGGCCCCCTAATGTTTAATACTGTATTTATGTTAATAACCTACTGGCAAACATTGAAAACAGTGAGATAAGAATGTACATGGATGACACCGTGTTGGTTTCCTCTGCAGACAGCCATGAACATTTGGAGCGGCAGCTACAAGGAGACATGTCTGGTATGAAAAAGTGGTTTAGGGACTCGGCCTATTATCGAATTAAAAAAACAAAACTCAGTGTATAACACTCGCAGTGGGACATCCTAAAAAGAACAGGTTGGAATTGCATTTAAAGATCCTGAATGGAGCTCCTATAGCAAACGTAGATGATTACAAATATCTTTGAGTCCAGTTTGACCCAAGATTAACATATTCAAATCTCATATTTCAGCAGGTTAAGAAAGTAAATCAGAGATTGGGGGCATTGAGAAGGGTGTCTGGTTCTTTTACAATTGAAATAAGAGAAAAACTGATAGAACAATTATTGTTACTTGTTTTGGAATATGGTTCTCAGTTATACATGAATTCAACACTGACTTCTCTGAAAAAGGTAGACCAAAAGTATTATAGATTAGGGAAGTTTGCCACTAAGAGCAAACATGGAACACACCACTGTAATATTTCATTGTGTGGTACATAGCTCAGTGCTTGTGTATATGTTTGAGCCAAATGTTATATGCTTGAAGTTCATAACTTGAGCTTTGGTGTTTCTCTATATCCCACCCTTTGTGGGATACTGGGCAGATGTAATATTTAACCCCCAGTGTAGAGGGTGAGACAAGAGTACAGGAGAATGAGGAGTAGGCAGGGGAGGAAGGAGGGTGTTTCAAAACTCTCAAAGCTTGAGCAAACGGAAACCTGAGGTTTAAGAAGGGGATGTGGGAGGAGCTATCCCCCCTCCATTGAATATCAGGCTTAAGCCTTCCAATTCAATGTGTGGTACATAGCTCAGTGCTTGTATATACTTATGAGCTGAATGGTATATGCTTGATGGTTATAACTTGAGCTTTGGCATTTCTCTATTTCCAACCCTTTATGGGATACTGCGTAGGTATAAGATTTAAGCACAAAAAGAGAATTATTGTAGTGATTATCTCCTTCAACTCCAGAAAGTGTGACCAGTAGCATGCAGGAGAGGATCCCCCTTGGGGGAACCTCCGAGGACCCATGGCTACTGACCTGCCCATCCTCTGGGCATACTAGAAGGAGAATATTCCTAAATGTGGCAAAGGTTTTAGTTATGGTTAAGTCCAGGATTCAGTCTGATTTGCTGGATGAAGAGTTCGTTTCCAAGGTTGATGATGAGCAGGAAGTCAACACTGAAGATGAAGTTTCCAGCAGAAGAAGACATCTAACATGGAATGATGTCTGGATGAAAGTTGATGGATAATCCATGTCCAGGGTAGCTTGTCAGAAAGAAGAAATTGCCTTAAGACATCCAAGGAATTGAGGTGAGTTCCACAGAGATGTCCGGCATAGAATCTTTGCTCAAAATGGAACAGCAAGGAAGTGATGTGCAATAGAATATGTGAATGAATTGATGAAGTAAGGTAGGCCCGGATGTGGGCTAGCTGGAGCCTGGGACCCCAAGGTAGGTCCAGTGTATGCAGTATTTGAATGCTGTAATGACAGAGTAGATCTCAGTTGGTCAGACAAAAGAGGAGAGACCCCCACATGGTTCTGCTGTAGAGAAGATGGAAATATATTGAGTAATGAAAAATGCCCTTCATGAGGCACAGTAGGAGTTGGAATGGTGAGACCCCCACGTGGGTTCACCATCACCATGGTATGGTATGATCCAAGGTAAGGAGGTGAAACTCCCAGTTGAAACTGCCTGTAGATGATAGAGAAATACATTTTAAGTAATAAGTAATGCTCCATTGATGGCATGTTTGCATAAGGATGGTGGGACACTCCCACAGGTCCGGTATCTCTTTATTATCACATAGACCCATTGATGAAATGATGGAACCCCACCTGGTCCACCATCATCATAGTGTTGAATAGTCCAAGGTAAGGAGGATGAGTGTCTTGTGTTAGTCTGCCTGCAAAGACATGGAAATACATTAGAGCGGTGGGGGGCTGAAACAATCACGGGATTTAAAAAATGCATGGGATAGACATAAAGGAATTCTGGAGGTCAGGGGTAAGGGATAACAGACTTCTAGGAAAACATATACTGAACTTACAAGCTCAAATGGGCAGACTGGGTGGGCCATAGGCCCTTATCTGCCGACACCGTCTATGTATCTATGTAGCAATGGATGGCACCCTCACTGGAATATGTATGTTTCTCAGTACTGCTATTGGGATGGCAGGACCCCACATGGTCCACCATCTTCCATTTTATTGAGTAGTCCAAGGTAAAGAGGGTGAGACCTCATGGGAGTCTGCTTGTATAGTACAAGTCACATTAAACTATTCCTCCAATGAGTTGTTTTAGCATTTATGACTGAGTTGCATAAGTGTTGCTGGGTCCAGCACAAAGCCCTGCACAAACTGTTTCTTAAGAGTTAAAACTAAGTTTTGCACTGCATTGTGACTGGACTACAGATGCATTCCAGCTGAGCTGCAAAAATATTTTACAAACATTGCTCTTGAGCTGGTTAAGCACTGAAAAACAATATGATATCAGTTGCCAATGCATTTCCAACTGTAAAAAAACAATGCTAAACCAACTCATTGGTGAAACAGTTCAATGTGACTTATACTGTAATTATATGGAACTGCACTGAGCAATGAGTAAGGCCCCTTTGTGTGGCATGTGTGATGTGAATGGGATGGCAGGACCCCACGTGGTCTGCCATTGCCATAGTATGTAATAGTCCAAGGTCAGGAGAATGAATGATTGGGATAATGAGACCCCACTTGGTCCGCCATCACCATGGTATGGAGTAGAGTATGTTTGGGATGGCAGGACCCCACATGGTCTGCCATCACCATTTTATTTAGTAGAGTATGTTTGGGATGGCGGGACCCCACATGATCCACCATAGCGATATAGTGCATAGTCCAAGGTAATGAGGACCAGACCCCAAGAGAGTCCACCTTCAGTAAATGGAAATGAGAGTTGAGCAATGAGTAGATGCCCCCTCATGGGGCGAGTATGTGTGGGATGGGTGGACCCCATGTGGTCTGCCATCACCATAGAATTACACTGTCTGAGGTAAAGATGGCGAGATTCCCCATGGTCTGCCATCACAGTATTAGTGCATAGTGCAATGTAAGGAGGATGAGACTCCAAGAAGTTACCAGTAGTAAATGGAAATGAGTTTGAGCAATGAGTAGATGCACCCTCATTGGCATGGGTGGTTGGGATGGTGGGAACCCATGTGGCCCGCCATCGCTGAGTCAATGGATGGTCCAAGGTAAAGACGGCAGGACCCCCATGTAGGTCTGCCAGAGGAACGAGTAGAATTGAATAAGTCAAGCTAAGCCCCCACATGGGCCAGCTGGACTGGAAGGACCCCCACTTAGGCTACCTGAGGAATGAGCAGACTTGAGTGAGCAGAGCTGTGTTACCTCTGAGAATATATCATACTCAGTTAAAATGTGCTACGTACTTTCCAGCATCGTATGAGTGAAGGTGAATGTAGCTCTCAGAGAAATTAAAACAAGAATGACCATATGAGGAGTTTCCTGGATAGCAGTGTAGAACATTGCAATGTATGTTACTGCAGAGGTCAGAGGGAGAGGCACTAATGGAGTCTGGCTGCCAAATGCATTTGCTAGCTACACCACTTAAGTGATCACACAGTCACACCATTTACTGTAGAATATAGTCATGGTGAAGTGTACATTAATGAGGCAGATATTGTCCCATACTCCAGAAGGAGAGTCAGTGATGAGAGAGGCAGGCTCATAGGAACAGCCCAGGAACAGGGTACCAAAACAGATAGTTAGCCCATAGGCTGCTGACAGATTTAGACATGTAGGAATTCTGGACTGATATATCAGTCCTCAACACAGCGAGGGTTAAGTAGTGTCAGAGTCTAACATTTGCTCTGAGCAGGAGGAGAGTTGACAGAGGCATAGAGGGTACCAGGCATAAGGCATGGACCTGCCCAATGGAGAAGAATGCATTTAGTATGAGCAAAGAAGGGCCCTCAAAGGATAACCAAGGAAAATGCATATCAGGACATAAGAGATGTTGTTAATGGGAAGATCCACAGGAAAATGAAGGAAACAGTTCCAAGCTAACTGCCCCATCTTGTAACAGTCACACGGGTAGCAAATTTCATAACATATTAACAGAAATCAGATATGGACAATGTCTACAGAAGGAAACATAAATCAGTGGGCCTCTGAAGGTGTGCCGTCAATGCTGGTGATCATCCAATGGGAGCTCCAATCCATTGACCAAGGTGCCAAAAATAAAGAATGGTGCAAAAACAGTTCTTGCGTTTCGCAGTGTCCATGGAGTCTCAGCAAAAGCAAGGAATGATGGAACCAGAGGTGAGGCAGTTTGGAGCAGCAAACTGTAGAAGCAGATGGTGGAGCATTGATTTGAAGTCGAGCCGGTGTGTTCTGAGCAGCAGCCAGAACCAAGACAGGGATTCAGCAGGCATGGCAGACCCAGAAGCTAGCTGAAACAGAGTGGCTGCTCTGGAAAGCATGATAGGAGCTAAGCCCAAAGAGAACAGAAAAAGCGAAAACACAGAGGACAAGAGAGATGACAAAAGGTACAGGGGGCAGAAAGGGAAGAAAGGAACAGGTGGTGAACTGCAGGAAAGGGGGGAGGATGCCAGAACAGATGAGGGCGATGAGGGGATCAAACAAAAGGGGAGAATAACAGAATGGAAGTGGGCAGATCAGAGCAGGCAGAGATGAGGGGAACAAGGAACAAATGGGAGTGAGGGGAGGGGGAAAGACATTAGCCACTTGGACCATGGAACCAGCGGGGCAGCAAATGCAGCATGCTGAGGTGTTTTCAAATTGATCAAAGCTTGAGCAAGCAGAAGTCTGAGGTTTAAGAAGGGGATGTGGTAGGAGCTACCCCCCCCCAACGTTGAACCTCAAGCTAAAGCCTTCCAATTATAATAAACTTGGATGGTTACAACCCAACATGAAATGAAAATCTATTTGGTTAAGTTGGTGTTACAAATTAATTTACCCCCAAGGAACCCATCCCCTAAGTAATTCTGTGACATTGTGTTTATCTAATACAAAGAAAGCAAATTTGAGATACAATAGATTAAATGTCTCCTTGAGTAGATCATTTAACAGGCTTGGAGATACTATTCTCCAAAACAGTCTGGCAAGTCACTGGAACTCATTACCAGAGGACTTGAAGTCAGTACAGAAGCCTCTAGTTTTTAGAAGGCATTTAAATATTGACTTGCATTCCAGCTATACATGCTTTTAGGTAACTTTATGTGTATTAGCATCCATTGTTATGTAGGTGTTTTTATGTATGATATATTTAAAGTGTTTATGTTTTTTTGTAACCACAGGACATTGTTAAAATTGGGAGTAACACCCTAACAATCTGTATCCTCTATAAAAAATAAATTGCTATCATTAAATTTTTATCATCCCCCACCCTTCAGCCATTCTTGGAATTTGCCTTGGGATTCTCCAGCCTAATGCTAATCCCATTCTCATACACTGTACACATCTCAGCTTCTTTACTGATGGAAAGTGGTGAGCATTAGGCTGGAAAACCCCAAGGCACATCTTACACCTGGCTTGCTGCCTGCAAGTTGAGGTGAAGTGTTACAGTTGGGAACCCTAACACCACATTTCCCTACCTTTGTCACTTTAATCCTAACTGATGCATTAATTGATTTTTTTGCAAATAATTTATTTACTTTTTTAGATAGTATAATCATATCCTCATTTCTCTGTTGGAATGCAGTGCCATCCCTCCATACCTATAGATGCTTGCATGTATATTGGGTTGTAAGCATTTCAGCCAAAACAGCAACCAAATTATCAGTATAACCTTGTTATTACCCCCACCTCATGAATGCTGTGCTGAGAATGTTCAAATACATGCTGAAACATCATTCCACACCACCGCAATGTTATTCTATGCCACAGGTGAAAAAACATATTTTGGCAAGGATATGAGAAATAACAACTATCACATTCATGAGGTGATGTAAAGAAAATGGCTATGCTTAAAATTTGGAGTGAAAATATTTAAAATTCCTGAAATTACAAGTGAGCATAATTAAATTTAAACACATGCACATAACTTTTCCATTTGTACTTATTTTTACACCAAATTTGCAATATAGCCTTCTTATGACCCCACCTCTTGAACAAAAGTATTGCAAATTTTCCAGTCATGTCTGAAAGGTAATTTCACCAAGTTACTGCAAAATCACCTTTCAGGATAGATTTGTGAAATATCAGTGACATACATTGTTCATGAGGTGGGGTCCCCAAAATGGCATGTTTAAAATTGGTAGCATGTTAATTCAACAATGCAAATTCAATGAATCAATTACAATGATTCATTTATAGCAATTACAATCTTAGCAAGTGGCATATACTAGAGAACATGGCAATATAGCGATGCACAAAATGACGACCATTCAGTACAGTGTCTGTATAATTGAGCAACCAAAAACATGCAAACTAACCCCTGGGTCTAAGTGCAGTGTGATGTTAGAATCATAGAAATGGGGAGGGAGGAGGGGGGGCATAGACCCCCAGGGGGTGTAGGGGGCATAGTCCACCTGCCTCACCAGGATCCATTAGTCCATGCAGCTGTTGGATCTGACCAAACAGCTTCTGCAGGTGCCAAGGGAATACAGGAAAATGGAGGTCCAAAAATCAGTTGCTGTAGTTGCCAAAAATCGCTGAAAAATTAATTTGCTTTAATTACCTATCACTGTAGTTGTAGTTGCTATGATTGCTTTGCTGAAATTGGTCATCACTAAAATAACGTCACTGAAATGACATGGAGCCTGAACATTTGGAGTCAAAATATGCAAAAATGACCAAGTTATGCACCAAAGTTGAAAACCGCATTGAAATACTTTTAACCGCAATGACTTAAATTTCTCATATTGCAGTCACTGCTTCCAGTAGCAAGACATGTCTTTGATCAGAGAGTGTATCTCGAACCTGGGACCTCTTCAGGTGAGCAAGGGTGTGTGGGGGTGTACTGGGGTGTGTGGGATGGTGGATGCTGAGTGGGAGGGGGGTGGGGGTCAGATCGGTGTGGGACCATTTTATGTTCTTTATGATAAAAAAAACATTGAGGATAGTTTTCATTCTTTCAGGTACAGGGACAGTGATTGGTTGATGTTGGGTACCACTAGACACCAGGGAAATGTAAAGCAACAAGGGGACATCAGTTGGAAGGTGGGGGTGCCACTAGACACCAGGGAAATGCATAATCAGCTTTTAAACTTGTTGTTAAACAGGCTGTAAATGTTTGTCAATGGCTTTTGCAAAAATATTTTGCAGTCACTGTTTAAACTGTTATACTGACTGTGATGTGTTACAACAGTTGCAAAAAGAAAAAAATCACTTAAAGCACATACAATTATATTTAACTGAACAAAAGACACTCTACTACACATAAGAGGCATCATGCAGATAGAATGGGATGCCATACTTAAATGCAGATTTTATGTAGAGTTAGAGATGCCTTGCTGTGCAGCTTTCTACTACTGGGATCTCAGCAGCTTTTATGTAGAACATTAATATTATGATATTCACTAAGTACATTATATTTCTTATCAAAACACAAACACATATCAGTACCAAGGAATGACAGGAAAAGATTCTCCCTTCATGAAAAATAATCCTTTTTTTGTGACTTGTGATACAAAAAATGATTCTTTTTTGCATCATGCAGTCACAAGAAATGATGCATAATATTAAAAAAAATATACATTTCTAGGGCATGTCTGCAACTGTGAAGTGCAGATTACACCTAACGAGGTTCTGATCACCCAGTTAGATGTGTTGATGTCTCTCAGTGATGTCAGTTTTGTAGCTTTTGAATTTTTTTTCTTATTAAAAAATGGAAACAAGATGGCGGCAAATGAAAAAAGAATATTCCAATATGAAAGATGATTCCTTTTTCATTTTATACAGTTATCCTGAGGTGCTTACTGAGCATGGTCAGAAACATTTTTTTAATTTAAAAATCAAATAACCTTAAAACTGATTTTTTTTTTAACCAGACTAGCAAAAGGCACATTTGTGGGCTAGTCCTTTTCTGCCCTGGAGATTGCAGACCAAGATTCCAAACTGTCAGAGCTGTAGGCAAGTTAAAAGAATAACCTAGCAAAGTCAATGAACGAAAAGTCCACTTTTCAACTCTCCATAACTTAGAAACCATAAATCTGACCAGAATGTAACTCAGCATATCCAGGGATCTTCCCAAGGAAATGGGGCATGCAAAATTTCATGCAAATCTGTTGAATGGTTGTGAAGTTATTAAAGTGCATACTCAACCCTAACTGTAGGATCGTGACTGCACCCATACATATATATATATTACACTGGCCTGGTAGGGCCAGTATATTAGAGCTGTGCAGTCACTTCTATGTTAAACTCAAACTTTTGCACTTTAATAACTTTGCAACCATTTGCATGGTTTGCTTGAAAGTTTGCATGCGTGGTGTGGTAACATAGACTTTGGAGCTGGAAATTTTGTTCCTGTTGGATTTTCAGTTGCGTAGCTGCAGAGCATGGAATAGTGTGAAAAATCCTCAACTTTTCTTAATTCATTGCTCATCTCTACTAGTGATGAGCGAAGTGGCTCCAATTCGCTCCACGGAGTGATTCACAGAGTGAAGGTGAATTTGCGGAGTGCTCTGCAACGCGAAGCTGAGTACTTTGCATTATTAATGAGCAATGTGAAGTCCATTCAAACTAATGACTTCGCATTACTCTGCCTTCCCAAACCACTACTCCACTAATTCTTAAGGCGAAGTACATTGAAAACAATGTACTTTGCCTTACTTCGCCATGTTTTTAAGCTCCAAAGGCGAATTTTGCAGTGTTTCATGGGATTTCAGGTCATATGGGCTCTAGATTGTTCTCCATGGCCTCAGTTTGGGGTAGTGTGTGTATTAAGCTGTAGGAAACAATCTGCTCTGAGAGCTCTCTGCAATTCAAACCTTCAAAAAGCTGTTAAAAAAGACTTTTTGAGTTATTTTTTTTGCTGAAACTTTAGTTCATCTATTATAGGAAACCCTCCTGTTCTCATATCATCGAGCGTTTATTGTTTGTGTATGGATTTTGAATGTTAATGTACAACATTCAGTCTGTGTACTGAGAGACAGTGGAAGTGTGCTTTGGGGGAGGGGTGTATCTGTGGTGTAGGTAGATTAACTTGGAGAAAAAGGCAGTGCTTTCTGTTTTGGTGATATTTTTCTTGTATAAATGTGTTAGTGTACACACAGTAATATTTTCAATATTTCTTGCCATTTTTTTTGCTGATTGTTGTGGTGCAGCAGTGCATAATTTTAGTTTGTTTAAAATATGTGGTTATATTACTGAAGTTTTGAATTTGCATGCATTACTTAGTGTGTGTGTGAGAATGTGTGTGATGCATGTCATCAAATCAGACACCTTTTATTGTGTCACATAATAATTTCAGCAATGTGAAGCTGCTATCCACTGCAGCTGTGTGATTTTTGTACTTTTTTGTGGTATCTTTAATGGTACTAGTACTAGTAACTTTTACTGCAGCAGTGCATTACACTGCCCCCCCCACGGCCTGCCCCAACTGGCAAAGGTATTCTTTTCCAGATTTGAATTTCTGATGGTGAGCACTGGTTAGGTGTTGTGCCTTTGTGTCTGCATCTCTTCAGTGCACAGTGCAATCTTAATCTGTCTGTGCATTTGCATCTCTTTAGGGCCCAATCTCCATCTGTAATTTAAGTTGCAATTGTTTCTTTGACTTCCCTTCAGAGTACTGGACATGTGTGGTGCTTAATTCTGCATGAACATTGTACTCATTGATATGCGTTTTTAAGTCTGGACCATCATCACGAGTCACTCGTGATGCAAATCACATTCATCATCACGGTCACAAATGCAGTCACAAATCACGATTCACGATCATTCACATTACGAATCACAACATTAATTTTTTTTCTAGTTACGTGGATGTATTGTAAGCCTGTTTTGTGGTATCTCTCCAGGCTTCAACAACCCACCGTTGTACTCATTGATACGTGTTTTTAAGTCTGGGAGTTTTAAGCTACAACTCATCGGGGAAGTACAGCCATAGGCCATAGGCATTCACATTTCTTCATCATCATGGTCACAAATGTAGTCATAAATCATGATTCATGATCACGTCATGGATCACATTATTTTTTTTAATAGTTACTTGGATGTATTGTAAGCCTGTTTTGTAGTATCTCTCCATGCTTCACCACCCCACCATTGTACTCATTAATGTTTGTTTTTAAGTCAAGGAGTTGGACAGTGTCTGCAGTACATACACAGACTGGAAATAAGACTGAATACAGACATGCAGTTTAGTACAGTATACTTGCACTGCTCAGAATGCAAAGTGTCACGCGTACGAAAGAAAACAAAAAAGGGCATAATTACATAGAAGGGTCAGGGATGGTGGAGGAATACATTTTATAACACAGCAAGGAAGGTGTGGGGGAGCATATGGTGTGAGGAAAGAAAAATAATGTGGGATCCCATGGTGATCCAGCAGCAGTTACAGCATGGACATAATTTGCAACTGATGTTCCTCTATGTAATCCAGCCACTGCTCCACAGCACTCACCCTCTCATTGTTCTCCTCAACAGCACTCCAGAGAACTGCCAAGTCAGCCTGTGTTACACACAGTTCTCTAGGGTCCACACGTTCTACAGACTGACCTGCTGGTGGTGGGGGTTCTAGTGGAGCAGCAGGTGCTGCTGTGGCCCTCCTCTTCTTAGAGATGTCGCAATGCACAGCTGCACCCTCTGCCACAGAATGGTCAGTAGGAGCAGGCATGGTACATTCTGTGGCAGCTTGCCACTCCAACTGCTGGTGATTGAGCATATGGGTGCACTGTCCCTCAGTCCCCAGGTGAGTCCCCGAGGGGCCAAAGGCACACCTCCACCTCACATAGGTGGCCCTTGACCACACTGCTGTGCCCCCACACAGTAAAAAAAACTGCCAAATAATGGAGGTGCGGGGAGGACTAGGCACAGGCAGGGGATGGCCAGATGAACTGGCAGCCAGCTGGTCACAGTGCTGAACAGGGATGGGATCCATACCTGGGCCCAGGGGAATAGGCACATCCTGCTCCAGAGAACCTGGGCTTGGTGGTGGTAGTGGTTCAACTGCCTCAGAGTCAGGACAGGAGGCGGTGCTAGTCCTGCTTCCGGGGGGGCATTCACAAGTATCTAGTGATCCAACAAGAATGGGTGCCCATGCCCTCCACACATGTGCACAGTATGATACTTACCACTACCACAATCTCCCAGAGCTGTGCCCACCCCAGACATTCCCTCACCCTGGTCCATCTCTCCTACTGAGCTCCCTCAGTCTGAGCAATTACTACTCACACTGTCACACAACACACACACACACACACAGTCACACAGACAAACAACTAACTACTCATAAAGGTAAGAAAAATAAAATTTACAGAAAGAACAAATTGAGGAAAAAAGAGTACAGAAAAGACAAAACAATGTAGCTTTTAAAAAAGCTGTTGGGTCTAAATCAAAGTTTAATTCTCCTCCTCGCTCTGATCTCAAAGTATCAGCAGTCACAAAACACACCACTATCTCTCCATCTGCATAGGAGAAAGTAAAAGTGTCTGCTTGTATGACTCACTTTCTTCCTGCCTAGTTAAAGAGCATGTGATCTACAGTACTGCAAGCCATGTGATGTGTGGGGGGGCTGCCAAATCTGAAACACCAAGTGGATCATTTAGAATCATAATGAGGAACACGAAGTCCATTAAAAACAATGACTTCACCTTACTTCAACTTGCCATTCTGCCTTAACTCGAAGTGGTAATGACAAGGTGGAGTGAACACTTTGCATTGCCTACTCCACATAGCAGATTGGCAACGCGAAGTGCCCACTTCACATTCACTTAGCCAGCGGAATTTAAATTCGCTGCATCTCCAATCTCTACAGCCCGAACGGTTTGTCCATCTGCTCTGAAATTTTCAGGGTGTATGGTGACTGGGACAAGAAACTGCCTTCTGAAAGTTTGGTGAAAAAATATTAATCCATTCAAATGTTATTAAAGTTTAAAATTTCCTATTATAGAGTATGGGAAAAATATATGTGCAACAAGAAAGCTTTTAAAAGCTTTCATGAAAGCAAAAAAAAACAGCTTTCAAGCTCTGTTTTTTGTTTTCAAGCTGCCACCATCTTGTTTTCAGTTAGTAGTAGACAAACATAGCCGAAATTCAATAATTAGTGCCCCTAGGTAAACACTGTCAGTTGTGTTTACATAATCAGGGGATGAGGAACACACTGGGGGCATCAGATTTTCAAACTAACCCATAGAAATGCCATTTTCTGGATTAGGACCCCCATAGTGTCAGAAATTGTGGAAGAAACAGATGTGGCACTTTAGTGAAAAGTGTCACACCTGCCTCTTCCCCAATTTCCGACACTGCGATCATGAAAATTGCATTTCTGGGGGGAATATTGAAATTCTGATGCCCCCAGTGTGTTGCTCAGCCCCAATTAGGTACTGTAAACACAACTGACAGTGTTTACCTAGGGGCAGTAAATAAAGAAAACCATCTCCTGAAGTGTTTTAGCTTCGATGCAGAATCCTGAATCAAAATTTCTGATGCAGAATCCTGACTCAAAATTTTTGATGCAGAATCTTGGATTGAACTTGTATGAGTCTCACCGACAATGAGGTGCCTAATCCCCATGTTGATATGCCCCCCACCCACACACTTATGTGGCACACTGGGAGCCCACCCCAGTGTGCTCAGATTATTTTTTATTTTTATCTTTGTGACACTGGGTTGCCCACTCCCGGTGTCGAATGCCACCCCAAGTCCACTTTCTTTGCCAATGGGGTGCCCAATTCACCTTGTTAGCAGCATGTATCCCCCTGTAAAAACTCATGTGACACACTGGGAGCCCACCCCTGTTTGCCAAAAAGTATACATTTTTTGTATACCTGTTAAATAAAGAAAACTGTCCTACGTCTTTCTATTTTCCCTGTAAAGAAGAAAATGGTCCCTCATCATCTCCCCAGTCCCCCCTCTCCCATCCCCACCCTCTCACTCAGTACCCACCTCCTTTTACCCCCCCTTACCCATACTTTCCTACAGAAGTCTGGGATCAGTGATCTTCTCTGAACTGTGAACACATCTGCACTCTTCAAAGGTGAACTGGGATCTGAGGAATCAAGGTAAGCCATACAATGGGAGTCAGTGGGTGGGGGGTCAACTTATGTTGATATCTCCGTCAATTTTAGGAATTATGGCCACACATTTTCAACATGGGTTCCTTGGGACCCCTCCTCCAGAACACAGTCACTATCATTTCGTTATTCGATTCTGAAAGGTGATTTCTCGGTCACTGCATGGAATCACCTTTCAGGACTGATTAATGGAATGACAGTGCCTGAGTTCATGAGGTGGGGTTCCAAAAAGCCCATGTTCAAAATTTGCTGCAAAAATTCCAAAAAATGACAGCGTGACAAGCGTGTGTCATGTAGTTTCTATGCACACTTGTAATTTCACCAATTTTTAATATATTCACTCCAGATGTTCAGCATTTCAATTTTTTCATACCTTCTTATGAACAGTATACTGTAGCTGTCATTTTTTATATCCTGCCAAAAATGTGTTTTCATGCCTGTGGTGCAGAATGGCGCAGTCACTGTGTGAAATCAACTTTTGGGAAGGATTAACAAAATCACAGTGTCACTGTTCATGAGGGGAGGTACCAAAAAGCCCATGTTGAAAATTTGGTGAACAAATTCCAAAAATTGTCCACATTATGAGTGTGCATTGCCCTGTTTCTATGCATGCTTGTAACTTTGCCAATTTTTAGTATTTTCACTCCAGAGTTTCAACATTGCCATTTTTTCTCACCTCGTTATGAACAGTACAGCTGTCATTTTTTACATCCTGCCCAAAACATAGTTTTACACCTGTGCCACAGAATGACACGGTCACTGTGAGAAATCAACTTTCGGGATGGAGTAATATAATGACACTGCCAGTGTACACAAGGGGAGGTGACAAAAAGTCAATGTTGAAAATTTGGTTCAAAAATTCACTGCACTACAAGCGTCCATTGCATAATTTCTTTCAAAATTCCCCATAGGATAACATTGTAATGCCCACGGCACCTTTCAACACCCATATCTGAAATGGTCGAGATACGTATTGTTGATTATTCTCAGCTTAGTCCACCTTTGGTGACTAAGCACAAGTGGGTTTTTTAAGTCATGAATACCACCAAAGTGGGAGTTTTTCATAGCTGCTACGGTTACTGAGATATTGGCAAATTAGTGTTCCAAGGGTTCATTTTCATGTTGGTAGGCCTGCGTTACATCCCCATACTTATATGAAAATGGGAGCATAGGGCCCAGAGGGTCTACGCTCCCAAATTTCCATACCATTATGCAAGCATTTTCAGTGTTAGGGGAGTGCAGGGCCTGGAGGGCCCATGCTCCAACAACCACATACCAGTTACATTACACTACATTTACAATGAAACTGGTGTAAATTTTTTCAGTAAACCAGCAAAAGGCAACTACGGAAAACATTACTGAGATATCGGCATCCACGCCACCTTTCAGTGCTTGTATCCCAAAAGTGAGTCAGAAAAGTACCAGTAGTGTTGCGATTCTACATTTAGTTTCACAAAATACCAGTAGTGTTGTGACACTACCTTTAGTTTTGCAAAAATACCAGTAGTGTTGTGACACTGCTTTTTAGTTTCATGAAAGTAGCCTATGCTGACCTATGGGAGTTTTGTGAAAGTTGTGGAATTTCACAAAATTAAAGCCCCAAATGAGCTAGTTTCTTTACCATTTCATAGCAAAATAATGGTTAGAGCTTTAATGGCTGAAATGTGCAGTGTAACAAGTCCTGGTGCCACAGATGTGCCTTTTGGTAGTTTGGTCACTGAATTGATGATGGTTCCATAGTTACCAGTGCTGGAAAGTTGCCAAATTTCCCATAGGATAACATTGTGGCGACCGCTCCACCTGTGGTGCTTTTTGGTGCCCGTATCTCTAAAATGGTTCGAGATACACATTTTTTGCTACTTTAGGTGGACTAAACAAGCATTGAGGTTTACAAGTAATGATTACAATAGCAGTGGAATTTTCCCATACTTACTTTAGTTACTGACATATTGCAAAATTTGTGTTGCATGGGTCCCTTTTCATGTCTCTAGGCCTGCGGTATATCTCTGTACTTATGTGTGGTAGCACAGGGCTCAGAGGGCCTGTTCTCCATCATTATGCAAAACTGAGAGTGTGGGCATGTCATTATGTAGTTGTGGGCCCTGCATTCCCTCAGGGAGATGATGGCTCATTACAATGTCTCTACACTTATGGATATATGGTAGCACAGGGTGCTATAAGCCCTGTGCTCCAAGAAATAAAGAACATTAAGTATTCATAGCAATGTGAAGGGTGTACAGGGACTGGAAGACCCTGTGCTCCCACAGAAACATACAAATTACATGCATTTTCTCAAAAAGAAGGGAAATTCATTGCAAAAAACTGAGTTAATGCATCATTAGGGTTGTAACATCAAAAGTAGTGAAATTCGAACTTAGGGTTCCCAAGCACAAGACCGCACCCCTACTGTGCATCTAGGAACAGGTATGATGGATGTGTTTTGGTGTTTTGAACCCTAATGCTCACTCCAGTCCATAAGTAAGGTAAGATAGGCATAGTATAGGACAATGGGTTGAGCATTGGGGTTCAAAATGCCAAAACACATCCGTCATGCCTGTTTCTGCATGCACATTGGGGGTACGGTCTTATGCTTGGGAACCCTAAGGGGTCGAATTTCCCTACTTTTAATGTTGCAACACTAATGATGTATGGACAGTTTTTTGCAATGGATGTACATATATATATATATGGCAAAAAACTCTGTTTAATGCATCAGTTAGGGTTGTTCCACAGTGACAAAAGCGAGTAAATTCGGTGTTAGGGTTGCAAACTCTAACTCCGCATTCACCCCCCCACAGCATATCACACACACACACACAGCAGACACAGACACACACACACATGCACACAAACACACACACACACATGCAAATAGGGGGGAGGACCAAGGCAACATGACAAATCACAGACAACCAGCAGCAGGTGACAGAAATAAAAAACAACTGTCTAAATGTACTACAAGACATCCCCACCCACCTGACCAGGTACTGCATGCTCAGTGGAGATCAACAGCAAAATGGAGGCCATGTACACCAAATGTACACATCCCTGATTGCAGGTGCATACAATGTACCACACTTAGGAGTTGCATGGCTTTACCTAGCAATGCCCCACACCCCACCACACCTGGTAATGCACCTCAGATATAGGACACAGCAAAACTAAGTAGTTGTACAGGTATAATATATGTGGTTGATTTCACATATACACAACCTCCCACTGTTAGGCACTGGAGGACCTTCGCAAGGCAGTGCCCCTCCCATTGAGACCAGGTACTACATAGTTATTGGAGAACCCCAGTTAAAATGAACCAATGAAGATCAACACTGTTACTCCATGATTGCAGCCTTGCAAAGGTTAGTACAATAATGAGTCACACAGTCTGTGGAGAGAATGCCCCCTCCCGTCCTACAACACTAGGTCCATTGTGGCTGAAAGCTATAGTAAAAGAAAGTCTGTTTATATCTATGGTACACCTACTTGATTGCTGGTGTAGTACAATTAGCATAGTTATCACTTGTATGGTGTCAGCCACATAATGGTCCGCCAAACCCAAAGACTAGGTACTACAACCTGAGTGTAGACCAACTGCAAAAAAGTGAGGCTGTGAACATAAATGGTACAGCTCACTTATTGCAAGGATACTCAACTTACCACAATTTGGATTACTGTGGTGTCAGAGAGGCAATGCCATTGTCTTTACCAGGTACTACATCCTCAGTAGAGAGCTACAGCAAAAGTGATCCTATAGACATCCATGATACACCTCCATCATTATAGGTACACTAATGTTAGCATGTTTAGAAGTTGCTTGGCCTCAACCATTTAATTCCACTCCCTGTTAGACAGACCAGTTACTGCATTCTTAGTATACAAACACCCTGAAGGTAAGTACATGGACATCAACAGTACACCTACATCACTGAAACTGTATATCTGTTAGTGCCATTAGGAGTTGCACAGCCTTGTACAGGCAATAGTTCCCCGTACCTCCAGATCAGGCTGTGTATCTTGAGTGAACAGATGCAGTAAACTTACTATTATGCACATCACATACTCAAATGCAACAGTTGTTGTATCTTGATGATGGATGTGTCTTTTACTACATTTACACAGTTGTTTTTATTTATGTTTACTCATAAGTGTACAAACCTTTGTACAGCTGCAATCAGATAGTTGCATTGTTGATGTCCAGTCAGGGTGCAGTACCAGGTGTGGTGGGGTGTGGGTAATCGCTAGGTAAGGCCATGCAACTCCTAAGTGTGGTATATTGTGTGCACCTGCAATCAGGGATGTGTACGTTTGGTGTACATGGCCTCAGTTTTGCTGTTGATCTCCACTGAGCATGCAGTACCTGGTCAGGTGGGTGGGGATGTCTTGTAGTATATTTAGACAGTTGTTTTTTATTTCTGTCACCTGGTGCTGGTTGTCTGTGATTTGTCATGTTGCCTTGGTCCTCCCCCCTACTTGCATGTGTGTATGTGTGTGTCTGTGTGTGTGTGGTGCTGGGGGGGGTGAATGTGGAGTTAGGGTTTTCAACTCTAATACTGAATTTACTTGCTTTTGTCGCTGTGAAACAACCCTAACTGATGCATTAAACAGAGTGTTTTGCCATGAATATCCTGTCTTTTTGAGAATGAGAAGTAGTAATACTACCTCAAATGTTGTTGTGGCAGCACCACACACATAGCCAAATGCACACTAATGAAGAACGCAGTAAGTCATCTAGCAGAATATGTCTGTTATGAAGAGTAAGACAACATCCATCTCAAGCATATGTCTCTTAATATTTATCTATTTCCTTTTGCTTAACATTGTTTTTCACATACTAATTGATGGTGTTGCACTGTTTCACACACTATCTTTTTACAGCCAATGAGACTACTCTTGTGGGACATAAACAATGTGGCACTCTATTTCTCAGTACCGCTGTTAAATATTTAGATATCTTACATGGCCCTCTTCTGTACCTTTACTAGACACACATTCTGAACATAATTCATACTTATTAATGTACCTACAAAAATGTTGTCATAGCACTACAAGATATGTAACACAACAATTATAATATTATCTGTTTAAACCTGAAACTTTGTGTATAATACCCTTCTTGACCAAACTAAGGAAAACAAATGCTTTCTTATAGAATATTTAAGCAATAAGGCATGACCAAGGGTTATGTTAATGGTCTGTTAATCACCTGCTAGGGGTGTACTGTGGCACGAGGTGTAGCTGACTACCACATGCTCCTAGAGGGTGATTAACTGACAATTAACATATTCCCTGGGAGTGCCTTATTGTTAATATAATAAAACATGTTTTTAAACAGTTTTAAACATTGTTCAACATATGGTTAAGCTCTACATGTATGTTAATAAAACATAAACATAAGGCTGTTAGAATGTTTGCAGCCAATCAGAAAGCTCCATTTCTCAGACCTTTTTTATAAATATTGATGACAAAGATCCCCACAACTTAATAATACAACAAGAAAAAGTGTTATGTTCAAAAAATATTTCTATATATATTAAAGTAAAAAAATATTATTTTTAAACATTCAAATGAAACACAGTCAGTCCTGACAAAAACATTTTTTAAATTAATTCAATCAAGTTTAATGGAAAAATAAAAAATATAAAAAGATAGAATTTTTTTTATTTATCAACAAAAGTAAATGTTACAAAAAAATAGATATATTCATTAAAAAAGTTACAAAAACGATTGTTTCAGAAAATATGTAGAAAAATATTTTACAAACTATATACAATATTAACAAAGAACTCTCAGAGAGAGGTGTGCTGCTGCTTGAGGGAGCCCAACCCGTAAGTTGGACTCAATGTGGAGGCGCAATGGAAGTGAAAGCTGTTGCGCCTTCCAGAGGAGATACTGGAGCATCTGTGGAGGCTGGTCACTGTGTCCCAGGGAAGCTGGATACCACTGGTGGAGGTGAGGTGCTGGAGCTGGCCACAGTGTCACTAGCCGCTGTCACCACAGGCTCAAGCACAAGATTGACAGACTTTTGTTACGCTTCCATGAAGGACAGCAATTTATCCTGTCCTTCAAGGAGCTCAACATTGTCTCTTATGAGACTGTCTACCTTGCGCTTGAGCTTACGGTAGCAGCAGCAGTGGCCAGCGCACTGCTTTAAGCGAGGGCATCCTGCAAAGTGACAAAAAACATGAATCAATATATGAGCCTCAAAATGGTGATTACCTACCTGTCTTTCATCTTACAACATTGATATCTAATTTAATAATTGTAATACATTTTGCTGGACACTCTCAAGACTATCGAGGAGTGTGATGTTAATCACAACTCCTGTCTTGTCAGTTCCATTATTATACTTTTTTCTGCCGTATTATGTTCTTCGTGGACAACTTGTAAAGATCTATAAGAACAGTATACTTTCTACACTGTTGTTCTATATCAGTTAGTATTTGCCAACACTGACTACCTAAATGTTTTGGCGTAATGAACAACACAGTCTGATATACAGTGATGCTAGCTCTTCAATTGTGTATGAACAAGTGAACTTGAGCATCTGCACCAATATTATGAGAATAATAGCATGACTTGTACACCAACACTACTATTTCCATTATCTAATGTTCATATAATCATCTGTTTTATAACTGCTACAAAAGAGACACTCATGTCATATAGTTATTTATTTTGTGTACATATTTTCATAGAAACAAATCATCTTTTATTGCTGTTACATTAAATAAACAGTAAGGCATGACCAAAGCTTATGTTAATGCTCTGTTAATCACCTTCTAGGGCTGCAGTGTGGCACAAGGTGTAGCTGAATGCCACATGTGCCTAGACGGTGATTAACTGACCACTAACATAATCTCTGGGAGTAGCTTATTCCTATTATAATAAAACATGTTTTTAAACACTTTTAAACCTTGTTCACCATATGGACAATCTGTACATGTATGTTAGTAAAAGATTAACATAAGGCTGTTAGAATGTTTGCAGCCAATCAGAAAACTCCATTTCTCAGACCCTTTTTATAATACTTGAAATAATGTTAAACATTTACAAATCAACAGCTCAGTGACATTGGCAACTAATTAATGAAATATTTTCTCTACACATCATGTAAAGAAACAGTGGTTGGGATATTTAGAAGGATTGTGCATCATGCAGCACAGTGATGCCATGCACAACCCACTGATGTGCCCCAGTGTGATATTCAAAAGGAGAATGTGCCTGGTACAAATGCCAATGAGTCAAAGTACATCAGTAATGTATGCAGCACATTTAGGGGGGTCATGACCGTCCGTGTTCCACACATCCCAATATTCAGCCTGGGATGTACTAACCCATGCGGTCACAATCCCTACTTGCACTGCACACAGTTGATCCCTCAAAAAAACAAGCAAGAGCTGGCCACCCACAGCTGAGGTGCCATATTGCAGGGTGCAACATAGCAGCTGCCAGCTGTGAGTGGCTACCCAAGCTCCAGTGTCACCTTCATGCTGGCACCCTCCCATGCCTGATTGCGGGCATTAGTATAGTAATAATGGTCCTATATCCTTGGTGGTCCAGTATACTGCTCTCAGCCAGATTGCAGGCATCAGCGATATATTATATCAAACCAATCCACTCCTGGTGGTCCAGCGGTACACCTCCTCCCCCACTTAGCGGCACTTCACTCCCCTCTGTCAGCAGCAGTTGGTAGCTCCTCACGGCTTGCCACCCCGCCGCCCAGTGACTGACTCTGTACGGTAAGGCTGTTCACCCATTGGGCCATAGCATAAGCCAATGGGCATGCAGCACGTACCATACTACTCAACCCAGATATATGAATGGATGCATTCACATTTCTGTACTGTGTAGTACAATAAGGCCTGCACACCCATTGCTTATGCTGTGAACTAATGGCTGTGCACTCCTACCATATAGAGTCAGTTGGCAGACAGCAGGGTGGCAAGCAGATGGGGAACTGCCACCTACCACTAACTGGGGGGGTGCGGGGTGGTGGGGCTCAGTGCATGGGTGTGCAGGGCAGTACCACTGAGCCATCACTGATGCATTGGTTTCTCATTATATCTTACTGACACCCGCGATCATGCTGCGAGCACTCCACTGCGCCACCAAGGGTATTGGACCATAATTTCATTACATATGACCAAGATCAGATTGAAAGTGGGCCACTGGACCACCAGGGTTATAGGACATTGTAGTTTATCACATATCCCCACAATCGGGCTGTAAGCAGTCCATTGGACCACCAGAGATATTGGACTTTTATTTCATTACATATTCCCAAAATTGGGCTGCAAGCAGTCCACTGAACCACCAGGGTTATAGGACATTGTAGTTCATCACATATTCCCGTGATCAGGCTGCGACCATTCCAGTGGAACAGCAGTGATGTGGGTTGTCTATTATTTATACATATGCCCACAAATGGGCATCGGAGCATGTTGCCAGTAGGGGCAAGGGGCATCAGCCTGGCATGATGGCAGGCACAAGTCATCGGGGATTGGCACACCTGCATGCAAATGGGGCCATAATAATATGCAAATGGACCCATATTCAGCTTGCATGCATGATAGCCCTATTTGCATCTGCACTTTTGTATATTACAGTAGTTGTGCCTAGCACAACGGCACTTCCGCTAGTGCATTCCCCTGCTCCACTTTGTCCACTTGCACTGTTACAGTGCCACTGCACCATGCACACTGCAGGTGGTCAAGGAGCAATATTCAACTATGCTGTGCCATGGCACAGCTCCATTGAATATCACCCTGTCAATGCCCAGGCACATTCCAGTGGGCTACGCCCAGGCTTGCACCACAGCCTGGCTCAGTCTGAATATCCTGCCCAGAACGTACAAATAATAAATAGTTAATACAATATCAGTATCTTCTAATTTACTAAAATGTTGTTTTGATATCAGTGTTGTACACAATACAATTGTTCTCAGAAGTAACACTTTTCAATTCCCACAAACATACTAACTTGCATATGTAAAATTCTTTTAACACACATGTAGAGCTTCACCATATGCCGAACAAGGTCTTACACTATTTTCAAATAAAGATGATTATTATAATAACAATAAGCTGCAGCCAAGAATCATGTAAATAGTGACCTAATCATCCTGTACTGTCATGTTGCAGTCATGCACACATCATGACACATTGCACCGCTGCACAAAGATTGATATGCTATAGAATTACATTTCCTCATGCCTTGAAACTTAATACTACTTACACCATGAGAACACTGATGCATAGACTCAAGATTGTTAAACTGTTGAATCCCACTTAACTATAAGCTATACAGCAGTATTGAAGTTATGCTTGGAACACCTACATTAGACTATGTTGATGAGTTAAACATATGACAACAGTTTCACGTCATGAAAAGCTTGAGAGATATATCTTTATGTAAGGATCAAAATGATAACCTGATCAGCAGTTTGCTATAATGAAACAAACTGCAACAGTAATTGATGCAAAAAAATAAGTGGCCCATTAACATGCATAGTCATCAGTCTTCATTACTCACTCTGTAATCTGTGTCATATATATAGCTGCTCACTAACCTTCCACTCTCTGTCTGCAGGGGTACGGGTGTGAGCATACACTACAAGCAAACAACAACAATATGTACCCACTTACAGGTAATTTGACACATTTCAAAGCATTATAGTACACCCATCACCTGTGAATAGCAAGTACACCATGTGACATATCCATTGTACCCCACCACTACCATTTATCACACTCTTACAATATGGTAACTAGCTCTATTACTACACTAGGCTCTCCCCATTTTAGTGAAAACTTGTTTTGAATTGGTTGAGTATGCATTGTAGTACAGTAGGCCTTATCATCTAGATTATCACAAACTTTCTATCTATAAATACACTTCTTATCCCAGTACACTCCCCTCTTCATACAATAACACTTATGATGACATACATGCATGACACACCAGTCCAGTACACTCCATCACCGCTGCACACACATTGCGATAATTATAACGTACTCTGAATTTGATTAGTACAGCTGTTCTCATGTGCCATACTAGTCTTGCCATATCATACATTCCCCCTTGATGTAGTACTACCACCTTGACCACCTACCCACTGAGAAACAAAAATGTAATAATAAGTGTACCATCATAACGAATAGGGCACACTGTAC
The DNA here is from genome assembly GCA_016271365.2 of Neoceratodus forsteri. Classification (NCBI taxonomy): domain Eukaryota; kingdom Metazoa; phylum Chordata; order Ceratodontiformes; family Ceratodontidae; genus Neoceratodus; species Neoceratodus forsteri. Next base: position 540,516,574 of record CM028131.1, read on the forward strand.
AACAAAATACCTCCCATCTATGCATGAAGGGACACCATAGTAAAGCAAAAAGTGGGTATCTGAACATAGATAATAGACTGTGTCACAGAATCTCAATATACAAATGATCCATTCACATGTTGAGACTGTCTACTACAGTACTGTTTGCATCCACACTTAATCACTGCTTTCAGAAATAGCCACACTGCTGTCACAGTACCTAGCAATTAGCAGTTCTATGGCTGCCTTAGGGGTGACAAGCTCCTCCATACTACTGAACAGACATTGTGGGTACAGTGGGCTGTGACACTGTATCTTGTGTGAATATCTTTTATGATGGTACTTACACTCAGAGCTGGTGCCTGGCTCCTCCTTCACCTCCACAGTTCTTACTGGCACTGCTTCCCTGGGCACTATAAAACATATAAGTAACAAATGTTATAACATATGCCACAATATATTAATCTTCCACTAAACTTTTATTGTGAAATACATTTTTTTATACTGTCTCATTGTGTAATTCAACCATGTACCGCATTTCTCTTTGCAATGGCACTTCTGTGTTTCCATGGATGTTGTATCATTCACCAGCAGTGAGATCCATGCACTGGCCCTGCTTGTGGGTACAGCGACAAACTCACTTACATGAATAGTACCGGCAGTGCCACAGCCAGTCTTCCAGAGAAGTTCCCAAACCTTGCCAGCCACATCAGCACTACACACCCCAGTGTAATTCAGAAACTCTCTCTGTGCAGTACTGCATGTGCCCATCCAGCTGTTCAGTGACGCCCACCCCATTTTCAGTTACTACCCCAATCTTACCATAGACATACAATACTGTCCATTCAGAAATATACAGATTCTGGCAATATATTACCCGGACATCACAGGCTCAATATCACAATCTTTTTCTTTTTTTTAAATTCAATGTAATTTATTTATTTTTTGTTTTTAAATATACAGACATTTTGTTAGGCCCACCAGGCTTAACATATACATTGAAATATAATTTTTTGGCCTTGGGGTTACATTGGCCAACCAAAATCTATAACTACAGATAAATCTATCTAACCCTCTTAATAACCCTCCTTCCCTCCCCTTCCCCTATTCTAGATACGGCATCCTTACAGTTCGCTATACAGTATTCTCCAATGTATATACATGTCATAGCAGCATTACAAGTTTTTATTTAGTAATCATTGTTAGTGTGTAGACTTTATTCCATTTTTTCTCAAAGCTATTTGGACAGTGTCTAATACTTACAATCATTTTCTCTAATCTCAAATTAAGTAGGAACTCGCTAAGCCACTCCGAATAGGGAATAAGCTGGGAATCTTTCCAATGCCTCAGCACCAGTTTTTAACTGAATAGGAAATTAGGGATATAGCGTATCTTCTTTCTGATACTAACATTTGGGAATAATCTCCCAAGATACAAATTTCTGGTTCAAAACACTGGTCCAGGACCAGAAGGGGATCTAGCTTTTCTTTAATCATTTGCCAGAGGGGTCTAATTGAGGGGCATTCCCAGAAAATATGAAGAATAGTTCCTTCATTAACTCCTCATCTGTTGCATTTGGGGTCTTGCAGTTTACCTAGGGCCGTTAGTTTTGTTGGAGTAAAATATATGTTATGCAGTATATAAAATTGGATAAGGCATAGTTTGTCATTTGAAGTATAAGAATAGTACAACAAAGAAAAATGCCGCAAAACAGTCTGCTCGCGAGAAGTCGAAGCGCTGGGTGGCTGGATTATCTGTGAATAAATTTCTTTAAAGATTCCACTAGTGCTTGGTGTTTTTTCACTAGTGGGAACAGCTGGAACGAGTGCTACATTTTTTCTTGTTCTTGAAGTATAAGAATATACTGCTTGCCATATTCTGTACCAGTTAAGTTGTTTCTCCATAAATTGGTTTGTCCAGTATGCAGATATTCCTTGGGTTTCTGGGAATATAACTGGGTAAAGTACTGCTGTTACTTTGGAGATTGCATGTGGACTCCATGCCAGCAGGCGTAGTGTATTGAGAAGGTCTGTCTGGTCTATATTCCAGTTATCCGTTCCCAATGTAGTGGTTAGTAGGTGTCTTATTTGGAATCCTCTGAATATTTGTTCAGGAGGAAAATGCAGGGAAACAAGCAATGCTGCTATGGTCTTAATTTTGCCGTGCTCTAACAGGTCTGAGTTTTTAATTTCTACCTCTGGTAATTCCTCCCTGGGTCTAAAGTACTGTCCATCTATTGTAAAATGTGGGTTTAGGTAAAGGGGTTAATATCACAATCTGTTAGGTATGCATGGGTCAGCCCCTCCAACCTTATTAACATATATTACTATTCTTCCCTTCTCACATCATTATGTGAAAAGAACATTCTCCTGTGTATATTGTGTCTGGTCACATCACTACATCTCACCTAAGTGGGTAGTATATCAACATGCAAAAACACTTTAAATATACCAGCCAAGATCTAGATAAGATATATTGGGCTGAGTATCTGTATTACTCATTTTGAATATGAGATGACACAAAAACACAATTCAAATCTGTACAAATATCTTCTTAGAGTGCAATGAAGACAACATTCACTTATAAAAAAATAGATAAGAAATTCATAGGACAACAATACTTCACATACCATTGCTATCTAGAAATGTCATGACCAGTTGTAGATCATAGTCACTTAAACCAAACTGAGATGTATACATCTAACGTACATCTGGCTATAAAATCTTTTCCTTTTGAATCACCAGTTACATTATGAAGTACATACTAACATACTAAAATGCCAGCAGAATAGGCCTAATGGTCTTTCGTGTCTGCTCGTTTGGTCAGCCCCCACCCTGGGTTCTGACCTTGCTGCCCCCCTCGCCTTCTCTGGCTTCTCCCTTCCCAATTCTGGATATTCTTGCTGCATTGGATTTTGCTTCCAGAACCCTTCCCCTGTACCTGTTCCACCCCCTCTTGAACCCCTCCACTGTCTTTGCCTCCACCATCCCCCTAGGCAGCGCATTCCATGGCTCCACCACCCTCTCAGTGAAGTAGCACCTCCTCCTTTCTCCCCTGAATCTTCCCCCGTCCAGCTTCTACCCATGCCTTCTAGTGGCTCCCTCCTCCTTACTTCGAAGCACCCTGACTGTTCCTCCCCTATTTACCCTCTTCATGTACCTGAAGACCTCTATCATGTCCCCCCGGTCCCTTCTCTCTTCCAATGTGTATATATTTAGCTCTTGAGGCCTCTCCTCATAGGTCCTGTCCCCAAGCCCCCAAATCATTTTGGTTGCCCTCCTCTGGACCCTCTCCAGGAGGTTAATGTCCCTCTTTAAGTGTGGCCTCCAAAACTGCACAGTACTCAAGTGCGGCCTCACCAAGCAGTTATACAGAGGGTATCACTTCCCTCCTTCTGGAGGTGATCCCCTAGCGATGCATCCCAGCATCCTGTTGGCCTTGGCTGCTGCCCTCCTACAAGTCTCAGAGTTGTTCATCTTGACATCCACCACCACCCCAGGTCCCTCTCAGCCATCAAGACTTGTAGCATTTCCCCACCCGGGTGTACACTTGGCCCAGGTTTCTGGCCCCCAGGTGGAGTACCTTGTTTTTCCCTGCATTGAACCTCAGCTTCCACTTTCTAGACCATCTTTCCAGAGCCTCCAGGTCCCCCTGAAGGGCCACCCTCCCCTCCTCCCCATCCACCACTGCCCCCAGTTTCGAGTCATCCACAAAGAGACTCATCTCACTCCTGATTCCTGTCCTTATGTCAGAGGCGTGGGTGTTGAACAGAAGGGGCCCAAGGACTGATCCTGTGGGACCCCACTAATGACCCTCCTTGGGGATGAGACTATCCGCCAACTCGACCCTCTGGGTCCGGTCCTGGACCAATTGCCTATCCATCTGATTATCTGGTTTCCCCCACCCCATTTCTCCCAGCTTATCCAACAGGCCCGCATGAGGAACAGAGTCAAATGCCTTGCTGGCGTCTAGAAGAGGATGTCCACTGGTCTACGCAGGTCCAAGGCACTCGTCACCCGGTCATAGAACTCCACCAGGTTTGTCTGACAGTTTCCCAGGATGAATCCATGCTGTCTATCGTCCAGGCACCCTGACTATCCAGGTCCCCCCTAGCCTCTCCTTGACAATGCCCTCCATCACCTTGCCCACCACCAATGTCAGGCTGACAGGCCTGTGTTCCCTGCCACCTCCCTTGATCCCCCCTTGTGGATAGGCACTATATGCGCCACCTTCCAGTCCTGGGGCACCCACTCTGTCCTCAGAGAGAAGGTGAAAAGCTCCACCAGGGGTTTCACCAGGACATCCGAAAATTCCTTCAGCACTCTGGGATGTAATTTATCCAGCTCCAGTGCTTTCTCCGTCTTAAGGGAGCTGAGGGCTTCCCTCACTCTCTCTGCTGTGATTTCCACTTCTGGTACCTCTTCTCCCTGCTTAGCCCTCCTGCCAGTGATGCATCCCCCCTTCCCCAGACCCACCGATTAGTAAGGGTCCCCCCCTTCCTCAGTATCTCTGTCTCCTCCCATGTATGATGCAGCACCCCCATTTTCCTTGGTGAAAACTGAGGTGAAGCACTCATTTAGTACCTCAGCCTGCTCCCACGGGTCTTGTGCCCATCTCTCCCCTGATTTAATCCTGCTAATCTGCCCCTTCACCCTTCGTTTTTCCCCAATGTATCTAAAGAACCCCTTGTTCCCTCTCCTAATTTCCCTGGCCAGGTTCTGCTCCTTCCTTGCCTTAGCCACCCTCACCACCCTAGTGGCCCTTCTAGCCATCAGCTCGTACTCCCCTCGATCCCTTTCACTCCTTGACCACTTGAATTGCTTATCAATCAATCAATCAATCAATCAAATCTTTATTTATTCAGGTGATCATCATTGAGCAAGGCTCATTTACAAGATGGACCTGATAAGGTCAAGGTTCGAGTTGATGCACAGCAATTACATCACATACTTATGAGACAGTTATATATACAGAAAAAAGAAAATGTTATTTATAACACAATAATATACAGAGAATTCACATGTTAAAGCTTGCAGAGAAAGTTAAACTAACATCTACAATATGTACAGTACATATGTATCACAATGAGGGCCATGACAGTCACTCACATAATGAGTACAAGGATGGTGAAGGGAATATTGGGTGCCATATACTGGTGGTGTCTGGCTGGAAGGAATATGCCATATGTGATTGGAATATGGTTTTGTGGGATGACTATTCTATCTCTAGTGGTAACAACTGCATTTCTCTGTGAAGAAGGCTGTACAGTGCTGCTTGAAGGATGTAAATGGAATGATAATGGACAGTTTTAGGGATTTTTGTAGGGTGTTCCATGCTATGGCTAGAGAATAGCTGATTGCTGCCCTCCCTATTTTGGTGTTGACTTTGGGCAATTTGAGCAGGATGATATTGTTGCTTCTTAGGGCATAGGAGCTGGGAGTGGTCAGGTTGAAGCAGTCAGGATATAGCTTGGAAGTTTTTTTGATAAAGCTCTGTAGATCCATAGAGCTGCATTTCTGCTCCTCCTGACATGAAGGGAAACCCATCCAATTGCATCATAGAGAGAACAATGGTGGATATTATATGGCAGGTCTGTAATGAACCTTATTGCTCTATGGTATAAGGTATCCAACTTTTGAAAGTAGGGAGTGGGGCAGTGACTACAGAGGAAGTCTGCATAGTCAATGACTGATAGAAAGATGGCCTGGACTAATCTCATCTTTGAATCTCTATTAAGGAAGGGTTTTAATCTGTAGAGGAGGCCAAACCTTAGTCGAAGCTTTTTCAGCAGTTGTTCTAGATGCTGAGTAAAGTCAAGTCTGTTGTCAATCCACACACCTAGGTATTTGAAATTTTCAACATACTCCAGATTTTCTCCAAGTATAGTGCATAGCTGGGGGAGACTGAGACAGCTTATAGGCTGCCTTCTTTCCCCGCACCACCTCCTGGACCTCCCTGGTCCACCAGCAGGGTTTTTGGGCCCTACCGCATTTTCATCTTACTCTTGCACAGGTGCTGGTAGCATCCTGCACCCCACTCCTGATGATTTCCCACCTACTATCAGCGTCCATGTCTGACCCAATCCCATCCAAATGCTCCTTAATAATCCTTCCCATTTCCTTAAAATCCGCCCCCCTGAAGTCGGTTACTTCCGTCTTTGTGCAGCCTTCTACCCCTCCTAGGTCCAGGCAGAACCAGACCGTGGCATGGTCACTCCCCGCCAATGGGTCCCTTACCTCCAGGCCCCCAATCTGGTTACTGTCTGCCAGGACCACATCCAGTACCCACGCCTCCCTGGTCGGTTCCCTCACCTGCTGAGTTAGGAATGCGTCTTGAAAGACATCCAACAACCTCTGTTCCCTGGTCACAGAGGATGTCATAGTCTCCCAGTCTGTTCCTGGCATGTTTAAGTCCCCCAACACCACCACTGTTCCTCTGCCCAGTCTGCAGTGTCTCCCAACATCTGTCACCAGACTGTCCTCCAGCTCCTCCGCCAGGGCAGGGGGTCTATACACCACTCCTATTTTTACTCTCTTGCCCCCCCGTGTTATCAAGGTGACCCAAATCGCCTCCATGGTTCCCTCCGCCTCCTCTACTCCCCCTATGCCAATGCAGTTTTTGACTATCATTGCTACCCCTCCTCCCCTTCCCTCCCCCCTGTCCTTCCTGAACATAGTGTAACCCTCCAGGTTCAGGTCCCAGTCGTGTCCTGCAGTGGCCCAAGTCTCAGTGACCGCTGCCACATCCACTGCTCCCTCAGTTAGCATTGCCTGGAGCTCAGGCATTTTATTGCCAGCTCCTGGCATTTAGACTACCTTCCACCCTTTCCTATAGTTCCATTTCCCCTGCTCGTGTTCCCATGGGGATTCTGTTTTCCCCTGGTCTGCACTTTGCCAGTCGGCCTTTTCCAGAATCCTCCAGCTCCCCAGTGGGGTGGAGACAGAGTCCCTCCTTTATCGGCACCCCCTTGACAGCCTTTTCTCCCATCCCTCCCCCCTTCACAAGTTTAAACCCCACTTTTCACCAATGAACCCCTCTATTTTCAACTTAAGGATTCCCCTCCCCTCCAAATTGAGATGGGTCTATCTCTAGCATACAGCTCTTATCCTCCCAGGTCTCCCCCCAATCACCCATCAACCCATACCCTCTGGCCTCACATCACTCCCTGAGCCACTGGTTTATCTCCCTAATCTTCCTTTTGTGTTCCCACTAGCCCTTGGCACCAGCAGGATTTCTGAGAAGGAAACTGTGCATCCTATGTCATGACAGACCCTGGCAAGCTCCATGAATCTTGCCTGTATCTCTAGCTCGCTATTTCCCTCAATGTCATTTGTGCCCAGGTGTAGTATACCTTGTTGTTTAGAATTTTTAAGCAATATACCCCAACAGGGTGTTGGTTTACTGGAGGATTTACCATGGCTGGTGTAGTTCAGTCACAAGGTGCAGCCGAGAGACTTAACCATGCCAAGAGTAGTAAATCCTCCAGTATACCCACTCCCTGGAGGGGTATATTGCAGTTATACGAAGGGCCTGTTTGTTTTTCACAAAAAAAAATATTTAAAATATCCATTTGATTTCAAACTTGCTGCTCGTTTGTTTGCCATCCATCTGTTATCTTTGCAGTGGTGTGTTTGTGTCGAACATATGGATTTGCCAGGGAGTTCCTGATACAGCTTAGTGGTGGCTGGCAGCTTTTACATCGGATACACTGGAGTATTTTCAACGCTGAAAAGGTGCCAGCTAGACAATCAAAATTCAGAATTCTATTCAATTTTTTTGTGTATGTTGTATTATTACAAATTTTACATGGGTGGTGGAAGTCATATTAACTTTCTGAAAAGTATTTCCTAAAAAGAAGTGAGTTAAGTAGTCCAGCTTACACCTTACATGATAGCCCCATACCACCCCAATTATGTAATACAATTATTTCTATCAGCATCTTACCATTTGACTCGACAAGAATGACACTGTCGGTGTCAGAGTTCTCAGCCTCCACAGCTTCTGACTGTGCTGGTACTGCCTCGGCTGCAACAGGGGGGTGCCTGCGCTGGTCTGTGAAAGAAGATAATAAGTAGATCAACTAAGGTTTGCACGTAAATGTCATCACATTTTAACTACACTTTCTTTAAGCATTCAACATGTTTCAGGCACCTAACATTACCAGTAATCAGGTATTGCAGAGCCATTGCAGATACATATAAAATCACAATTACTTCAAATAAATATTTCATAAATAAAAGATCATAAGCTGACTCAGTACACAATACTTAGTACCTATATAGTATGCCACATGAAATACAGTTCTGCTTCAATAAAATCAATACTGGATAGTAACTCAACAACAAAACTCAGGGTCCCCACCAAGGAATGATTGAGGCCACCACTTCTTGCTTTGGATGCTCACTGGCAGTGTTTATTCAAGGACTTAAATTTGTATTTACAACATAATTCACCATATCTTTACAAAGTCAAATCTTTACACAGTGGACATAACAGTTCCATTTCTTTCAAGGACCTAGCAGTCCTGTCTTCCCCCTCATGGCTCTTCTCCAGTTTTCTTGGTCTTAGTCCTCCTCTCTTCTCAGGGTCCAGACACCGGTATCCGGCCCACCCCCTTCCAAACACCAACACGGTACTACACCTACCGGACCCTCTCCCCTGCTAGGTGTGGACACAGTGATCCACCCACTAGTTCTATCCCTCCCACCCCCCGTTACTTCCATGCCTGGGTTTCTTTGTCCCCAGCCATGGCACCTGCCCCCTACCTGCCCCCCTTTTCCCTTGTTTCCCATGTTATCTCTTCCATTGACCCATCTCCGACTTGCGTTGTAAGGTGGGTTCCCCTGTGGGTCAACCCCTCCACCCTTTCTTATTAAAATCCCCTATCAATTCCCTGAAAGACCGGAGGAACAAACCCATGCCAAATTCAATCAGGTGGACCCCGTCCAACCTGTATATAGCCTCATGTTCAAATGATATATCCCTATGCCAGATGTGCACCCCTCCCATTTCTATTACCACCCTGGCCACCTTCCTGTTTAGCCACTTTCTAGCCACCTCTATTGCCTTTGGCCCTTTTTCTCCCCTCCATACCCTCCTAGATGTGACTTCTGACCACCCTATGACCACCTGCGGCCACCAACTCTTCACTTTCTCTAGGTCCTCAGCATGTCCCAGCAAGGACCCCCATGGCACTGATCCCAGGTCGTCCCCAGGTGGATAATAAGACTGTCTGGCATTGTTCAATGCACCACACAGCTCCTCTAGCAGGGGTAGCAGACTGCACCACCTCATGCCTCCTCCATGCCCTTCCACTGCACCTTGGTGTGTTCCTCCCGGTGCAGCTTTGTCCCTAGCCTTGTGGCTGCTGCAAGCCTCTCTGCCCAATAGATGAACGAGTGTCCCACAATCCATACCTGTCTCTTCATGCCTGCTGTGGGGAGAGAAAAGGGGGATATCGGTTAGCAGTTGTCAAGCCCGTACATATCACTTATAACATTTTTGATGCCCACCTGCTCACCCTATGGACCTCCCTCTCCCCCTTCCCCACTGCGGCTGCCTCTGACGCTGCCCCAATCCTGAAAGAGTGAGGTGCAAACTCGTCCGGGTTCTGCCCCACGAATGCCACAGCCTTCTTTAGCACCGCCCCCACCTGGAACCCTGTTACTGGCTCCCTGTTTCCATGCCTAAACCAGGCCCCAGGCCCCCGGCCACGCCTGTTACTATACTCCCACATGGCCTGTACCGCACAAACCCCTTTGTCACATTGCCTATGGATCACCACCATACAGCCCCTTCTCTGCTGGTCTGTCTTCGACTTCTGCAGGCCTATGACTACCTTCTCATCCTCAATTCTCATGTTCTCCCTCTGGAGACCCTCTGCCACTGCCTGTTTTCTGGGGGGCCACCATCTCACTTACCCTGAAAGCCCCTTTTGCCATAACCATAAATATAGCTAGGAACAGGCAGGCCTCACTTGCTGATGTACAAACGTGCTGCAATGCTCCCATTATCCTCGTGAGGAGAGGCTCCATGATGGGTCTTCTCCCATTCCTCCTGATACCCTGCTCTCTCTGCCATCCCAGCGCAATCCTTTTGATGGTGCAGCTGCCCACAATGTCCTCCCATCCCCTGTCCTGACATGTCCAGCTAATCCTTGCTAGCTGAACCCCCATGGTAGAGGGCGACACTACCTCCTCCCATTTCGACATCATGTACTGCATGACTTGCTGTTCTCTCATTGTGTTGCCCGAATCCCATCCCTGCCAGGCCCTGAAAGCCTGGAAACTGGCCCACACCCCTTCGTAGGTCTTCAGGGTGTTAGCTACCTATGAACGTCTGTATAGTGCCCTGGCTCTCACCCTCCAATCTCCCACATACATTTTGGTACCCTGGTCCGAGTAGGAGCTGCTTCCGGGGACAGCTCCCGGAATCACTCCATCTGAAACTGAGAGATACTGTCAGCCACTTCATTCCATACACCCTCGATATGCTGTTCCCTGAAAGACAGGTTCAACTGCAGCCCCAGCAATACCATGCATTGTAGGACCCACCCCACTGACTCAGTCTGCCCGCTCTGCCTGTTGATCACTTCCACTACACTCATGTTGTCACACCAGAATTCTAGCCTGTTCCCCCCATGCGCATTCCACATGTCTCCAGTGCCACCCAAATAGGGAATATTTCCAGAAATGTGATGTCCCTTGTCAATCCTTGCTCCTGCCATCTGTCTGTCCATGCCTCTGACATTCACTCCCCCTTGAAATAGGTGCCCATACCATGACCACCAGCAGCCTCCGTGTATAACTCCATATCACTGTTAGAGGCCCAATCCTCCTGCCAAAAGGTTACCCCATTGTAGGACTCCAGAAATTATTCCCACACTTGAACATCCTCTTTTATGCCCGTTTATGTCCACCCAGTGATGCAGCTGCCTTGCCTTACCTGTCACCCTGCCCAACCTTCTTGTGAAAGCTCTGCCCAGGCTTATGGCTTTGCAGGCAAAATTAAGGTGCCCCAGTAGCTGCTGTACTTGTATCAGTGGCACCCTCCTCTTTCCCCCTATTAATGCAAGCAGCACCCGCAGTCTCGCTACCTTATCCCCTGGTAAATGAAAGCACTCTTCCTCTGTGTCCAACTCAATCCCCAGGAACTCTAACTTGAGGGCTGGTCCCTTCATCTTACTTGCTGGCAAGGGGATCCCTATCCTGTCACACATGTCTTGGAAATTCCTCCAAGATTGCCTACATCTCCTCCCAACTGGCTCCTATCAACAGGAAATTGTCCAGATAGTGGACCACTCTCCTATGCCCGTACCTTGCTCAGAAAACCCACTGCACCCACAAGTTGAAAGCCTCAAACGTGGCGCATGCCACCGAGCAACCCATGGGCATCGCCTTGTAGAAATATAGTCCACCCTCAAATTGAAAACCTAACAGGTCCCAATCCATGGGGTCAACTGGTAGCAACCGGAAGGCAGACTGTATGTCCATCTTAGCCAGCCATGCTCCCCCCGTGGCCCTCACTAATTCTACCGCTTGGTCTAGGGAGGTGTAGGATACTGCTCTCAGACAGTCCAGTATCCCCCCATTCACTGAATCACCGTCTGGGTAGGACAGGTGGTGTATGAGCCTAAACTCCCTCTGTTGTTTCTTAGGCACTATGCCCAGTAGGGACACCCTAAAATGGTCTCACGGGGGTTCCAGCATCGGCCCCTCGACCCTGCCCGCTCTTACCTCCTTTTGAATCTTCCTTCTTACTATGTCCTCCTTCCCTTTTACTGAAACCAAATTCTTCTCCTTCCTCCCCACCCACTTCCCCTCGAACTGCAGTGGGACTCCGCTCCTAAACCCTGTCCTTAGTAACTGCACCCCTGCCTCGTCTGGATAGCCTGCCATTCAGGCTTCCACCACCCAATTTTACAGGGGTGCAGCCAGGCATGCCCCCACCTCCCTCTCCTTTTCCTTTTTAGCTCCAGCCTTAGCGGTTGCTTTCCCCTCTATTGTGGCTACCCACCCCCTGCTGAGTCCCCCTGCCAGTTCCAAAGAGGCTGCTTCATGGGCTGTCTTCCAGTCTGGCTACCCCTCTCTGCCCCTTGCTGACACCCTGTCACCACATGTGCTCCCCCACACCGTGAGCATTCGTGTTTGAATTTGCAACTCAGCCAAGAGTAGGATGCCCTGTTGAAAGCCCAGCAGGTTTTTGCCGCCCGGACTGGTGAAACCCACTTCAACTGCTCCCCTGCTTGACCTGTAGCTGGACCCGACAGTATCTGGACCCACAATTCCACATGGGTGCAGTCACATCTTAAGTGTCCCTTGGCCGCCATCCTCCTCTGGAAAGCCTCATCATATTTTAGCCACTCAAAACCCAGCTTCACCTTATATGCATCCCTACTGATTGCCATGTACGTCAATAATGGGATCACCAGGTCAGGCTGCTTCTCCAGCAACAAAGTGCTGTAGATCAGGAAACCTGCTTGCCATGTATCAATATTCTTCCATTTCGACCTAGCCTCTTCAGCGTTGTGTCCCATCACTGCCAGCGCTATTGCCATCTCTCACTTACCCACCGACTCACGCTGCTCATATCTTTTGGCTGTCTTTTCATTTACCAAACCGAATATATCCACGTACTCGCCTTTCCAAATTTGTTCCTTGATGGAGGCCGGCAAGTGGTCGCCTAGCATGAAACCCGGAGGCCATTCATATGGCTTTCTATCTCCATTCCCCTTGTCAGCCCCTCCATTACTTTGCTTGCTTTTCTCTTTGATGGACTGCAGGGCTTGTTCCATCCGTCACACCCCCTCCTCCCTCATATCCCCTATTAAACCCTCAATATAGTCTTTCAAGTCTGATTCATTATGCATATCCACTTCCTTACCCCCCCAGGCTGGGGTCCTGCAGGGACCAGGACAGATGGGTCCTGTAGGTTGGGTGCCACCCTCTTCTGCCGCTTGCTTCTCGTCCCAGCTCCCTCCTTTTCTTCTGTCTCCTTCTGCTTCCTCTGGGCCTCCTCCTCCTCTGCCTCCCTCTTCTTTGCTGCTTCCATTTCCATCATCTGCTTCATCAGTTTTGCTGCATCAGCCAACATGGAAGCACTGGATGTGGCCAGTCTCCTGGGTGGCATCCTATCCGCTTTACTAAAAAACTGCACAAGAAGGCACATCATACTGCAACAACACCTTGGGCACATCAAACTCTAGCGTTCCTCCCCTCGGACCCCTAGTACTTCCTTGTCCCAGGCCCCTTCCCCTGTGTGGACCATACCATCCTGACCCACATGAGTTAGGTCATTGCCCTGCTGTCCCTTAAATTGCATTGCACCCCTTTATGCACCCCCCTGGCTTGCCCCTGAGTTAGCCACGTGTTTATTCACCTTCCGTGCATGTGGGATGGGCATATAACACTTCCCCTTACATATCATTGGCCTGGCCTGGGCCTGCCCAATCGGGTTCTACTTGCTACCTGCTCCCTGGTTGGTATGTATCTCCAACTGCTGTCCGAGATAGCATTCCTTGAGGGTCCCACTCCCTGATCATGGAGGCTGATGGGTGCAAAACCCTGGTCATTCGGTCCAAATTCTGCTAATCTAGCCACTGCTCTATATCCTCCCCATACGAGACCAAGCTCCAGTATTCTCCCTTTTGTTTATTTTTTTGTTTGTTTGCCTTTCCTCATGTGATGACATTACCCCCTTCCGTTGCCAGATGCCCAAAGTCCAGCAATATCCAGCATTGAGCCTGAGTTTGCTGTATCGAGCTTCACCCCCCCAGCAGTGCCTCTAGCTTACAAGCTGCCCAGCCGCACTTTCTATTTTCGATGCAGCCCACTTTTTATTAAACATTTTTTTTTTAACCTCTATGTCGGGTCGGCCCTGACCGACTGCACCCACATCTTGCTGGTGAGCTGAAAAGCTTGTGAGGTGCTTCCCTATGCACATTGTGCAGCTGTGTCCCAAGGAAGGAACTCCCTCTTCATTGGCGCTTGCCCTCCCAGTGCCACGCGTCCTACCGCCATGTTCCAATCAGTACCGCATCCCTCACCCAGCCTCTGGTGAAGTGCCCAATATCCGTGGGCCCTGGCTTGAGGCCTCCAATTGCCCACATGCAACAATTACCAACAAAAAAGCCCCCATCCTCTGTCCCCACGCCCTGCTTGCACCACCATTGTTCTGGTCTGTATTGCATCCCCCACCCGACTTCTGGTGAAGCACCTGATACCTGCGGGCCCTGGCTTAGGCCTTCAATTGCCAATGTGCAACAATTTCCAGTAAAAAAAGCCCCCATCCTCGGTCCCTATGCCCTGCTTGCACCAGCCGAACTGTCCTTCCATTCTCCGTTCTCCCGGCCTGCAGTCACTCACCCCTTTGCACGCTGCTCATGCTGTGGCCCATTTCCCCCTTACCCCACTGGTGTTCTTCCCACTGGAGGATTCTCCGAACCAGGACCACTCATGCGAGCTGCCCTGACCAACTGCATCTCCTGGCCCCTTCCTCTGCCCTGGCCACCAGTTTTTCCTCCCTGTTTAACCTGCAGACTCACCCATGGCCTGCTGCATTCCCATACCAGCTCATATCACGGGTTCCTTGCCAAACCATGCACCTGCAACATTTCAGCCCAACCTGCACCCTGCCGCTGTTGCCTCCCTCTGTCCCCCGGCTGATTCAGGCTTCAGCTTGCTGTCCCCTCACCACACCGGCATCTACAGCCATGTTGCTCTTATCCCTGGCTCTAACAAACAATTTTGCCAAACTCCTACCTCATTTTTCACTTAGCCACCGCAAGCCCTTGGCATTACAAAATCGCAACTTACGCGATTCCCACATGCCAAATCATTTCTACTACAATCCACAGTGACTCTAAACCTATGATATCGAAGCACTATCTTGCCTCATTAATTCTGTAGTGACTTTCCCAATTAAACTCAACAGTATTGAAAATAAATAGGCCTTAGGCCCTGTCGTCCTTACTTCCACTGACCAACGATGTGCAGTATGACAAGACAATCTTACAGCAGAAAAAGGGGTCTAGTCAGGGTTGCATAGCCTTATGTACCCCTGCCCTAGCCCTCCCCAGGCCCTTGTTAGCCCCTCCCCTTGGCCAATAGCCAAACGAGCATACCTCCCCTTCCTCTATGTCACCATGACACACACCCCACTTCTGTCCCCCTCCCCCTGCCCTCTTTCTGTCCCCCCTCCCCCTTGGCCAACATCCTGGCTGAGTCCCAGGACAAATTGACCTGCCTTTTAAGGGCAAACCTAATTGTGGCAACATGGATTGTGCTACTGGCCTCAACTTTTCAGGGTGGACAGCCATAGACCCACAGATGTGCCTTTTGGTGGTTTGGTATGGAAACATTGAACAGGCCCACATTTACAGCATTCTGAATTTCAGAAATTTTCCCAAAGGATAACATTGCAGCACCCGTGATGCCTTTCGAGGCCCATATCTTGAAAACGGTTTGAGATACAAACTTTTCATTATAACAAAAGTGCAGAAATAGGTTGGAAAGCCATGAAAACCATGAAATTAGAATTTGTTTTTCTACCTTGTACGGTTCCCTGAGATATTTGCAAATTAGTGTTCCAATTGCTCATTTTCAAGTACGTAGGCCACTATTATGCCCTCAGCGTTAGAAGTCACAGCACTTTTTGGTGCCTGTGTCATGTAAATGATGTGAGATATGGATTCAGTCAACATATATAAGAACTATTTACTCTCATGATTACATCGACACTTGAATTTTTTCTCCTACCTGCTACAGTTCCCAAGATATGGGCAAATTAGTGTTACAAGGGCTCCTTGCCTTATACTGCTGCTGTATGGCTCCATACTTATGTGTAAGTGGGACCCACACTCCCACAGATACATATTATTATGCATAACTGGGCAGCTTGATCCCACCAACATATTCCATTTACTACTTACTTTACACTTTTAAAAAAGGAAAGGAAATTCTTTGCAAAAACTTAATACATCAGAGTTTTTTCCACACCAACAAAACTATGGAAATTCCAAGTTAGGGTTACCACCCCTCCATCCCACCCCCATGCCCCCTCCTCAAAACCCTAACTCTGCATTCCCCTCAACCCCACCCCATCCCACACACACACAGTCATGAAACACACATGCGACATTGTACAACACTATACCATTCTGGCACATCTGTAAGCACAATAATCACAATGCCGTACTAATTTCATATAGCACTATGTAACAAAAAAACAAATACAGTATAAGCGACTCTATACTACCAGCACAGTATGATGACACATTACTGCTGGCATATCTTCCTAATACAATGACACTTAGTCTGTACACATTTTCAAAATATTGATTTATATGTGTCATAATCCAACAATTGGGTCACTGCAAGTATTGTCGCTTCCACATAGGCATGTTGTAGCAGGACATATACACCTGACACTTACAAACTACTTTGGGGATACTGCTCTGATGGGAAACTACCACCAACGGATGTTGTTATGCTGCGGCATTACCTGGAAATACTCATTAACAGTATGTTATGGTTACCTTTGCATGCTACAACTGTTGCTTTTACATCTTACTTGTAAACTATGCTACAAGACATTACTTTTATTACTACCACTGTTTGTTAATAGGACAGACTCACTGTACTGTATCACAATACAAAATGCAAACATACAGTGACTGTTGCTAGCCTCACCGAAACTGTAATTTCTAATACACTATGTGTGGATAACATACTGTGTGTTTCATCAGCTGTCAACTATTGAAATTTAATTTATTTATTTATTTAGTTTTTTGTTGACCAGGTAAGTGCACTAGACAAATCCTGCCTATTTTCAGGCATGACCGGGGGGGAGGGGGATACAGATGAATGCCAACTGTCTTTGAACCAGATTAAGCTGTTGGTGGTATTTTTAGTGAATGAGGGAAATTTGGTCAGGACACCGGGGACATTTCCCCACTCTTTTCGATAAGTGCCGTAGGATATTTAACATCCACCTGAACTACCACCAATCGAGGCAGATGGGACCTTGGTTTAATGTCTCATCTGAAAGACTGCACCTCAGAAGTGCAGCACCCCTCTCATGCTGCACTACAGAGTCAGTACTGGGATATTAACCCAAGTGCCAGATGTGGGAACTGAACCCACAGCCCTCTGATCTCCTGGCCTCAGAGGTGAGTGTGCTACCTACTGAGCCACTGACACTGATATGGGCATCTGCACCATAATAGCTCAGCATATGTGTGTACCCCCAAGCTACCATGATGACTGTAGAACTCGTACACTTGGTAGACTGTGATGATGCTTGTGACTTGTGGAATGTTTACAGAGTTGTATGTCACTTCTGTTACCTGTTCCTGCTTGTCCCTGGTTGCTTGTCTTATCTTGGCCCTTCCCTTGCTTGCATATGTGTGTGTGTGTGTGGGGGGAGATGTGGAGTTAGGGTTTTGAGGAGTGGGGCATGGGGGTGGGATGGTGAGGTGTTAACCCTAACGTGGAATTTCCACACTTTTGTCAGTGTGGAAACAACCCTAACTGATGCATTAACAAACTTTTTGCAAAGAATATATATATAATATTGCAAAAACTTCATTAATGTATCAGTTATGGTCAATAGAACACTGACAAAAGTTTGGAAATTCAATGTTAGGGTTACCAACTCCTACCACCCCATCCCCACCTCCACCCTCCACACACCAATGGATGTCGGGGTGTGTGTTGTGGTTGTCAGGCCTAACTTTCACCCCATTCCATATGTAAACAAGCTGAGGTGATACATTATAGGAGAATGGGGTGAGAGTTAGGCCCAATGACCCCAACGCACACCCTGACACTTGTTGGTGTGTGGAGGTTGGGGATGGGGCGGTAGCGGTTGGTAACACTAACACTGAATTTCCACATTTTTGATTTTTGTCGGTGTACTATCTACTATATATGATGCACTAACAGTGTTTTTTGCAATACATTTCCCTTCTTTTTAAGAAAGTGTAATGTAACTGGTATGTAGTTGTGGCAGCATGGGCTCTCTTGGCCCTGTGCTCCCCTCACACTACCCATTTTTGCATACTGATATCCATATGCAGGAGATGGGGCCCTCTGGGCACTGTGCTCCCACTCAGGACCTGCGCTCCCCTCACACTGCCCATTTTTTGCATAATGATATGCATATGTGGGAGTGCCTGACTTTCAGGGCCTGCGCTCCAACTTACACATAAATATGGAGACATACCACACCCCTATAGTCATGAAAGGGAACCCTCACAACACTAATTTGGCAGTATCTCTGTAACTGTAGCAACCAAGTTAAAAATCCCACTGTAGTTGTAATCATGGCTTAAAAACCTCCATGGGGCTTAGTCCACCTAAAGGTGTACTAAGGTCACCACAGCACAAAATCTGTATTTTGAACCATTTTTGAAATATGGGCACCAAAAGGTGAAGTGTTATCCTATGGGAAATGTGGTAACTTTGGAGCACTGTAACTATGGAACCATCATCAATTTTGTGACCAAACCACCAAAACACACATCTGTGGGGCCAGGGCTTGCTACATTGCAAATTTCAGTCAAAAAAGCCCTAACTATAATTTTGCTATGAAATGGCATAGAAACTGGTTCATTTGGGGTTTTAATTTCACAAAATTCCACAACTTTCACAAACCTCCAATAGGTCAACATAGGGTACTTTTGTGAAACTAAAAAGTAGTGTCGCAACACTACTGGTACCTGCATGAAACTAAAGGTAGTGTTGCAACACTACTGGTACTTTTGCAAAACTAAAGATAGTGTCACAACACTACTGACACTTTCCTGACCCACTTTCGAGATATGGGTGCCAAAAGGTGGCACGAATGCTTATATCTCATTAATGTTTTCCGTAGTTGCCTTTTGCTGGTTTACTGGAAAAAATTTACACCAGTTCCATTGTTAATGTACTGTAAAGTAACTGAAATACAAAATCATACATGCCCCCACAATGCAAAGCATCATGGGTTGCATATGCAAATCAAATGAAAATTAAATTACTAAAGAGGGCCCACTCATCAAAATATATAAATTTTTTATTATACTCTATTGAGATACAATCCAAAGAACAAACATTTCGGAAATAATCCTTCTTCAGTGTTCAGACTGCATCTACTTCAATAATAACATTTAATGAATATTCCTTAATATCAAAATCAACAAAATATCTAACTGAAATACAAAGTGGTTAAAATGTTCCCCTATGTGTGCACTTGAATGTATACACAATTAAATAGCCACATCTACTATCACACATCATCTCTGAAAAAAGATTTTTTTTTAAATATACATTCCATTATTTGTATTAACTAATTATATTTAATAAACCAATAAATTTTAATCTTATAAAATATTTCTAATACCTGTTTGTTATATTTTAAATGCTTTAAGCGTGTCTGCCATTGATTCTTGGACTGCACTTATTCTGTTGAGTTAAAATGAAAGTTTTATAATATATTACCTTATTAGTGTCATTCATTATTTAAAGGTACATAAACAGTTAACCCAATGCCTCTCTATATATTTAAATACATTTTTCTCAACAAACATAAGCCTCTACATTTTTTCTCTCTCCACCTTATAGTAAATATATACATTAGACATAAAATGAGTCTCCATTCTAGTTCATGTCTTAATCACAATAGTGTGCAAATGTTTTCTTTTCTCCAGGTGATTAATTTATCTCACCATGAAGCGTTATCCTGAAGCGTTCTCCTATAAACAAAAAATACTTATATATTGGCCCACTTCAATGTTAGTATTGCTCTCACTGTTTAAATCCACATTAACCGCAACTTTTAGAGTTAAATGATTTATACTTGCTTAGTTAAACATCAGAGCGTAGACTGTGGCGCGACCTCCTGCTCTCTCTATGAATGGAGGTGTCTCATCCACTCTTTTACTTGTTTAAATACCTGCAGACATGGAATCAGGCACAGGCAATCATGCATCATCGTGAGGAACTTGCGATACTTGCGATCTCTCCCGTGCCTGACCCTCCACTCCAAAAAGGCTTTTCTGAAACGGCAGCACCTTGCTAAGACAAAGGTGTCCAGTCTGAAGTCTGTTTAGAAAATTGAATAACAATACTTATAAAGCGGACCCTATATGGGTATTATATTTAAAATTCACCCTAATATGAAGGAATATATGATGCCTCTCTATGAATTTAGATACATTACTCTTAACAAACATATGCCTCTACCTTTGTTCTCTCCCCACCTTATAATAAAGTAATATAGTAAACATAAACTGAATCACCATGTCCATATCTTGATCAAAATGGTGTACAAATATATTCACCTTAAATTTTCTTTTTCTCCAGGTAATTATTTATTTCGCCATGAAGCGCTGTCCTGAGGCAGTCTCCTATAAACAAAGAATATTCATGTATTGATCCAGTCAAATATTAATGTAACTGTCACTGTTTAAATCCCCATTAACCGCAGCTTTTAAAGTTAAAGGATTCATACTTACTTAGTTAAACACGTGGACTATGGCGTGACCTCCTGCTCTCTGTATGTATGGAGGTGTCTCTCCTGCTCTCTTGCTTATTTAAATACCTGTAGTCAAGGAATCAGGTGCAGCTAGTAAAGCATCATCACGAAAAACTTGTGATACTTACGCTCTCTCCTGCGCCTGACCTGCCACTCAAAAAAGACATTCTGACATGGCAGCACCTTGCAAAGGCAAAGGTGTCCAGACTACAGTCAATTTAAGAAGCTGAATTATAATACTTGCAAAACAGACCCTATATGGATTTTAATACTTAGAATTCCCCCTAATATGAAGAAATATATTTTGCCCACTATACAGTATGAGGTATACTGAACAAAAATGATATTTAGTACAAATAATCTGATACTTGAAAATCTGTTATTCAGTACTGATGATCAACTACTACCCTTTCAAAAATGTATATCTATGCTCTATAACCTCATCAAATTAAAATATAAATAACTTTACTAGATAGACACTTCATTATGTGATATTAATTATGAAATTTCATTAAGTCATTTTAGTTGAAGTTGTATTACCCATTTCTGCACTACTTAAGTGTTACCAGATAATCAAAACATTAATCATTTATTAAAAAACATTATTACTTTTAGATTTTTTATTTATAATACTGGCTGCCAATCTATACTTTCATTTAGTCCAAATCTTGGATTTGTGGCATCAAATCTGTCTATATAATATGCTTCTCTTGTTAGAATTTTAATTCTAAAATCATCTCCCCTAGTATCTGGTATAACTTTTTCAATACCAAAAAATCGTAATTGTGGTAATTGATGTCCATGTTCTATAAAATGTCTAGCTACAGGTGATGTTAAATCCTGCCTTCGAAGATCTGATTTATGTTCATTATTACATATTTTCAACATCCTTTCAGTCTTTCCTACATAAATTGTATCACATGGACATTTCAATCGATATATAACACCAGCAGTAGAACAGTTTATAAATCGGTTAATTATTGTTTCTTCATCTTTAGCAGTATTAGTTATTTTCTTTATTTTTTAAGTATTATTGCAATTTATGCAATGACGACAAGAAAAATTTCCTTTCACTTCATTTAGGTTTAAAACATGTCATACTCCAGTATCTGGAATTTTTGTTCTGTTCTCATTAGTCTATTGCCTAGTGTTCTGTTTCTTTTTGCAACCACACTAGGAGGAGTTTCAAAAATCTGTTGTATTATTGAAGTTGCCTGTAACACTTGCCAGTGTTTAATAACAATATTTTTGATTTTAAAGAAGATTTCATTATGTCTTGTAGATAATACAATTCTATCTTCCTTATATTTAGATTGTCTATCTTGAGCATTTAAAAGGGTCTGTCTCTCCCTCATTGCTGCTTTCTGTACTGCTGAATCTAATGTATCTTTCCTGTAACCTCTATGTTTAAATCTCTGTATCATTTCTGTCTGTGTTTTATTAAATTCTTGGGGGTGTGTACAATTTTGTTTTGCCCTTAAAATTTGTCCATATGGTATCGATTCAATTAATCTTTTAGGGTGAAAACTGTTTGCATGTAAGATTGCATTTTTATTAGTTTCTTTACGAAAAAGTTTTACTGCTAACTTATTTTGATTTTTGAAGATAGACAAGTCCAAATAAGAGATCTCTGACATGAGTGTGCTTGGAGAGACAAAGAAAGTAGCATAGTATGCAATTGTTCCATAACTTGGGGATAGCAAGTGATTGTGATTGGATGGCACAAGTCAAAGATTTATTTTGCCAGCCTGCCTTTGCCCTGTACAGATAGATAGATAGATAGATAGATAGATAGATAGATAGATAGATAGATAGATATTTTATTTATTAAAGTGCCCATTTCCAAGGACTCGGGGTGATCTACAAAAACACAAGAGTATAATAAAATGCGTTAGAAAATGACAAGAATGATTTCTCAATGCTGATTGGCTAATACTACCTCCAAGCTGGGCATTTATTTTTCAATAAATGCCCAGCAACAAATTAGTACCAGCCTAACTGCTACCTCACCACATACCTTTGTGCAGGGGTGCTCACCATGCTTTGTTATTAGCTCAAACCACCAGATAAAATTTAAAATCCCCACCATGTTTTTTGTCACTTAACAAGAGCTACTGGACACCCCCCCAAACACTAGCTCCTTCACTATCAGCTCACTCCCTCTTCATAAAAAAACAAACACTCTCCACTTATTCTGCAGTCAGGAAGAGTGACAAAATGTTTTTTTCCTCACAGCTGCACTCTCCCGACCACACTCTTACAGTACTGTACTTAACTGGAAGTAAAACATAGTCGTTGCTCTGAACAGCTTGTTAGTGAGAAGCAGGATTTTTAAAACCATACCATTCTGCCTCCACAGAAACCAGAACTCCATAGCACAATGCTTCTGCAGTTATTCAATCTACCAATTTAAAAGAAACACATCATTTACCTCGGGGCTATTCCTCATGGCACATAGTTGTAATCCACAGGTACCGCGCTTAACAGACGCAACATCCAACTACAGTCCAATTTTTAAAAAAAATCTTACACAAACACGACACAACTTGAAAACGATGCCCACAGACTGCTACTGGATATTTACTACAAACCAATTTTGTTCTTCAGGTGGATGTGTGTGTGTTGGGGGGGTGATAGCTGTGGGGAGGAGCACAGGACTGGAACAGCCTTAAAGAAACATGGGCTATTTTTTCAATACCTTTGCTTCTGCTAATGCTATTCATTTTTTTATAATCATTTCCTCTCTTCTTTTATCACTTCATTAAAACTTACTAAGAAAGCCATTTTCTATGTGCAATAATACCCTCCAGGGTGGGCATTATCAGGAAATACTAGACCTTCCAGGGGTTATAAGGCCAGACGCCACATCATTAATTCCCTGGGCAATCCAGTATTTCCCAATAATGCCCACCCTGTTGGGTATTATTACTTATATAATGTACAGTTATGTACTTAGCAATTCAACAAGGAGCGACATTGAATTCCTCTGTCTATCATTAAAACAGACCACTAGTCAGTCAATAAAAACCTGCTGGAACAGATAAGTTTATAACCCCTATTTAAAGGCTTCTACCAGGGAAGCCTCCCTCACATAAACAGGAAATATGTTCCACAGAGTAGGCACGGCCACTGAGAATGCCCTGTCCCCCGAATGCCGCAACTTAACCATGGGAACTCTAAGGAGGCCTCCCCCTATAGAACAGCGTGCTTGAGGTGGATGGTAGTGGACAAGAAGATCTTGCAGATAGACAGGCCCCTCAATCATGCAGGGTCTTGTAGGTCAAAAGCCCTACCTTGAAGACAATCCTCCACCTGACCGGCAGCCAGTGCAGTCCACAGAGAACTGGGGTGATATGTTCTCACCTTCTCACTCCTGACAATAACCTTGCCACCACATTCTGCACCAGCTGCAGTCTGCGGAGGTTGCCTCCAGATAACCCTTGGTAAAGGGTATTGCAATAGTCCAGCATGAATGTGATGAAAGCATGTACCAGCATGGTCAAGTTCTCAGCCAGGATCAGGGCTTGGATTCGGGTGATATTCCTCAAATTATAGAATCCACTCTTGACCACAGCTGATGCCTGCATATCAAGCATCAGGCCATCATACAGGATCATGCCCAAGTCCTTCACCTGTCTAGACTGGGCAAGGGGAACACCCCCACAACACTAGGCTGGGAGAAGACCCCACACCCCCTCCTCTGACCCAATGACCTGGATCCACTACCAGTACCTCTGTCTCATCTGGATTAAGCCTATGCCAGTTTAGAGTCATCCAGGACTGAATCTCCTTGAGGCAGATTTTCAGTACAGAGGCTGACACCTGGGAATCAGGTGCACAGGACAAGTACAGCTGGGTATCATCTGCATAACAGTGAAAACCCTACCTGTACCACCTGATAATGTCTCCCAATGGCGCATGTACACTGTGAGCCACAATTTCTACAAGACTGATCCCTGCTGAACCCCACAACACAGAGGCTTTGAGTTAGATGATGCTAACCCCATCATCACCCTTTGCACTCTGCCTGTCAGGTATGACCTGAACCAGTTGATGAAATTACTAAACAGGCCACACCAGAACCGCAGACAGTCGAGCAGCATCTCATGGTCCATGGTGTCAAATGCCACAGAGAGAGCCAGGAGAACCAAGATGGTACAGTCTCTCCTGTCCCTCACTATCAGGAGATCATTAAGCACCCTCACCAGGGTGATCTCCCTACTATGCCCTGCATGGAACCCAGAGTGGAAAGACGCATAGGTGGAGGAAGAGACAAGATGCCTCTCAAGCTGAATGGGCACCACCTTCTCAATAACCTTCCCTAAGAATGGAAAGTTTGAGACTGGCCTGTAGTTGTTGAGGCAGTCCAGTTCTAAAGAAAGTTTTTCAAAAGGGGTCTAACTAAGGCCTCTTTCAAGGCCAATGGGAAGAGCCCACTCCTCCAGGAACTCCAGATGACCTCAGCAGCCATAGGTCCAACTAATCAGCTAGCAGCTTTAATTACCAGCTTAATCTGGTTCAGTTTCAGTTGGTTACCATCTGTATCCCCCTCCCCCCGGTTGTCCCTGAAAAAGGGACTTCTAGTTTAGAGGAGGCAGTATAGCACAGTGGGCCAAGGCTCTGAGCTGCAAATCTGGTGATATCCAGCAGACCAGACCTGGGTTTGAATCCCACAGCTTACACATACTGTGTGACCCTGAGCAAGTCACTTAACCTCTTTGTGCTCCCAGGTCGCTCCTGTAAACTAGCTTTCAGCTTAGTGTGCTATACCTGGTTAAAAAAAAAGTTTCAGTGGACCTACCAGGTCAACAAAATTCAATAAATAAATAAATGAGTCCAAACATCCACCAAAAGTAGGGTCGGACCTGGGTCTAGGTCACATTGTGGTGGCCACAGCTTTGAGACTGTCTCAATCACCTCCTCCACCCCAACCAGCTCAAACTCATCCCAGACAGCATAACTCAGGCCAGGCTCTGCATCCCTTTTGAAAGTCTCCTGAGGATACCTCATCCCTTATAGTAGACACTTTGTTGGTGAAGAATGCAGTCAGCTCCTTGCACCTAGTGTTAGAACCCGTTCCCCCTACATGGAGACAGGCAGGATGTAAAAGCTGGTCTACCATGCAGAAGAGCTGAGCCAGCATGTTCCTCACTGCAGCAATCTCCCTAGACAAATAATTAGCCTTCTTATGGGCGATTGCCCCCTGATAGTTGACATAATGCGACTTCAGGGCCAATTTGTCCTCCAGAAGGTTGGATCTCCTCCAGCGCCTCTCTAACCTCCACCCCTTAGTCTTTAATCCCCAGAGATCCTCATCAAACCAAGGAGGTCTCCGGCGAGTAGACAAGGGGTGGACATGAATAGGTGTGATGGAATTGAAGGTTGAAGTGACAGCCCCATTATAGGCTGCCACTGCTTCCTATATCGCAACCACACAAGCCACCCAACACTCGATAGGTCCAACACCACTGACAGTCCCTTATAGGAAACTTTTCTTAACAGGTGGTACTGGACCATATCCACAGGGGCAGGAACAACTTGAGGGGGCCTCTGAAGATGAACCCCATAGTGCCATGATCAGACTAAATCACCGGATCTACTCTGAGGTTGTTTATAGCCAATGCTAAAGAAAAGACCAAATCCAGAGTGTGGCCACCCGAGTGCTTTACTGTTGCTACATTCTGTAGTAGGCCCAGTGCCCCCATGCTCCCAAGGAGATCATTCCCAAAACTCAAGAGCCCTCCATCAAGCATTGAAGTCCCCCAGGATCAACCACCTGGGATACTCCAACACCAGGCTGGCGATGTGCACTTTGATCTCCCATGAAAATTCCCCATCTACACCAGGGGGACAATAGAGCACAAGAACCCTGAAGCCCACACCCACATCCCCCTGAGTGGCCACGCACTCAAAAGATCATGTATGGCCTACAGGTAGCACTGTAAGGTTCAGGGCAGATTTAAAACAAATGACCACCCCCCTGCCACTGTGATTCTCCCTTGGGTTGTGTATCAAGGAGTACTCAGTGGTAAAATGGGGTGACATTTTCATTCAACCAGGTCTCCACGATGCCAAGCCAGATCCACCAAGGATATCAAGTCCACCATTATAGTAGTATTGTTCCTCATTGACCTGGTGCTGCATAACGCAACCCGAGTAGGATGAGGTGGGGTAGTGGGATCAGCCAGCTGCCCACCGTCTATCGTGGAGCACTTGGGTATGGGAACTAAGCATGGCAACCCCCTCTCAAGTTCCCATTTCACCCCAGGGCATCTCCATGGCCTCACCACCCGAATCCCAGACACCCCGGCAGCCAGTTGGGTCCCATCACCCCGGACCATCCTCTAAGCTATTACCAAGGCCATACACCTCCAGTAGGCCTCAGCCAGGACTGTTGAAAGCTCGAAGGGATGGAGGCCCCAGAGGTAATACCCTGAGTAGCTGTGCCTTAAAGGCCTTTGTTCCAGACACATTCTAACAACTAATAAATCCACTACAAAATACCCCACAAATAACCAAATCAACAACCAATAGAAATTCTAATCCTGATTAAACACAATTCCCCAACCTTCAATTGTCACCCACCTTAACAGTTTTAACCTTCAACTCCCAACCACCACAAAAACAATTCTATCTCACACAATCACACCTTCTGCACACTCCCAAACACAGACATCTCACTCAACCACTAACTAAATTATACAAATTATTACAATATAATGAAAAATAAATAAATAAACCCATGGCCACACTGAGGCCAGGAAAGCAAATAAACTTTTATTTGGGATATCTGGGACTGTTAAATTTCTTGTTGCCCCACTCCCCACAATCTGTGTCTCTCTCTTTCTCCTGTGGATGGTAAAAGTCAAAGATGTATTTTGCCAACCAGCTCTTGCCCTTTACACATGGCCACACTGAAGCCAGGAAAAAAATAAACTTTTATTTGGGATTTCTGTGACTGTATAATTTCTAGTTCCCCCCCGACCCCCACAATCTCTCTCTCTCTCTCTCTCTCTCAGTGGATTACAGAAGTCAAATATTAATTTTGCTAGCCTGCCCTTGCCCTGCACCCAAAGTCACACTGAAGCCAGGAAAAAAAGAAACTTCTATTTAGGATTTCTGGAACTGTTAAATTTCTTGTGGCCCCCTCCCCATCATCTCTATCTCTCTCTCTCTCTCTTTCCCTTTGGATGGCAGAAGTCAAAGATTTATTTTGACAGCTTGCCATTGCCCTGTCTACAACCACTGAAGCCAGGAAAAAAAAAATAACATTTGGATTTCTGAGACTGTTAAAATTCTGCTGCTCTCTCTCTGCAATCTCTCTCTCTCTTTCTCTCTCTCTCTCTCTCTCTCTCTCTCTCTCCCTCTCTCATCTGGATGGCATAAGTCAAAGATTTATTTTTGTCAGCCTGCCCTTGCCCTGTACACACAGCCACACGGAAGTCAGGAAAAAACTTTAATTAGGGATTTCTGGGACTGTTAAATTTCATGCCCCCACTGCATTCATATTGCTCTCTCTCTGTATCTCTCTGTTCTATGGATGGCACAAGTCAAATATTTATTTTGCCAGCCTGCCTTTGCCATGTACACATAGCCACACTAAGGCCAGGAAAAAAAAGAATTTTTATTTGGGATTTCTGTGACTGTTAAATTTCTCAAGGGACCCCCAACCATCTCTCTCTGTCTCTTTCCTCTTTGGATGGCACTGGTCAAAGATTATGAGTGTGCAAACTGAAATTGAAATGAATGGATATAACTTTGTCATTTTTTCATATTATGACTCCACATTTTGAACATACTGTTCTTATCACTCCACCTCATGAATCCTGTAGGTGAAAACTTTCTAATCCATGGGAAAATACCATTCTGTGACACAGGTGCAGAAACATGTTTTAGGCAGGATTTGAAAACTGACAGCTGTAGTGTTCACGAGGTGGTGTGATAAAATGACTATATTGAAAATTTGGAGTGAAAATATTGAAAATGACCAAAGTTACAAGCGTGCATAGAAAGTTTTCAATGAACACGCATAACTGTGCCATTTTAGATTTTTTTCACCAAATTTTAAACATGGTCTTTTTGTGACCCCACCTCATAAACACAGCCACTGTCATTTAATTCATTGGTACTGAAAGGTGATTTCGCACAGAGACCACGCCATTCTGCGCCACAGGTTGGAATGGACATTTTGGGCAGGATGTGAAAAATGACAGCTGGACAGTTCATGAGGTGGTGTAAAAAATGGCAATTTAGAAAATTTGGAGTAAAAATATAAAAAAATTACCTAAGTTACAGTACGCACATGTGTTGAGAAATTTCAACGAGCGTGCATAACTCATCCATTTGTAGGAACTGTTTCACCAAATATTTAACATGGACTTTTTCAGACCCCACCTCATGAACAGTGGCACTGTCATTTCATTAATCAGATCTGAAAGGTGATTTCATGCAGTGACTGCAAAATCACCTTTGAGGCCTAATTCATGAAATGATAGTGACAGTGTTCATGAGGTGGGGTCACAAGAAACCTATGTTGAACATTTGGTGCAAAAATTCATAGAAATGGCTGAGATATCAACATAAGTTGGAAACACCATTGATAGCCATTATACAGCATTTACCTTGATTCCTCAGTTCATGGTTCAGCTTTGAAGAATGCAGACATGTCCTGGTCCACAGAAGATAACAGCAGCAACTGATCTCCGGAGGTAAGTATGGGTTAGGGGCAGTGGGGTGATGGGTGCTCACTGGGAGGGTGGGATGGGGAAGCAGACGGCAAGGACGACATGGGACAATTTTCTTTTTTTAGGTAAAAAAAGACATCAGGAGATTTTTTTTTATTTACAGAGGAAAGTGAAGAAATCTTTGGGGACACTGGGAGTGGGCTTTCCAGTGTCCCACAGTATGAGGGGGGCATGCTTGTATCGGGAAATTGGGAGTGGGCTCTCCAGTGTACCACAACGAGGGACCATTTTCTTTTTCTTAAGAAGCTGACAGGTGAGTGAGTTGGGGACACTGGGATTGGGCTCCCCAGTGTCCCAGAATGATGGTGGTGTTGGGGGGGTTAATACATCTATTGGGACACTGGGAGTGGGCCTCCCAGTGTTCCATAGTTGTGGAGGTGGTGGGGCTAATAAATCTATCAGGACACTGGGAGTGGGTCCCCAATGTCCCACACTGCTTGGGGGAGACACACGACTCGGAACAGTGGGAGTGCATTCCCCAGTGTCCCACAATGAGGGATCATTTTCTTTTTTTTTAAAGCTGTGGGGAGTCCTTCTTTCAAAAGTTTTCATGAAAATAGTATATTGTGGTCTGAATTTTCAGGGTTGAAAGCTTTGCTCAACAGATGTGCTCTTTGAGGGTTTGGTGAAAAATTATTAATCCCTTGGAAAGTTATTTAACTTTTAATTTCCCCTTAGGCTCTCTAAGACACTATGTACCCTGCCTGCGAAAACAAGCTACCTCCCTGTGAAAACAAGTTTGTTTCCATATGGCACATCTATTTTTCCCATAGGAAATAATGGGAAATTCAAACTTAAATAACTTTTGAACAGATTAATATTTCTTCACCAAAGTTTCAAAAGGCACATCTATGGGGCAAATGTTTTCAACCTCAAACATTTCAGACCACAATCAAAAGCCATTTTCCAGAAAGGGCTGTTGAAAGAAATTTTAAAATCCCATTCATATTTGCATTTTTCACCACTCTGTATCTCAACAACCTTTGGGCCCCACACTCCCACCACCTTGAAACAAAACAAAGTTTCACTCATCAGTGGCATAATTTCACACCTGTTTACATGTCAGACACCTAACCACTGAAAATTACCTCCATGGCAGTAAGGCTAGGTACCTTATAAATGTGAAGCCACTACCACAATGCAAAACACTACAAGTAAAATGCAAAGTGCGTCATGCAATATTTCTGCAGCAAATTAATTTTACAACACCTAAATGCCAAAATTCACATGTGCAGGACATCCCCTCAGCACCCTCCAAATTTCAATTTAAAAGACCAAACCATGTTCAAGATATAATAGTTTAAAGTTTGAGATTTTCATTTGTTGGAGTGGCAGAATTCCTCACCTGTTTACATTTTACACACCTAACAACTGAAAAGTATGTCCCTGGCAGTAAGGCTAGCTACCCTATAAATTTCAAGCCACTACCACAATGCAAAATGCTCTCCACAAAATGTAAACTGTGCCACTCAATATCTCCACAACAAATGTATTTTCTGACTCCTAAACATGATAATTCATATATACAGGACATCATGTCAACACCCTCCAAATTTCAAGTTAAAAGACCAAACCGTTTCTGAGATATTCAATTTTAAAAGTTGTTAATATTGGGCTGTCTGGTCCCTCTAAATCTGGCTATCTAGTCCCTCCCTCGCGAACAAAGATCGCGACCAAAGAATTTGCAGGCTAGCAACCAAAGAATGTGCAGGCTCACGATCAAAGAATAAAAAATGGTAAAACTCAATGTTTACACAGATATACATGAAACCACAACAATGCCTTGATAGAATGAAGCCCCATGAGAAAAACCCATCCTAGTTTGACTTTATAAGTCACTCCTGGGCTGGGAAATGTGATTTTTTAATCTGGCTATATAGTTGTTCCCTCGCGATTAAAGATCACGGTCAAAGAATCTCATGATCAAAGAATTTGCAGCTTGCAATCAAAATATTTGCAGGCTCGCAATTAAATAAAAAAAGTTAAAACTCAGTTTTTACACATAAATACATGAAACCACAGACATGACTCAATAGAACAAAGTCCCCTGAGCAAAACCCATCCTAGTTTGTCTTTATAAGGCACCCCTGGGCTGAGAAATTAGATTTTTTAATCTGGCCATCTAGTTGTGCCCTCACAATCTAAGATCGCCATCAAAGAATCTAGCAATCAAAGAATTTGCAGGCTCACGATCAAAGATCGTTAGTGAGCCGTGATCAAAGAATTTAAAACTTTGAAACTCTATTTTTGGACAGAATTAGAGGAAACCACAGGTGTGGCTCAATAGAGGGAAGACCCCTGAGTAAAACCCATCAGAGTTTTACTTCAGAAGTCACCCCTGAGCCAAG
Source organism: Neoceratodus forsteri (assembly GCA_016271365.2). Classification (NCBI taxonomy): domain Eukaryota; kingdom Metazoa; phylum Chordata; order Ceratodontiformes; family Ceratodontidae; genus Neoceratodus; species Neoceratodus forsteri. The sequence goes on from CM028131.1 coordinate 540,548,159, forward strand.
ATATTTGTTTTATTTCTGACCTCAAAATCAAAACAAGATGGCGGCCGTCATGATCAAAGAATTTACAGGTTCGTGAACAAAGAATCTTTGATCGCAAGCCTGCAAATTCTTTGATCATGAGGATGGACCAGAAGGCCAAAACTCCATTCTTCTTTCGCAAAATAACCACATAAATTTTCCAATAGACTTATAAAGGGAAATTAAAACTTTAATAACTTTTGAATGGATTAATATTTTTTCACCAAACAAAAAGCAGCTTGTTCCTTGACCCAAGCTCTTTCAATGTGCAATGCTGCAGAGCAGTATGCCACATGACGGCCACGCAGCACCACGGACAAATTCCCAAAAACTGCCCACATAACTGGTGAAAAGTGCATTTTTTAGCATTTTGGTGCACAAAAACCGTAAGTCTAACCAAAACAAAATTTGGCAAATAAAGGGATCTACTCTGCCCCACAGTGCATACCAAATGTCATGCAAATCTGTGGAATGGATCCAAAGTAATCAACATGCACAATTTTGAATTTAACATAGAAGTGGTTTCATATATATATATATATATATATATATATATATATATATGCACACATATAGACATATATACATATACATAGAAACACAGAAACATAGAAATTGATGGCAGATAAGGACTGCTTGGCCCACCTAGTCTGCCCATTTCCCAACCCAATGGATAAGCTGCAGATCCTAATTACCCAACAACCTGCTTCCTCCTACCCCCCACTAGAATTGCCTTATGTCTGTCCCATGCATTCTTGAATTCCCCCATGGTTTTTGACTCTATGACCTCCTCAGAAAGGCAGTTCCATGCATCTACAACCCTCTATGTAAAGAAATACTTCTTCACATTACCTCTTAACCGTCCCCCCTCTATCTTCAAATATGTGCCCCCTTTTTCTTGCACACCTCTTTTCCTGAAAGATGCTGCCCTCTTGGACTTTGTTGACTCCCTTGAGTTATTTGAAAGTTTCTATCATGTCCCCCCTCTCCCTCCTTTCCTTGAGGTTATACATCTTAAGCTCTTTTAGTCTTTCTTCATATGTCTTCTGGTGCAGATCCTGCACCATTTTGGTTGCCCTCCTCTGGACAGCCTCCACCCTGTCTATGTCTTTGTGGAGATAGGGTCTCCAGAACTGTACACAATACTCCAGATGTGGTCTTACCAACTGTCTGTAGAGAGGGACAACAACTTCCTGTTTTCTACTGGTGATGCCTCTCCCTATGCATCTCAGTATTCCCCCAGCCCTCCTTACTGCCTTCTCACATTGCTGGCCCACTTTTAGGTCATCAGATATGACTACCCGCAGGTCCCTTTCCATTTTTTGTTGTCAGTATCTCAGCCTCCATTGTATACTCTTCCCCTTGGTTTTTGTTCCCCAAGTGCATTACACTGCACTTCTTTGCGTTGAATCTAAGCTGCCATATATTTGACCATTCCTCTAACCTTGCCAATTCCCTTTTCATCCTTTCCACCCCACCTTGTGTATCAACCCTATTGCAGATCTTTGTGTCATCTGCAAAGAGACATACTTTCCCTTCCAGTCCCTCTGCAATGTCACGTATAAAGACATTAAAAAGGACCGGCCCCAGTACTGAACCCTGCGATACCCCACTAGTAACCCTCCTTTCTTCACTGTGGACTCCATTTACTATTACCAACTGTGTCCTGTTGTCCAGCCAGTGTTTAGCCCAGGCTACTACCCTGGGACCCACTCCCAGGCTGGCTAATTTGTTTATTAATCTTTTGTGCAGGACTGTGTCAAATGCCTTGCTAAAGTCTAGGTTGGCCATGTCCACAGCCCCTCCCTGATCTTCTACTTTGGTCACCCAGTCAAAGAAATCAATTAGATTCATCTGACATGACCTTCCCACTGTAAATCCATGCTGCCTTGGGTCATGTCCCCCACTGGCCTCTAGGTTCTCAACAGTTCTTTCCTTCAGAAGTGATTCCATCATTTTACCTACCACTGAGGTCAAACTGACAGGTCTGTAGTTTCCTGCCTCTGTCTTGCTCCCACTTTTGTGAAGGGCATCACATCCACCCTCCTCCAGTCCTCAGGTACCACACCATCCTCTCATGATTTATTAAAAAGGGTAGTCAGTGGTGTTACTAGTTCTTCCCTTAATTCTTTCAGAATTCTGGGATGAATCCCATCAGGCCCCATTGCTTTATCCACTTTCAGTTTTAAGAGTTATTTCAGACCCTGTCTTCTGTGAAAGGACTAATATCATCCCCCTATCCAGAGTGCTTCTATTGACTGGATTAGGTATCTCCACCTGCTTTTCCATTGTGAATACTGAGCAGAAGTATTCATTCAGTATCCCTGCTTTTTCACTGTCTCTGCCCAACCACCTTCCTTTTTATTCAGCCGCAATATCAATGCCTTAGTCTTTCTTTGCTCCCTAATGTACCTATAAAAGGTTTTATCCCACTTCTTAATCGAGTTGGCTATCTTTTCCTCGGTTTGGGTCTTTGCTATTCTGACTGCCTTCCCCACTTCCTTCTGCTTTAACTGGTACAGTTCTCTGTCCTACTCCTTCTGTGTTTCCTTATACTTCCTGAATGCTATCTTTGTCTTCCTTACCTTCCCAGCCACTTCTTTTGAGAACCATAGTGTTTTTTTGTTTCATTTTCATTTATTTAATTGCTTCACACAAAGGCTTATTGCCTCTGTGATGGCAGTTTTTATGTTTCCCCATTGTTGCTCCACCACACCTTCTTGCCTGTTTGCTAGTGCTTTTCTGAGTCACTTCCCATTTTGACAAAATCAGCCCTCCTGAAGTCCAGTACCTTCACTTTAGTATATATATATATGTATATATATACTTTCCAAAAAAACTTCATTGGGCAAAAGTAGGGAAATATAACATTAGGGTTTCCAACCTAAATCCTGTCCCACCCCTGAAGTGAATGAGGGGTGGAGTCTTTCTTGGAGTTGTCAGCCATGATGCACACCCCATTGTAGGCACTCATGAAACATACACACCTGTCTCCATTACATCTTAGCTTTCTGTTACTGCAATGGAGTGAGCATTAGGTTGACAACCCCAAGGAATACTCCACCCCTCATTCACTTCAGTGGTGGGACAGGAGTTTTAGGGTTTGAAACCCTAACATTATATTTCCCTACATTTGGCCCTTTATCTTCAACCCTAACTGATGCATTAATGCAGTTTTTGGACAGAATGTCCTTCCTTTTAAGATAGTGTAATCATAGCCTTATTTGCCTGTGGAAGTGCAGTGCCTGAAGGGCCCTGCACTCCTACCCATCTTTCATTTTTGGGATAGAGTAATCATACCTTTATTTGACTGTGGGAGCACAGGGCCCAAAGAGACCTGCTATCCCAACCCTCCATAGATGTGAATTTGTATGTAGCTGTGGAAGGGCCCTGTGCTTCTAAACATAGGACAATATTGACCAAATTGTCAGAATAGCCATCTTATTACCCCAACTCATGCACCTAGTACAGAAAATGTGTGAATCCCCTCCATAACATAATTCTGTGTAACTGCAATTCCATTCCACGCACAGGTGTGAAACACATTTTGGCCAGGATTTGAAAAATTACAGCTATGCAATACATGAGGTGGGGTAATATGAAGGTTCTGTTGAATATTTGGGGTAAAGATATTTATAATTTCCAAACTTATGAGTGTGCATATCAACATTTCAATGAATGGGCATAACTTAGCCATTTTCACATATTTTGTTTCCAAGTTTTCAACATAGCCTTCTAATGACCCCACCTCATGAATGAGGGCAGAAAACATTTCCAAAACCCACCAAAAATGTGAATTTGCCAAGCAACTGTGATATCATCTTTCAGATGGGAGTTGCATAATGACAGTCATATTGTTCATGAGCTGGGGTCCCTAAAAAGCCATGTTGAAAATTTGGTGTCAAAATGTCCAAAAATTGCTGAGTTATATATAAAAGTTGAAACACTTACTAAAATACATTAAATCACATTTACCTTGCAGTTGCCTTTTCCAACAGCGAGACATGTCTTCAATCAGAGAGTGAATCTCAAACCTGGGACCTGTTCAAGTGAATGAGTATATATGGGGGTTGGGGGTGTTCTGAGGGGTGTGGGGTAGTGGGTACTGAGTGGGAGGTGAGGGTGGGGGTCGATCAGCGAGGGACCTTTTTTCAGGAAAAGAAAAACATTGAGGGACATTTTTTCTTTTATATAGGACATGGAAGGACACTGATGTTGGGGTGGGGGGTACCACTAGACATCAGAAACATAAATGGCAGCACAGGGATGGCAATCAGAGAATCGGGGAGGGCAGAGAAACCACTGGACCACCAATGAATTAAACTTTAAAACAGGACAGTGATCAGAAAACATGGGAATGGGAAGGGACCACTGGACTAACAGGGAAATTATTTTTTGCTATGGGGGATCACGATCAAACATCTGGAGAGGGGGGAGGGAACAGTGGACTACCAGGTAAATTATTTTTCACTGCATTGACTGTGATTGGATAACCAGGAAGGGGAAGGGACCACTAGACTACCAGGAAAATTACTTTTTGCTATGGGGATGATGAACAGACATCAGGGAGGGACCCCGGGAATACCTGGGAATTTTTTTTTAATATGGGTATGATGATCAGAAAATGGGGAGGGAGGGAGGGACCACGGGACAACCAGGGAAATTATTTTTCAACATGGGGACCATGACTGGAGAACACAGGAGGGGGAGGGACATTTAGAAGACCAGAGATATTATTTTTCATTACATGGGCCATGATCGGAGAATGTGGAAGGGGGAAGGACCACTAGACTACCAGGGACACATTGTTTTATCTTCAGGGAATGGAAATTGGCAGGTAGAGTTGCCACTAGACACCAGGGAGCTATGATAGTTTGAACTGCCATGGACCTTTACTGTTCACAGTCTTTTCATATTTGAACAGTAAAGTTCAAAATCTAAAGAGCTGTGAATGGTTATTTTCCAATCTATTGATCCTTAACTAAGCAAATGATGTGCAATATGAGTCTCGCCTCAAAAAGAATTACTTGCCCTGTACATTTTTAAATAATAGTACAATTAATGGAAATAAGCATGTGACTGAGACCTAAATGCAGGCCTTGGTAATTTCTTACCAAGTAGCATTTCTTTAGAAATCAGTTTATAAAATAAAAATCAAAAAACACAAGATGGTGGACAGCACAAACAGTATTTCTCTGAGCATGGACAGTAAATCCTTAACAATTAACTGTGAACGGTTTTTAATTATTATTTAGTTAGCTTTTGTTGGCTGGGAAAGGAGAATTAGGCAATTATGCCTATTTTCAGGCTCATTGGGGGAGGAGGAAGATACAGATGCAAACTGAAATACAGAATCAGATTAAGCTGCTGGTAGTATTTTAGTGATATTCCTGCCTGTCTAGCCACTATCACAAAACCGTAAACATTTTAAAATGGTGAGATATCTTTTCACAAAAGTATCCAAACGCATACCCTTAGCATAGACCCCTTCATCCCTGAAAATTTCATTAAAACATTTAATTTTGTCTGGGCTGTAGATGACAGCAAAAGCTCACTTGTTAAGTACAGGGAAAAAAAATTTAAACTGTTCACTTTTTTAACACTCCGTATCTCACAAACATACAAGAGGCCATTACAAAACTTTCCATGTTATGAGATACTGGTAAAATGACCATGCATGCCAAGCTTTGAGCTATTTTACCAAAGAATGCCAAAGTTATTTAGGTGCAAAACTTGGAGTTTAACATAGAAGTCCTGGAACAACCCTAACTATAGGGGTGCTACTGTGCTCCTATAATATATACTGCACCACTATATTTAGGGTTCAGCATGGCTATGTTAAACCTCAGATTTTGAACTCTAATATCTTCACAACCGTTCAATTGATTTGCACAAATGTTTGCATGTGCAGTCTCCTGGGGCAGATTTTTGATGAGGCAAGTTTTGTTCTAGTTGGATGTATGGATTCTGAGATGTGGTTAGCAAAATAACATAAAAATTTGCTATTTTTACAGTTTATTTTATCGCCTTAACCCAGATGGCTTAGAAAGTTGGTCATAAATGTTCAGGTTAGAAAGGGCTTGGCCTATAGATGTGTCTTTTGCTTGTTTGGTGAATAAATGTTAATCCATTCCAACGTTATTAAATTTTAAAATTTCTCTTTGTGTCAATGGGCAGTATAGTCTTTTGGTTAGCTTCCTGGAATGAAAAAATAATTTACGCAAATGAAAAAGAACCTTTTTTTGTTTGGGGCCAATTTTTTTTTCATGAGAGAAAATTTATTTTTTGTTTGCCGCCATCTTGTCTTCCATTTTTTTCAAAATAAAAAAAAATAATAAATGACATCCTTCTGAGAATAAAACATGTATCCTACTTATCGTGGCTCCATTAGGTGGATTTTGCACTTATTTTTGGAAAAATAACCTCAGATTGTGTTCTTTTTTTATAATTTTAAATTCTTTTCCTTGACTCGCCTCCATGTTCTTCATGTCCTTTTTGTTCAAACAAAAATGGATCCCTGTAATGAAAAAGGATTTTGGATTTATTTTTTTCTGCATTTTTCATTCAAATGAAAAAGGATTCCTTCTCATGAAAAAGGATTTCGGACTTCATTTTTTTTTACACTTTTTTTGGGAATCCTTTGCCATTCAAATGAACAAGGATCCATTCAAATGGAATAGATTTTACTTTGTTTGTTTGTGACTCTTTTTCCATTTGAAGAAATTCTTTTGTGTTTCCTTTTTTCATTTGATATGGAAAAGGATTCCTTCAAGACGAAAAAAATGATGTTGGAACCCTTCCCCTTAAGTCTGTGAATTTTCCCTGATGTCTAGTGGCACCTTCACCCTCTGATTCAAATACCCCTAATGTTTTAATTTTTCCCTGGTGTCTAGTGGTGCCCCCACCTTCCAATCATCATCTCTCTAATTGTTTCAGCTTTTCCCTGGTGTCTATTGCCCTCCCACCCTCCAATTACCATCCCCATACATTTTATATTTTTCCCTGGTGTCTACTAGCACCCCCCCCTTGATCACTGTGTCTGTAATTTTTGCCATTTTACCTTGGTGTCTAGTGCACACCCCACTGTCCTATAGCCCCCTATAATTATTACCTATTTCCTTGTTGTCTAGTGCTGCCCCACCCTCCAATCTCCATTCCTGTAATATATTTTCCCTGGTGTCCAGTGACACCCTCCCATCCTCCTATTATCATCCCCATGTTTTTCTTAGGTTTTCCCTGGTGTTTTGTGGCACCCTACATCTTCCAATGCTGTCCCCATATTTTAGCCTCTGTAATAATGAAACCTTTACCTCAGACCCATCTTTTTTCCAGTAAAAAAAAGTCCCTCTCCAATCTGACCCCTCCATCTTGACCTCCCACTGTTTGCCCACCACTCCACACCCCACACCTCCCAGAACCCTCTCTCACCTGAGAAGGTCCTGGGTGAAGAACCACACCCCTATCGAAGACACGTCTTGCTGCTGGAACCAGCAACTGCAACATAAGAAACTAATGTTAGTGTGGTTCAATGTATTTTAATGTTTTTTTTTTTTACATTAGTGCATTACTTTGCCATTTTACACCAAATTTTCAACATGGGCTTTTGGAGACCCCATCTCATGAGCAATGCTGATGAAAAAATGCCATTATGGCCAAGAAGGTAGTTTTGCAATTGCTTGGTGAAATCACCTTTTGGGCAGGATTTGAAAAATTTCACGTAATGAAAATTTCATGTAATGGAGTCATAAGAAGGCCATGTTGAAATAAACCACATAATGGGATGCACCATGTCCCAAATCCCCCATGAGTTTCTAAAGAATAATGTCTCCTGTAACAACCCTAATACCATAGTTAATGCTTTCAACTCGCTCTTTACCACCCTCCATAGCTTTGCCGTAGGCAGTCCTTCCTTTGCCACACCTCTTCCTTCTGACCTCTCCCCATCCCATCCTTCCCTGGTTCTCTGCCTGGTCTCCATGTTGGACATCCTTTGAGCTCTTAACATGATGTCTCCCCATGGCAGCACAGACCCTGATGGGCTGGAACCCAGAATCCTCAAATTAGGTGCTTCTCTTCTTGCCGCCCCTGTCATGCAATTGTTCAACCTCTCCATTAGCTTGGATACTGTGCCCCTCTCCTGTAAAAATGGCAGGGTTATCCCAGTCCTCAAAAAGGGCAATCCAAAACACGTAACAAACTACTGTCCTATTGCACTCCTGCTGATTCTCAGTAAACTCCTGGAGAAGCCTATCCATCAGCAGGTGTCTGACTTCATTGCCATCTTTAACCTGCAATCTCCTGCTCAACATGACTTTAGGCCAAACCACAGCACCACTATGGCCCTAGTGCAATTCACCAGTGATATCAAATCTGCTATGGGCTGAGGCTAGCTTACTGGGGCTGTTTTTATTGATATGTCAAAGGCGTTTGACTTAGTTAACCATACCATGCTCCTACATCTACTAGGCTGTCTTGGTGCCTCCAAATCCTCACTTGCCTGGTTATCTAGCTATCTGTGTAGCTGCTCCCAGTCTGTCTCCTGTCATAAAGTTCTCTCTGCCCCTGCCCTGCTTCGCTCAGATATCCTGCAAGGTTCCATACTTGGGTTCCTGCTCTTTCCTTTTTTTGTCAATAACCTCCCCTCTGTGCCCACCCATTGTCTCTCCTTACTCTATGCTGATGATTGGTTCTCTATGTCTCCTCCAGCTCTATGTAAAAAATTAATTCCCACCTCTTCTCTGATCTTCATAGTATCCAAACTTGGCTTACGTCCCACTGTCTGGTGCTAAATGCTGCCAAGACACAAGCCATGCTCTTCGAGTCACAAAGGAAATATATCACCTCAACTCCATCTCTCCAGGTCTCTTGTCTTGATGGCTTCCTTGTGGAAGTAACCCAGTCCTTCAAAAACCTAGGGGTCATGCTGGACCCATCTCTAAACTTCTCTCTGCATGTCAAAGCTGTCAAATCAGTCAATGCTAACATTTGACTGGCTTACTGAGTCCAGCAGTTCTTGATCCCTGCTGCCAGAATCTCTGTGGCCCAAGGCCTTCTCCTCCCGGGACTTTGCTATGCTCTGCCTGTCTTTTCTATGGCACAGACAAACATCCTGCAACTGTGGGACATTGCCTGCAACATCTGTAGAGTTGTGTTATCAGCTTCTCATCTTAAACACCTCTGTACTCTTTACTTTGACCTTCACTGGTTATCCCCTTCCTCCCACTGGGCCTATTCTTTAGGTTGCCTGACGGACAACATTATTCATTCTTCTATCCCCTCTGTGCTTACTGCTATGCTCACCCCACATTGACTGCCCTCGTTCTCTCTGATCCATGTCCTTAGCTCTGCTATTTGTCCTGAAATGCTCTATCAGGATGGGTGAACTTGCTTTCTCCTTCTATGCCCAAAATTTTGGAACTCTTTCCCACTTCATCTTAGGCACACCAAATCCTACCCCACTTTCAAGAAAGACCTCTCCAATTACCTCACCTCCCTTGACATTTGCAAATGACCCTAGCTTTATGAATTGTGCAAATCTACCATTGTTCTGTACTTAAATTTCACCGTGGCCTCTGATTCCTCCCTTCTCCACTCTTCCTGAGCTACAGGTACGCACTTTATGTTTCCCTGTCTCTGCCTGGGAATTGTCTCCTTGCTGTCTTAGCCAACAGCACTGTCATGTTTGTACATTACTAATCCTAATTGTGCCATTTTGCCTATTTTGTTTCTATTATAAAGTGTAATATGTACCTCCACTATGTACTATATAACTTGTACCTCTATATAATTGTTTGAAACTCCCATTGTAACAGCACTGGATATGTATTTGTTTTCTTCTGTCTTTGATTTATACTCTCCTGGGTCATGCCTGAAAATAGGTAGTTCTGTCTAGTGCACTTACCCAGTTACCAAAAGCAAATAAATAAATAAAATGTGGGGTCAAAATACAGTATGTTACAAGGGTAGGCATGGGGTCATAATGTCACAAGACATTATGCTGCAGCAATATACCATGCTCCCAATACAGCACGATATATTGCATGTGGCATGAGTCTTGTTTTTGTGGGTGGGCTCTCTATGCCTCTCCCAACTAAAATAACTAACTGGTTAAAAGTAAATATCACACAAAGTGTGAAAAAATGAAAAATTACATGGGTCTGGGACTGGGAATCGAACCACATCCCAAATGCACTGCCTGCCTCCCTTGCTGTCAGTGGTGTATCCCAACAAGCCATGGCAGCTGCTCAGTGGATCTCCATCCCTGCAGAGGTCTTATCCTCTGCCAGGGACAGTGAGAGGGTGCTGTACCATGCACAGACCCATTCATGGTATTGCAACCTCTCACTGTCCTATACCATGCAGTTTCAGTTTCTGGGTTATGTTGTACGCTATTACGCGTATGACATATTGACCCAGTAGGCAATGCCAAAGTTATGCACATACTGTACATTGAAATTTCTCTATGCTCACTCGTAACTTTCATAAGTTTGAATATTTGCATCCCAAATTTTTAACTCAGCCATTTCATGACACCACCGTACAAATGTGACAGCTGTCATTTTTCAAATCTTCACTAAAATGTGTTTTCACACCTCTGCCACGGAATACTGTTGCAATGGTGCAGAATGACATTTTGGTGAGCATATGACAATTTTTAGTACCACGTTCATAAGGTGGAGTAATAAGAAGGCTATGTCAACAATTTTGCTGCTATTTCTTTACAAATGGAAGTGGAGGGCCCATAGGGCCATGCACTTCCACAGCAACATACATACAGATAAGCTCTCCAGGATGAGGTGTAGTGTCACAGGTTTACTGCATGACAAAAAGGATTAACTCTGATTGAAATTGCATTGTTTACTGTAGTAACCCTACTGCAGAATTCTGCAGCACTACACTTCATCCTGGAGTTCTTATCTGTATATGCATCTACGGAAGGATGGGAGCACAGGGCCTAGAGAGCACTGTGCTTCCACAGTCAAATAAGGATATGATTAAACTATTTGAAAAAAATATGGATGGATGGGAGGGCCGGTCCCACAGGCAAATAAGAATCAATTATACTATCTCAAGAAGTAAGGACATTCTTAGCAAAAAAGCTCCATTAATGTAACATTTAGGGTTCAGGCTAAAATGATAAATGTAGGGGAATGTGTCTTTAGGGTTTCCAACCCTAAAACTCCACCCCACCCCTAAAACTAATCAGAGGTGCTGTCTTCCTTGGGGTTGTCAACTCTAAAGCTCACTCAATTAGATGTGTATGTTTCTAGAGTGTATAGAATGGGGTGAGCTTTAGGGTTGACAACCCCAAGAAAGATGGTACTCCAGTTTGTTTTAGGGGTGGGGTTTTAAGGTTGGAAACCCTAAAGCCACATTTTCATACTTTTGTTACTTTAGCCTGAACCCTAAATATTGCATTACTGGAGCTTTTTTTCATAAAAAATCTATCTATCTGTCTCTATATCTATCTATCTATCTAGCTATCTGTCTGTCTGTCTATCTACTGTATCTATCATATATCTAGGTCTATGTCTGTCTGTCTGTCTGTCTATCTATATATATATATATATATATATATATATATATATATATACACACACATATATATATATATATATATATATATATATATATATATATCATGGTTGACATAACATTTAAATAATTGTATAATGATCATTTTGTAAGCATGTAATTTTTAATTATAGTGATATTCATATGTTACATATTTGCACTGTGTTATATTGTTATAGTGTATTTTAAAAGTTGGTATTGAAGTATAAACTTAAATGGAACTTGTACTCCTGTAAACTTACCTGGTTAGCAAAAGCAGTAAATAAATAAATAAATACATACATATATAAATATGATAAATAACTAAGATAAAGAAGCAAATGCATACACAAATTAATAAATTATTCTAAACCTCTATTTTTCCAACTGTTATGTAAGGAATTCATTCACTAGGATAGGTCAGGTGGTGATTTATATATTACATATTACATAAACTATATATTTATGTTATGCATGCTGATAGCTGTTATTTGAATATTATTTGCTTCTTTCATTAAAAGTTATTTACTCTTGATTACTCAGCTGAGTCATACCACTTTATTTAAACAGTGACCCTAATTCCTCAACATTTTACAGATATTTGGACTGACACAAAGGATGGCAAGCACAAAGCAACACAGGAAGGTCATGTGACTGCTTGGGATAACACTATGAGAGGGTGGCTATATGAGAGATTCAGACTTATAGCCCACAGTTGTATAAAGCAGCCCTACAACCTCAAGACTAGGTTGCCTCTCTGTGTGGCATGTAACTGAAATATAAGAACCCATGGACAAAAGATATGTTTATTAAAACCAAAGAAACAATTAGTTGGAGCAGAGATACAGCACTACTGTGAAATATAAGCCAAATTGTGCCTAAATATAATGGGCAGGATTCACAAAGCAAATGCACTCAGTGAAAATGAGATGCTGAGGGGCAAATGAGATGTGCCATCCCCAAACAGTGATATTCCAGAAGGATGTGCCGCAAGATGCACTATGCGCATCCTCACTGTGAATACCACTGAAGGGCCATAGCACAACCTGAGATGCCCCAGCACAATCAGGATGTGCAGAAGCACTCTGAAGCACACAACACTGAATAAGAAGCAAGTCAGCAAGGGACACAGGAGCAACAGGGGAAAACTTCAGTGACACAAAGGATGCAGGTAAACAGCCCAGCAGAGATTGGTCAGAGGTCCAAAGGGCTGGAGAGTGGCCACAGCAGATGAGATGCACAGACAGAGCACACATGGCAACACTTGGAAGCACCAGACACACACCCAACACAGGGGACCAACAGACACAGGCACCATGCACAGGGATGACTGGTAAGGTAGAACACAGCAGTAGATTTGCACCATTCAGCATGGCAGAGAGTGCCACACAGGTCCCGGTGCACAGGAACACAGCAGGGTGGACAAGGGAGCTGCAATGCATGTGCACACAGGGGGACAGGCACAATGGCACACAGGCCAAAGGCCATGTCCTGCACAGGTGGAACATGTCCTCAGGCATTGTGGACTGCAAGAAGAGCAGCACAACATCAGGGGACCAATACAACTGAACCAACCAGCATGCACAACACACAGAATATTGGCAATGCGCAAGCCAGCACAGTGTAAGACCTCCCAACAGGCCATACACAACAAGGAGGGCACACTGTAGCGGACATGAAAGGTGAACAGTGCACATGGATGCACAGTACCACAGGTGCACATGTGCAAATGGGAACAATGGTACAGTGGAAAACAGCAAGCACAACAGAGCACCAGCACAAGGTGCAATGAATGGCCACAGACACTGTCATCAATGGAAAAATATTTACCCAAACAAGAAAAGCAACACAAAAACTATTTACAATGGTACAAGAACACTAATAACAGGGATAGGGTGGTGTGGGAATCAACACAGCAGCAGGAAACAGAGGACACAGTAAGGGGACGCTACGGTGGTGGGGGAACAAGGGAAGACAGCTAGCAATGGGGATGGGCATGGAGGGCTACAAAGGGGCTACATACAAGTGGCACAGTGGCCTAATATCCTGAATGGGCAACAGTCTGGCATCCACCCTCCTACCCCAGTTTGCAGCACCCTGATGAGCAGGGTTATCGCCTGCAGGAGCTTCCCTGCCTCCGTAAAATGGTGAAAATGTCCACTGTAGCACTTTCCTTAGCTACATCCCTGCTGGCTGACCAAAGACTCTTCCTCTGCTCCTCCTAGCATGCCAGGCTGTACTCTCCATGGACCCACAGTGGGGACACAGACAGCTGGAACTAAGTGCCATGGTTGACACCTTGCCCATCATGCAAGTATGCAGGCAGCACAATGGCTGACAGCCAGCCATGCACACCACACACCAGCAAAAGGCTAGCAAACAGTGTCATACTGTGTCCATGCAATGGTACTGAGACAGCACAAGGCCCACATGTACATGCACAGTGATGTGCAGAGGGCACACAGCCATGTTCCACACAGCATGTGCAGATGCCAGCAGGCTTAAAAACAGTGCAGGCCCCATTCAAAAACTAGTGGAGAACCACAGTGTGATCATAGTCCCCAGCAGATGCGTACATGGTGGATGGACCCACAGGAGCCATGTGAACAGTAACCTTAGCACATGCAGCCATGGTGACACCCCATGTGTGTGCACAATGTGCAGTACACAGACATGCACATGTGGCAGGCAGCAGCCTGCAGTGGGCACCGCCCCTCCGATGAACACACAGTGGATGCACAAGCAGAACACTCACCTGCACTCACACAACC